>JBAMCJ010001669.1:0-629749 GCA_037075205.1 Drosophila prostipennis
TTTTATGAGATTATCTGCAATTTTACGCCACGTCCTATTTAACAGTAACGCTGCGCAAAGTTCGAGCTTGGGCAGAGATTGTACCTTTGTGGGAGCTACCTTTGATTTTGCGATGAGCAGATTTACTTCGATTTTGTCAGGGAGCTTAGCAAGGACATAAATACAACATCCGTAAGCTCTCTCGGACGCATCAGCGAAACCGTGTATTTCACTGCGATGCGATTTGGATGTGTGTACAAATCTTGGGATTTGGATTTTCGGTAAGTCCTTTAAATCCTCTAATAGGTTTATCCATCTCTCCTTCAGTTGCCCGTCGACTGGTTCATCCCATTCGAGTCCTTTTAAAGAGATATCTTGGATGAGAATCTTGCATCGCACGATCACTGGGCTGATGAATCCCAGCAAGTCAAACATGCGGGCAACAACTGATAGAATTGTTCGTTTGGTGAATGGCTCGTGATGAATGCAAGGATATTTGAAAGTAAAGACGTCGGTGTTTGGCTTCCAAGCCATCCCAAGTGTTTTGGTTATATCCTGGTCATCGAGCGCAATAAACACCTCGTTTTCCGAAGTTTTAGTAATTTCTTTACAGTTGCTGCTGAACTTTGTAAGATGAAGACCAGCCCGAGCTAAGATGTTGACAGTTTCGTCCTTGATCTGTTGGAGCTCAATGATCTGGTCTGCTCCTGTTAACAAATCATCAACATAAAGATCTTTTCGCACCGTCGCAGCTCCAAGGGGATACTTGTCCTCATGTAGATCCGCGATGTGCCTTAGCCCTCTTATAGCCAAGAAAGGCGCTGCTGACATGCCATAGGTTACGGTTCTCAGCTCGTATGTTTGTATTTCTCCTGAGGATTCTGGTCTCCAGAGAATTCTTTGGTAGCATCTGTCTTTTTCGTCAATAAGGAACTGGCGATACATTTTTTCGATGTCGCCTGTGAGTGCGTACCTATGAAGACGGAATGATAAGAAGGTTAATATAAGATCTTGCTGAATTGTTGGGCCAATCATTAGAAGATCGTTCAATGATTTCCCTGAGGTCGTCTTAGCTGACGCGTCGAATACGACCCTAAGCTTCGTTGTAAGGCTTTCGGGCTTAATGACGCAGTGATGCGGTATATAAAAATGCGAATTCTTGGTATTCGCATTCTCTATGGGGGCCATGTGCCCGAGGTTGATATACTCGTTGAGGAATTCCACATATGCGTGTTTTAATTGATCGTCGCGATCAAGTCTGCGTTCTAATGATTTGAATCGCTTTACTGCAGTTTCGTATGATTCTCCCAAGCATTCTGGAGAGTCCTTGAAAGGAAGTCGAACCTTGATTCTTCCATCTGTCTGCAGTGTCGTGTTTTTACAAAAATGTGCTTCACAAAGACTTTCTTCCGACGTGTATTTGGGAATAGGAAATTCACAGCCTTCAATCTGCCAGAATTTCTTAACAATGGTGTCGAGGTCCAAGTCCGATTGGGCAAAGAAACATTTCTGCAGAGGATTCCGGATTGCGGGTCCTAGGTTGCCACCGACTATCCAACCGTATGCAGTATTAATTAGATATGGCATGTTGTCGCCGAGGCTTTGCTTTCCTTCTCGTATCGCATCAAAAAATCCCTCTGTGTTGATGAGAATGTGGATTTTATGTGACTCGTTGAAGAACGGATCGGCTAACTGCAACGCATCAGGAATTTCCCATTTTGAAGTGTCAAACGATTCCTGCGGTTGGCGAGCACAAATCTTCTTAATGATTGCAAAGTTGGATGACCAACGAAAATCTGAGCACCGGGCTCTAAGAGTGGCAAAGGCGTTGAACTTAATACTTTGACTGGATCCAGAAATTCCGCTAACTTCTTGTGTGACCCGTTGTTTGTCCAGGTTGAGCCGCTTTGCTGTCTCCTCAGTGATGAAGCTGACCTCTGAGCATGAATCCAGAAGCGCGCGCAAGACGTGGGGTTGACCCGATTTGTCGTATACGTGAACAAGTGCCGTCGGAAGGATTCCTTTCTTGGCCATGCGTGTGAGGAGCGATGTTGTGTGTGAATGACTTAAGCCAGACGTAGTTGGCTGATCGGATGTTACCGAAGGTTCTGTAGTGGCTTCGAATTTGTGTAATAAGGTGTGATGCGTCGCGCGACACACCCTGCATCGTGATCGAGATGGACATTCCTTAACCCTGTGTGTCTTACGAAGACAATTAAGGCATGCATTCGAGCGTTTGACAATTTCGAACCGTTGCGGCAACGGAAGTTCCGCAAAAGACTTGCAGCTGCCGACGTAGTGTGCAGCTGATTGGCAATGTAAACATTCGGAGTTTGTACTGATGAAGGTTTTGGATAAAGAGCGCTTCCCAGGATGGAGCGCTTTGGGCTGGACCAGTTGACCTGTTGCTTGGCTTTCAAGGAACTGGCAGCGCCGAGTGAGGATGTTACAGAAATCCTCCCAGGTTGAGAGCTTGTCGAAACACTGCTTTTCGTCATACTTGCTTTTGGTGTCGGAGTCAACCTTCGTAAGAATAATGTGAATTATGATGCAATTCATGATTTCCTCAGCTGATCCTAAAGAGCACAGTGAGCCACGTATAGCAGATGCGTTGTCGATAAGTTTTTGTATAGCTCTTGCATCGGGTTGCTTCACCGATGGCAAATTGAAGAGACTTGAAATGCAATCCAGGAAGATAAGGACATCGTTGTCGTACCGTGCCTCAAGTCTTGCCAAGGCTAGCTCGTAATTCTTCTCTGTGATCTGAAATGATTGTACCACTTCTAAGGCAGGGCCTGATAAACAATTTAAAAGGTAATTGAATTTATCGATGGTCGCAATTTGCTGATCGTTGTGAATCAAGTTCTTGTAAGATGAATAGAACCGTTTGAATGCCGAATAATTCCCACCGAAGCTAGGAAGTTGTAGTTTCGGCAGTCGTTGACTGTGACCTGATGCTGGAGCGAATGTTGAGTTCAAACAACTTGCCTCGGGGCCGTTTGCTGAACACATTAACCGATTTTTTGGAATAAGAGACATGATTTTCACCTTAACTGCAATAAAATCCTCTTCCAACCGACCGCGCTCGTCGTCAGAGCTGTGCAGAGATTCAATTTGTGTTTGAACTTGAGTCAACTGGCGATAATGTGATTCGAGGATTTGGAGTCTGCAGTTCAGCGTATCAGCATCTTCGGTGTCTCCTGTGGACATAACCCTTTGGTTTAGATTGCGGATATGTTTCTCGAACGTTTCTCGCTGAGCCTTGAGACTGTTTAGCTTGAGCAAGTTTTTTGAATCTTCGTCATGCATTTTGGGCAGAACTTAAGTGTAGCAAAACCAGCGCAAAAACACTACGGCTAGTTATGTAGGTGTAAACAACCAAGTATGTGATCTGCGTAAATATATTAGCTGTTCCCTACGATAACCTAGCTGTCCATAAGGTTTAAGTATTGACCAAGAAAACAGGGCAAGTTGGTGTGTATGTATATTTATTTGCACTGTGTGCGTATACTTGCGGTTTTCCTCAATGACTGTAAAACTGTATGTGGAGAGCAATTTGGTGGCACGCGGTGTCTTGCGAGTTGAGGTTATGTCCCCTTGCGATACCGTAGTCCAAACTCAATCTTGTTGTTGCTGCAGGGTACGTTGAGCAGAGACCGCCGCTGTATGTGGGGCTTCTCAAGCTTGGTCTGTGATAACTGAACAAAATAATTAGACACACGAATCCAAATGGTTGCAATTGGACGAAGACTCATCTAATGGCAAGAGTCCGTCCTGTCACGGTCGCCAATATGTTGGCCGCTTTCTCGGCCAGATGAATTGCAGCCTTTTGGAGCTCCGGTAGTCCAGATGATTTGCAGTCGTATGCCTGCTGGTAGGCTTAATTCTCGATTAAATAAAAAACACTTGTTAAGTTGGGCTTGGTTGCTGAGTTTATTCTGCGTCCGTCGCATTCGCTCGTTCATTAGGCAGTGAAAATCTCCAAACTTGTGAGCATGGAAATTTCCGAGCAGAATGGCAGTATCAAAAGGAAAGAGAAAGGAGCGAGTCTGGTGTTGCCAGATCGCGTGCCTTCCAGGGTATCGATGTATCGATATACAAAATAATAAGATTTCGGATTTCATCAAATAAACTATTTACAATGTGATAGAAATAATAGTCAGCGGAGGCGTTCTCCTCCAACAATGTATCTGAATCCAAGTCACCGCGAGATAACCCGATTTCACAGGCTTTCCTTTTGCGTCTTGGAAATGGAAATGGTCAAAGACGAAGATAAGGCACTCTGTCCTGGGTATTTGCAGTCCGTGCAACCAATTTGAGTTAATTAAACCACGCAAATCCTAATGTGACCTAATTGGGTTTAGTTCACTACAGATTGGCAGATGTCCCACGAGAGGGAGTGAATGGACAGGAATGAAATGGGAGGAGCGGCCTAAACACTTCCTTCGCACTTCGAGGGCTCCTCCTTCCTCATTTACACTCATTTCGGACCTTCTTTCTTGCTGGGCTTTATGTCCAGCTCCTTGCCTTCCCTATTCCCTGATTTCTTTCCAGTATTTCGTTTACACTTTGGAAAAAATGTATCTTTACTAGAAAAATAATCTTCAAAATTATGATATTATTTTTTCGTTAATATGATCATAGTTTTTCAGGGTTTAATGTGGCCTACAGTTTAGTCAAATCCAATAAAGCATTGATTTAACATAAAAATTATTTTAATATTGTCAAAATAATATATTGTTTTTACTTGAGAACTTATAGGTTCATTTAATAAAATCTATAATACTCTTTTGAATACAATGACATTCGGGTATTAATGGGTATGTATAAGAACCACATTTTTTAGTGTATTCCCCGGTTTTTCCATTCATAGTTATGACCCTTTGAGATGTGTGCTGGTGTCCAAGGGCTGCTTGTTGCATCCGCGAATGCCATGAGCGGCTTATTCCTAGCCAGACCCCGACCTGCCCCTCCCCTTCCTGGCTGACCGACTTCAGTTGTCCTGTCCGCATTTTGAGTTGTCCTGCCAGGACAGCAGTCTCGTGTTCATCCCCGTCCGCCGGTTGTTTCCTTTTCGCCGCGCCCCTAATCCTACAAGCAACTATAAGCCTTGGTAATTATCTGCAAAGTGACCATTAGGCGATTAGTTGATGCTGCCTCGTTGCTCCGCCTTGCTTGCTTACTTCCACCTCTGGGTCTCAATTCGCATCTCCTTTTAGTTTCTCTATTTACTCCTAGTTTACTCCCGATGTGTCTCGGCTAATATTACGCCTCATGTGAAGCTGAAATATGTATGTTCTACGCTCTTGGGTAACTTGAAGTTAAGGCGAAATAATCGCCTTACATTGCCACCAAGTAAGCAGCCAGAGATTGCATCATGAATTAAAGCCGACTAGTTTAGAGAGATCATTAAAATTTGTCTAATCATTTGGGAAACTAAGCCTGCACAATTGAATTTAATTTATCAGCCTATTAGCTAATATTACCTTAATATGTGTATTTCAGTGTGATATTAAAATAACTATGAGGTTAAGTTCTCATCTAAAAGTTATTAAAAGAAGTGGCTAAATGTGAAATAAAAATTTTAAAATTCTAGTTTTGCATCCAGTCCATTTCTAAATTCAATATCTATGTATATAAAACTTATTTATACCGAATTAAAATGTTTAAATAGCCTTGCAATAGTCTAAATAATGATTTCCGCCATTATGGACTACAACTAAATGCGAACGGTAATGAATCTAGTGGCTGATAACTCGCTTATTAGGTTATTAGCCTTAATTAGCAGTTCATTTCAGTTGTCAGTGCAGGCCACTAATTAGGCCAAAACTAAAATATCAATTTTGCTCAACTCCAATTAGAGCACGGAGACAAATTTCGATTGAATCATTTCATGATATTTATTTCGGCTGTTATTTTGGAATTTATTAGGGTAATATAAAAATCAACCAATATAGAAATCGTCATTTGAAAAGTTATTTGTTAAGCGAAAGTGTTAAATAGAAAATAATTTATAACGATTTAGGCATTTGACTTTAATTGATTTGCTGAGTATAAAATAAAATGTATTTGCTCTGTATAATATAGAAAAAAAAAATAAGCCAAAATATATATATAATACAATTTGGATTAGGAAATAAAAAAAATTGTACATTTTGTAGTATTTAGTTATGAAAAACCAAAAAAACATTCATTGATGTTATTTATATTTAAAGTTATCAAAACCTAAAACTTCTTCCCCACTTAATAGCTTCCCATGACTTTCCATTGCCATCTTAATGTTCACCAAACCGGATAGATAACTTTTTCAGTCTTATCCAACCGCATTTCTTTGTCTCGTTTTCATCTAATTTGCATTTGCATACTTTGTTTCTTCCCGGCCATCATTTATATACATATAGATACCGTTCCCGTTCTCCTTATGCTTTGTGGCGAAAATTATGGTGACTTTTCCTCGCTCATTTTGCATTTTGCTTTATGAACTGCTGCATAGAACAAAATGTTCTAAGTAGCTGACTTAGTATGTGATAATTTTGCTGGCCGATAGTTACATTTTCATGTTTTTGCCATAAACGAGGACCCTTCGAACCGAAAGAAAGAAAAGCGTTGAAAAAGAGCGAAAAGCCAGAGCGGATTTCCATAAGCAGGCGGAAATGGTGGGGGAAGGAGGGAAATTGTAGTCGAAGCACATGCGGAGCATTGAAAATTGTTTACGATAACGATCGCATAATCATAATAATAATCACATTATAATAATTCTTGGCTTTATGTGGTCCGTTGTGGCCTGTCGCTGGTTCCACTCCGACTACCCGGCTTTTCCTTTGGGGACGTGTAATAGTTGCTAATAAAATGCAATGCCCATCGACAGGGCAGCGTAGAAAAAAGTTACCGAAGGATTATAAATTTCTGTGGTTGAAATGGCTGAAAAGGGTGGCCAGTTAAGGGGGGGGGGGGGGGCTAAAAAAATGGCAACTGCATTGATGTTATTACCTGAGCCGACAACTATTCGCCAAAGTCAATAAACCAAAATGACAGACTGGCCCAAAGGGGGGTGGAGGGGGTTGGGAAAAGCGTGTATGGTCCCCTTTCAGCAGTTATGTTCTTTTTTGCGCTGCCAGCAAATTATTGTTATGCTGTTGGCTTTTGCGCATAATTCTGCCGTTTTCCGTTCTCTATTTGGAGTATGTTACTCATACGCCACGTTGTCGGGCGTTGTGGCAACTTTAGCATGCACTTTTAAATGAGCCATAGTCATAGACATGGCACCAATTTTTATTTCGTCCCCTTCGTAGCCATATTTGCGTGGCTTTGTTAACCCATTTTCAATTTGTTTTGCCTTGGTTCGCTGATGGTGTGCTGTTGAAGTTAGCTGTCGCCGGGTTTTTCACTATTATTTTTTTTTTAGCCAACTTCTTTATTTGTATTTTCGGCATGCAGAAGTGAGGGCAATGACAGAGGTTCCCCGACATGACCGGATGTGGGGGAGAAATTCTGGAAAAAAGGAGGGCTGAGATAACGTTATCAAATTTAATGGGGCATCGGTTATGGCTTCATCTTGGATTATGCTAAAAGGCCACTTTATTTTATTTATTTTTGAAAAAACAACAATTCTTGTTTACCTATTTATAAAATGTATTTTTTTTCTTCAAAATTTTACTATAGTAATAATAAAGTTATAATAAAGATTAAAGATTAAACTGCTTTAAAATCCAACTTTTATTTCCATTTATTTTTGATGATGACTTATTGACTTATTTATTGGATTGCACGCCTAATTCAACAAGAAATCGAATGGCCTTTTATGATTATCAAATATTATTTATCATTTATCACAGCCCCAAGCCGTTTAATTAGATACAATAAACTACTGATTTATCATTCGGATTTGCTTGCACACATATATGCATAGAGCTGAACAAATACCTGGGGCCGTTGCCAACTAGAGTATTCAAATGTCAGGCCGTCAGAAAGTGTCGCAACTATTTTTGTGCCAATGTTGGTTTTGCGGTTGGAAATAAAACAACTTAAAAAACGAACGGAAAATCGACAAAAGCGATGATGGAGACAGACTACAGCAAGTTTATTTATGCTTTGCGTGTCTGCTGTGAATTAGTGCCAAATTTGATTATCTATGACTGCACACATACACACAGGCACACACCGCCACACCCACACCCACCCGGATATATGGATCGGGGGAATCAGTTTGAGGGGTCCTCGAGGTGAGGGGTCAAACCCAAATAGCGTGGGAAACACGCCTCACCGAAAGTCACGATGGCCTCGGTTCTCCTTCTTTTTCTTCTTCCTGGTTGTGGCTTTTCGGGGAATTTTATCCCCGACCCCACCTTAAATTGATTTCTCTGATCAGTTCTGAAATTTATGAATTTCCTTTCATTTTCCTTTTTCTGCAGAAATTTTCATTATGCTGAAAAGTTTGAATCTGCCCGGCAGGCGGAATATGATTTTTAATTTCACGTGAAATAATTTGAACTTTTCATTTTCGCCATCGAACGGGTTGTGCGCGAGTGGGCGGCGGGGCCACGCCCCCTAAAAACACACTGACGTGTAGCCATACATTTTAATGTCATAAGCCACATGCCAAGCCGTAATTAGCCAACTTTCGCCCTCATCATGCTGATGGCCTGGCGGGGCTTTAAAGGTGTTGCTTTAAGCCAGTCGAAGGATATCCAAGTTGTTGATGGAAAGTCATCGGAGCGAGTGGGCCCTATTGCAGATTAAAGTGATAAATTTGATTAGTTGATTTTTGGTTTCCATTATTAATTTTCAGTGTCTTAAGTCTCTGCAGTATTACGCAATGTTTACCTACAAGCAAAGTTATAATTTTAGTTTAGGTAGCAGTTGATTAAAAATGACGTAAGCAAGTTCGCCATTGCAAATTAAAGTGAGTAATAGGATTAGTAAATTTTAGATCCTGATAATTAGTTGGCAATTTCTTAAATTTATTTAGTTCACAGGAAATTAATTGAGGTAGCTTAAACACTTGATGGATTTGTGAGTTTGGTGTGCATTTTCAATTTATTTAAAGATGAGTTTTTAATTTCGATTATTATTTCATTAAAATCAATCTTCAAATTTAATTTCATTAAGTTTTCTAGAAAATTACTAATTATAAATATTTAAGAATTTGAAGTGCTTCTTCTGGTAATAGGGCAATCAATCGGACAGTATTAGGAGCCGGAAATATTAAATATTCCCTGCACAGCATGGGCCAATTATGTTCGTTCCTCATGATACGCCATAACAGATCTCTGCTGTTTCACATTAAGCTATTGTGAGTGAATTCAATGGAAACATACATTCAGTGCTAGGGGGGCGGTGCTAACAATGAATTCAGGCTCATAATATCTAAATCTTTATTAATTCGACTATTTTGTGGCAAGTTCCTGCCCCAAAGCAGCCCGATCCCGCAATTTTCCTGGCTTTCATTGGGCCGGGCAACTCAACAAATAAATTAATAGCTATCAATCAGTAAATCTGCCAAAGGACCTTTTCCTTTGAATGCAAAAGTTCCTATTCCCCTCTCCATGTGTGTGAGTGTCGTGTACACGTGTGTGCTAGCACTGTCTATGTGTGGAGGAGCGCACAAAAGCGCGCTATAAACGCACTCAATGAATGGCTAATATGACGAGTGCACGCGCTTCCTTTGACCAAAATGAGTTGGCGGTTACCTTTTGGACGAGGTCACCAAAAGAGGTACGAAAAGTGGGTGAGATGAGGCCATCGCAGGGTTAGAAAGAGTGAGCTTGCAATTACATTGAAGCACTTGAAAATTAATTGGAAAACATGCGGTTTCAATTATTTGTTTAGATTTTATCCTTCACTGCACCGCAAGTGCTTTCGATTGTGTTATTTACGATTTGAAGATAATAAAATTAGCATTTGATGTAAATGTGAATGCAAATAAATCTTAAATACCATATTCAATGAGAATTGTAGTGAACTATTTCAAAAGGGGAGCTATGGTTTTTAGTTATAAGGAAACAATCGATTTTATAATTTAAAAGGGACTGCAGACTGCACCAAAATCCCTTTCAAGAGACAAAAACTGTCAGCCTATTATATAAAAAAAAATTCTGATATAAATATTATAGAAATATGTACACTTAAATATAGCTGATCTCGGCTTAGATCTCACACCGTGACAGTTAAAGAAATTACTGGGATTGCTTCGTGACAATGGGGCCAAGTGTGTGACAGTTCCATTTTATCAGCAACAAAGGGAAAGGGGAGTAACTGAAAACCGGGAAGTGGGAATAGGGAGCAGGAGCAAGAGGAAGCGAACCATAAATCATTTGCGACATCGATGTCGACTATGACGACGACTGGCAATAGCAGCATCTGATTGACTACTGTCAAACGGATGGACGAACGGGGATCATCGGGGAAACCCCCGACAAACGAATATATGAAAAACCTCCACTGATGCTGCTCCAATAGAGCAAATGTATCCCAGCTCACACAAATAGCTACGAACATATGTATGTTCGTTGCGATGTTTATGCCGCATGTAGTTCGTACAATATACAATGCGATATATGATGATGATGTACTGTTCGACTTTGGTGTCTCTTTCGCTTTATCTGCATCTGTATTTGGTTCTGTATATATCTGTATAGCTTGCATTTGTTGTAAACGAGACACCGAGGTGGTTCCTGCAATCGGAAAGATGAGTTTGTGTTGGAAATTCTCACTCCAAAAGCTCAACGGCATTCATATGCACAGTCACATGGATGACAGTGTGACCAGCCAAAATGTAGTTTAAATTAGTGCTGCATGAAGTGTAATAATTTAATTTATTTTATTTTATTTTGTCAAATTAAAACTAGTATACAATACGAAATTTAATGGAAAAATGGCACTGGAAAATAAAGTCCAATAATTTAATTAATTATGCTATTTGCTTTATAAGCAAAATAAAAAAAATGAAGTAAAAATCATAAACCATAAAATAAAAAACCAATTAACAAATTTATTTTATTTGGTGTTCTTATTATTTGTTGGTACCTATGAAATAGGTAACATTTTTAAGCCACCGAAATGCAATAATCAACATAGCTAAAATTAAATTACAATCTCGATGTCTCTATAAACTTTGGCTCGCTTCCACACCAGGGTGCATTGTCGTATTTGGGATCACAGTCGGCAGCGTAACAAATGAAATGTGACATATTATGCGACCAGGCGTATAACTGTCTTCCCATCCGCCCATCGCCCATTTTCTGTGGCGGGGGTGTATTAAATCAAAGCGAAATGACTTCGTACTCCATCAAATGTCGAAATTATGCAATAACTCCAATTGATTACGCGTGCAGGAGTAATCTAGTGGCCAACCGATAGGGTATAAATATTTAAATCAGAGCAAAATGCGTAATAGCAGTAAAGCGTTTAAAGGCCCTTCGGTGAGGGGTATGGCCCATAATTTGACTGCCTTTTCTTCGGTCCTCTTAGCCGTTTTCGTTTTATTATTATTCGTTGTTGTGATGTTTGCTTTGACAAGCCACTTTAACTAGATGGAGCCAACAAACCTGTGCTCGTCATCTCCCCCGCACCTCAGCTTTTTCCCTTTCGACAAGCAAATTGCACACGCATTGACAACACAAAAAACCAAACAACCGAAGGGGTTGGGAGTTTCGGAGGGGGCTGGTTTGGGGGTTGGGAAGCCCCTTCAAGTTGTTATCTGCTTGCTTAGCTATTGCTGCTGTTTGGCTCTTGGTATTTGCTTGCCATGTGTGTATATTTATACCCTAGGTATTTGGCAAGAGAAGTGTATTAAAAAATATATAACAAAACAAAAACAAATAAATATATTTGATAGATTGATTATAATTATTATTTCTTGTTGTAAAAAATACTACTCCATTACTAAACCCAATTAAGAGCCATTTACGGCTTAGAAAGTATTTACATCTTACAATTTCTAAAATTTGAAAAGTTAGTCAATATTCTTAATCATAAGTTCATATTATAACGATGACTTTATCTCTATACTGGGTATCCCATGGTCCAAAAACACATTCAAGCTAGTGCCTCGCTATGTGTGAGTGTTTTTGTGCAGTCCCCTACATATCCAGTTAAAAGGATAATGGAGCACAACAATTTTTACACGCATATATTTTACAAATATTTGCATTTTTGCAGGGTCTACCTGCCTGACAAGTGAACGCTGGTGGGGAACGGGGTTGGGAAAGGGTACGAAAAGGGTGGAGTTGCTGAAATGGGTAGCTATAGTCACATAACTTTGGCGTACCTTTTGCATTGCTATTGCTCCTTCTTGACAAGAGACATTTACCGTACTTGGCTTCGCTTTTTGGGCTTAGGCCTCAAAAGCCACGACTCCCAACTAAACGGGGATTGTGATTGAGGTAAGAGTAGCAAGAGCGACGGAGGAGGCGTGTTTGACTGCGCTTTATTGTATTTTATTCCTCCGATCGAATTACGTGCCTTTTACACACTCCCTAATGTGATCGGCTGCCGTTGATATTAGGACGAAAGCCGTTTACATGCAAATTTTTACGGAGCCACAAAGTAAGTATTCTTCAGGACAAATTATATGAAACCCTGCTATCGCTGATGAAGGATGTTTGTAATTTTTAATTTTTATCAGTAAGTAAATGTTGTATATTTTCTCATTTTTTATCAAATTTATAAGTATTTTATGAGAATTATTTAGGCAATTAAATTTTTTTTTTATTTATTTATGAACATGAACTTTTATTAACAATTTTTTAAAATAACTTAATAATACGACAAAATGCATATTTAACGAACCCATAAAAAAGTTATTTTTAGCTGTCAGGTCAAATAACTCGTACCAAATCAAATTCATAGCTTTACTTTTACACCCATAATCGAGTTAACGATGAAGATCGAATTGTTGCACCGCAAATTCGATTGAAGTGTGGCATTTGCCAGCACTAATCTACACATCAACTTTTCTGTCACAGACAATTAAAGAAATTCTGAAATATTTCTGACAGCCGAGAGTTATTGCGTTTGAACCAGAAGAGCAGAAATGCATTTCGAGGCGAAAAAACGTCACTGCACATTATATCGCAGATAGAGTAATGCATTTACCCAGCCATTAACAAGCCATTGGAAATAATGAAGAAAGATGAATTGAATGAATCTGAGGGGGCAGTGCAGTCGAATAAAAAAGTTCTACCTCGTTATTTACCAATTTATATTCAAGCAGATGCAAATTGGCATGTACATAAAGTTGGTTTCGGATACATAAATTAGTTGGAAATCTGTATTTGAAAGCCATTAACCCGATTGTCGAATTCAGTTGGTTGTCAAATGAAGTTTATTTTCAGAAGCTGTTAAATTAGGTCGACAGCATAATTTATCATCTCAAAAATGTTCATATTTCTACTTATTAAATGTCGGTTATCGTGATTCTACTCATCGGATAGTGCTAATATTAAGTGAGACACTGATAGTGAACGGACAATCTGTTTCTGTTCTGAGGCAATTTTCAGAACACACATAGTTGTTATCTGATGTTGAACTGATTTGATAATTGCGAATTTATTAATTTAATTTCGACTAAATTGGAACGGGTTTTAATTAGCTTTGCCAGTTGGCTAGGTCAATGTGCAGTGCGCTTATTAAGAGTGCATCCTGCGGATATGGGTCACCGTTGGCTCATCCACGTAGCATCCACGTAGCCTTCTATCACTCCCAGTCTGGCCTTTTGTCCGTCTCTTTCCAGCCCGCTCCTCTTGCGCCTTTTGCATAAAAAATGATGTGCGTGCCATGAAGAAGATGATGATGATGACTGGGCCGGAGCCGCAGTTGTAGCCAGGTCAGGTCAGGTCTGGCCGGGTTTAAAGCTGCCACGATTCAGCCTTTGTTCTGTCTTTGCCCGCATTCGACTTGGACGGATTTCTAAACACTGAACACACGAATTTCTGACAGTGAAAATCGAAGTTTTAAATTGCCAGTTGGAGAAAGCTCTGTTTAATGTTTATGAAAAATAAGCATTTTGTTGTTAGTCCCTACCATTTTTTGGTTCTTCTACAATAAGCATTAAAATCTTAGTTGATTAAGGGACAGCATTTAAATTGAAATCTTTTCTATTAAGTTTAAAAAATTATAATAGCGAATAAAAATCATTTCCGAAAGTCGAAGTTCTTAGCACATCAATCTACATGAAATCTTGATAGACTTATTATAATAAAATATATATTTTTATTTCTAAGAGTGTATCCTAACAGGCTTTGTAAAATAAAAACTATGAAAAATAATAATTTTAAGAAATACAAATACTACTTTCGCCATGTGTAGTTTATCTGAGCGAGGAGACGTGCGGCATACTGTCAGCGTCCTTCTAGTCGTCGTCCTTCTAAAAAATTGTTGGCCTAGCGGCTGCGTGCAAGGCAAGTGCCGCCAGTTTGTATTGTCATCCTTTTTGCAGCTTTCCTTCTGCGTTTTCCTTTTTTTTCTTTTTTTTTCCAGCCCTAGCTCCATTTCCACGGCTGTATGTGTATGTGTGTGTGCGAGGAAGCGCTTTTTCTTTTCTATTATTGTCTCACTTACAAGTGTACCCGATGTATTATGCATATCCTGTAACACTCCACTTTTGTTGTGCATTAGTCAAATGTGCGACAGTTGGAAAATGGCGAAGCCAGAAACATTGAGGGGACTCGCAGGATTCGGGCGGATCGAGGGGAAGGGGAGCAAGGGGGCAGGACATCCATTTAAGGCTCACACACAATTGGCCTGGGACAAGAGAGAGCCGGGCTAAATATGTTGTTTTCTTGGCTTCTGCCTTGCTTTGTTCCCCTGCTCAAGGTGGCTGGCAAATTAAGAAATTAAAATGCTGAAAACGGCAACGAATTAATAAGCACCTTAGCCTCAGTCTTAGTTGCTTAATTGGTTAGCATTTGGCTGTGAGCCCTGGCTGCTTTATTTATATTAATACCGAACTGTAAGCCCGGCTAGATTGGCCCTACTCTCTACCTACCCTTCTTAAAGGTGGCAATTATCACAGTTCCCTTCAGCTGGGCCAATGCCATAAAAGTGACACTTAAACTGTTTTAGTTTTTCCCTTCAGTGCTTTCCTTTGTCGGAATCCAGTTGCAGGTGGCAATGGCCCAATGGCTAATTGGGGGGCGTTGGCTTTGGCCCAGACTAATGTGCTTACCCATGGATTGGCAGAGGAGCTGGGCTGGGGATTCGGACATGGATTTGTTTTGTCCGCAAGTTTCGGGCAATATTAGCCAAATTTAAGTGTAAAGGAAAAATACCAGAAATAATAATAATAAAATTAAAAATATAAAAAAGTAGGTATATAAAATAGTGGCATTAAAAATAGACATATTTTATTAATATCTTAAACAACAAACATTTAAAATTAGAATATAACATAAATATAAACATAAGATAAATTAATTATTTATTGTAAAACTATAACATTCTAATAAAATTTGAGTACACATGTGATCTGGCAACGCGGAACAGAAAAAAATGTGTGGCAGCCCTGAAAGGAAAAAAACACTTTTCGTCGAAACTGTGCCGAGTGTGAAGAAACGCAAAATATAATAATTTAAAACAACAAAATAAACAGACAAGATAATTATAACATCTTATAACTATCTTAAAAATTTATATTTATTCGATTTTTTTAATTTTTGTTTTTGATTGTCTCTCCTGAATGTCAAGGTCATTACATACCCCCTTTCCAACTCTTTCAAACTAAAAGTCATTAATAATGATCTAGTTATTTATCTGTCTGGAAAAGGAAATAGTGGCCAATTGTGCAGTAATAGTTCTAGCTTCGTATAATTACCCAAATCGATGTTCCCTACTAATGTATTTGACCAGACCAATTTGACGGGGTTTGGATTAACTAAAGGGGAAGAAAAGCTAGCATTTCTATTTGATTGCTTATTGATTGTATTTGTCTATTGCATTATTTATAATCCAACTGATTTTCACTTAATTCATAGAGCTAAATGGACTGTTTTTGTATAATTTTATATTTTATTTCTTTCTTAAATGTATTATTTATAGTAATATTTATTAAATGCTTAAGTACAAAACACTTTACTCCTTCGTGTGATTTTGGGGAGTGCCATTATATTCTTTCCGTCGTTGTGACAACGCGGTGAATAAAGAACAAGTTTTAATTACAACTTCCAATGTTGCCGGATGACGGTGCTCTTTCCTACTATTTGAAATTTTCAGCACTTGACAAATGCCTTCATCCTTCATGTCCTGCCCTGAATACGCACCTGTTTCCTGCAGCGCATTTGGCCTGAGTGCCAATTACGGAACGTGTTTAATTGCTCGATTAGCGAGCATTTTGTTTGGCCCAGTCACGCCACGCCCTCTTTTTCCCGTCGCCATCCGCAGTGCTGCTTGTCATCGCTTTTCCTGCAGCACACAGCGCACAAATGAAAATGAAAAGCGCGTCATCGTCCGTCTCTGTTTCTGTTTCTGTCTCCGGAGTCATCATCATCTCGCCCCCGGAATTCCCAGAGCTATAATCTTGAACTTGCTACCCTTCGGGGAAGTTCGCACTGAATGGCGGGAGCTACTTTCAGCTGGCTCTGGATGGTTTTTAACTAAATCTCGTTTTCAATTTCATTTCCACTCGAGCAACACTTAAAAACAGTCGCCGAATTAAATTATTCAAAATGTCAAACAATTATTCAAACGCCAAAAACGGACGAACGAAGAAGTTCAAACCCCTCCACAAACCACGCCTCTTGAGTCTGGCTTTAGCCCCGGCAGTGGGGAGTATATAAGCCAACTTATGATTTAAAAAGATATTAGACTTGTTCACAGTTTGCCGCTCCCTTTGTTGTTGCCTTTTGTCCTTTATGCTAAACAGAAGACGGCGACGCAGAAGCAGCAAACAAAAAAACCAGGAAAAATCGCAGAAAGCTGGGGAAAAAGTAGCACAAGCTTTGGCAAATTATGTTGGCAATGGCATCTAAATATATGTATTCAAAAGTATATATGTGGATGGAAATGTTGCCACAGTCCAGTATCACTAAGTTGAAACTGGAAACAAAAGAGGAGTCTCAAAGTTTCTTTTAAAAAGTTTTTGCTTTGAAAATGTTTGTCCCAAACCAAAATATAATCGAGGGTATTCAAATTCGGTTGCTATGGTAATGAAATCCTTTGAAATATTTTACTTTTTCTTTCCTCATATTATGTTATTTCCTCATTTGTAATTATTATGAAGCTTAAAAAAGTAAGGAAATGAATAAGTGTTACAGGTACAGTAAACCACACTCAAAAAAAAAAAACGCCTAAAATCGCCTTTGGTTTTAGAAAATCGCCTATGGATTTGCGTCACTGGCGATTTTGTCTATATTAAAGAAAGTAGGTTTTTAAAATCAATGGCGTTTTTTTCTAAAAAACAAAAAAAAAATCTGCAATTTAGAAATTTTTTACTAGAAAGTAAAAAAGTTATGTCTTACAATTTAGAAATAAAGGTTTTCTAAGAAATAGAAATACTGTTTTTTTTTAATATGGAAAAATTTTTTTCTAAATACAAGAAAAAATTTCTTAAATCCAGAAAATACAAAAATGATGCTTTGGTGGTAATCGGAATTATGCCGGTTGTTTCTGTGACGCCACGCCCCCCTTGTGTTGTTGTTCTCCGTTCTTGTTTGTCATCTTATTTTAATTTCCTTATATTGTGCACGTGGTGTAGGTGATGTATATGTTTATTATGTACATGCACTTTAAGTTTCAAATCGGACCTGTAATTATAACTGAAATGAGTATACAAATTACAAATTATAAATATAAAAACCCAACAACTTACACTTTTGAGAAAAACATCTCGGGTCGCCCCACGCGGGAATCGAACCGCTTCCCTCGGAGTTTGCAGTCAAGCACTCTAACCGCTGCGCCACGGATGCATCGCGTGAGGCGCTGTCCAAAGTCTATTCACATTTTGTTCTCTTATTTTTAGTCAAATCGATCTGGATCGCTTCTAGTTATTCTTTTTGTTTATTTAATTTTGTTCGTAAATATTTATTGATTAATTTTAATATTTATACACGAATATATTTTACTATGGGTCAATAGTAACAGTTTTTGAATTTCAAATTTGAAAAACATAAAAATCATTTTTAACAAAATATAACTATTAAAAAAATTTTAAAAAATGCAACACATTTTTTTTTATTAATATGTAAATATTAAAGATTAAAAAAAAAAAATAAAAAGACACCGTGCATTTTTCGTCTCGACGTGGGATTGAACTCACACTTGCGGCGATTAGCATGTATAACATATTCATGCACGCACGCGTTAGACCCCTAGGCTACCAAATTTTCTTCGATTAAAGGCGATTTTTTCTGAATGTTAGAAAAATTTTAAACATTTTTTCTGTTTTTTAGAAAAACAATATTTCTATTATATAAGAATTTTTTCTAATTTGAATGGCGATTTTTTTTTATTTTTAGAAATGTTTAGTCTTTTTTTTTCTAAAAGCAATGGCGATTTTAACCCTCAAATAAAGAAAGGCAGATTAGAAAAAACACCTTATAATTTAGAAAAAAAAAGGATTTTTCTCATATTGAGAAAAAAATTTCTAAAAAATATCGTTTAACAGAGAAATTTTCTGAAGTTTAGAAATTTTTTTCTCTTTATAGAAAATTTTTTCTAAAGCACAGAAAATTTGTATTTTTCTATATTTAAGAAAAAATAATTTTTTGAGTGCAGCTTTCTAATACTGATAGTTACATAGTTCATTCATTTATATTCCTCTATTATATTTAAATAAAATTTATGTTTATGTATTAGAGCTAATTATTTATTAACTTTAAAAACTTCTTAGATTTTTCAGTTTCATTTTGTTTCATATTTTTAAATATTGTTTAAGTAAAATATCTTGTTTTTATTAAAATTGCCGATTAGCCTTAAAGAGGCTTGCCTGTTACTTAATAGGGGATAGCGAAAAAATTTCATTATATCTGAAGTTGAGGGCAGGTTTATGGACGAATTCAACGCATAAACTTTTATTAACTGTGAGCGTATTTTGCAATTTGGAAAAGTTTTCACCTCCACCCACTTTTGGGCTGCAGATTTTAAAGCGCCGTAAAGGAAGTAAACGGTGGACGAAAAGTCCGTTTTAAAGAGATTGTCGCTTAGAAATCTGTAAATATTGCATAGGGCATGTCTGGCAGATAATTTAATGGAAATGTGGTTTTATTTTTGTTTGTCAATGTGATCGCCAACGCCCCCGCACATTGATAAATTGTTGTCAAATATCGAAATAAATTTTTTCTGCGCAGGCGAGTTTTAAAGGCTCTCAATGCCAACTGGAATGGCGACACTTTGTGTTTAGCTGATAGAAACGTGCATATTTTATGCAAACGTTCTAAACCTTAGTTCCACCGCAAATAGAGCGGTAATTATGAACCTCAAATGCCCGTATATGTATATACCTATATATATGGGGAGGGGGGGGGGGAAAGGCAGCAACAAATGAATATCGAGAAAAGGCATCTGTGGCCATAGGGTGTCGAATCGCTTGCCTCGGAGTTTTGCATGGCTTAGTCACTCTAAACGACGCGCACACGGATGTCATCGCTCATTGGCGCTCGCCCCAGTCGATTTACATGCATCTTCGGTTAGTTGGGAGGTGGAAAATGGTGGGGGAGCTCTTAGCTCTTTCGCAAACTTTCGGCTTTCTCCGCCGAACACACATAACATGGGTCATAATTACAACGGTCAAGCGCTAATAGATGATCCACAGAATTTTCATTTGTTTTGCGCTATTTACAAATGGGGTATATAACTTTTAGACTGGTTTATACAAATATACTATTAAAATTTTCATACTATTTTTTTTATGTCACTGCGAGGGTTTGTAGTTTCAATATCCTACATGGTTTTTTGGCTTTGTGTGGTGAATTAAGTAGACTAGACTGGATTTTCGCTTGATTGAACAAATTTCGATGGCAACTAATTGATTTAATTATTCGTTTTTATTTTTGCTCCAGGATGATGCCTTGATGGATGGTTGGCTATTACATAAGAAGACGAGTCCACCCCCGCCGGGTGATGTAAGTACCGGCTTAAAGCCTTTTTATAGACTGGATTAGTGGGGAAATGCTTTTCAAAAGCAATTTGGTTGCCTCGACGCTCTGGCGTGGCTAAAAATAAAAGGCGGAATTAATCGAGAGTAAAGTTAAAGCGACGAATCGAATGTGGAAGCAACGAGTTGGTATTAAGTGGGTGGGTGGCATTGGGAAAGGGATGGCAGGATGGAAACATCTTTCAGCATCGACACTTGAGGGAAAGTTGTCCTGTCGATGGTAGAGCGAAACGGTAGAATTTCTGAATTTATTTTTATCCGTACGAATGGCGGAAATCTTTCAACGATGTTGACGCGTTTCTGCGTGGGTAGCGCTGCGCCACCGCAGCGAAGGATTCTTTATCCCTCACTTCCAGATCCCAGTTCCCAGTTCCTCGTTCCTCATTCCTTACTCTTCATCCCTCACTCTTCATCCCATCCCCAGCCACGTCTCCTCCTCGTCCATCAGTCTGCGTGTTGTGATAACAAATGCAATGGCGTAATCAGGAGCAGACGGCCCTGCAAAACAATCACTCACTGTTTGACTTAGTTATCGCGTTGGCCTTCGAAAACCACCTATGACTACTTGACTTGTACTGGAAGTAACTGAAATTAAATCTTTTGTATTTTTCGGTATTTTAGCAAATTTTTCGATTTATTGCATTTTTATTAACATTTGAAAGTTCAATGGAACTTTTATTGTTTATGTCACATATTATAAAAGAGTTTCAAAAATTTATTAAAAAAAACAGTTAATTTTATCCATTTTAAAATCAAGTCTCTTTTGGAATCATTTTTTGTAAGAAACCCTATGTTTAGGTCCTTTTTTTGACGAGTATTAACTAGCCCTTGATCTCCCACATATGTTCATCGTAGGATACACACGTATCGGAGGTCTCCAGGGGTAAACAGAATTGATTGCGTGTATTTTCATTTTGCGGGCATTGCCGCAATGCCATTTCATTTTCGGCTTGCCAGATGAATAGTTTGCCCAAGCACTGGGTTGGCATTTGACTTGCCTTGGCTCCTTGACTCCGCTCGGCTATGATACACTCAAAAAAAAAAACGCCTAAAATCGCCTTTGGTTTTAGAAAATCGCCTATTGATTTGCGTCACTGGCGATTTTGTCTATATTAAAGAAAGTAGGTTTTTAAAATCAATGGCGTTTTTTTCTAAAAAACAAAAAAAAATCTGCAATTTAGAAATTTTTTACTAGAAAGTAAAAAAGTTATGTCTTACAATTTAGAAATAAAGGTTTTCTAAGAAATAGAAATACTGTTTTTTTTAATATAGAAAATTTTTTTTCTAAATACAAGAAAAAATTTCTCAAATCCAGAAAATACAAAAATGATGCTTTGGTGGTAATCGGAATTATGCCGGTTGTTTCTGTGACGCCACGCCCCCCTTGTGTTGTTGTTCTCCGTTCTTGTTTGTCATCTTATTTTAATTTCCTTATATTGTGCACGTGGTGTAGGTGATGTATATGTTTATTATGTACATGCACTTTAAGTTTCAAATCGGACCTGTAATTATAACTGAAATGAGTATACAAATTACAAATTATAAATATAAAAACCCAACAACTTACACTTTTGAGAAAAACATCTGGAGTCGCCGCACGCGGGAATCGAACCGCTTGCCTCGCAGTTCGCAGTCAAGCACTGTAACCGCTGCGCCACGGATGCATCGCGTGAGGCGCTGTCCAAAGTCTATTCACATTTTGTTCTCTTATTTTTAGTCAAATCGATCTGGCTCGCTTCTAGTTATTCTTTTTGTTTATTTAATTTTGTTCGTAAATATTTATTAATTAATTTTAATATTTATACACAAATATATTTTACTTTGGTTCAATAGTAACAGTATTTGAATTTCAAATTTGAAAAACATAAAAATCATTTTTAACAAAATATAACTATTAAAAAAATTTTAAAAAATGCAACACATTTTTTTTTTATTAATATGTAAATATTAAAGATTAAAAAAAAAAATAAAAAGACGCCATGCATTTTTCGTCTCGACGTGGGATTGAACTCACACTTGCGGCGATTAGCATGTATAACATATTCATGCACGCACGCGTTAGACCCCTAGGCTACCAAATTTTCTTCGATTAAAGGCGATTTTTTCTGAATGTTAGAAAAATTTTAAACATTTTTTCTGTTTTTTAGAAAAACAATATTTCTATTATATAAGAATTTTTTCTAATTTGAATGGCGATTTTTTTTTATTTTTAGAAATGTTTAGTCTTTTTTTTTCTAAAAGCAATGGCGATTTTAACCCTCAAATATAGAAAGGCAGATTAGAAAAAACACCTTATAATTTAGAAAAAAAAAGGATTTTTCTCATATTGAGAAAAAAATTTCTAAAAAATATCGTTTAACAGAGAAATTTTCTGAAGTTTAGAAATTTTTTTCTCTTTATAGAAAATTTTTTCTAAAGCACAGAAAATTTGTATTTTTCTATATTTAAGAAAAAATAATTTTTTGAGTGTATGAAACATTTCAAGTAAGCACTTCGTTCACAAACATTAACCAGGGATGCAAAGCCGTAAAAATTCGTCAATTAATGAAGTTTATTCTGCCTATGAATTAATATTAGACTAAATGTGTTACACATAAGTAAAATATCTCTGACCCATCGGTAAAGGCCACTTAAAAATAAATGAACTGTAATATTGTCAAAAATTAGTTATTTGTGTTGTACAATTTGTGGCTTAGTTTATCTGAATTAAATAATATTCAAATATGCACATAAATATTTGTTTGTTTGCAAGAGAGTTTTGGGTTTTGTGGATAAAGTTTTTCCAGCAGTATTTAATATTAAATGAAAATATATTTTATAATTCTTTAAATAAAAAACTTACCAAGTCTATTCGAATGAATTAGTCATCGGAATTCCAATCAAAGCCAACGGGCTAAGAAAAACATTTAAGGAAACCACATAGAAAGCGCTGCTGTTTTCTTATCGTATTAATGTCAATTGATTAAAATTCCTCGTCCTGCATCCCTGACATCCTGCCGTGGTGTTTGTGCTGTGCGTATTTGTGCTTGTGCGTGTGCGTGTCCTTCTGGCTTAACTTGCAATTTAGTCAGCTCAGCTCAGTTCGGTTCAGCTGGAGATCCTGGCTCCGCAAACACCACTCTTCTTCGACCTGCTTGCTTGCAACTTATGCGTGACTCAAGTGCATACTCGAGGACTCAGAGCCGGGCTAAAAGTGTACGCAGCTAAAACTTTTGCCACTCGAAATAGTTTTCCGCAACGCAACCCACTTTCATCTCGCTCCCAGTCAATTGCTGTCTCATTCCCGGCCAAAACCAACTCCGACTGGTTGACTTTATGCAAATAAATGTTTTTACCCATTTTAATACACATTTTTATGGCACTTTTGCTGGTAATGTGCCCCCCTTCGACGCAGCCATCTCGCTTTGGTCCGTGCTCATCTTTCATCTCGTTAGTGCGTAGTATTTATACAGAAATTGGCTCAATTTGCTCTCGATTTATGCAGAAGATACTCGAAATGCTTTTCCGCTGCGATTGTTTGCACTGATGGCCTCCTGAGAGCCCAAGCCGAACCATTTGATACTTAATTGACTTGCATTTTTGCCCAGCCCAGCAGCTGATTGCCGTAATGATGGACCATTAGCGATGAGTGCGTGAGCGATTGTTGTGCAAACAGCACAGAATAGGTTCAAGGTTCAAGGCTTTTTCAACATATCTGGGACTATTTAATACCTTTGTAATAGAGTTTGGTAAAATAAAATTACTTATTTAGAGCCAGTAACAAAAAAAAGTAAAATAAATTAAGTAATATCGGTTAGTTAAATTTTTAGTTTGGGTTTATACAACATTTAAACATGAACTCCAGAACTATAAATAGGATCCCAAATATCATAATATTTAAAATAACATATGGGTCATTCCACGTGAAACGTGACAGGCCAATTTGGGTCAAATCTCAGAATCAAGCGAAACTTTTTTTTTCGATTGAGGATTGAAATATAAGGATCGGTTTTTTTTTTTTGAACTCTTACCGTTTATTTTTAAAAATAAACGCAGCACTTGAGACTCCTTTGAGTTATTTTAATATTTGGGATGCCACTTTGTGGCACATCTAAATATCTTTCAGAAAAATATTTTTAAAAATTTGTAAATTTAAAATGAAGTATTTTTTAAGAGAATTTAAAATTAGAAAACTTCTATACGCCGGAATACACGCGGTTTCCGAATTAAATTATAACATTTTTGTAATCGCAAGACGTACTAGTAAAGACAGCGATTTTAGTTTAGCGACTTTGCATCAAGCAACTACAGCGCAACGTGTAGGAAAGGGAAAGCACTATTCCTGCTCTGCCGCGCTCGTATTGCGGTTCTCTTCTTACACGTTGCGCTGTTGTTGCTTGATGCAAAGTCGCTAAACTAAAATCGCTGTCATTACTAGTACGTCTTGCGATTACAAAAATTTTATTTTACCACTTTGTGAAAAATTGATGAAGCAATATGGGGATAATTTTTTTATTCGGAAACCGCGTGTATTCCAGCGTACAGAAGTTTTCTAATTTTAAATTCTCTTAAAAAATACTTAATTTTAAATTTAAAAGTTTTTAAAAATATTTTTCTGAAAGATATTAAGATGTGCCACAAAGTGGCATCCCAAATATTAAAATAACTCAAACGAGTCTCAAGTTTTGCATAACTCAAAAATCGGAGCTTAATTAGAAAAATATTTTTTAAAAATAAACGGTAAGAGTTAAAAAAAAAAAAAAACCGATCCTTATATTTCAATCCTCTATCGAAAAAAAAAGTTTCGCTTGATTCTGAGATTTGACCCAAATTGGCCTGTCACGTTTCACGTGGAATGACCCATATAATTAAATGCATATAAAATAGTTTTGATATATTTATATTTGACCAGTATAATAATACTAATTATCTTACATGAAAATAAAATCCATATTTATTTTAATTGTTATATTTTTAATTTGTTAACAAAAATCCCTAAAATCCTTGAAATTGTTTTTTAACTTTTAGAACATGCTGTATTTTTTCTTTAAATCTGTGTGTAAATGATATTCATACTATGAATGTGACATTGTGTTGCCAAAATGGTTGTACCTTTTCTGGACTATCGCATCAAGGCCATCTCCATTGGCAGCCTGATGATGTCCGCTAAGTGCATAATGCCCCCCACGCTCCCTGTGAACCCTGACCCCTGGCCCGCGAACCACTTAGAATATATACAAACATATATACATATATATTTATATGCGATATTAGTTCTCGTCGCTTGGCCACAATGCACTATGGGGTAAAAGTCCACTTTTACTGGCATTAATTATTACTAAAAAACGACGTAACATTTCAAAGTTTTGTTTTTGGAATTTGGTTTATAATATTTAAAAGATTTCTTTTTGAAAAAATGGGCATGGTCGCGCCTTTTTTCAAGAAAAAAAAATTTTTTTTTAAGAATGTGCACAACAAAAAATTTTTTTTTTCGCTTGTTCTAAAACAAAAGAACTAATTTGATCCAAAAAAAAACTTTGGAGTTCCCATACATTTTTTTTAAAGTGAAATCGGATTTTTTTAAATATTTTCCATATAATTCCTAACAAAAATACTAAAACCATTTATAGCAAGGTAAGTATAGTTAAATGATGATGTAAAATCATTTAAACTGAATAATATTTAATAACAAAGATTATTGCATAGTGCTTTTTTTAAATATTTATCGTATCTAACATTTTCCATACAAAAATACGAGAATTTTACTATTCGCTACTGCATACAAATCACATATGAAAAAAGTGAGGTTATCTGAGAAAAATGCAAATTGCTCCAATAGTGCGGAAAAGTGCAGAATGCGACTAATACCTATGGATTCTGTATTGATAAGGCTACAACATAGTCTTGGTCGCACATTAAAATAACCTAAAACTCTTTTTCAAAACTCTGTCCAAAGTTAAAAATTATTTCCCAGAAACCAGCTTAATATGCATTTGTTAAATGACAAAATGAGGTATAAGCACTCACAATTTGAACAAATTATTATATTTAGCTCATAGTCCAAACCTGTAATAACCATGTTCTGGCATTGTTTTGTTTACTTTTTGTATTTTACATAAATAAATGAATTTCAAAGATCATGGCAAAAAATGTGCAAACCAAGCGTACTTCACTTTGTAAGCAGCAGCTGACTTTGCAGCTGTTATTTTAACAGTGAACTGTTAAATATTAACATTTCAAGTATAGGGCATAACAGTTTGATGTTTTGTTAGTACTTTCTAATTAATTATTTTCCAATTGGAACACTTTCAAAAAATGACTAAATGCCAGTAAAAGTGGACTTTTACCCCATAGTGCAATGTTGCCATTTTATTGTGCAATTGCGAGGAGCTCGCGACATTGTGAGTGAAAATGGGAAGGGGTCTGAAGGCGGAATGATGGGGTTTATGGTATTGGTAAACCTTTCTTGCTCTCGCCGGCATAGTAAGCGATTTCCGGAGCGGGCCGAAAGGTGGCGCTTTACCAATTGAATTGCAAATGTTGGCCGACGACAATGAGAAGGAGAAGTCCTGGGAAAAGGAGTGGGCGGGGCGGGAATGAGGGCGGAAGCGAGGCCATCAGAGGCAGCCATTGAATGGCTTACTGGAGGCGACTCTTGATTCCTGACGCAGACACTGAAAGAAATAAAAATGTTAAAAAGGGGTTTGCTTTTATATAATACGGGAGTTAATAGTTCGTTTTACATGTAGCCATTTATAAGACCCCGGTTTTTATGTGAAATCTCTATCCAAAGACCCGTTTCGATTCTATTTTATTTTTAAAATTTTTTTGTATTTGTAAACCATTTTAGTGCAGTTAAATTTAGCAGAAAACCTTATTTGTATTATTATTGATTAGTTTTGCGCAAGTATAACTGACACTTTAATTTTCTAAACAAATTCTATTATATTTTATTTTCGTATGTAAGTTTTTAGTGATTGTTTTTCTCTCAGTGTAGCGCTGGCTCTGTTTGGCCTGCGGTTTGCCTAACGCGTTGTTTGCTCTGCGGTTCCTCCCTCCCGGATCCTCCGGCTCTGCGACTCCGGCTCTGATTCCGATTCCGACTGCGATTGCCGCTGCGTCGCCGGCATCGCCCCCCTGCACCTCCCGCTCCGCTGGATTGTTTGTTTGCTTTTGCGGCATATTTATTTCAAACGAGCCTGCACTTAGCGCTCCGCTCGAGGGGCGGCTGCGGGGTTGTGCTAATGCAAAATTCAAACGAAAGGCGCTGCAAATGAGAAAAGAAGGAGGCTGCTGCAGGGGGCAAGGGGGAAGGGGGGCGGAGCGGGGATGAGTTCACGCCAAAATGGTTTCCGGCACGAAAGCGGAAGTCAAAACACGGGGCGGGGGCCATTGACTTGGCTCGGCTTATTTATGTTTTCTGCCCCCATCCACAGCACCCCATTCACCCCGATCCTCACCTCAAAGTCCCCATTCGCAGTCGAAGGGATTGCCTAATTTAATTAGTTGTCCTGACTCGGGGTGCAAAAAAGGAGGAAAACTGAAACACTAGCTGAGGAAGGGAATCTTTGGGAGCTTCCTATACCCATAAGGTCCCCAGGCGTTTACGGGATTATGATTTAATATCTCATGGTTTAATCAGGCTTAAATGTTATATTTAATACATACAAAAATCCTTTTACATGTGGATAAATTAAATTTTACGACTTGTTTTGACATCACTTCACTTTTATAATTATTAATTACACACATAAGAAATTTTAGATTGTCCATTCCAAAACAATTTTTAAACTCAAAATCGAATACGGTTTATATTTAGTATTGAACGCTTAAACATTTTTGGTTAAACCACTAAAGTGCCTCTTATATATTAGTGTGTTTCAGAAGTAAGAAAAATTAGTGGGTTCTCCTTTATAAATATTTTTGTTATATATAACTTAAAATCCCACTTAAAAAATGCAATATATATATTTTGAAATGCTTTATGAATGGCATTGATATTAGGAAACACATTTTATAAAATGGAAATGGTTTTGGTTGAAATAAAACTCCGATACGTAGATCGTACATTTTAGTTTATTATACCCGTTACTCGTAGAGTAAAAGGGTATATTGTATTCGTGCAAAAATATGTAACAGCTAGAAGGAAGCATTTCCGACCCTATAAAGTATATATATTCTTGATTAGGGTCACTAGCCGAGTCGATATAGCCATGTCCGTCTGTTCGTCTGTCTGTCTGACTGTATGAACGCTGGGATCTCGGAAACTATAAGAGCTAAAGCTTCTATAGAAGATTGGCACTTTGCATGCAGATTCTAGGAGTTCCTACGCAGCGCAAGTTTGTTTCAAAAGGGTTTCACGCCCCCTCTAACGCCCACAATCGCTTATATAGTTTTATTGTGTTAATGAATACCTATCGAAATGTAGAAGAAATTTTTTAAATCGGACCTTTCGTTAAAAAGTTACGCCCGATCAAAGTTTTTATCTCCATCTCCCTCGCACTCCCTTTAGCTGAGTAACGGGTATCTGATAGTCGGGGCACCCGACTATAGCGTTTAGTTAGGTCCTGCGGGCGTGACAAACTTGAGCCAAATATTTTAAATATCCTCTTTCAGGGTATGAAACGGAAAATTAAGAACCGCCTTCTTACGCATGGCTTGTTCCAATGATTTACTCAGTTGGTCGGCTGCTGCAAGATGCAGATGGAGGATGAGTAGGAGGCTTCGGCTAAGGCTAAGGTGGTCGAGGCAGTGGAACCTGGCCATGGAAACTGGCAGCTGCTGGCAGCAGTTGGCAGTTGCCAGCTTGACGTCGACATTGCTTGTCATGTTTGTGACACACACTTCAGTCTTCCGTCTTCGGTCTTCAGCCAGTTGAGGTGCCAGCTCCGGCCAGACCAGCCAGTCCTGTTTTGTCGTGGTTTTACCACCGCCTTCCTCTTCTATTTTTTTAATTTTTTGTATTTTGCGTTTTTCCTACTATTTTTTGTATTTTTTTTCTTTTGGTTTTTGGCGTGCCACATGCAAGTTGCAGGGCGGCAGGACCGAGTCCATAGGCTGCCTGCCTGCTGCCGTGTCCTTGTCAAAAGGGCTTTTGCCGCTGTCAACGTGGCGGATACCCTGCAGGATTACTTGCACTGGAACACTGGACAAATGCCAAATTCTGGATAATTTCTTACGTTTTTTCTTGCACAAGAAATTTTGAATTATTTCAACTTTATTTTTTTACCAACCGAACTTAAACATAAACTTACCTGTTCGTGGAAGGATTACCCCTCATTCCAATTTTAACGACCTGCTTAATTTTACCTTGTTATTTAACGAACCTTGCACATATTTTTCCAATCGCATTAAAAGATATGGAAATTTTGGAAACGGATCGAATTATATATAGAGGTATTCTAGGTAGCATTTGTGAATCCATTTTAAAGCCAATTCAACCAATACTAATTTTTAAAGGTCATAGATGAGATAATCGTTTAGGAGCGCACAATACTCCTATGATTGGGTAATTGCAGGCCATGAAAGGTAACAAGTCTGACAGCCGTTGACAGTTTGACGGATAACAATCACCGACAGTCCGTGGGGCTCATCGCCGTGTTCATTAACATCGTCACCCCACTGAAATCTGAAAAGTTATCTACGGTTAAAGTTCAATTTAAGATTTTTTCGGGGTATTTCGTAGTCAATCACTCTCAGTCGCGTCAGTCTTACTTAGATTTTGTTTTCTCCTCTTTATCAAGCACTGCATAAAAAGCTGAAGCTGTCAAAGATGGCAAGGCAGGCCTGGGGTGGTGATGGGCGGATTTCAGGGGGGGTGGTTTAAGGTAAGGTTGCCACGGCGATAAAAATCCTTTTGATTAGAGGGAGCGAGAGTGAAGGAGACCGACTTGAGAAATTAAATTGTGCTCACCTGGCAGCTTGGCCCCGCCCCGCCCCCTTATCTTGTCCCTAAGCTTCAGCCACGCCCCCAGCCCCCCGCCCTTTGCCCCACCTCCGGGTGCATTTCTGCTGCGTCTGGCTTTTGGCTTCAGTTTTGCGCTGCTGATAAATTTCCTTATTTCATGCTTCGTTTTTTAATTTATTTTTATTTTCATGATTTTCCGTTGGATTTTCGTTTTCCCTTTGCTGCGATTCAGCTAACCGCTCGCGGCATTTCCGCTGAGCCAGACGCAAGGATATGCCAGGAACACACTCACACACACACACATACAGCCGCAACAAGGGAGCAGTTGTGTATTCTTGTAATTACAGTTATGTCTCTGGGGTAATAGAGAGTACGAGAGTCGAGTTTCGAGATTCGCTTCTGATCAAATGAGTACAACATTTTCTCATGCCTTACTTTATTTTGAATTTTCGTTTATCTTTTTTTCGTGCACTAATTTGTTTTTATATTTTTTTTTTCCCCCGATTAAATATTACTTTTTGGCTTTAACGAAATCATAAGAATTCAGATATTGGGGCGTACGAGCTGAGGAATCGGTTTTCTTATACTCCCATGGATTTTTTCCCTTTCTTAATTTTTTTTTCCTTGGGTGGACGTGATTGCAACAGATTCTCTTTGGGATTTGCTCAGGATTTGGACTGCCAGTGTGCGTGTGTGCGAGAGGGTCCTTATCGGGCTTTGCCATTGTCGCTGCTGTCGCCTGTCTACTGTCTTTCGTCCTTTCGGGCTCCTATCTTGTCTGTTATATGCTCTTTGATAATGACAAGCGGGGATTTCATTCAGTCCTCACTTCGCCTTTTTATGGCTTCGTGATTGGTCCTTGATTTGAATGAAGTCGGGCTCCTATGGGGAATCCCCGTGTTTATATATAGCTGTATATGCATTTGACTTGAGAGATGAAAGAAAGTTGTGCACCTGCAGCGAATTCATTTTAATTTTCGACTGTCAGTCACGTGTTGGCTTGAATTCTTTTAAATACTCCAATGGAATCAAGTTTAAAGGATTTAAGTTATTAAAAATAATTGAAGCATAGGCTACAAAATAATTTTTTAATTTGTTTTAATTTGATATTTTAAATTTTAATATAAGTTTATATAATATCGGAACCTTTTAAGGATCTGATTTAAATATTTTTTTTAGAAGCTATGCTTTAATTTAATAGGCTACACACAAAAAAAAACTTGGTAAAATCAACTGTAATAATTGTCAATCAGTCCCCAACTGCAAAAAATAGTCAATTCTACTAAGTAAATAGTTACTTTCACAACAACAAATACACACAATTAGCAAAGACACACACCTATATCCTTGACAAAATTGACAATTTTTTGCAGTTGGGGTCTTTTTGACAATTTTTTTTTTTTTGTGTGTAGGGTCTTTGAACTTTGTTTCCCAAGCCTAGGTAATTATATACAATTTGATATTAGCTAATTCAATGTTAATTGCAGAGTGAAAACTTCAATCAATTTTTAATAATCACACAAAACACGACCCCTGAAAGCTGAGAACTTAATTGTAGGGCATTCTGCCCTAAGTTGATAATATTCAAGGCCACCCCGCCGTCGGAAGAACACCCATTTTTCCTGTTCATATTTTTTCAATGTTCCGCATCTCTTTTATTATTTTTTGTGTTACTTATTTTTTTATTTTCTGGTCCTTTAAGAGCCCAGTTGAGTGGCTTGGCCTGGGGCGCGATGTTGTCGTGGGGTTTGACATCGCGATGGTTGTTGCCACCGCCGCTCATCGTTAGCCACCTTAGTGTCCAATATGCCAGAACACCCAGGGCTTTTCCACCTCTAAAATATATATATACATATATATATACGAGTCCCCCATCCTTATCATCTTTGGTCTTTTTATTATGACAGCGAAAACAACGAGCGAGCGAGCGAAAAAAAGGGAAGAAAATTTAATAATGCCATCAACAATAAATCTATTTGCTGTTATTGTTCCTAGACAAGAGCAAAACATCTGCCGGGCAACTGGATCCTCCTCGCAGGATCCGGTTCATTCCGTTTAATGGCTTTTGGGTTGTTTGGGCTTAAATAAATCTGCGGCTATTTTCATTTTTACCTACTTTTTTAATTGCATTTTGATGACGTCTTAATTTTTATTTCGGCTCCCGGACTTGGACCCCAAATCCAATTTTCCCCAGCATCCCTCCGTTCCACTTTCCACTTGCCACCGCTATACGCTTTCCACGCTGTAAGAGTTCCATTTTTATGCGCTTAATCTGCTGTTGCCATTTTTCAAGGTTTTTCCCCCTTCGCCAGTACATTAAAACTCCCTCTGGTCGTTACAATTTCATTCCTTTTTTTTGTTTTTGCTCGGTTTGCTGGCATTTTGCTGTATTGTTTTTGTTTGCGGCAATTTTTGGCATTTGCTGCGGGCAGTAAGCAACCAAACAACGACCAAAGTCACTCAGCAACATTGTATTCGTGTTGTTTTTGCCTCCGTTGTTGTTTTAATGTCGCGTGATAAGCGATTTATGGCGGAGCTCTCTTGAATTGGTACTTCAGTTTTTGGCATTGCGCTTGACTGACTCGGGAAAAGCGGTGGGAAAGGGGGTGGAAAAGCGGGACAAAAGTGTGGAGAAAACATCGGCGAGGGGTATGTCTTAATTCTATTTAATGGCATGCCATGGTTATAAACTGTAAATGGTTTAATTGTTAGGCACCAAGCAACAGCAAAAATATTGCCAATAAAATAGCGACTTTTACTTCCCCGTTGTCCCGAAAAGTACAAAAAAATGTATAAATTAATATGTATAGATAAAGTTTAAGGTTTCCTGGTGCGCTGGGAGGAGTTTCCACATGGCACCTGCAGCGGCGTCTTGCAATTGCCTTTCGCAAGACAGTTACTCAAGGTTCGGGAGATGGCATGACAAGATATAAAGTCCATATAATAGACATGCAATCCTACGGGAAAAGAGTTAGAGCAGCGGAAAGAGGCCGCAAAATGGTGCAGTAAAGAAAAATAGCCCAAGCGAACCCAGCGGAAACATTCTAGATTTTCCCGTAATTGTTTTTGCTATACATATTAAATCATTACAAAACAAGAAAGGAAGCTAGCTTCGGCCAGCCGAAGCTTATATACCCTTGCAGATCATTTCTATTATTCACTAATTTTCCGATCGTTCCTATGGCAGCTATATGATATAGTCGTCCGATTTTGAAAAAATTTTATTCGAAATTCAGAATTAGATAAAAAATGGCATTTCCAAAAATAGGAGGTTCTAGGTTCAAAAACACCCAAGATATAATTTTTTTACATTTTTTTTCCCGATTATTCCTATGGGAGCTATATGATATAGTTGTCCGATCCGGCTCGTTCCGACTTATATACTACCTGCAATAGATATAAGACTTTTGGGAAAGTTTTAGCCCGATAGCTTCAAAACTGAGAGACTAGTTTGCGTAGAAACGGACGGACAGACGGACAGACGGACGGACAGACGGACAGACGGACAGACGGACATGGCTAGATCGACTCGTCTAGTGATGCTGATCAAGAATATATATACTTTATGGGGTCTGAAACGTCTCCTTCACTGCGTTGCAAACTTCTGACTGAAATCATAATACCCTCTGCAAGGGTATAATGAATCAAGAATTCAACCGAAGGGTGAATAATATGCATTCAATAATGGCCAATAAGGAAATCGATAGAAAATAATTATTAACCCTACTCGCAGATGTTGTATAGTAATTCCTGCTATAAAATATATGAATCAAGTATCAAGCACCGTAACTGAAAACTAACATTTACTTAATTTTTGAACTTTGATATATGGATAATCTTCATATATTAAAATCTTTGTAGCTCAATAAGTTTTCACAAACTTAAAATATATAATATTAAAGGATATCGATAATTTTCCTTGAATTATTAAGTAAACACATACTGTGTTTATACGATGCCGAATTCACGCTATCATTTCACGCTTTCTTCCGATTCGTGTCTATATAAATGCCATTTCGTGAATTCGGCAACACACGAAAGTTGACTATGATTTCAGTCTCAAAGCGTGAATTGGTGGTGCCCAGCTCTGGTAACTCTGTTAAAAATTATCAACGTTGCCAGATCGCTAGAAATTAAAAGCCCATCATAGGCTATTTCTCTACTCAGAAGTATTGAAGGCTACCTTTTTTTACCGGTCCGGCATCTTTATCAGCTGAGAGTGAACAAAAGCATGAATTCTCGGTTGTCGTATAAACAGGGGTTATTTCTAGATCGCGCTTTCAAGAAAGCGTGAATGTCATCGTATAAACATAGTAACAGACAGCCACGTCTTCGCATACGTTTTCTTTCCTTGTTTTCCTTGGGTTTAAAGCCCCCAGAATGTTTTCCCATTTTCCCCCGTCACCTGTTCCTTTTCGAGCACCTTAATTGAGTTACCAAAGTATCTTATCGTCGTAAATGCACTCCGAACTCCCCATCCACGGCCAAACTACCTCACCTCTTTGGGCAAAAAAAGGAACACTTTAATGGGGCATCGAACGCTTGAGCCGCTTACAAAAAAAGGAAAGGACGGAAGTTTCGAGTGCGGAGTCCGAATATAAACAGAAAATGGAAAAAACTCATTCATACATATTGTACACACTCATGCTGGCAATAAATAATGCGAATGCTTCGTTCCTTGAGCCGAGGCAAATCATAAAAATTGCTGTCCTCCACCGTGGAGCTCTTTTTTCTTTTTTCGTCCTGATCCTTGGACTCCTTGCCGCCGCTTCCGTTGCCATGCACCGTAACCTGGTCAGACGCTTTATTTTCGGTGTATAATTAATAGTTTTTCTGCTCACCTGACATTTTCCGAGCTTGCTTCGAGTGCGGCTTAAAGCGGGGCCAATAATGGATTCACTTTAAGTTTCGTCCGCGCGATGAAAGCAAAAGTTTCCCGGGCGTTTCGTGGAAACTTGTTGAGACGCTCTACTTCGAAGGCATTGATGAAGGCTTATAAGAAGTTGCCCCCTGTATTTGTTTGCGTCTGAGTGCGGTGTAGATTACGCCTTAAAGTTGCCAATTAAAAGTTTTCCTCAATCTCAGATGAATGGGGTCTTGGAATATCGCGGATGGGGTAGAAAGATTGGTCAGGCTTCGTTTGGATTTTGCGATTATGTTCAGTGTCTGATGGCTTTTTTTAAGTCTTTAATTAATTCCCAAAGCCAACGGAATTAATATGTAGTAACGAATCCTTAAAGCAGTGAATTTACGTGAAAGTGCTATGTGGCGAAAAACCCTAAGTCAAGGCCATAAAACACACTTTATAAAATAAATCAATTGCCAACAGAACCCCAGAGAATTCATTTTACTTTTTGAGGTGTCTAAAGCAGACTGGCTCAAAGAGGGGCTCTTCCATTGTTGGTTGGTTTGTGCTAGCCATTTTCTGAAATGTTATTATTTATACCCGTTACTCGTAGAGTAAATGGGTATATTGTATTCGTGAAAAAGTATGTAACAGGGAGAAAGAAGCCGAGCGCCACCTCCCCTCTAACGCTCACAATCGCCCACAAATGATACTAAAATGTGTCTGGCGCCCACATTTTTAAAGATTTCGGAGAAGTATAAATGCAATTTTGATGTGGCTAGTTATACCCATCGAAATGTAGAAGAAATTTTTCAAGTTGGACTATTCGTTTAAAAGTTATGCCAGCTCAAAGTTTTATATCTCCATCTCCCTCGCACTCCCCTTAGCTGAGTAACGGGTATCTGATAGTCGGGGCACCCACTATAGCGTTCTTTCTTGTTTTTATTTCTTAAAACTTAAAACTGGCTTATATAAATAATGAAATATAAAAATTTCAATGATGGATATTTCAAGAGATTAAAAATCAACCGAGCCCACTAGATATTTTCATGACACCACCTTGCTTAATATATTCATGTATACACGTGTATGGGTATGGTATTGGGCACAGCTTCGAACTGCCTTGCCCTGAATTCTTGATAACCTTATGCATCTGATTACGATTGATAAATCTTTAATTAACACACAGGCACGCAGAAAAAACCGAATTGACACGAGCCGTTTGTCATTGACCCTGGAACTGAAACTGGCGCCCAACACATGGCCCAAATCGAGAGGCAGCGGGGCCAAAGGGTTCGGCCTTGCCACAAAGCCATCGCCATCAGAAACGGCCGAAGGGAGTCGCGTGTGCGGGCTGTTATTGAATTTTTAAGATTTATCGATTTTTATGTGCACATGAAAGGAGCGGTGGGAAGGTATTCTGCGCTACCTGTGCAGAGCTTTGAACTCTCGACTCGACTTGAAACGACTCCCCGTCTCGACAGCTGGCGGCATATCGCACCATGTTATAGTCAATGTAAAACACAGAGCATAAAAAAAGAAACACATCGTAACCAACTGACTAGGGGCATCATAAATTAAGGGCCTTAATAATGATGAATGCGGGGTGAAAGGCCAGGTACTGCCTGCAATCAAGTCCTTTAAAGACTGCCCCGACCCGAATGATTTGTGGGTCCTGCGATTTCTCGGGTGCCGGGGACTTATGCCTCCAAAGCAGCCATTGATGTATATGACTTCAAGGGGTTACCGTGTTTATGACGTATTGGAATAATAGTTATGACTGTATAAGCCCCTTCAAAATGAAACTTATGGCACTCCGATGACGCCTGAGTTAGCGCCTTAGTTTATGTGACCCACCGGGGCGTATACGCAATGTCCCTGGATTGAATTCGGTTTAGTGCCACATTTCTTCTGCTTTTAATTAATGTTTACACAGTTTTAAGCTCAATGACGTTTGCGGCTTGTGAGGTCATAGAAGGCAAACTAAAAACGTATAATTGCTCACTGTGAAGGGGCGAAAAGGAGAGGGAAAAACACATGTAACTGAAGTGAATCTAACCACTACGAAAGTCAAGAGGTTGATTTTAGCTATTCCGACTGATGTTTGTTCAGATTACATAAAATTAAATCAGTCAATCATTTAATTTAGCCAGCAGGCTCAAGTAGCAAATAAATTGATTTATTGTGACACTAATGATTGTACAAAATCATGGAAATTCATTTAATATCGGTTTAATAATTAAGTTGTCAGTTTATCTAAAACATTATTTTTGTTATTTAAATTTGTTTAACAGCTCATATAAAACGTTGATTTTAGTAAGCATAGGTACCTATATTTATTATAATTTTTCCGATATTATTTTTATTCCCAACTAAAATATTTTTAATTCTTTTACAGATAGCAACGAACTTATTTAGCTCGAAAAATGCAAAATGTTTATATTTAATTTAAATGATTTAGTGAAGTTAATTTTTTGATCGTAGCCATATAAAATGTACAAATTTTAAACTTTTATGGGGTTTGGATCTGCAAAAAAGGTTGAAAATTGCCTCAAAAAATGTCGCAACTCACAGGCTCATCAGATTACAATCGCCCGAGATTAAATCCATGAAATTGTATGTTTTCACATGCCATTTCCTCCTGGACTCATTCGTTGGCTTGTGCGGTAATCACATACTTTGTCACATAATTACCATTCAATTTTGCGCATTACGAGCCATCAGTCTCGATTAATAAGCTGTTCTCCGATTTGGCTGCCAGATGCACTTTTCATTCGCCGCCTGCTGTTTTCCGTTTTCCACTCAACGTGCAGCACTGGCAGCTCGTTGTTCATTAACACATATTTGTCAAACTGACGAAAATGTTTCGTGATATATGAAGATAATTATTGACGATATTGTCAGACAGAAATTGCGGGGGCGGTGGTGTGTTAATTTTGGTCGGGACTCACGCACTCATGCGCCTGATGAGGTGCGACAGATGGTGGGCCGAAAGTGAAAGTTTTTCCATTGCACAACGTGAATTATTAACCCCTTATGTCCTGCCACGCCCCCTGCGCCTACAGCTGAGTGCCGTGCTTTTTGACAAATTGACTAAATATTTGAGCTGGCGTTGGGAAATGAATAACAATCGATAAGTCATAAATGTCTCTGAATCAGACACGCAAAAACCACCAGGCGAAGAGGATATTACGGGTATCGAGTGGGTGGGTGGCTGGCTTCGAATGGGTGGTGCCTGGCGGTGCCAAGGTGGAATGATTATTATTTAATCACGCTGACAACCTGGGCGTTGAAGGTGGCAATGAACTTAAGTTAACTAGCCGGCTGCCACGACACTCAATGAATCAATAAGAGAGGAGAACACGAATCGATTTGATTGGCAGCAATTCGATTTCGATTTCGATTTGTACCCGGATTGCGGACTGTTATTTCAGGTGTGGTTTGGTGACACACGTGCCCAATTATCCGCGGATATTGCTTTAATGCCGCGCCAAGATTAAAGTCAAATTGCAAATTGTTTTTATAATTTTCCTTTGCTCCGTTCTAAGCCAACATCTTTTCTCAATTTGATTTGCATGGAAATGTAATTGTTGTTGGCGAAAAGGGCCAGGGAACGGAGGGGTGGCCCGTGTATATGTATATTTGTATCTCCGGTTCACCCAATTCCAGGTAAGGCTACCCGGCAGCATAACAACAACTCGGCTTTCACAATGTATTTTCTATTGAATTTTTAATGAGTTCGACTGTTGGGGTGGAGGAAAATAAGGAAGAGCATAAGGATGCTGGGGAAGGAGCTCATGTAGATCTTAATACTCCCACGGCCCTTTACTAGAAAAAATTGCTTCCTTGCTGTTTCCAGCGGAATTTCTTATAGGTGAGGCGTAGGATTCAGTTGGTAAGACGAAAAATAAAGCCACCGAGAAGATGGGCCATGACTAGAAATTTTTTTCCAGAAAAACAGATAAATTAGTTAATAAATGTATCTGAACCTTTAAACAAATGAGCAGGACTGGGGATAAAAAATAAGTCGAAATATGATGTTAAGAAGGAAACTATTCTGGGAAGAAAAATAGAAAATATGAAAGTCTTAACTCTTACATATTTTTTTAAATTTCCAATCAATTTCAGGATTATTCATAAATTCCCTAAAAAGACTCACCTGACCATCACTTCTCAATCACATATTTATAAAAGCTCTTTAATGATTTCCAAACGATAGCAAATGTTTTTATGATTACCTTTGCGCTTGGCTTTCACATGCCACAAATCTGTATTTTACATTTTCAATAGCCTCATAAAGTTTACCATAATTTTCCGTTTCCAAAATTTTGTAGCCCACTTTCCAGGGCATATGCTCAATGGGCTTTCCTCGTTATCTCCGTGTGCCGCTTTGTGGGTGTGTGGGTGGGTGGGTGTGTCGTAAAACAAATATCGATAAAAAGCAACAGACAGAGCGATACAAATACAAAATTGTGATTTGCATAATGTGGCTCACACACGCACACACATGGGCCGGCCCATGTAATATACAATATAATTTACATTAAATTGCTGATCAATATAAATGTATCTATCTGGGCATTAGCTTAATTTGTAGCTGTATTTGGACCAAAGCGCGTGTGTGTGTTTAGGATTAAATCGTTTACCTACTGCCAACACACACAAACCCACACACACACATTGAATTTTCCTGCTGACCGCGAGTGAGAAATATTTTTGCATAATTTCTCTTACTGATTTGCTGGGGTTTTTCTGGTTTTTACGCTTGCTGCGCCATAAATTATGCTGAAAAACTGGGAAAAAGCTAAATAAAAATAGGGGAATCGAGAGGTAGGAAGAGGGTGAGCTGTGCATATGTACGCATATATTTAGGCAAAAACCAAAGCATAAAGTAATTTGGTTTATGGATTTGACCGCCCCACATTTCTCGGTTGAGGCGTCAAATTCTATTTGCCGATCAAAACAAAATTATCATTTGGCCCAAAATACGTTTTTCCGGACCCCTCCGTATTTGCATTTTGGCTGGTGATTAATGTTTGATGTGCAGTAATTAAATAGACAGAGCAGCATGTTGCATGCAAATTTTTCGGTTAGACTCCTTTGTTTGCGCGCCGTGTCCCTGTATTCGGTTTATGTTTATGCAATTTCAATTTCGGGCGCGCAATAAAAACGATTTGTTTTAATTACTTACGCACATGGCATTTAATTATTTTTATTGATTAAATAAAACAATTAAGCTTATGTAAATTAATGTAGTCGAGTCAACTCCGTCAGTGTGATAGCCATAGCCCCCCCTCTTCCCTCGTTTTTATTCTTTTTTTTGTGGATCGTTGGGGCGTTTTGGGCGTTGGGCGTCGAGTGGGGGCGTGGCATGCGGCTGTGGGCACAGCGAAGTCAAGTTAATGGAATAGCTGAGCAGGGCAGGCAAGTAAAATAATTTAAGGCCAAGCATACAAAATTAATGAGGCCATTAAATCCTGGAGACGCTAAAGAGACACACACACCCACACTCACACGAAGGGGAGGGAGTGTGTGTGTTTGACAGTCAAAGGACAACTCTTTGTTCAGTCTCTGTTTATGACTCTCGTCCTGCGCCTGTGTTGTGTGCATGTGTGTCGCCTGTTTGGCGTGTGTGTGTGTCATTTATACACTATGCAAAGCTGAAATTGTTAGCAGGGTACCACCACATTGGAAATCACGTGACATCTCCAAAAATTAAACGTTATAAATAGGAGATATTTTAAGTGGCCTCATTGCCATCTTTATATTTTTTAAACATTTTGTTTTCTTATTTCCAAATTTAATCATAAACAATTTAGCTGATAAAATAACTTTAAAAATATAAATAATTTTTAAAAATTTTGTGCTAAAATTATAATAAATAATTATTTATAAAATCTAGACTTTTACTTTGCACTTTAATGTAAAATTAATTTTTTAATTTCATTTAAAATTGGTTCTGGAAATTGAAAATAAATACAATTTTTTATGAAGTCTTCATTACCTACCTGTGCGATCCATAAACCTATATACAATAGTATATATTCCATAAAAGCTGTGGAAAAAGAATAGAATAATTTGTAGTACGGGCCTAGGGCATTTCCTAGCCGAGGCGATTTGCCTAAAGTTACCTTTCCGCATGCTCCTTATTTAACTTGCGGCCGCTTTTGGTCCTTCCGCACACACACTCTCAAGCGGTGAGGAAAACAAAACTGTACAAAAATATCGCTCAACATTATGCCCGTGCACCTCAAGCAGCTGTCTCTTTGTTGCCTCTGCTCACATCCATCAGCGGTTACCGATTGTCCGTCGCCCCGCTTTTCTCGGCAGGACCCCCGATTTGGACCCAAGTTGCCTGGGTTTCGGCCCGGCTTGCCTGGCTTGGCTTAGCCCGGCCCGAAGCCCCTCGATTGAATGGTGTTTTCTGGGCTCCCCAAAAATAAACTGCCGTTTTCAACAATATTTACGGCGCTCTGTCTGTTAGCTTAGGCATATATGAGTGAGAGCGAGTGTTTTGTATTTGCTGCGTGTGTGTGGCTTACCTTTCTTCTTTTGGCGCTTTTTTTCGTTTATAAATTTCGCATGGCCGGCAGTGGGGAGGGAAATAATACTGCGCTACACTCAAACTTCCAAGTTCAAGGACTTTTAGCCTTAAATATTTATTAGAGCATAAATAAGAAGTAAAATATTAAAATTATACAATTAGCAGGAAAAAATTCACAGAATAACTCTGAAGTGAAAAGACAAATTAAAATATTATTTTAGTTAAAGCGCTGACCAAAAATAAATCTAATAAATAATGGTGTTCGGCAAAATTGGTCAAATATATTTTTAAATTTTAATTAAAGTGCCTGACCAAGTATTACATTTCCTTATTGACTTCTATATTCTCTGAGTGTAGCCACATGTTCGCCAAAGTCGTTAAACAGAGAGCACCCGAAAACGCAGAAATGTATGCAGCATAAAAGTGCGACGAGCACCTGACGATGCCACAATGGCGAAGGCTTCATTAGAGATCACCTGGTGGAGCATGGGAGCAGGGGAGCTGGGGGCCCACGTTTTGCATTTTTGGTTATTTGCACAGGCGGCACAGCGGCACGTATACGTAATAAAGTTGAACAAATAAAATACACTTTCCTTCGGCGCAGAAAAGTTCTAATTTTTTCCCAACCCCAACCTCCCGTTCCGCATTCTCCATTCGGCTGTTGGCCCGTGTTTTGTTTGGCTTTAGTTGGGCTTCAGTTGCAACCTAAATTTCATTTGAGGCACAAAACTTGTTTAGTTGGCAAACTTTGCGCGTCGTCAATAAGGCTTGGTGGCCAAATCCGCAGATGAGGGGGCCGGCGCTTTGGGCGGCGGGCGGTTTGAGCCCAGACAGTTTGGCATAGCCGCACGCCATGATATAATCTGGTACTAGGCCGCCGTATATATTACGCGCTGCCTAACAACTCCCACCCGAAAACAGCACCTCATCGGAGCCACCTCATCTACAAACAGGAGGCCACTGGGTCGTGCAGGGTGCACATTGATGGAGCGGAGCTTGCCGGGATTTTCCCAAAAAGGTATCTCCAATTTGCCATGAAAAATGTCTGACTAAAAGTAGTTGTTGCTCTACAAGTTCAGGGATTAAAGATTGTGGGATTATAGAGCCCTGAGCCTATTAAGGGAAAAGGTTAACGCTTGCTAGCTATTTGGAATTGTACTGAGAAAAATGGCTTTCTTCTTTAAATACTTTAAGCAAAAAATTTTTTTGTTAATAAACATGTATTTATACTAAATAAAACCCTTAAAAATGTTAGTAAGGAAAATATATATAAATATATGTAAAAATTAAAATTATAGAGAATGACAGAATTTTTTGAAAGTTCTTTGCTTAAAATTTTGATTGTAGAAGATAATGGAATAATTACATTTTTTCAAGCTTAAAATGGTGAAAAAAGTTTAAAACAAAATGAAAATACATACTTCTGTAAATCTTACGTAACAATATATATATTTTGAAATATCATTAACACAACGGTTCATAACCTTTTGAAAGTGCAAAATTTTTACATGGTTCCGTTTTAATCTGCTAGGGTATTCCATATTCCTCGCTCACGGACATCATGTTGGCCTCCACCGATTAGCCATATCGATTCAAGCCACACTTTCAGTTTGTCTCTGCGAGTGTGCGAGGTGAGGTTTGGGGTTGGGCCTGAGGTTGGGGTTGAGGTTGAAATGCATAATTGGCGATTAGACGATTGGCCCTAATATGCCAAAGCGCTGCAGCGAATAACAAGGGAAGCGCAGCAGAGCCAGCTTTTGGTATTAGCCCCAGCTTCGGACAGCATTCGAATGGCCAACTAATTGGGTCATGTCATCCCCAGCTGACCCCCCCGAAACCCCTCCTCGCGGAGGAGGCATACCTACCTTTGGCTGAAATCTTGAAGGTAAAAAAGTAATGACAATGGTTTATGTTTTTCGTTTATATATAGATATATATAATGTTATATATATTTCCTTTTTGCTTTGTTGTTCATTCAGTTGCTTTCATGCATTCAATGCCCGCCTTTTGTCTGCGGGCTCTCTACTCCCCTCTTCCTTTCCCTCGCTCTACCTTTCAACTTTCTCCCACTTTCCCTGCCTCCCCTGCCCTCGCTTGTTAGCTATGCCGCTCCGTTGATAAGTGTACACATCTATAGACTATATACTATACGTAGGTTTATATTATACAATACATAATACATAAGTTCAACTTAAATGCTAAGGTTTTTTCTTGCTCTTTTTTTCTCGTTCAAGATTACTTTCGGTTGTGTGTGAGTGTGTTTTGTATCTGTGTTTGTGTGTGTGTGCCTACTGTTTGTTGTTGCGAGTCCTTTGAAGACTCCTGCGCTCATTTAGATGCAAAGAAAAAAGTCTTTGGTTTACCTTAAAAATATTATTTTGTTTGTTTTTTCTTCTGGTTTTTGTTGTTGTTTCAGTTTTTGTTGTCTGCTTAAATTCTAAGTCTTAGCACATACGGGCAATTAATATCTTTTGGATACGCTTTAAATCGTTACAAGGACAAACTGACATACATCTACATGTACACGTGTATGGCCATGTGTGTGCGTGGACGTGTGGGTGTTGCCTGTGATGTGTTAGCGAGTGTGTGTGTCGGTGTGCACTTTGAGTACAATTTACATATGTTTATTTACGTATGCATTTGACGAATATTTTCCCTCGGTCTTTACTTTGAATTTTCTCCAATTGGTTTTTTAATGTTTGCATTTCGACTGCCGACAGATTTTATTTTGCTAAATTTCTTTTATCCCCTCTAGCTTGCTTTCTTCTAGATTTATTGGGAAATTTACAAACGTTTGGTATTGGTTTTTTCAAAATGTATATATTTTTATGGATAGCAGTAAATCGAATTTTACTCAAGAATTTCATTTAATTACGAGAACGTTTTTGCATACTGGAATTGGGTCAACATTTGTTTTATTCTAATAATTTATTTAGGGTGTGTTTCTTTCATTTTGCTGCAATTGTTGTAAATTGAATGGGGATTCTTAAAGGTTGGGAATTTTAATCTTTGAGTTAATAAATGTACAAATTCGTAAAAAAAAATCGTTTAGCTGGTATGAGCATAGCCTTTTAAGAATTGACAGATTTTCGTTGCAAAAATATCAAAAGGGAAAAATTTTATTTTAATTTTATAATTAAAGTAACAAGGAAGGAAATAGCTTATAATAATACGAGGCGAAAAGGATTTACTGCTACCCGTGGTTTAGACTTAGAGCCTGCATTAGTTTTACAATATTTCACAGCTTCTAACGGGACATGGAATAATTTCAAACAATGTCGGATCAAGAATTGGTTTCTTTGTCTATGTGTTATCTAATATATACATTTACCATGATTTATATTACTTCTTCTGCAGCTTTACCATACGTATGCATACCATATATGTGAATGTATATCTTACAAATGTTGAGCCACAAGTTCGGTTCCTCGGGTCTGATTTATGATTATAACTCTTGGAGGAAGGGCTTATTGGTTTTGGGATCCTGTTTACTTTTTTTCTAACCGAACAACGAAGAAATTACACACACATGCACACACATAGTCACATATACATATAAATATTTATAGATTTAGTTACATTCACATGGTGGCTTTTCCATAAATATTATTGGGTTATTTCCATTTCTTTTTGTTTCGTTATGCGGGGAGTTGAGAGTTGCCTTGTTATTTAAAGAAAATGTTGCTGTACATATCCTATTTTTAATTAGTTTTCTTTTACATTTAGGTCTTTAGTTTAGTTTTATAGTTTAGTTTAGTTAGTTGAGTTACTTGCCAAGGAGAGTATACTTTAGTGTAGTGCAGTTGATTTCGTTTTAGCTTTCTCTTTGCTTTGGGCAATTATTATCTTCATTCGCATTATCTTTTTTGTCAGACACTATCACAAACAGTTCGCTTGCACAATAATCGCTGCTCGCCTAGGACTCCGGAGCTATCTATGTATGAGTGTTAAGCCTAAAAAGAGCTACCTCCCCACCGTCGTCGTTACATCTTATTTGTTCATATTTGTTTTTGTTTTTTTTTGTGTTAAGTTTAGTCAGTTCTTGGTTTGGTTTCCTCCTTCCCTCGGAGTGCTTACACATCCGTGCCGCATCCTTCCTGGTATCCCTCGTCCGGCGAGTTGCGGCTGCTGCTGATCAGGGCCCTTTTGAGGGCCGTCACGGGGGGCAGGACGGGCACCCCGCCCTTCTGCCACACCCGTATCGTCTTGGCGTTGATTGGCTGCCCGTTGGGCAGGATGGAGCAGGAACTGGAGGTGCTGGTGCTGGGGTTCGCCTGGTTAACTCCCTGGTTGGCCAAAGCCGGCGTTGGCGACGACCGCGAGCTGCCGCCCCCGCTGCCACTCCCCTCGTGCAGGCGTGGCAGTGTGCGGCTACTGAAGTGCGGGCTGCTCCCGGTGGAGCTGCCCTCCTCCGCCCGCCTCTGGTGGTTCAGCGTGGAGGTCAGCTGCTGCTGGAGCTGCTGCAGCGGATGCATCTGCAGCTGATGGTTGTGCTGGTGCTCGGCCCCCGGGACCAGGGGCAAGCCATAATCGTTGGGGTAACCGGATGAGGAGCCACCCGACAAATTGGTGGTCACAGTCGAGGCAGTGGAAGTTCCTCCTCCTCCTCCGCTTGTAATTCCCTGCTGTAAATGGGATCTCGGGAAGGTTTTGCTGAAATAATCCGTGGCCGCCGTTCGCTCGTGCAAGTCATACAGCTGCGAGGAGTCTATGATGGGTGTCTTGTCCGTGTAGCGCTTCATGAACAGATCGTCCGCGGATGTGGCGCCCCCGGGGGCACTGTGCTCCCAGAGGCCCGACGGATAGAGGGAGTCGCAGCCGTTGGCGCGACTGTACTCCCCACTGCCGCCCACGCCAACGATGGGCGGTATCTTCAGATCGGCGAACTCATCGCTCCCGAAGCGTTTGGTGTCGTTGATGAGATCGGGGTTGTTGCCACCGTTTCCCGTGGATCCAGTGGGCGAGATGAAGCAGGAGGCGGTGGACAGGACACTGCCGTTGTTGTCATAGCCCTGGGTGGAGTACGGCAGATCGGTGAGCCGCGGCGGCTTCTGCACCGGATTCGCACTGCGCTGATCGTGCCCCCCGTGCGAGACGCCCCTTCCACTGCTCTTCCGCTCCAGAGTTCCGCCCTGCACCACTCCGCCATCGATGATATTGGCCACGGCCCCATTGGCGATGACCACGCCGCCAATGCTGCCATTTCCCGTCGCCGGCTGCGTCTTGTTCGTTATGGAATTCTGATGGTTGACCGACGTGATCACCTCCATGTGATTGGGCGTCTTGCTGTCGACATACGGCTGCCGTTTGACCCGCAGCAGCAGGAACATGGCGACCCCCAGGGCAAAGACAATGAGGGCGACCAGGGCGGCACTGAGGCCAACGATCTGTCCACTGCCCAGGGAGGCCATTCCCGCGGCCCGCATGCTCACGTGCAGGGTGAAGTTGGCCTCGGCCATGCCGGCTCGGTTCTCGGCCACGCAGTAGAACTCACTGGAGTCCGTCTCCTGGGCGTTGGTCAGCACCAGCTTCGATCTCTTCTCGAACCCGCCCTCCACCTGCTCGAACATGTGTATCCTCTGGTAGGCGGTGAAGGCCGAGTTGTTGGCCAGCAGTCGTCCGTTCCAGTACCAATTGATGTTCGCAGCCGGAACCGCTCTCGCCCGACAGGTGATCGAGGCATTCTCCCCCATGGCAGCCTCCACGTAGTGCGAAATGGGCAGCATCTCGGGGCGGCAGGCGAACTCATCGACATGCAGATCGGCGAAGGAGCGATCGATGATCCTCTCGGGACCGCCGGAGCAAACGGGAGCCACCGGATAGGGGATATTCCGCTGCATCAGCCAGAGCTTCGTGTCCCTCAGTCGGCAGTCGCAGAGCCACGGATTGTCGTGCAGCTCGATGCCATGCAGGCGGCTCAATGTCTCGATTGTCTTGGGCAGCAGTTCGCTCAGCTTGTTCCCATTCAGGCGGAGCAGCGTCAGTCCCTGGAGGCCACCGAAGGCCTGGGCGGAGATGGTCTGGATGTCGCAGTGCGAGAGATCCAATTTGTGCAGCGAGGGCGTGTTTCCGAAGGCCTGGCTCTCGATCTTGTGTATGTGATTGGAGGCCAGGGTGAGCTCCCTCAGCGAGGAGATGTAGCCCAGGGCCAGACTGGGCACGGTCACCAGCAGGTTGTGCGACAGGTCCAGCTCCACCAGATTGGTCAGCCCCTTGAAGGTCTCGCGCTCGATCTCGCCGATCTTGCAGTTGCGCAGATACAGCTTCTGCAGGTTGAGCAGATTGGCACGGATGAACTGCTCGTTGGACAGGGTCTGCAGCTTGTTGCCGGACATGTCCAGCACCTGGGTGTTGGGATCGATGTGCTCGGGTATCTGGATGAGGTGTCGATCGATGCACTCCACCGTCTGCTTGCCGCCCTTCCACTTGCAGGCGCAGACCGTTTGGCAGGTGCTCTGCTGCTGGGCGGGCGGATCCAGGTCGGAGTGGGCGGGTGGGTAGTGCTGATTGTGCTGGTTGGAGGGCATGTATCCGTCCTCCGTCATCGGCTGACTGTCCGCTATGGAGTAGACCTCGTTCTGGGACGACGGCGAGGGCCTGTAGCCACCGGGGCTGGAGGATGGGGAGCTGCCTCCGCCCCCATTGGCGTATAGGTGCAGCTGGTTGTAGCGGTTGCCCAGGATAATGCCAGGCAGCAGGCCGAGCAGCAGGAAAGTTATTTCCCTGATATGCATTTTCCTGGCTTTTTCTCAAGTCTTCTCGTTGAGCGTTCTAGGCCAAAGCCCAGTGTTTGTTTGCGATTAGCAATGTCATGGGGTTTCGTTTATACTTTGTATGATATGATGGGTTTTAGTTTTAGTTTTTTGCACTGTTTTTATCTTATCTACAATACGATATGTTGCCAAAGTTTCAAGCGATGTGTCTTGTGTTTTAAGGTTGATATGGAAATTTATAAGTCTTTTATAAGTTTCAATGGTAATTGTATTTATTTTACTTTTTTTTTCGTTTTTGTAGTACACCTCAAGGATATGTTTCGTTGGGTTGACCTTTGCTCTTACTTTCGTGCGATTGTATCCTTCGTTTTTCTGGGTTTTCTTTTAATTATGATATGGAAACTTCCTTATGGGTCAAGCTGAAAATTGATTAATTGCCGCCTTGGCTTCACTTGTTGTTGCTGCGGTTTTCGCCAAGATTTCCATGTTTTGCCGTAATTAGCGCTCGGCCAGACCCAATGTTATTTATAGGGCTAGCCCCGCACATACACACACTCACTCTCACTCACACACTCACACTCGTTTGGATGATAATCGTTTTTATTTTTCGGCCAACGAAATTCGTATTTCCCTTGCTTCTTTTTTTTCTATTATTATTTTTCTACGCAATTTTCTTTAGCTTTTCGGGACTTTTCTTTCTTCACGTGCTGCCCGCAACGAAAATATATATGTGATTTTTGTTTGGATGGTTGGTTTGTTTGGTCGCTTCGGTTAGCGCATTTTGCCACGCAAAGCTTTAATTCGCATCGCGTTTTTTCGTCGCTTTCGGTTTCGTTTGCGTTTTCGTTTGCGTTACGAGCGAACCTCGGTCCACGCGAAGGGGGATGATTCTAATTTTTTCGGATTTTTCACAGCGAGGGCGGCGTGACGAGTTGTGATCTAGGCATTGATTTCCTTGCACTGCACAAAATAACGGTGGATCCTGGCGCACACACACGCGCGCACTCCTTTACACACACAACTACAAACGGCAGAGGCCACGACAGCGGGAACGAAGCAACCGCTCGGCAGCGTTCATCGATTTGAACTGAGCTTGAGCTTCTTGGCTGTGGATTTGAATCAAAGCCTTCGCAGTCGCTTTGCCACTCGGCTCGGCCCGAAGACGCCTCGGCTGCTCTTCTGCCCTTCGACAGAGCGAGAGAGAGCTCGAGAGAAAGCCCCGAGAGAAAGCAGGCTGAGAGAACGCTCGCGTGTTGCCTCAACCGATTCGCAACATTCACATGCAACATGTGGGCAACACGGCCAACCGGTTGAAAGGATTACATTACACACGCCTCCATTGCAAAGATTTCGAATTGGCTTCTCTTTGCGCGGCATAAATAGGGATTTCTGTGGTATAAATAAACCTACCGGTGGGTTCATGCGTGGGCCGATCGCATGACATCATTAAAATGGATTTAATTGGGCCGTCGTCTTTTGATTTGCCTAACGAAATTAACTGTCATTGCAATTCGGAAAATGTTCACCTTCTTATAGGAGAATTATTAAATAATAGCATTATTAAATAATTTAAATTAATCTTTACTGATTTTTGAAATTTCTTGTAATTTCCTTATTCCATTTATTTATTAAATCATACTGAGAACAATATGGAACAAAAAAATCAATCTTATTGCTAATATCATTAATCTAAAGAAATACTTAAAATTACTGTATACGTTTATTTCTCCAATGAATCCTAATGAGTTTCTTTAAATTTAAATGAACATGATAAATTTAGCTTTTTCAAACATTTTAATTTACATTTGCTTAGCTTTCTCGCTAATTAACACCTTTTGCTAATGTTGTACAAAGTAGAGAAGACTGTTTACAACGCTTGAATGTACTTCGGATGTTTCTAAGTCATTCCCCATTCTTTATTCCCATTCATCAGGGCCCCCCGCCCCTCCTTGCTGCCTACAGTCAATCAGCGATCAACCTACTCAGGCATAAAACTTCTAGAGAAAAAGACCCAAAAAAATCAGTACACAACAAAAAAATGATTGGTATTTTGCATAATTTGCAATTTTTGCAAATATTTTTTAGCCATAAATATTTCAAGTTTTAGAAAGGTTAAATCGGTCAGTGATAATTCATAAATACCGCGAAACTAAACTGTAAATAAATAAATGTAATATTAATTGATACAAATCTTTACTGATTTAAGTATTCAAATGATTTATTTATTTCCATTTATTATAACTTCTTGTTTTGTTGTTAGCTTCTAAATGAATAAACCATTATTTTTTTGAAATACCAAGATTCTACCTATTTCAACATTTTTTTTAAATGGCTAAGTAATTTTTCTCAGTGTTCAACAACAAAAAAGCTGCTTAGCTTTCAGCCGGCAAACACGAATGAGTGGCTGAAAAACAGAGACTTCGCTTCGCTTGTCTTTGCTTTGCCAGTCGAGTGCGGCGTAATTTCAGTCTTGACCGAATGAGTCACATCCGCCAGATACGAGATACTGAAGCTCAACTGAATGAATGCATTTGCTGCGCGGTGTGCAGAAATTTCACAATGTGATGATTTTACGGTCGACTCGTTCATTCAAGATCGGTTTGCATAGTGAAAGAGCTCTCAACTCTGCCGATCTGGTGAGGAAAAACTATCTCCACCTCGTTTAATGATGCCCCAGAACCAGAAGGCGAATGAGAATGGGAATGGGAATGAGAAGAGCTTCAAACTAATTAGCCCGAGGGGCCAGAAGTTGAGCTTGAAGTGGAGCCAGAAATTGCGTATAAGTTACTTCACCTGCGGACGACTCGGGGCAGCTACATGATACCTCTTCTGTCTTTGGCCAGACAGGAAACGCTCTCAGTGTTACCTGTTTGCCCCCCACCTGCCCCTATTGCATATGAATGAATTACAGCTACAGCCAGGGAAAAATAGAGGTTGGCCTGTTGTTTGTTGCCTGTCCTCTTTCGGCTGAGCCGAGAAAAAACGCGATTGCATATGCTTGTTACACTCCAAGATACATTTTCTGCAAAGATACATTTCCATTTTCCCACCCACTCAGTCGCACAGATGGAGACGACCGAAAACAACTGAAAACTCAACATCGTAGACATTGATTAAGGTCAGTTATGATTGTGTATTGTATTCTCCTCTGCATTTTCCTCTGCCTCGTTCGTTTTTCTAAGCTTCAAAAAGTGAAATCTCCTCTTGCGTGTTGTGTTTCACATTATTTTTCTTTTTTTTCGAATTTTTCGGTGAATTGTTGAGCAGCCATGCATGAGTATCTCTGAGTTGACTTCAGGTACCGAGAACTAAGCAGATTGGGTTGAAAGTTGGAACTTTATTCGCTTGAATTATTAAGTGGAAAAATCGTCTCATGCCTTGACATTTTATGGATGTCTAGCATTTCGGCAATGTAACTAGAAAAGTCTTCTTTATGTTGGCTAACAAAAGTTGTTGTTATGGAAAATATTTACGCATAATAAGTGCGTTTTTTGCAAATATTTTAATAAATAATTGTAAATACTCGTTCGAAAAATAATAATATGTAAAATAACAAAGTATTTTTAGAAGCAAGCAGAAAAATATTTGGAAAGCCATTGGCATTCTGTAAGAAAATAAAGTTTATTATACAAATAAATATTTAGTACACAAAATAAACTTGACATTTAATTATGGTTTAAATACATTAAAGCATTGATCCGTGCCTAAAAAGTAAAAACTGTTACAAAGCTTTATATTTTTAAAAATTAATTATAACTTAGTATGTATCTTGGCTTGTTAATAAAATTGAATACTTCACTGAATATTACAAATGAAAAATAAAATTAAATTGAATCAAAACCAAACTGATAAATTATTAATACTCCACTTCCTTTTTCTTTTTTTTGGCTTCACGCTCGACCGTCTTTGATGATCTTTTGCTTGGGTTGGCGAAAGTAGAACTCGGCCACTATGCAAATATCTTTTGGCCGCAGCGGAAGTTGGCTAGAAAAACGCTGATCGGTGCCGTATGATCAACAGTTTTCGACTTTTTTTGTTGGCTGCAGCTTTTACCATTTTTATTGCACTTCACTGTTGGCTGACTCCCCCGTCTTTCGGTGGTTATAAATTTTGTTGACTTTCACGTTTCGCATTTCGCGTATGAGCGTTTTCTGCAATTGCGTTCGGTGCGCAACAATTAGCCGCAGTTAATTGGCCAAAAATGCTGTTTGCTGTTTGCTAGTTGCTATTTGCGTTACGCTTTCTGCACTTGTCTGGCAAGAAAACATACCGCTAATCTTCGAGGCGAACAACTTCCGCCTTGTCGGTTTGAAAACTGTAAAATTTACAGTGTAAAGTGGGCAATTAAAAATCACAGCAGCCGCAGAAGAAGATGACTTTGAGTTGTCTGCCAGCCGCTGGAATTCCGCAAAAAGCAACCTTTGCGTTCATAATTTGAAAAATCACCTGGCAGTGAGACACCAGTGAGTGGGAGGTGTCCGACCTTTGTGCCCGTAATGCTGCGCCTAATTGCCCTTAATTTATTTAACTTCAAGCTGTGCTCAGACTCCGCCCCGCCCACTCCCGATTCCCCGTTTTCCATTTCCACGGAGTCAAGGGTTCGCTGCGTGTCCTTTTGGGTCACTTGGGACGTGGCCGGAGAACCGGAGCCTTCTGCGATTTGAACAAGTGTCCCCGGGTCCGCTCGTCCTCTCGACCGCTGTCCATTCCCATCGGCATCATTGCCGGGCACTCAAAGCAAACTCCGTTAAAGGTATTCGCCATTTGTCATGATCTCGGCAACGATTAATGCGAAAATCTCTTGAAGAAGTTATAAATTGTTAAATGCGAACATCATTAATAAGTTTGCTTTGGATGGGCAGCACTAATTGGATTTTTATGTTTAGTATTTTGTAAGATTAGTGTTTCCTATTATGCTAAAAGATTTGGGTGGAGGAAATTAAGTTATAAATATTTATAGGGGAGAGGTCTGTAGGTTGAGACAGTCTGTAAGTTGAGACACTCAATTTTCTCAAAACTTTTCCACTAAAAAAATTGTTTTTATTTTTTTTTTGTAGTCCTTTTCAGTGACAAAACTTTTGGGGAAAACATTATAAGCCAGGCTCTAGCCAGATTTAAGCTGTGAGAGTCGTGTACCATTTTGCACCAAAAAAGTTTTTGTCCACTTTTTTCAAAATTCCATTAAAAATTAAGAACGTGCTTAAATTAACTTTGTAAGAGATTTAAAACATTAGTAATTTAACTGTTAACAAATTAAAAAAAGAATCAGCTTAATGTGACAGTCAGAAAAAAAGTTATTAATTTTTTCCCGAAACATCCCAATTTGTGTAAGTTGAGACACTTTGAGCGTGTAAGTTGAGACACCCGTTTTTCATACAAAAAGGCCTTAGCCCGACAGAGGTCGCTTTCTGCCTAGTACATTTCTTTGATATTAGGGAAAAAGTGAATGTTCAATGAGCCTTTTGGTTTTAATTGTTATTTGGTCTAAGTTCTTAAAAAATGGATGGGAAATAATTTAAGACGAACTAAAATTGATTAAATTAACATAAATAAATAGTTTTTAAAAGTTTGGAGTACTTTTGGTGTGAGTATTATTGACTTTTAAAAGTGTCTCAACTTACAGACCTCTTTTTCAAATTGTCATTTTTTTGCACTTTTCAAAAAAAATTATTTTTTAGTTTTCCCCAGGGGAAAAAAATTTTTTTTTTGCTTTATTGTACAGCTAAAAGACTAAGCTTTCGATCGGTACCTAACACGTGAAGTTTCAAAAGCGAATGTCCAAATGGGAGACTAAAAACAAAAGGTGTACCAACCTACAGACCTCTCCCCTATTATTATTCGAATAAATTTTAAAATAATGTTGTTAATATACAAAAAATATTAAAACAATTATTTTAATAATTAAAATCAAAAAAATTTAATTAAAAGAATTAAAATGTTTTTTTTTTAATTTTAAAGTAAATTAAGTAATAAATATTATAATTATTATTCCAATAAATTTTAAAATAAAGTTTTAAATCCCCAAAAAATATTAAAACCAATTATTTAAATATCTAAAATCATTAAAATTGTAATTAGAAGAATTAAAATGTTGAATAATTAATATTAATACAAATATTTACTTATCAAACTGTAAATTCTTCGTCTTTAATTTAATCCAAATAATGTCATTAGACCAACTGCTACAACCCTAGTCAAAAGTATTTTCACAAATTTGAATGTTAACTGTACTCATATTTTGAACTTATAATATAAACATTTTGGCACCTATGGAAAGAGCACTTCAATTCCGTTTAAAAGACACAAAAATTGTCTTAACCCATTAAGCACCCTTTGAAAAGTTAGAAAATTAGACAATTTTTTTTTTAATTCAAATTTTCAACTTTTTTTCTGGGGCTTAAAACAAAAACGTTTTGATGCAAAGTTGTTCCCCAATCAAAATTAATAATAACTGCAAAAAAAAAAATTTCAAAATATTTTTCCTTGTATTTTTTATGATTTTTTGAAAATAGCTAAAAATGACAATTTTAGCCGTTTTTTCCTTCTTTTCATACAAAATTTTACTGAGATGTCTCCATTCAAAAAATCATAAAAAATACAAGGAAAAATATTTTGAAATTTTTTTTTTTGCAGTTATTATTAATTTTGATTGGGGAACAACTTTGCATCTAAACATTTTTGTTTGAAGCCCCAGGAAAAAAGTTTAAAATTTGACTTTTACAAAATTTGCTCACTTTTCAAAGGGGTCTTAATGGGTTAAGAACATTTTTGTGTCATTTAAACGGAATTGAAGTGCTCTTTCTATAGGTGCCAAAAGTTTATATTATAAGTTGAAAATATGAGTACAGTTAACATTAAAATTTGTGAAAATACTTTTGACCACCCCTGTATATTTACGTCTTTAATTTAATCCAACAAAAGTCCAACCGAATAGTTTCCTACAAGATGATGATTAATAAGTAAACAATGGTAATACACGTAAGAGAACCGTTTCCGATTACCCCTTCACAATTAGTGCTCCTCCCAGAGTATTTCATATCCATCTTCATCTTGATTTCGCCTTTGCAATCCGCACTCCCCGAAATTGCTGGTCGAAATTTCAACGCATCCCCCCAAAGGGAAAACTGCAGACTTAGTGGGTGGTGGGCGATTCGAACAGGGTGAGGAGGTCACTAAACGCTCTAATTATTTTCGAACTGTTTGGATTTAAATGTCTCTCAGGACTGTGTGCAGTGGCAAAAGCAGCAACGGCACTGGAAATCACTTTATCTTCATTTCGGGGCATTAAGCCGCTTAGTGCAGTCGCCGTCCGATGTCCTTTTGCTATCTCTCTCCGTCTATCTGGAATTTTAGTCCTCTGCAATTATTCAAAGCGCTCCAAATTAGGTAATTGCCCTTTAAAGAATCATTCTAATTATTTATGTTTATGTGTGGCCCGCAGTGGCCCACTGAAAGTCCCCCAACCACCCACCTTCCCACTTGCATTGCATATCGCCGGCGTTGTCATCGCCTGACCTCCGACCCATCCGCCCACCCTCTTTCCCCGGCGGGTGCCACGCTTGTTTGCGGCCTTGATTAATGGAGTCGTCCTGCGGCCGTCGCTTGGAGCGACCCGTAAAGCAACAACAAACAGAAAGGGTAATACAGGGTGTTTTGTAGTTGTGCCTTCCAAAATAAATTAAACAAATTTTTTATTTATGTAAATTAATTAATATGTAAATTATGTAAATATTTTTTAACACTTGTTTTTCTAAAAAAGGTATATTATTTTTAATTATTTAGTTTCCATTATTATTTTTTTACACTTGTTTTTCTAAAAAAGGTATATTATTTTTAATTATTTAGTTTCCATTATTAGTTGCCTATCTACTTTAAATATTCTTTTAAAATTCTAAATTTTATAAAAATATTTATTTTATCCTATAAAATATTCTATACTATTCTATACTATCTATACTATACTATAAACATTTTTTTATAAACCAATATCTAAAAATATTTTATGTTGTCTGAGTTTAATGTAAGTTCTTTTTCAGATAACAGTGATGCCCGCTCGCAGGATATAAGACCAGCAGCTACAACAATTACAGCAACAGTTCAACCGGCTTCCTAGGACTACGGGTGCGGACTTTGCTGCCCCGGCTGCTTGACTTGTTTTGTTTAGATTTATGTCAAATTGTTGGGGCCATGCGCGACGCAATGCGAGGGTGAAAGGCGGGAAAAGTCAGGAGACTGGATGCCAGAGGGACGGAGAGTGGGTAGAGAGCGGGGGGCGTCGCTCCTTTTAAGCTTTTCAATCAAAACGCGTTTAAGTGGTTTCCAGCTCAGTTTTCGGCCCATGGCCGTCGGCAGAGGCGCCACCATAATTGGCCGAAATTAATTGTTTGTCTAATCAGTTCATTGGATGCGACGGCGGCGACTGTTTCGGTTTCGACCATTGAACTCGGAGGCTTAGAGCCATCGAACATGGCCCGAAACCGATGGCCATTCGAGATATCGACGGAAAGCAGCTTTTATGGTAATCTCTGTGAAAGATGAAATCGATTTGGGGCTCGGAATTTATGGGGTTCAGGGCGAGAGTTGGGTTCCTAAATCTGTCCACTCTTAATTGGCAACGAGTTGTAAATTTATGAGGGGTTAAGTGTTTAGCACAGACTGCAAAAAGGTTTCAATCAAGGATTTGAAAAGGCAAAAATCCATCCAAAAATTAAAAATATTTCGCTGTGAAGCTTAACAAAATGTCAGCTTAGTTGGTCAACTGTTATAGCAGATTTATGGAAAAATCCTCAAACCAAAATAAAACAAGTTTTTGCGTTTATTTATTTATTGTTTGAACTTACGTAGTTTTACATAATTAAGTGTCCAGTCACAATTTCATTGACAAAGGGTATATTGTATTCGTGCAAAAGTATGTAACAGCTAGAAGGAAGCTTTTCCGACCCTATAAAGTATATATATTCTTGATCAGGATCACTAGCCGAGTCGATCTAGCCATGTCCGTCTGTCCGTCTGTCCGTCTGTCCGTCTCTCCGTCTGTCCGTCTGTCTGTCCGTCTGTATGAACGCTGAGATCTCGGAAACTATAAAAGCTAGAGGATTGGTATTTGGCATGAAGATTCTTGGAGTTCCTACGCAGCGCAAGTTTGTTTCAAAAGGGTGCTCTAACGCCCCTCTAACGCCCACAATAGCTTATATACGATTTTAAAAATTTAAATATTTCGGAAAAGTAAAAATGCAGTTTTGTTGTGCTTATCAATACCTATCGAAATGTAGAATAATGTAAATCGGACTATTCGTTAAAAAGTTATAGCTGATCAAAGTTTATATCTCCATCTCCCTCGCACTCCCTTTAGCCGAGTGACGGGTATTAGATAGTCGGGACACCAACCCGACTATAGCGTTCTCTCTTGTTTTTGATTAGCTTTGTTAACCCTCATCTTAGTTACCAGACATGCAAGTTGACCATTTAATAATGAAACCGATACAAGTCATAGATGTATTTGCACTATTTTAATGAATTCATTTTAATTACAGTAATGTGTAAAACACAGACAGTTAAAAGTCAAGTTTTATTCCCTTATCTTGTCAACGAGCTAACGATACGTGAAAAAGTGTTTAAAACCAATTAGAATCCCATTTCTGCTGACAGTTTTCACACATTTCCATGGCTGTCAATGCCTTACCAAATCCCTTAATCGATGTCCAGCTTATCCCATTAGGCAATCACAATTTATATGTCTGCGGCAAAATCATTCCCATACCTCGATGTGTCATCATTAATTACTTGAACGGAAGTTACATTCCATCCGTTCGGTCCGCTTCAGTCGCTCATTCACTCATTCATTCATTCGCTCGCTTATTCATTCACTCGGGCCTTTTAATTTTCTATGATTTATGCGTAATTTGCTTTCGAACCGAGGCGAACCGAACCTGCTGTCCATTTAAGTTCCCCAACAGGCCGCAAAACGGAGACATGTGCACCTGTGTTGGCCACATCCTGTGCGAGAGCAACATCAAATAAACTTGGGCGAAAATAAAGAAAAAGGTAGCAGACGCACACGAGGATGGAGATACATTTTACCAGCACTACAGGTAGGAATGCTCTCTATGATGGTTCGAAAAGTTAATACCCAGATTTTACGATTTTTCAATATTTTTATTAGTTTGAAATTTTAAGCTTAAAGGGTTAAAGGGTGCCAATAGAATCCATAAACATATTAATTTAGCTATGCTGATCAAAAGTTCCAAAAACAGTTGTTGTCAAAATAATTGCGTAAACCAAATAATAAATATTTCAATATTTAATGGAATCTTTTAACTTAAAAATTCTTTCATAACAAGACCTACACAGAGAAAATTATACAACATTTTAGGTGCCGTTTTCTTGTAAAAACGTTTTAAAAATAAAAATGCAAATCCGTTTTGGAAATTCAAAGTAAAATCAAATTTGTATGACGCGTTTTACTTTTTAAAATGTTTCACCACCAATTTTTCACCTAAAACTTTTGATAATTTTATCTGTTTACTGAATATTTAGTGCATTGATAATAAATCCATAAATTTAACTTCACATAAAGTTAAAGCTAGCAAAGTTATTACTGTTCGAAGTTCCATCATACCCTCGCTGGCAGTGCTACCAAAATTCAGGTTTAACTAGACTTTCCTCCACTCGTGGAGACCCTCGAGGCAAAAACGCAGCGGGAGAATGGCCGAGGAGTCCAGGTCCCGGTCCCTCAGGTCGAGACACCTGAGAGCCCGGTAAGCTCTGCCTCCACTCACTGTGTATTTAGAGCGTCCAGTTCTGGCCTGTGACTAAATATTGGGACTGGGACTGCGACTGGGACTGAGACTCTTGGCCAGAGTCGGCTCAGTCGGCTATTAAATGTCAATGGACTTCTGCATGAATGAGTTGTGCGACTTCTGCTCGTTGGTGCGTCTGGGACTGTTTTCTGTTCCACTTGGCACTTTGGTCTGGTCCGCCTTTTGAGGGAATGCCATGGGCCCAGCACACTCACACACTCGCATGGATTCATTTAAATTTCAATTGCCGAAAATAAGTCGCCTCGGTGGTGGTGGTGGTGGCCACCTACGACTTGAGGAATTTCAGGCATAATTTTATTTATAGAACTTTTTGAAATCTGGAGGATGTGTCTCTATCGTGTGTCCAGGGGCTCTGGCAGTTTCTTTTCCTCTTAATTAAAATGTACAGGCGCTAGTTCAGCTACCAGCTACGTGTCCACGGGCCAGAAAAAGTCAGCAGGTCGAGGCATAATTTCCGAGCAGTCGGTCCAAGGAGCCCACAGCAGGGCGGCCAAATGGCAAAGATGAAACCTTAAACCCCAGACTCATTATGTAATTCAGGCAGCGCATTTCCGAGCTTATCGCAGCGATACCAAAATGCCAGCGAGGAGAGCGTGATAAGGGGCCACCAAGGGAGGTGGGTTTAATGTGGATTTGATGATCGTTACGGTCGAATAGGATCTAAAAGGGTTTTTAAGAAAATATTACTGCAAAGTATTAGCCCTTTTTGGTTTTTAACATGGTGCATTGAACGCATTTCTGTTATAAAATTTTTTAGTACTTCATAACCAGTCATTTAATATTTTTAGATTCCAAAAGAGAGACTCAAAAGCACGGCTTCTTCTAAGACTTGATATACGAGAAATTCTGGCAGTGGAAATGCCAGAAATGCCACTTCTAATCTATTAGCCCATAATCTCTCGTGACACGCTTTCATCTCCACTTTCTACCTTCTGGTGTTCCGCTCCCCGACCATTTAGTGGCTGCATTAAATCTTCAACTAAATATTAAACGATGTCTCCCATTTATCCCCTTTCCCCTTACCATCACCATTCTTCTGCCAGGGGATTCTGGCCCACATCGACATAATAAAAGGTCGTGGCTTCAGTTTTATGCCACTTATTGTTCGGGGGGTGGGTGTATTGTGGTGCTTGAGATTTTGAAGGCTTGTCGAGTAATAAACGGGTAACCTCCCTTAATCCCGGCAGCACAGTTGGAAATATTTTTCATTAGCATTAAGAGGCAATAGAAGCCAGGAGGGGGAAAAAAAGATATAGTATGGCAAAAAGTCGGTTGGGGGAGAAAAATGTAGTAGTTGCCGCACATTTCCACGTGTCTGGCTGGTAAATCTTGGGGCTTGAGTTGATAAGGTTTGCGCCCCGTCTTCCCCGTCGAAGTCTTATCTGCGACGGCTAACTGCTTGAGCGCATAAGTTTTCCTCGCCGCGTGTGTCGTTCTATTTGGCCACCAGCCCAGCCCCCTTTTGGCCTTTATGGCTACGTGTTTGGCAAACGGAAGTGGCCAGAATAGACGTATATGTGCGATATGTGTGTATAAACGCACACATTTCCGTGGGGTCTGTGATTTATACACCGCTGCTTAATGCCCTAACGACACTCATTAGAAACAATTGCGAGAAGTTTTAATTAAACATCGTCGTCCCCCATTTGCCTGGCTTCAGTTTCACTTCTCCTCGGCTATGATATCTTCGCCGTTCTCGGGGATTTCCATAAAACGCTGCCCGCTCGACCAGATCTTGGAGAATTAGTGGTAATTACACTTTTCACGCTCCAATTGCTCATTTCCGTTCGCGGCGAATATTATTTACTTTCCGTTTTTGGGCGAGAAATTACAAATATTCGGATTACAATGTATGCGCCTCTAATTCCTAAGGTCTAGCGTCTAGACCTGCGATCTCAGTCAAGCGGAACGCAGGAGTTTCTTTCGAAAGTTGCTTAATCGAAAAGGGGAAGGGCACTGTACATCTTAGTTTCGCTGAATGAATGAGTGCCGTCAAAAGTGATTCATCGGGAGGCTATATTTGGATCGGCTCTGGTTAGTTTGAAGTCTCAGTTAATGCTTCATTGCAACTTATTAGACTGAAACAAGATTGCTTTTCAAGATGTTCTTAATAAGCGTAATGCAAAAGGCGCACCCTTTGCCACATGTTCTTGATTAGCAATAAATTGTTTCCACTTAAGTGATGGTGAATTAATGAAACACATATTTATTCTAATATATTTATTTGTAAATGGTGATAAAAATTACCATTCTAAACTTTAAGTCAATTTATTTTAATTGTTTATTTTTTTTATTACGCCAGACGCTTTTATAACATTAATTAACCTGGATTAGCTTGTATTTTATTGTGACTAATATTTCACATGTTTATTTTAGTGGCAGAATTTGCAAAACATTTTAATAAATATTTATTATTTTACATCAATAAATTACAAAATTAATAGCTTAAGTAGTTTTATTACACTAGTTTACAACAAAAAAAGATTAACCTTGAGACCAATTTTTTTTTATTGGTTTTGAGTTGCTGATCACGCTGAACAAATTAAAAAAATTTTCCAAAGAAGCGTTCTGAAGATATTTGCAAAAATCTAGATTTTCGGCACTTCTTTTATAAATCCTAGCAGATCTCAAAAACCATTAGACCAAAAAATTAGTAACGGTCACTATTTAAAAGGCAATAGATGCACCTTTCCGAAAAGCTATTACTCGATGTGATCGGGCCGCAATTAACGGAGGTACAACCTGTGAAAGTTCAAAAAAAGTTTCATTCCTGGCGTTTTTTTGTTATAGCTAGTTTTCATTTAATTAAAAAAAATACAAATAAAAATGTATAAATTATTTTCAGCTTTCAGATATAAAGGCCCTTTTCTTGTTAACAAGTTAAGGCTAAATATTGGCAAATTGAGTGCTAGTTCTGGGAGATCTTAATTTTTCAGTGAAATAACCCAATTCCACAAAAATGTTTTCAAGGCATGTGGCCTGCTTTTGTTAGTTTGGTTTTTGACATATAAACAAAATAGGAGTATTTTTGGTAGATTTAGGAGTACATTTTTTGCTTAAGTACTTTAAATGTAATCGAAATATGTATAAGTATACTCCTTAATGTACAATAAATACTCCTATTTTGTTTATATGTCAAAAACCAAACTAACAAAAGCAGGCCACATGCCTTGAAAACATTTTTGTGGAATTGGGTTATTTCACTGAAAAATGAAGATCTCCCAGAACTAGCACTCAATTTGCCAATATTTAGCCTTAACTTGTTAACAAGAAAAGGGCCTTTATATCTGAAAGCTGAAAATAATTTATACATTTTTATTTGTATTTTTTTTAATTAAATGAAAACAAGAGAGAACGCTATAGTCGGGTTGGTGTCCCGACTATCTAATACCCGTCACTCGGCTAAAGGGAGTCCGAACGCTGTAGTCGGGTTGGTGTCCCGACTATCTAATAAACGTAACTCAGCTAAAGGGAGTGCGACGGAGATGGAGGATATGAAACTTTGATCAGGCCTAACTTTTAAACGAATGGTCCGATTTAAAAAATTTCTTCTACATTTTGATAGGTATTGATAAACACAACAAAACTGCATCCCTACTTTTCCGAAATATTTAAATTTTTAAAATCGTATATCAACTATTGTGGGCGTTAGAGGGGGCGTGGCACCTTCTGGAAACAAACTTGCGCTGCGTAGGAACTCCAAGAATCTTCATGCCAAATGCCAATCCTCTAGCTTTTATAGTTTCCGAGATCTCAGCGTTCATACGGACGGACAGACGGACAGACGGACAGACAGACATGGCTAGATCGACTCGGCTAGTGATCCTGATCAAGAATATATATACTTTATGGGGTCGGAAACGCTTCCTTCTAGCTGTTACATACTTTTGCACGAATACAATATACCCTTTTACTCTACGAGTAACGGGTATAACTAGCTATAACAAAAAAACGCCAGGAATGAAACTTTTTTTGAACTTTCACAGGTTGTACCTCCGTTAATTGCGGCCCGATCACATCGAGTAATAGCTTTTCGGAAAGGTGCATCTATTGCCTTTTAAATAGTGACCGTTACTAATTTTTTGGTCTAATGGTTTGTGAGATCTGTTAGGTTTTATAAAAGAAGTGCCGAAAATCTGGATTTTCGCGAATATCTTCAGAACGCTTCTTTGGAAAATTTTTTTAATTTGTTCAGCGTGATCAGCAACTCAAAACCAATCAAAATAAATTGGTCTCCGCGAATATCTCGAAAAAAAATTTAATGTTGTAAACTAGTGTTATTTTATCTGTGATATTTAACACAAATAACTTCAATATAAAATTAAAGAGTGTCGTACTTTTCTACCTTCTTTTATTTTTTACCATTTAATATAAGAACACTTACCCACATCTGCTGCTGATTAACTGATCTCGATCCTTGGCTTTCGCACACTCTTCAGCCTTAAACGCAACTCCAACTGTTTCTGACAACTTTGCTGTGTAAACTCCCAGAGAGTTTCCACTCGGCAACAATATGGCAAACATATTATGGCCATTTGTACTGGAGTGTATAACACTGAGTGTGCAACACCCACAACAAAAGAGGCGAGCAGAAAAGGGGGAAAGAGTAGAGGAGGGGTGGAGCCAGAGTTTTGCTCTGGCTAACTGTGACAATCAACTGGGGGGAACTAAAGTCCGCTGGGCAAGGATAACAAGAGCCTCTGCCCGTTCCCTCTGACCACGAAAGGACCTCTCTGGCCGTCTCTCTCCCCCGTTTAAGCTGCCGCGATACTTTTGACTTCCTGCGGCAAAAACAGGACAACGAAAACAAGAACACGAAGTAGGCTTAGGCTTCCAACTGTGAAAATTCTCCCTTCAAGCTGGCTTGGATTTGGGTTTGGTGCGGAAAACTAGGAGAAGACGGCACACTGAAAGGGGGAACTCCATACGCCGCACTAAATTGCGGCTTTCGCAGTCCAACAATGAGATACTTCAGAAAGAATTAGTTGCACTAAAAATTGCAAAAGTCTCCCCTGGACTCGGCCAGACTTTCACTCTCCCTTTCACTGGGATCCTCGCTGCCTCCGCGCTTCATTTTTCATTCGGGTCTCGGGCACAGCAGGCGGCTCATGGGTTAAAGTCCCCCCAGAAAAGGATGCAAAAAATAAGGAGTTAGGAGCCGGCAGTCAAGAGCAAGCGGATCCGGAAAGCGACGACTGTTTTAGCGGTTTTTTGGCTGGACACTTTATCCTGCAGCTCCTACGGCTCTGCTCTTTTTGTGCCTTTCGGCATGCTCTATGCTTTCCAACACCCTCATAACTGGTAATATAATTTTTTGGGGAAGAGCGGACTTTTCCACTTTAAACTTTAAATATTTATGGTCCTTGGGACCTGAGTCACAGTGACCAGTCTTTTAAGTAAGTTAGCTGAGAAAGTTATACGATTAGTTCTTAATATCAGTAAGGTTCTTTTATATGGCTTATTTATTTAATATTTAATGCTAAAATTAAATACCTACAATTTGCATTTTATAATAATCCATAATAATAAACCAAATTAAACATCATTAGTATTATTATTTTAAGGCAACAACTTAAAAGCTTTTTCAAATATTAATTTATTTGCAAGTTTTCACAAAAGCTTATAAATTATGAAGATAGTTTAGACCACATTTATAGGATAAAATATCATAAGTGCGGAGTTCCAGAATAACTTTTTCCATCTATTGTATTTGTTGCTCCTCATCTTCTTTGGAGCATGAAGTGGCATTAGAATAAAGGCGGCGTTTTTCCGCTTGCCGCTCTGTAACCTCCGCTCACCGCCCCCTTTCGGCTGACCCCCTTCCGCGACAACCAACTCCGCCCCTGACCCTTTTTTGGCTGCTTTACAACAACGTTTAGTTGGTCCAAAAAGTTGCAGTTGCCGCAGTTTCTGTTTCTTTTTCCCGTTCTCGGTGTCTCTATCGCTTCTTCCGCTTCTTCTTCTTGTTTTGAAGGCCAATTTGGTTGCTGTTGCCAAAGTTGTTACTGTAGTTAGTGTTGTTATCTAACATGTTTAATTCAAGGCGCATCGCTTGAAATTAAAGCGAAGTTGTCAAGCATGACGATCGGCAAGTGGGGGGAGGGGGTTGCATACACACATACATGGGCGGTGGGTGGCAAAAGGGGGAGGGGCACTTGCACATGGCAAATTTAGCGTGAAATTTTACTTCATCTTCGTTGGCTTTTTCTTTACTTTTCGGTTGTTTTGATTGCCGTTTGACGAAATAACTGTGATTACACTCTAAATCATCTACACAGAGAAAACCATTTTGTGGAAATTTATATTAATTCAATCTTTGGTTTATTATTTCCAGATTTTTTATTGATTTAATTGATTTAAAAAAAAAATGTATGAGTGATGTGGTAAGTTAAATGTATTTTAATTTTTTCGGATCCTTTAAACGATATTTTCTAAAACTGTTCAGGAAACAAGATTAGGATTTTTAAAATTAAAACATACATTTACATACACTATTTTCTTTCACTGCAGAAGCTTTCTTCATCCTCTGTCATCCACGGCTTCTTCCTCTTCTCCGCTCTGTTTCACTGAGAAATTGTCGCTGTCATTGCATTTGTTGTTGTCATTGTACTCCTACTTACGTAAAGCATTTGCCTTTGATTGCCGTAAAGTGATACAACATAATTATTAGGCCAGGCCAAAAGCAGCTGAAGCCAAACCCTAAAACCAACGAAACTGAACCGAACCCAAAACCGAACCATAACCCTTTTATTGCAAATGAGCAAAAGCAAACAAATAAACTGAAAATGTTGATAAGACCAATCTCGATGGGAGGAAGCGAAAGCCATTCAGTGACCAAACTATGAAAGGTATAATAAAGAAATAAATAAGCTCCTCTTGATACCAAAATCAGGGTACACCGGTAAAATAATAAAAAAATCATTATATTTTAATAATTTTTAGAATAATTTAGAAGAAAAAGTACAGTCTATAAGTTCAGGTCTGTTCTTCATATTTATAAGTTTTTAGAACGCGATCTTTAGATACTTTGGCCTTACCCATTGTAGTGAGTTTTATAATAGCTAAAAAATAAAAACATATTTTTTGTTAAAACCAAACCATACCGAACAATATAATATTTTATCGGTGTTACTTAATTTAAAGATTTGTGGAGCAAACACCGTCAAATACTGTTCCCTCTGTTCAGTTCTTAGGGTATCGAAAACTTTAAAACCCCATCCCCCAAATAAAACGCAAAATCTGTTTAGGCCAGTCGGTGGCAGTGTGTGTGTGGTTTTGCCTCTGTCTGTGTGTCAACCATTGTTGACAGACACAATCAAGCAATCAGAACCTAAAAACTTTATCCCATTCATAGAGGGCTGTCTGCGTGAGTGGGTGTACGTATGAGTGTGCAGGGTATGGAAAGTGTCTACCCTCTAGGCATAATCAAACACAGAAGGCTCTCGTACTAATGCAGTTAACAAACTTGCGGAAACACAACCCCCCTCACTCACACACACACTCGCACAGAGGGGGATATGCGTGTGAGAGTCTTAAGTGCTCCAAACACACACACTCTCAATGATGATGATGTATTGTGTGAGATGTGAATGTGATTAAATTTCCATAGCAGCTCGTCTTTCATGCCAATTTTCCATTAGTCCTCACAGCTTCTATGCGTGAGGTATACTCCCTCCTCCTCCCACCACCCTACACACACACACACCCACTTAAAAGCACATCATGGCATAGGGGGCGGAAAAGGGGCGGGCATATGCTTATGCTGCTCTGTGATGTTTGCTGTGCCGCGTCAAAAAGTGATGATGAATAGTTTGTTTGATGTTACTTTGACCATTCCCATGATCAGCACAAAATATACTTCACATATGTGTTTGTACGCTAGATGAATGGGTTAGGGGCGCAAAGGGTTAGATTGAGAAATAGGCTAGTTAGCGCTACTTTAAGGAAACGCCAAGGGTAGCCGAGATTACTCGAAATGATTTCGGGCAAATTTATGATAAGCCAGCAATGACAGGCAAAACTTTGGGCCCCAAACATATAAATCGACTTAAGGGATAAACGTAAGACTAACGTGTTGGTCATTAAGCCCGTTGGAATAACCAAAGCACTATTCTTGTTTGTGTGGATTAAAATAACAAGAAAAGTCATTTAAATGAAAAGATTAATTATTAAAAATTAGTGAGTAATTGAGTGGGTAATTTATTTCAAGGTTATAATAAAAAACAAGAGAGAACGCTATAGTCGTTGCCCCGACTATCAGATACCCGTTACTCAGCTAAAGGGAGTGCGAGGGAGATGGAGATATACAACTTTGATCGCGCATAACTTTTTAACGAATGGTCCGATTTGAAAAATTTCTTCTACATTTTCATAGGTATTGATAAACACAATAAAACTGAATTTTTACTTATCTGAAATCTTTAAGGGTGTGGGCGCAAGACACCTTTAAAAAAATGGCCTTTGGCGATTGTGTGTTAGAGGGGGCGTGGCAAAATACAAAATGCCAATCCTCTAGCTTTTATAGGGTCGGAAACGCTTCCTTCTCCCTGTTACATACTTTTGCAAGAATACAATATACCCTTTTACTCTACGAGTAACGGTTATAACAAACTATATAATTTGTAAGTTAAACGCATTTTAAACTTCTTTACCCTTTTAAATGCAGAATTTCGCAAATATGGTATATGTATATATATGTAATCAACAAGTATAACACTAGACACTCGGTTTTAAGTTCCACTTCTTGATTAATTTAATTTGGTTTTTAAGTGTTCTTTTTTTCAGTTCTTTACGATCGTAACAAAACTGCATAAATGCTTTCAGCAATAACCCATTAATTGATAACAATCTAATCACGAACGCTCCACAAATTGTCCTAACTCCGAAATCCTTTTGGAAATTCGAGCCAAGAGCTCTCGACACTTAACCAAGCAAGAGCTAAAACCAAGCCCAGACCTCACTCAACCCATTGATCTTCCTGAGACCCCTTTTCGCCAACAGCGGGCTGCTCGAAACAATTAAATGCTTAGCTCGACAAAAGTCTGCGGTTCGCATTAAATCATCAGTCTGCAGTTGACTCCGGCTCTAGCATTGCACCCAGCTCCTCATTTCCCTCATTTGCCCCACATCAGCTGAATAATTTACATAAGCAGCGACCGCGGACTGCAACTCCCTCCCATTATCCCCACTCCCCTAGCATCCCGTCCCATCCCAAGGACCTCCCTCCCCGCTGCTGGCGACAAAAGAGGATGCCAAATTAAAGCCAAAAACCCATGCAGGCAAATCCCTCAACCAGACCTCAGCCGAAAATAAAAACAACAAATATCCCGACTGCTTTCCCCTTGGCATTCTTTTTTTACACAATGTACTTTTTAATACACGGTATTTGGAATGGAATATTTCTTTAGGGCAAATAAGACCCTTTCAAATATTTTAGAATTTTAAATTACCAAGATTTTAGGTGCTTTAAAATTCGAATAAGCTATTAGAATAATATAAAAAAGTATACAAATTTTCGCAAGTTAGAAGCCTTAACCTTATGAGATAAGATAAAGATTGTATATGATTTTTGTTTTGGTTACCAAATTAATCAAAAATATAATATTTTTTGTGGTGTACACTATAAATGTAAAATTTATTTAGTAAGTTACTTTATAAGACAAAAAAATTTATTATAATATTCAAAATTTAATTTTCTAACATTTAAATAAACAAACTAAAGATCTTTTCCACTGCAACCATATTTTGTTTTATTTTTATTTAGGTATCCTTTAGTCGCAATATCGGAATTATTTTTCTGCGGATTTTCTTCATTTTTTCTGCGTTTCTTTTTTATGCTCAGAGGTTTTGTTTGGATTTTCGTGCATTCACTTGCGGAATTTTCGTGCTGTTGACTCGGCAACGCATATGAATGTACGTTCCCCCGAACCCTATATAGAATATCTCCCCCGCCGCCCCTGGGCCGCCCTTTTTGCATTTAGGGAGTGTGCATATGTGTTGGCGCATACATAAACAATGCCACCAACAACGGGAAGAGCAACCAACAGAGCGACCGGGCACCCAACGCAGGCATAACAATGACAAAAGAACGCATTTCTCCCCATCCGACCCATTAGATACCCCTTTCATAATATCCCCTCGCCCTGCCCATGGCGGCTCCCTGTTCCTGTTTCTGGTCCTGGTCCTGGCTGGTTTATTATGCAAAAGTTATGCAAAGATAAGCAAAACTATGAGCAACGACAGCAGCTCACCAGCCAAAAAATTGTTAACGTACCCCAGCCTCTGCTCGAGCACTCTGAAAAAATTTCATCATATTTGTTTTTAAATTATTTTTTAGTCCGTTTGTTGTGTGTAGTAAATTTTTAAAATAATGAATTAGTTAAAAAATTAAATTTTTTTTTAATTTTATAAAAAAAACATATTACCTTTATTATTTTATTACAAATTATATTCACGTTGTTGAATACAACAACAAATTAATTATACAAATATATCTTTAAACTTTTAAATCCTTACATTTTTTTGTATTTTAAGTATTGAAAAAATATAGTTATTTATTTTAGGTACTATTGAGCTTAATAAGTAATTTCTTTATGTGTACCCTCTCACCACCAAAAGATGAACGGGTTCGGTTCCTGTTCTTTTTCGAGTTGATTTTTTTGGTTGTTTTTTGTTGATTCGGTGGGAAGTCGGGCAGCTGTTATGGGACACCCACCAAGTCATTCAAGTTAATTGTGCGGCCAAATGCAAAAATCAACTTTTTTTACAAGTTCAACGGCAGAGGCGTAGTTGGGCCTGGGGGTCGGTGGGTGTTTCCCTGGTTTTATGGGGGCTCGTCGGCACCTCGTGAACGAAATGGACACTTAAACTCTAATCGAAAAACTTTTTCCCATATACAAGTCACTTTAAAATGCGCTTAATTTGATCAGCGTGCGGCGATTGTCGACGGCGAAAGAGACTTTGCTCCTCAATTCTCAATTCTCATTTCTCTTCTCAGTTATCCAGTTACCTTAGTTCTCCGGCATCCCGGGCTTTCCCTTTTCCCCTCGCAGATTACCATAATGAGCCCTGAGATGGGCACAATTGTTATAAACTTGTTAGTGCCATTCGACTACAATTTGTTGGCGCTCTTCTTTCTATTCATTATTTTATTCTTTCTGTGAGCATTTTTGAAATTGGTTATAGGATAGCCGGGCCTGTATAGACATGAAATGATGCGGAAATTGCGATAACATTCGGGGAAGTCCTCCAATGCGGGTGATTAGACTTTCAAAGGGAAGTTCTTTTGTGGGACATTATCGGAGCAGCAATCTTTTTTATGGACAACATAATTTTCTTATCTGCACAGAAAGCACCAGAAACAATCTATAAATTCACAGCTTGGTGAATAAATAAATATATGTAAATTTAATTAAACAACCACTGTAATCGAACGAATGGAATAAAATATTAAATACACTAATGGAAGTTAGAAATACTTTAAAATAGTTTTTGTAAATCAGTAAACTTATTATTAGTTACTATTGAATTTTAAATGCAGTTAAGTCAGAGAGCATCTTTAATTCGCTATTTGAGCCGTTGAAACAAATCCCTCGTCTGTTTGTGACAACATTAAGTGTGCATTTTGTATGTGGGATTTTTTCTGTTCGCCTCTGGAGTGAGTCAAGTGCACACTTTTGGTCCACTCTGCTCTCAGCCACACCCACTCACATATTGCCGGTCGGATGACAGCATTCTGTGGTAGCAGTTGCCACTCGACGCGGTCTGCATTCAGCTGCCCCAAAACAGCCTCGACTCGTTCAATTGAAAAATTAAGCAGCCACTTTGTCAAAATGCTGTTTCAATGGCCTCTCGCCCCCGGGAAGGGTATGGGTCAATCCCGAAATCCGCACTCCTATCCCGATTCCCGGCCCAATCGCTATACGTAGCTGCTCCTGACTTCCAGCCAAGCCCGGTCGCCTTTGCCGGCTTTAATTGTCGACATCTGGGGCTGACATGTAAATGCAAAAGGTTCTTCAAAAAGCAGGATCCCGACCACTACGGGCTCCACTTCTTTTCAGTGCTGTCCACTACAGATTGCAGAAAGGAGCTAGATTACAAGTTTGGCTTTGTATTTGTTAAAACATTATGCAGATTATGAAATTTTATTTTACTTAATTAAAACAATTAAACCTTGAGGGCTATTAAATACCTACTTTAAAGTGTATGAAATTTCTTAATAAAGTAAATAATTAAAATAAATTATTTATTGTCATATGGGATCGAAATAAATGATTGTATTAGGGTTGTCCATCTTTAATAGTAACGCATTTTTGGCTGGAAAAAAGCCAAGTTGACAGCCTGACCCGGCTTCCCACTTTCGGCGACTCGTTTGGCTGATGGAGCATACTCGTTTGGCACTTATTACATTGGCATCTGCGTATGGTTTTGGCGTTTATTGATGCAAATTTTGCCCCTTCCCTGATCTTTTGGCCGGGAGCCCTGTCGATGGGTACATGGCCACCTAATTGACGTCTAACGTCGAACACAAGTGCGTCGCGCGCTGATTAGGGTTGCCTCTTAAAGTCCCTTTTTCCCCACCTCTATCTATATCGCGACCCTAGTCTTGTTCCTGTCATTCCGTTGTCAAAAAAAGGAAAAAAAATGTTCCCTGAAAAACCATTTACTCCTCCCCCTTTATTTCTTTCATCGAAGGGCTTTTGCCAGCGGTTACCCATTTTTTAATCGCCTTATTGTTGAGCGCATGTTTTGAGTTTCGCATTCTCCTTGATTGAGTTGACATTAATGGGCACTTGGAGGTGTCAGCGAATGGCAGCAATTGGCAAACAGTTGGCATCATTTAGCATACTAAATGCTGTTTGTACCCATAACAAAAATAATAATAAATAAATTAGGATAGGTATATGAGTAGAGAAAATTTTAATAGCAATGGACATCAAAAGAAGAGAGTAATTAAATTAGTAATCAATTTAAAATAATATTAAACTTATTTCAAGGAATAAACTTTCTATTTTCTTATAAACCATATTTGTTTACATATAAAAAAGCTATCTAAATCGCTTCAACATCAAACAAATACTTTCACGATTTTCACAGAAATCTGCATAAGATTTATGGATTTTTTAATCCATGTCGGGCCTTAGTTATGCTTTCTTCCCCTCGAGCCAGGCATTCGGCTTCAAGCTCATAATTATGTGGGAGTTCCTGATCCGTGTCTATCCTGGTCCCACCCCGATTTCTAGATCTCCAGCTGTAGCCCACTCGTCATCAGCATCATGGAAGTGGGCGTCTGCTGGCATTCCTCGTTCATGTGATCTACTTGGCTAGATTTTCAGCAACTGACATTGCCTGGGATTCAACGGAGTGTGGGCGAACCCGGTTCATTCCTTTCGCGAACATTATTTTTTTTTTTTTTTTGTACCCTGTACTTGCATTTGAAAAGGTTGATCAAAGACAATTTAATGTAAATAAAAAGATATCTCTATATATACCATTCTACTTCATCTATATCTTATTTTCTATCCATCTTTATTAATTTTAGTTCCGTTTGTCAATGCTTTACTAAAAATATTTAATAACAAGAAAGAAAGCTAGCTTCGGCAAGCCGAAGCTTATATACCCTTGCAGATAATTCCTATTAATGACTAATTTTCCGATCGTTCCTATGGCAGCTATATGATATAGTTGTTCGATATTGATAAAATTAAAATCGAAATTCGAAAACATTTAAAAAGACTCATATCCCAGAGTAGAAGAGAATACAATAAAAGTCAACGAAGCAATAATTTATTTCCTATTATATTCCCATTAATTTTCCGATCGTTCCTATGGCAGCTATATGATATAGTCGTCCGATTTTGAAAAAAATTTATTCGAAATTCAGAATTAGATAAAAAATGGTATTTCCAAAAGTAGGAGGTTCTAGGCTAAAAATCACCCAAGATATAATTTTTTTTTCATTTTTTTCATTTTTTTCCCTATTATTCCTATGGGAGCTATATGATATAGTTGTCCGATCCGGCTCGTTCCGACTTATATACTACCTGCAACAGAAAGAAGACTTTTGGGAAAGTTTTAGCCCGATAGCTTTAAAACTGAGAGACTAGTTTGCGTAGAAACAGACAGACGGACAGACGGACATGGCTGGATCGACTCGTCTAGTTATGCTGATCAAGAATATATATACTTTATGGGGTCGGAAACGTCTCCTTCACTGCGTTGCAAACTTCTGACTGAAATCATAATACCCTCTGCAAGGGTATAAAAATACACAAATAAAAAAATATATTTATTGGATAGTTAAGCGTCTTGGGAATCATGCTCCGCTGTAAAATTTATTTCTGTTTCCCAAAAACGTAAAAAGTCTCTGAAATGGGTATCGTAAGTTTGGAATATCGGTGTGTTCCATATTTTTTTCGCTCGGTTTTTCGGCTTGTTGTCACTCCTCGGCCGCGCCTTTGGTGCATCCACATCCAATCCAGTGCTGTAGATCCGAGGTTGAGAGCATTCTTCGCTGCTGCTCCATTGCAATTCCGTTTGCTGTCTCTTTATTTTTATTTAATTAACTTCATTGGATTGCCATGTCAGGCAACAGGGAGCGGTGAAAGAGGGGGTAGGGAGCGGGAGCCGGGAAGTGCAAGGCAGTCAGTCGTCAGGTAGGTGGGCAAACCTGCTTGCATCTCCGGCCCTGCCCACATGCAAAAGCCCTGGCATCTGCTCCGTCTGTCGTTGTCGTTTTCAGCACCTTGACAATGACTTATTGTCGCCAGCCCGAAAGGAGAACAGAGACAGGAGGGATCCAGGACTCCGGCCAGAGCTCATCTACAGTTCATTGGCAATTCTTTGGCTAAAGTGGCCTTTCTTGTCTGGCGTGGGCTCAGCTCCTCTTGGCCTCGAAACATTTGCACAGGAAAAAACGATAGTGTGATTATCTTAATGAAAAAATAAATTAACTTATTATAATGGTCAACGATGTTATTTTATTTAATTAAATTATATTTGTAAATAGTTTTGAAATGTAAACTTTCGAAGTGAATACAAATAAGTTATGTTTTAATGAAATAGTTTTTTATAAAGAAAATAGTTTTCTTGCAGTCCTGATCGATGTGAGGATGGGCCCTGTCCGAATGTAAATCAATTTATTTCGCTCAACTTGATTCCGAGACTCGGGGCGCAGTTGCAGCTGGAAGTCAATCGATGGTCGGCCAAGTTAAGTTGAGTCGGTTCAATCTGCATTTTTCGGGGTCAGTCAAGCACTTCCTGTGCGAGCCTGCCGAGAATGCCAAGATGCACATCCTGCGGCGATTTTATTCATGACGCTGCAACCAGTTAAGTGTATCCCAGGGAGCAGTAATTATAATAACCCATCCGAACTTCCCAACTCGCAGCCAGGGCCCAAGCCGCATCCCGGCCAAAAACTGAGACGGTGCTAGTCTCCATTTCGGTTTCAGTTGCTTCTATTTCGCACAGAGAAGGCCAGTTGAGCTCACAATGAAAACCGCAAAGTCATCTCCGGTTTATTTACTGGCTAGCAGAAAATAAACCAGAAAGCGAAGATGAGACCAAAGGAATCAACAAAAAACAAAAAGGGCAACCCAACGAGATCCAAGCTAAGTCAGATGGGAACGGGTGGATACTCTCGAGAGAAATATTATTATACAAATATTAAGTATTAAATAATGGAGTGTGCTACTGAAATCATTAGGGTTTTGAAATCACTTAGAAAGATGCCTAAAAGGGTGTAATATTAAATTTTAAAGGTCGAAAGTAATGCTGAAAAACAAATATTTAATAAATACTTTTAATTCCTTGGTAATATATATTTAAATAATCTTAAGTTAAGTGTAGTATAAGGAAGTGACAGTAAATTAAGTATTTTTACCCTGGGTTTATCTTTGCCCTTTGTTTTAATAAAATGCAAAATGTAATAAAAGAAAATAAAAACTTTTATTAATAAACCTATGCTCGAAGTATTCATGGTCCTTCTAAAGAGTACACATAAATAAGTGAAGCCGCATGAATTTTCAGTTGGCAAAAGGCTCTTCTCCGTAGGCGATGAGCAAAAAACAAAAGCCCAGTCAAGCTGGCTCCCCCCTCTTTCCGTTCCTCCACCTCTCCACCTTGGGCGATACATCGAATTTAATTTCCTGCCAAAATCGACAGAGAGCAAAACATTTCTGCCCTGTCGTTGCGGTGTGGGGCTCAGTCGAGCGTTAAGAATTCGCTCGGTTACTAAAACTTAATTTTGCGGCTTGCATTTCAGGGAATCATGCAGGCCGATGAATGAAATTTCACACAATTAGCCGGACCGATCCTGTCCCATCCGGAGGCCCAACAACTGGCGACCGGCACGTGATCGAGGGCCAAGGAGAGCTGGCCAGAAAAAATGCGGCTATTTCGGACAACAGTTGCCGGCCAAGTTTGGGGCCAACATGTGGCACTTTCGGCCCGAGTCCCAATCATATTTCAGCGCCAACTGACGCGAAACTTATTAGACGGCTTCCCCTCACTCTCGCATCGATTCGGGCATTGGTATTTTATTTTTGGCCCTCGAAGGCGACACCAATTCAAGGTCCCAGCTCTTTTGAAGCCGATTATTTTAGCACCCATTGGAAGAGAGCCTAAGGCCATGTTTCCCCTTTTGCAATAAAACCAGTCAGATTCTTAAATATTTTATATTTAAATAAATTTGAAAAAGAAAAGCCTTTGTAATAATTGTTCAAATGCCTATTTTATTTTTTAAATATTTATTGTATACTTTATCTTTAAGTTTTAGCTTAAGAAGATTAAATAAAACCCTTATGGCTGGTATCTTCTGGTCGACAGTATCCCTTTTTTATTATTATAGGCTGGTCCTTGCGAGTATTGTTTGCCAGAAAAGAAATCTGGCCAAATCAAATGAGAGGCTGGGTGAAATCATAAAAATAAATGGCAAGGGATTTCAAGTTTTTGACGCAACATGTGTAATTAATAGACTCGCCATATATACTGTACTATACTATATCGAAGAGGACGAGGTTCTGGGCCACGGTGGAAATGATGAATGCCTCGTAAAGCGCTAAAGCTGTGGGGTCTGAAGGTGTCTATTGTATTATTTACGTCTGCATTGCAAAGCCATCCCCTGCCCCAACCCCCTGTAATCCACCCCTGCTCCCATTCGAGATCCATAAAATGGGCTTCCCATGGTTTTCGCCCTCCATCTCGTGTAGAAGTGTCACACATGTCCTTGTGCGGCTTTGACTTTGGCCCCAGCCGAAAATAGCCAACTGAGGGTGGCCTGCCATGGCAGCTGCTGTTGCTGTAGTTGTTGTAGTTGTTGTTGCAGCCAGTGTGCTGCCCACCAAGTGTGTCACTGTCACACACTTGACGATTTTTCGGGACGGCAATAGGCACTACAGCAGATGGCAGACGGGAGGAGAGCCAGAGTCGCAGTAGGGAGTACCCTGCAGGAAGTTTGATCAAAGGGAAAAAATCCTTTTATGAGATTTTGGGGAACACCTTTATTTTTCCTTTTCCAATAATTAGGTATTTATTATATTTAATATTTAAATATATATTTAAGAATTTTTAAGGTACCAGTTAATGTGTAGTTGTAGTTTAAATTCTTTCACTGGGAACAGAAAATAGAAACTTGCAAGCTGAGGACCATTTTAGAATATGTCCTTGTCTTCTTTACAATTAGTAATAATAAGACTGTATTTCTTAAAATACTTGGAAATCAAATTAGATTTTAGAATTGTACAACATTTAATATTTTCGAGTATATTGGACTTTTACCAATTTTCTGTATGTGTTTCAGAAATAAAATGTTTTTGATTTTTATTTTATAAAAAAATAAAGAAAAAGTCATCCTTATTTAATGACAAATATAAATTTATATTCAAAAAGATATTGGTTTTTGAAATGTGCAGTGTTTTGTCCTTCCAGGAAGCTTAATGTTCCTAAAGGTCCTCTAGATCGCACTCCAGAGTAATAGAACGAAAGGGACGTAGATAGAGCCTCTGTTCTCTGGCGCTGCTCAAGTGTTTGTTATATCTGCCCAAAGTCCCCGTGTCCATGTCCCTCCACTAGTATCATCCTCGTGTCCTGCCCTGTGTCCTGCTATGTGTTCTTCGCCTCCTTGGCAAGGACAATGTTCAGGGGGCGTTTGGTGTGTGAGTGGGGAGTGAGGAGGCTGACAAGAGGAGCACTGGCTGCTGCGTTCACGCAAATAGAAAAGATACTCAAGGCACTCGTTCGGACGAGAGTCGGGAAAACTGTTACGTGATGAGTGCGCATCATGCGGCTCCTGGAACTGGAACTGAAAATGAAACCGCAACGCCCGAGGGGGTGGCAGTGGGCTAGCCACTGGGAAAATCAGGCATCAATGGCCGTTTAAGCCAGCTCGCTTGATGTCCGCAATGAGATTTAAATAGAATCAAATTAGTCTGGCATTTGCCCACTATCATTTGCGTCGGCAGCACCACGCCATCCCACCACCCACTTGGGGGCACCCATGCCATCCTGCACCACTCCAATCCTCCGGTTCAATGGACGCTTTGTAGCTGCATGAGGAATTGTTTGCTTTAGCAGCTTAAATCGTTTACCTAAAAACATAAATCCGTAGTATATACAAACGGTCGTCGCTCGTCGAACGTTACGTTTACCTTTGTCAACGGTTTTTGCTTACACCCCGCCCATTTTTCCGCTCCCCACTCCCGGCTTCTGTATCTTTCTAGTCAGGTGCACAAATACAAACACCGGACGGACGAGGCATCGAGACATCCAGACATCCAACCAGCGAGCTACGGTTCCCAGTTCCATGTAAAGTTGAGTTCGGCCCAAGCATTGACAGTTTGAGCTTAAAAATCCAATTAGTCTTTGATTTGCATACAAACATACAACACAGAAAAACAGGCCAGAAAGGCAGGTCACAAGTATCGACTGAGATGTGCCCACTACATTTAATGGGACTTAAAATGCACCCAAATCGATTATTAGCCAAGGTAACTAAAACTCATAAATCCATCTTTAATATTTACAAATGGTTGTATTGTAAATTATTTTTAGATATATTTATAATACATTTTATCTGAATTATGAGCCATATCTAAAAATCAAAGCAAATAAAAATATAGTACTTCTTAGTTTATAATTTACATTTTATATACTTGCCTATTTTTATTGCCCCTGGTAATGATAAAATATTATTTGTGATTAGAGGTCTTAAAGGAAATATTGAAGGTTAACAAATCGACATAAAGCATATACCTTTGATTTTCCCCATTACCGTGTACTGAAAAAAAGAGCGAATCAAACTCACGTAGGGAGCAGAGAAAGAGGGTGCAGATAAAGAGAAAGCGGCACACAAAACAGTCGCAGAATTTCTTGCTAAATATTTTAAGACCATTCCCCGAATGTGAACCGAGCGAATTTGTATTTTGGCTTTGATTTGGGCCCTCGCTTTGAGTTTTTGCTTCTTTTGGGGCCCCGGACCTAAGCATCTTTCCCGCCTCCCCTTATTTCCACCTCCCCCTTTCTTTCTGCTTTCTCCGTTGACTTTCTCAGCAGTGGCACCACAATAGACAATTGGATTTTTGCGGTTTCTAATCCAATTTATTTCGTCTTAAATACAAAAACTTGAACCAACGTCCTTTTTGCCTTCGCTACAAAGTGTCCCCAGCGTGCACCTGTGTGTGTCTGTGTCCTGGGTGCGGTTCAATGTAATTTAATGGATGGCCAACACACACCCATACACACAGACACCCACACACATCCGGAGGATACAATAAGTCGGAAAGCTAAGCCCTAAAAAGGAGGGCGGACATGCATAGGCACCTGCTCACTCAAAATCAACGAGCGGAGGACAGCTCTCAGCAAACTAATTTAAATATTTCAACAATTAAGGAGTCCGGGCAATTAAAATAAACCAACGCCACCTCTGACCCCAGAAAACAATGGGTAAATCGGGGATTATTCTGCAACCGGAAAGTCGAAATTTGTATGCACTATTTATGGGGGAAAACAGAGAGAGAGAGAGCTTAAGCCTTGCCTCTCGCTCTCTCCTGCTCTCACATCCATTCGGCAGGATATTGTTCCGAATAAGCCGGACTACTTTTGGATTATGATGGAATTTATGCAACACAATGTGGAAAGTGGCAACATTTCTGACTCAAAATCGCATTAGCAATTGTTGATCACCGGGAGCTATTTGCTGATTGGGTGGGACATTGAAATTCGGCAACATAACAGAACTGCAAATCGATGATTAATAGAATGGGCTATTATGTTATGTCTGTCTAATTAGCAAACAATTTAATTTCAATGCATTCGACAGCAGGTAACTTTTTTTATTTCCCTTATTAAATACATGTAAAATTCCAGACAAGCTAAGTATTTCTGACAGATATTGTAAAATCAATTTCCTTAAATTCGTCATGTTAACATGTACTGAGAATTGAATAAAATATTTTATTAGAAATCCCTTTTTGACTAAAAACGCCTTTTAAAATTCAAAGCTTACCGTTAAACCATAAACATATTTTAGAAATTTGAATTCTATAAAGTATGTTACCCCACCATTTAGTATCATTGATCATTTCATCAGGCGTCGACGATACCCCGATGATTGCCTAGAGTAGAACAATCAACACCGTGTGACTAACAACCAACCATTTGAGCCTTTTATTTCCTATTCCCGGATAACCTTCCTTCCCGCTCATTCCGCCCATCAAAGGAGTGGGTTGCCTGTGTTTTGTTGTGGACAACGTTCAATCAATGTCAACGTCATTGTCCTTCTACCTGCCCGATCCTGTTGCTTCAATTCTCCTGATTTCCGCCCCCTTAATCTGCCATTCATCTTTTGTCCGCAGTTTACCTCAACTCACCGTCGAAAATCCAAGCCCAAGACTCCCCTACATTTGCCTACCATAATTTCGAGAAAACCTTCTATTTTGTTCTCATTTCGAATTGCCATGTGACCCTAGAGAAAGTTTCAAGCGGAACTTTACACTTCACAAAAAGTATTTTCCTAAATCACACACTTTTTAAAATCTCCAATAAAGGTTTTTAAAAGTATTCAACTATATTTATATATTTTTGGTTGCATACTTTTAGACACCTTTTAAGACCCTGGTGGCAGAGAGTGTTACATTAAAAGAAACCTCATTTGGTATCACCCTAAGTATCATATTTCCTCTGTAAATTTTGTCAAGGGAGCAGCGATCTTTTCGAGTGTACTGGACATTTTAGGTCGAAGGGGGGTCCTTGTTCTTCCTTCCGTCCGCCGGAGCGATTCAAAGGCGCCCCGTGCAACTGCCAATATCACACGCAGAGCTGGACACATGAGCGACACATTGACACATGGCGTACAAAGGCAAAGACAGACCAATTCACACACACGTTCGCACTGACAATCGCACTCGCACTCACACCGACCCAGTGGCACATCCTTCCTGCTGCTGTGTGTGTGCGTGTGTCGATGTATTAAGTGGAAACACCTTGTAAAATGGCTGACAGGTGTTAGAAGACTTTGCAAGATTTATGCGCTGACATTAACATGAATATGTATGACTGCAGTTGAGTCTGTGTATGTCCGTATGTCTGTATGCGAGTGTCTTTCTCTACGGATCCTGTGTGTGTGAGTCGCCCAAGCAGTTAAAGGATAACAGCGCATTAACTTAAGCATTACATCCACAGGGCGAGTCGGGGGAGGCACGCTTATATGAACAGGTGCCAGGACACGCTGTGGTTGCAACAATTAAAGTTTATTTGCTCCCACATAGACACACACACACACCAGCACAAGCAGCAGTAAATGTGTATTTATAGTCACCTTGCCACAAAATTAAATAAAAGCAAAAGTCAACAAGGAACATAGATTTGCTTGCCAGCTTTACTTGCTTTGCTTTGGTCAACTGAACAGCAAATACCAACAGCCACTGCAACAACAATAAAGTCAACAAAAACAACAGCCACAGCAATATGAGGCAACATGTTAGCCATCATCGTTATAACGCTCGACAGGACCCGTATAGGGACACTCGCAGGACACACACAGGACATTTTGGCCGGGCCAACGAGCGGCAATGTTTTTGTTATTCCTCGCAGAGAGAGAGGCGTGAGTCACGCGTGAGTGGTCGAAAATAATATTTGGGAATGATGGGATTAGGAAATATACCTATGTATAAAGGGAATATAGATTAGACTTCTTGTTGAGGATCTCCTTGTTTCTGATCGTTTCTTTTGGATACGTAGAAGAATTAAAAACGATGTGTCAATCAATTTGTCTATGAGATTAATGGTATGTAATTACCTAAAATGTTACCACTAATAAAATATTTACAAAAACAAGAGAAAACGCTATAGTCGAGTACACCGACTACTCAGCTAATGGAAGTGCGAGGGAGACGGAGATATGCATGCAGCAAAGCGACTGCTTGCACTGCTTGAATTCCATTATTTGATCATAACCTTTTATTGAATGGTCCGATTTAAAAAATTTCTTCTACATTTTGATAGGTATAAATAAACACAAAAAAATTGCATTTATACATTTCCGAAATCTTCTAAGATGTGGACGCCATACACTTTTTAAAATCGTTTAGGACGATTGTGGGCGTTAGAGAGGGCGTGGCCTTCGGCTGAAACAAACTTGCGCTGCGTAGGAAGCCCAATAATATGTGTGGGTAATCCCAACTTTCTAGCTTTTGTAGTTTCTGAGATCTCAGCATTCGGCTAGTGGTCCTGATCAAGAATATATATACTTTATAGCGTCTACAAGTAACGAGTATAATTGGGTGTCAGCTTTCCCTCCATTTGAGACTGAAAATTTGAGCCTATAACTTTTATTTTAAGATACATATATGCACACTGATAGTATCTCTCCAGTATTCCATGGTTGCCTTTTTTTCCCTAAGAAATACATATTTCCAAGCTTAGTTTTTGAACTACGAATTTTGACAGACCGCCTGAACTGGCTTGACCATTTTTTGTGCGGAACAATGACAATTTCTGCTACACTCCCTTCGAGGACCATCTCTAACTGGGTTAGGGTGTCAGTGTCCTGCAGTCAGCTTTGCTGCTGTCAGCCATTTGAGTGTTTGTTGTAGACGACGTTGTTGCTGTTGTTGTTACCGGTGCTACCTTGGCTTGGCTGTTGCCTCATTATGATTGTCAAAGTGACGGACTGGTCATGCAAAGGTAAACACAAAATGTGTTAATACAATGAGAAATGGACGAGCCAGCGGACATGTGAGTGTGTATCTGTGTGGGTATATGCCTCGTATGTACCTATATGTGTATATACGGGGGATATTACAATATTGCTCGACTCACATGCTGACTCTCAGTGTTGGCATTGTAATTATCATTGCGACACTATTTGCTGTTTGGCTTAAGTGCTTTGTGTGACCAGCCAAGCAAATCAATAAGCCCAGTTACCAGCCCCTATCTCTTACCTTTCGTTACCTTTCGGAAAGCCCCAGCCCCACCCGAAACCCCACTCACATATCGTTGCATACTTGATGGGCTTTAAGACGCCGGGGCAATTGGTTTGTTATGCGCCTTTAAGTGGCCTAAACGCTTCATTTTTATGTCATTTCGCTGTCATTTCTCACAGCAACGCCCCCTTTTTACGCCTCTGCAGGACCTCACCCCCCCGCCCCTAACTACCCCGCGATCCTTCAGAGTCCTTCCTGGTCCGTCATTCATTATTTGCACGTTTTTCTCCTGTTGTTCCTTTGATTGGTTTGTTTTTGTTTGAGCTGCTTTCCGCTCATGAATTTTTTATTATATTTCGCCACCTCACCTTCCCTTCCCTTTCACCATTGACTTGGCTGTTGTTTCATTTTTAAATTATTAAATTTTATTGGCGTATCACTTTTTATGGGCCACCGCCGCCAGAAACATTATATTTCGATTAGCACCTGTTTGCCGACTTCCCACCCACCTTTCATTTTTTTTGTCTGGTTTATTTTCAATTGCAGCCAATTCCCGCCTTGTTCTGGGTTTTTCGGGACAACAGGTGTGACCCCAAAGTCTCCCAATGCCAATACCATTTCTATTTCTCATTTACTTTTATGTTTTATGGAAATTTCATCCGACGTCTTCTTCTTTTGATTTCCAGTAAATTAAATGCGATTTGTGTTTCGCATCAAAATCATCGAAGCGAGCGGCGCGTGCTCAACGCCAGACGCTAAGTCGAAGACAAGGTGAACAAACCAGGCAGCAAAATCGATTTGGATGCCCCGAACACCTGGTGAACTCATTAAATGAGTGCTCTAAAATTAACTACTCGTATGTAGATCATGCACTGGCTGACATGTTCTATGATGCGCGTTGTATGAAGTTCAAGAGTTCCCAAATTCAATTTAATTTGTATTTAATCGGGGGTCAAAGAGTTACATATGAACCCTTAGAAATGGATTGCAGGGAATGTCTAAATATTAATCTAAAGAATATTTTGGCATTTTAAAAATACTTTCTGTGTAAATGAACGCTTTTACTTTATGTTAGTTAACAAGTTAATACAAAAACTTTAAAAACTAACCTATTTTCAAAGTTGCATAACTTTCCAATTAAATTCCAACCTAATTCCACGGAATCACTTCCAATGAGGACAATAACCATTACAGAGTAAGCAACATTTAATTGAATTTATCTCGACCAGCAACACAATTGTCGTCCTTAGCCGATTACCACTGTTTGCCAGCAGTTTGAACTGCAGCTTCGTTGGGTGGCCCGTTGAGGGAAAAAGTTTCCTTGTCGCTGCAATTGTCATCGTGGCTGGCCGTTGTCTTCTGCTCTGCCTGGAAATTACCCCAGGGAAAAGCCCCCGACGATGTCCATTGCAACTCAATGGCAACTAATTAATGTGCCCATTTAATGGGCCATGCCGGAGTCCAGAAATCTCCGCCAGCCCGCAACACCGCCTCCTCCTCCTCATCCTCCTCCTCAGTTGGCTGCGTTTGCGTGTGTGGGCTGTCAAGAATATTTCGAGCTCGGTCAGTTAATAAACTGTCAACGTGTTGGTGTCGAAACCGTTTGCACACACATGTAATGTGCACTCAAAATATATTTATATTTTACAGAAATCGTACTAGATAAATATAGTTAAAGAAACAGTATTTAAAATAAATTTAATTGTAGTACCTATGTTTTATTCTATTATCATGAAAAAAACATTTTTGTAATATATCAGCTTATAAAATAAATTTAAAATACAAAATATCATTTAACACACGACTTATTATTATTATTAATATTATTATTAAGAAGGCTTTAAGCTTGCATTCTAGATTTCATTTTTAAACATTTTCTCCATAGATATTATATTTTTTGGATGATCTTCTGGCAGTGCACTATAGAGAGACTCGCATGCGACTGGAGTGCATGTAGATGTGTTCGTTAGTGGTCGAAAGGCGTTGACTGCATGCGATGAAATTGATTTTGGTGTGGCATCAATGAGCCTGACAGGTTGCCCGGCTCCATTCCTATGGCACAACTCTGTCATCCGTCCGATTGTCAGCAATCCTCGCATCGCCTCGTGCGTATTTTAATTGAATAAACATCCAGCCGCAGTTGGCAGCGAGCAAAGAGCAAAAAATAAAATTAAATATCCTCTTCTGCAATCGAGCCGAAGACAAACAACAGCCAATGCCAATTAAATGGGAATTTTAATTAGCGTAAGTTTGCCGGCATGACGTGGGGGAAAGCCTGGGTGCACGAACTCCAGAGGCAGGTGCAATTCGATGGAAAATATTATTAATATTACTTATCAATAAGATGGCTCAAAGGGCTATACGAGTTCCTGTTTCTGGAATTAAGGATAAAGTTAACAGATGACTTTAATAAAGAGGATTCGGCCTGGGAAGAAATGAATATAGGTAAGGAAGATGCCTCTGAAAACATAACTTTAAATTTAATATACACTCAGGGAAAAAATTGTTCTGATTGTGTCTGAAAACGTGTCTGTTTGAGTCTCAAAAATAGCTTTATACCGTTTGGTATCATTATAAGAATTTATGGTATTATTTTAAGAACGGATTTTTAAGACCGCTGTTCTTACTTTAAGAACGAAACGTACTTAAACTTATATTTATTTTTAGTAAAAAAATAAATTTTTTTGAATGCTTCTGTAAGCGTTCTGCCATGGAAGGAAATAATAAGGCCATGGCCCAGGGGCCAGGGTGCTGGATTCTGGTACTATTTTGTGTTTAGAGGTACGAGGTTCAATTCCCGCTCACAACACAACTTATTTTTTTTTTTTTTTTAATTAGTAAATTAACAACTTAACTTTTTTAATACATTTTTGTTCTTAAAGTTATAAAGGAAATGTTAATTGAAATACATTTGAAAAACTTTTTACTTACTTTGACTTATTCGGGTTTTGAACCGGGGTCCTCTCGCATCAGAGGCAGACGCCTTACCAACTGGGCCATCGCACCATGTTACGCGCGCGTGCATAAGTTCAACTTAAATCTAAATTTACTGGTCTTAAATCAATACCCTTTGGTATCAATATAAGAATATGGTCTTAAAAAAATAAAAGAACAAAACGGTAGTAATGTAAGAAATTCGGTCTTAGATTTTTTCGGTCTTTTTTTTCTGGGTGTACCCTTTTAATAAGCAGTGCAACTTAAAAATATTCAAAAATGTTATCAAAATGCTAAAGCATTTTTTAAAACCAAGTAATTATACCCGTTACTCGTAGGATAAAAGGGTATATTGTATTCGTGCAAAAGTATGTAACAGCTAGAAGAATTTATTTCCGACCCTATAAAGTATATACGTGGGTGGTCCGATAAGTACTTAGCCTCCAAAAGAAAAACGAAAATTTTGGAAAAGTGTCAATTTATTTCTCAACATAATCTTCTTTTAGCTCGATACACTTGACCCAGCGATGCTCCAACTTCTTTAACCCGTCTGAAAAATACGTTTTCTCGAGGTCTGCAAAATAGGCCTCTGTGGCGGCGACGACCTCCTCATTCGACGCAAATTTCTGTCCAGCGAGAGACTTTTTCAAGTTTGGAAACAAAAAGAAGTCACACGGGGCCAAATCTGGAGAATAAGGTGGATGGGGTAGCAGTTCGTAGCCCAATTCGACCAATTTGGCCTTAGCGAGGGCGGTTGCGTTTGTGGTCCGGAGTAAGCAAACGCGGCATTCATCACGCCGACAGCTTTCTCATGCCCAAAATTTCATGCAGGATATGACCCACGCGGTCTTTTGACATGCGTACTGTCTCAGCTATATCGCGTATCTTCAATCGGCGATCTGCCAAAACGAGATCGTGGACTTTTTGGACGTTATCCTCCGTGGTAGCCGATTTCGGGGCACCTGGGCGTGGCTCATCAAAAACCGACGTGCGACCACGTTGAAACTCGTTAAACCAATTTTTGACGGTCGCTATCGAAGGAGAAGAGTCACCGTACACAGCATCCAAGCGCTCTTTGATTTCGCTGCGTGATTTCCCTTCCAAAAACAAGAATCGAATCACAGACCGATATTGCTCTTTCTCCATTTTTCTAAAATCCGCGAACACGTATGATGCCACACGCTGGCAAAACAAAGCTACGAGTCCGATTCGGCTGAAATTTCGACAGTAGCCGTCTACTAGAATGTACTACACGATAGAAAAGTTTTCTTGCGATAGTGGCGCCATCGGGCGGTGAGGCTAAGTACTTATCGGACCACCCTCGTATATTCTTGATCAGGGTCACTAGCCGAGTCTGAACGCTGAGATTTCGGAAACTATAAAAGCTAGAAGATTAGATTTTTGCATGCAGATTCAAGGAGTTCCTACGCAACGCAAGTTTATTTCAAAAAGGTGACACGCCCCCTCTAACGCCCACAATCGCTTAAATACGCTTTTAAAAATTTTAATATTTCGGAAAAGTAAAAATGCAGTTCTATTGTGTTTATCAATACCTATCGAAATGTAGAAAAAAAATTGTATATCGGACCATTCGTTAAAAAGTTATGCCTGATCAAAGTTTTATCTCCATCTCCCTCGCACTCCATTTAGCCGAGTAACGGGTATCTGATAGGCGGGGCACCCGACTATAGCGTTCTCTCTTGTTTTATTCTAGATAAATCAGATAGTTTCTTCATTATAATTTTAAGCACATTTTTAATACTTCTATAAATTATTCCACTAAAGCTGCCATTTTGACTGCCCCACATTCCTGAAGCCTTTTTAAATAAATGGATTTTATGAATAACAAATATTCTATTACAATGTAAATTGTTTTAAGCCCTCTTAATATTTTTGAATACTTTTAGATTTGTTAACAAATTTCCTTTGTGGGGATTTGGGGAATTAAATTCGCACTCGCTGGCACACTTTTTGGACGTATAACAAAACCTAATCAAACAACAATTAAAACATACACCCGGAACGAACATTTATTTCAAATATTTACCAACTCAATTTGATTTGACCCCATACATTTGCTTTATATATTTTAGATATTCTCCAAAAAGAGAACGAGGGTGCGGCGGAGGCAAATAAAAATGCACATTCGATTTGGTCGACAACTGGCGCACACTTTTAACAATTTCGAATGCCGCTCTTCATTTGTTTAAGCAGCATTCCTTTTTGTTTTTTTTTGTTGGATTATCACCACCATGCCAATCCTTTTTGCTGTCGACTCCCATCACAGCGTACGAATTTCACACTTTCCACTGTCCCCCTTTATCGGAGAGTAAATAAATAAAAATTTCAAATTCAAATTTTTGCAGATTGGCCGAGTTGAGTTGAGTTCCCTGGTGACCGCCTGCTGGACACGGACGGAGCAGAGAAGGACGACGATGATGGCGAAAACAGGATCAGGACCAGAGCCAGGAGTGGACGAAGGGCTGAACTAGTTAGTCGTTCATCAAACATGGCCGGGGAATGTCACTACAGTTGAACCTGCGTCGTGCGAATTCCGGGTTTATTAAAATTATTTAACGTTTAAAATAAAATATTAAATAATAATTTAGTCCATTTTCTTTCTTATATATATATATATATATATATATATATAAATTATATATTTTTTTTTTTTCAAAAATGAATTATTTTGTTAAAAATATGTAGAGAAATTGCTGAAACCTAATTAAACGAGTAAGAGTACATACAAATTATAATATAATACTGAAGACTGAATTTTAGGTTTAGTAAAAAAATCGATAGCAATATCGATACAATCGATCGTTTTAAAATTTAGGAAACATCGATGGTTTGAGACCACAATCGATACTATCGCTCAAAAAATAATTTACACTTCCCTAAGGGAAGTATTTTAAATTAAAATTATCTTATATATTTTCGTAATTTTTTTTTTTATTTTCTTATAATTATATCTTTTTATATCTAAATTTAAAAGTCTTATTAAAGGACAAATCTGATTCCAAATAATACTAAAGAGTGTAATCCTTGCAAGCAAGACTGTCTGCGAGATAAAAATATGTGTGTATACCCCCACTTCATGCAGTCGAAACTATCCGAAAGCTTTGGGCTTTGGCTGCTGTTTCCGCTTCTGTTTGATTTCATTACATCATTTGACGTCTGACTATTTGTCGGCCGGTTGGGCTGGCTTTGGTCTGGGGTTGGATTGGTTTCGCTTGGGGACGGCGATGGGGATGGGGATGGGGCGACAATTCCCCCGTGCACTTGCCGTGTGAAAATTGTGCGCTATGATTTTTGTAATTTGATTTGCAGATTTTCATCCTCCATCCAGCCGGTCTGTCGGTCTGCCCGTCTGGCAGGGCTCCATCCATCGGCACACATCACATAAATTGTTCGCCTCGCTTCGCTTTCCCCGAACTGATGAGCCCTGACAACTCCTGGGAAATGGGACCGGAGAGCTGGGACCAGTCCTTGTTTTATCCTGGCTCGTGTTAGTTGTGAGTGGCTGTGAAACCACTTTTTATGATGATGTTGCTGCTGCTGTTGCTGCTGGAAGCTCGTCCTCATTTTGTGTTTGATCAATTTGTATTCTTGTGCCACATAGTTTATTTTGCTTTCATGCATTCCAATTTGAATGCCTCCCCTTGCGAGCCAGCTTCCTTGTCATGTGTCAATTGCAATGTTGGAATTAAAATTCAATTCTGTTTTCATATGCACAAAACGGAAATTGAAAAATAGTGAACAGCAGCAGGCAAAAGTTTTCGTTTTCGCTGCCGTATTTTGCCTACCCCTTCTGCCTTCTTCTTACCAACTCAGCTCGACTTGTCTCCGGATCGCAGAATGTCATCAAAAGTCTGCAGAAAGCTGCGAGACAGCTCTTCCCTTTGACAATCTCCGCCAGGGCTTTTTCAAGCTCCCTGACACACCATCCCGGTTTTGGCCATTAAGTCAAGTTTCGCCCTGAGACATTGTCTCAATCCGAGGCCCGAAAGATAAACTGGAGCCGCTTATAAATTCTTTTGTCCTCGGCTGCAGCTGTCAATGCAGCATCTTTAATCTTCCGATCTGTCGGATCCTTGGCTTGTCTCGTTTGGGATCGTTTGGCCCTCGACTGCTCCGGAGCGGCGAACCTGTACTCGAATGTAATTTATATGCAAGAATGCATCCAGTTTGGCGGGGCCCTTAACTGGTTTTCTGTTCTGCGCCAAGTACCAGCTGCTTTAACCCGTTCTGCGGTGTTGAAGCTTAAAACGGCTAAGGAAAAGAAAAAAAAATTATATTTACTTTTTCTACGGTTTTTTGACGATTTTTAAAAGTTTTTTTCCTTTACTTTTATTTTATTATATAAAATTTGTATTTTTATTCAGATATGTATTACCAATCGAATTGGATTTTAGATTAATATATTTTAATAAAGAAGAATTCAAATATTAGATTGCTTCAATTATATTTATTTTGGATTAAAAATCATAAAAAATGTATATAAAAAGTATTTGAAGCCCAATTATATAATTTAAATTAAAGAAGCATCCATAAGGTCAGTCTTTTTCCAACTACAAATTTTAATTTTGAGAAAGACCAAAATTGCAACATCCTCAAATGGGAATGCTTTTAAATCGATAGAGTTAGACTTCCTCCACATGCACATCCACATTCATATCCACGTCCATTAAAGGCGTCAATTATTTTATGACGGCCATGTGTCCATTATCACCAAATGGGAAAGGGGAGATGCAGATGAAGTCTGGAAAAGAGAGGGCTGAGATTGCGTGGATCGCCCGAAATGCCGTATCAAAATGAGCCATAAGTGGAACAAAGCTTGGAAACGTGACCAAATCAAATTTAATGTTTACTTCCATCAGTGGGACAAGGATGGCATACAGAGAGATTGATAGAAACCGTTTGCAGGAAGGAAGAAAGAAGGGTGGTAAATAAAAATGAAAATGAAAGCGAAAATGAAAACAGATGCAGAAGCTGTCAAAAGTTAACAATAATATCCATGCGAAAGAGAAGGGAGTTTGCGGGAAGATACTAAGTACACACAAGTATGTACATAATTCTTGGGGGTGAAAATAAATAAGACGGATTAAATATTCAACCACTAACATATATTGTTATATAACTTGCCTTCATTTAGCTGCAATAGACAAAAATCAAACATTTTTAAATATTGAAAAATACAGTATTACAAAATATTACAAAGATAATTCCTGTCGGATGAACTTAAATTCTTCAGCTGATGGTTAAATTTCGTTATTATAAATAAATACAAAATATTACAAAGATAATTCCCTAAGCTGTTGGAAAGATGATCTTAAATTCTTCAACTGATGGTTACATTTCGTTATTATAAATTACCTTCAATATTGTTAAACGGAATAAAAGCCGATTTTATTCTGCTTTTTTATTACGCAATATTGATGTTATTGTTCGTAATGTTTCCTCAAAATAAAAGAAGATTAACTATACCAGCCAGCCCATTGCGTTGTTGTTTCGGCTGTAATCAAGTCCATTCCGTGTTGTTATTTATTTTTTGGTATCCCAGATTGTTTGAGTAAATGATTTATGCCTGTCTGCACAGCTTCCCTTCGACTTAGTTTGGGAATCAGTTTGGATTCGCATTTGAAATATCCATATAAATATTTAAAGAGCACGTGGCCATTGTAAATGGTATGTCATGTTAGATGGCGAACAATTAATCAAAGATTTGTATTTCCCTAACTCCGAATCCCGTTCTCAGGCAACAAAGCAATTGCCGGAGCTTGGCCCCAAAGGAGCAGCAGCTGAAATCATTATTTTCTCGGGGGTCTTTCCTTGTTTTCTTCTTCATTCTTTTTTATTTGGGGATTTCACTTTGATTTTGGCCTCAGCCTGGCATCATCTGTGTGTTGCTGGCAACATTTACCCGATGGCTCTCTGGCTGAATTGGCTCTCTCGGCTCCGAACGCTCTTCTCTCTTGTCAGCGCTTTTTGCCAACTTCCATATACACAGGAAACGAAGGAAGAGAAGTTCGACGCATGTCCGCCGATGGGAAATCTGTTCAGGCCAAGTACAGGGTGTTCCTGGCAACTTATGAGGCCCTATTTCAAGTACGTTTCGTCATAATTTGGCCATTAATGCACACACACACACACACAGTCACGCACACCGTCTGTTTGGGCCTTCGAAATCCTTGGCAGGAGTTAAAGGTGCTTCCTCTTCGCACACGCATTATTAAATATTTAATAACAAAAATTTAATGCGTGGTTTTCGACTCCTCCGAATTTTGTTCGTCTCCTCCAATCTTTCTTTTTATTGCCGCCGCTTTCGTCATTGATAAATATTGTAGGAGTCGCACGTGGCTGGTCGAAAGGTGTCAAGATTTTTGTGACACATTAAGAATGTGCCGGTAGGCTTTCGTTTATTAAAATTATTTATAAACCGAGTGACACCTTCGGCGGGGGCGTAAGTTCAAGAAATACAAAAAGGCGACCTTAAATGGTTCGAAAATAAATAGAGCAGAATACGTCACTCTGAAAGATGATAGACGTTTATAAAAACTTTTAAGGCTACCATATTTAAGGGGCAAAATAAATGCCCTAACAGTTGACGACTTTCTATTTGTTTAGTTATCTGGAATAATTACCCACTTATTAATAAAAACTAGTTTTTATGAAGGTTTTTTTTAAGTGCCAGGTTACTTTACGAAACCATACATGCACACAAAAAAAAGCATGTTACCGTAAAATCGATATGGCCATGTAAGCTTCAGGTCATGCAAAACCCATATCGTTTTTACATTAAGTACTCTTTTCGACCAGGTCAAATTTACCTGGCCCCATATCAGGTTAAAAATGATCTTAAAAAAGGTCAAATTGACCTACGATTCATATCGATTTTTTTTTGGGTGTGTGTATGCTGAAATTGGTTGAGAAACTTTAGATTTATTTAAAATGTAATCAATAAACATATTTAAATTAAAAGAAACTACCTATTAATGATACATAGGTGGAGGGAGTTGCGTCTGATTTTTAGAAACTATTATTGAATGATACATTGGAATGTGCGATTAATGAGTAATTAATATAATTGCCAAAAATTATTGAAAATTTAAATTAATTGACAAATAACTTTATCATTTGGAAAGATGCACAAGTCAAGAAAATACAATTGCGATTCTTTTTATTTGCACTTAATTGAATTAATTCGCCTTTTCTCTATTTAGTTTATATTGTTCATGAATTGTTTGGGTCTTATTGTTTTCTGATCTCTGTTTCTGATTCACGGTTAGGCACTACCACTGATTATCATTTTCTCCCGGCGTCTTTGTACAAAGCGTTTGTACATTTTTACAAACTTCAGGATGACGACAAATATCAGTATCCCAATGAGAAGCTGCAGGTTCCGGTTTACGTCTCTGATATCGTCCCTGTGGTCGATTACTTCCACAGTCGTCATGATATTGGTGGTTCTGTCGCAAAGGCAACAGGACTTCCTTCGGGGAAACAGTCTTCCTCTAGTCTTCTGTCAGAGTTGAAGTAATTGTTCGAGATTAGAATAGGTTCTGTCTGCCTTTTCTAGTCGGCTAAGGTCTTTTATACTCGACCAGAGCTTTTATTTGGCTCCCATGATTGGTTGGATCCACAAGGTGTTCCCACCTAGGAGTATTATTTCTCAATATCCGCTATCTTGGAAGTCAATGCCCGACTGCTGCACTTTGTCAGCTGCTTTGCTACAGTTACCAGTAGGTCAATTGTGGCCGCTGTTCTGGTCAATTGACACCTGAGAATCGCCGAATTGCTTTTTTCGACGCTTGTAGTTGTAAAATGCACCCCTTTCCTCGCCTCTTGATTCTTTGTTGTTCTATGTGTGAATCGTACTGCCTCAAAATTTGTATTAGAGAAAATTTTATCATTAATGCTTAGATTTTTAAGCCTTAACTAATTGTGGTTGTCATTTTGCCGGTCAATATAAAATGCGGCAAACGAATAAACCTGAAACTAAATATTGATTAATACCCAAAATTAAACAGAGTTTAACCGCACATAAATATTTTGCCAGTAAAAAATGTTTAAAATTTTTTTGTTGTAAAACCATTACCTAATTAGTATTGCATTGCAAAAAAAATTAATTTTCTAAAATATAATAAAAATTATTCTTATTTTATTTGAGTTCAACGACCTTTTAAGTCATATAAAAACTGAATTAGAAAATTAGACTTAAAACTTCTTCCTCTGAGGAGAGAAGTTTTATGATGTTTAAAAGAGCAACCTAAAAAGAGGCCCGCCTGAAAGTAAACTGTTATATTTTTTATGCAATTATTTTTAATTTTTGTGCTCGGCCAGTTGTTTGTTTGTTTGTTTCGAGCAGTGGCAAACTTTGAAGTGGCAACTGAGCCGACAAAAGATTTTTTCGGGGGTCCGGCCTATGCTATCTGCTTGGCTCAATCAAACAGTCAACAAAACATGGCACACTTAGAGGCAACTCCCAAAAAAGCGGCAGCAACAGAAACATAAAAAATTGCGGCGGGGCAAATAAAACAGTCGTAAACTGTCAAGAAAAAAGAGAGAGAAGAACATTTATTTTCGGGGGGACTCTGAAAGATGGTTGCCCTGCGGTCAGTTTGCTTATATTTCTTATTTAATTTTACACTTTCTCGCCCTGGCCGCCCCCAATGGGCAAAACGATGCTTTTATTATTTTCCGTATTTTTATTTGCATAGCTGGAATCGGCAAAAGAGCCCGAGACTCGAGTTCTCCTCGGACTTGGTCACGTTTTGTCAAATATTTTCGTCTGGCGCAAAAATGTTTTTAATATTTTAGTTTTGTTGTCGGGGTCGGAGCAATTTAGTGAAATATTTTGATTGCCAAACATGGCAAACGGGGCAGCATGGCGTTTGCATATGAATAACCGACTGCACTTAGGATTCCCGCAGACACAGATACACGGATACGAGTGTGTGTGTCTAAACGGAAGTGGCAACATTGGCGCCACAAGCAAAAGTTTTTGTCGCTGACAGGAAGTTGCAATTTTGTTTGCAATTTCCTTCAGCGCACATTTCGGAGCCCTGGACGGGGTTGGTGGAGGTGATGAAGGGCTGAGGGGCTGAAGGGCGCAACAAGGCGGGATGCCACGCCTCCTGCCCGCTGTCAGCATGTTTAGTTAACTAAGTTGCGGTTATTACAAGTGAGAGGTGCGAGCTTAGAGTTACTCGGTGGTGCAGAGCAGCCACAGAGAGCGGTGCGTATCAAGTGGTGCTGAACTGGCTATTTTTCCACCATCAAATAAGGCTATTTAGAATGTTTTTCGCAATCAAATTTAAGCTAAACTAAAGAAAATATTGTTTTTTTTAAATATTACATTCATAATAAATTTGTGCCCTTTAATGTCTCTTATATTTAAATTCATTTCATTCACAAGCAATGAGTGTGTTTCAAAATAAAACACTTTTATTATGTGCAGTACAGTTTTAGTTTTACATCTCAACTTTAACCTATATTTCTTAAACATATTCCAAATATAAATTAAAGTATTTATTAATACTTAAATTATTTTTTGATTATTTAAATTTTTTTTTAAAAAGCTAACCAAGCTAACCATTTATATTTGAAAAGCACGTTTATAACAAAACATGTTCCTATCACAATATATACCAAACAAAATTAATGTATAATATTAATTTTTTAACGCAGATATAATAGAAAATGTAATATTTTTTTATAAATTTTATATTTTGAAACATCGCTTCTATTTGATGCCTAAAATCCAAAGTTGGTAACACTGATTTGGATGGGAGCTACACGTGCGTGCTGCTGCTGCGCTGCCTCTGCTCTGGCCATATTTTCGCAGTCAACTTTCGTGGCAAATTAATTTGCAACAAAAGTTGCACGGCGCATTACACAAATTGAAATATGCAGAACACGCATTTCGCTCTCTTTTCTCACTCGATTCTCGTTTTTTACTGGGTTTTAGTTCTCGAGTTTTTAATTTTTATTCGCCCGTAATTTGTGGATTAACTGGAATTATGGAAATGACAATGTAAGCTGATGCCGCAGCGCAGAGCCAAAACATAACCAAAAACATTTTATCGCCAGCAATTTTCAATTAGTTTTCCGGGGTTCTCGTAATGAGTTTTAATTATATATATTCGATGTTATTGTTGGCTTATAGTCCGCTAATCGTGCTTATGACAGCTTAATTAACAAACACACGGATCTAGTTGCACTTTTGCCAGCTGCCTGCCCCAAACTGTTGGATAATCCTAACGAAAATGACTGAATGACAAATCAACTTCAACTTGCTTCGGAAATATTTACAAATAATATTTAAAATCTCTGCCATCTTGCTATATTACCAGCACTAAGAAATCCCTAATTAAATGCCACTCGGGTCCAGTTTTCACCTCCCCAATTAGCAACATCTTAAAGTGGCAAAACAACCCCAACTCCATTTCTCATACATAATTTCGTTCACAAATAAATTAATGCCAATGCCAGGGAAGGAAAATATTTTCTTGAAATCATTTTTATGAGTTTTTTTTTTGTTTTTCTGCCGTTTGTTTTTTGTTTACCAACTTTTCAATTGACGCCATTTGCTGCTATGGACATGAGGCGGGAAAAGGGAGGCGGCGGCTCAAAGGTCAGCGGCAAATATACAGATATATGTGCGCCAGAATAAATGCTGCTCTGACATAATTTGCTCAATCATTTGCATAATTTTTAACAGTCCACAGCCCTCGGCACGCCCACCCCGCCCTCCCTGGCATATTTGGGTCCCTCACTGATTTATTTTATTTTTTATTTATATATATTTTCTGGTTGTGTTGCGCATCTCGTTAACAGGAGACGTGGCGCAAAAAAATGAGAAATATTCAACACCAAAACAAACAAACAGAAGAAGAAAAAAGGAACGTTGGTGTTTTTTTTTTGTTTTTGTTATTGGTGTTTTGTCTGTGTGTGATAAGAGGACATTTTTGTGGCAAAGGACCCAATGGCTGACCGAAAAAAAAGGGAAGCGAAAAAATGCGACACGTGTTGCCGCAGCAGTTAAAAAATTGCCGGCTGCCATTTGCCACATTTTGCACATAAAAATAATTGTGTTTACTTTGTTTAATGCGATCGAATGCGGCAAGGAACGCAAAAGCCCCCCAAAAGCATTCTGAGCCAACTTTGATGTAAGCGTATCTGCAAGATACACAAGCCAAATGAGTGCTGCTCCTCCAGTGTTGGTTTTAAATGCCAAAATGTGTTGGAAATCGATTGCAAATTTGCAGAGTGCGTGTGCTTTGCCTCTCCTTTCCATTTCCCAAGTCCTTTGATTTCAACAGGTTTCTGGTGTGACATACTCGTATTTTCCTGGGGTTTTCCAAGCAGCCCCGAATTTCTTGTTGATTTTATCTAAGCAGGCAAATGGCTGGAATTCTTAATTGAAACTCCTTGCTTATTGCAAAATGTGTTTGAATTCTGATTTTCGATTTCGATTGCTTAAACGGGCTAGCAAGAGAACCATTTAATCAAATATAAGTGGTTCCACGTTTGAAATTGTTTTATAAGTTTTCCATATTCTGATAAGTGTGAAGTGCAGTTATTATACATTTATTTTTTACTTATTAATAATTTATGTCGTTTACAATAAGTACATTCATATTTCACTTACTAATAAAATACTTTCGTTAGAAAGCAAAGGAGACAAGAATAATACTTAAAACGGTTCAGGATTTTGTTGTAGGCGGTGATATCAGAAAAATTTTTTTGTTGCATACTTTTTTAATACGAAAATTCCTTTAATTTTTCACCCGAGTGGGGAGTTGATATAACACCCATATTACCCCCCGTGGACCGCGCATGAATCTAATCCAACTATTAATTAAAATTTTAGCTATTTTCTAAGAGAATCCTTTATGAAGGTATCGATGACACGCTGGTTTCGAGCAAAAAAGCATGCCTCATTATATTTGAAATTTCGAAATGCACATCCATATGCAATATGATTATTTGCTACTGAAATTAGCATTTTTACCTACCGACTCGGTACGTTATTGGCCCAATTAACCCCTTCTGTTCTTTGGTTTCGCTGTAATCCATTCTCCTGGCCTTAACCCCAGGCAGTCGTGACTGGCATCTGGTCCAAATTAGCTCGAATATGTTACCTCTGTTTGGTCAAAAAATCATCTTCCTGCCCAAAAAAAAAAGAGGATGAATGCAATGCCTTCAACTATTGACGGGTGTTGCTGTCACGGCCACAGGATGTCAGGTGTTGCCCGGCTTCTGTGTAGTTTGCAAAGGCAAACAAACCCGAGACAAAAAATGTTGAGGCCCTAACTCCACGATTCGAAATCTCCTGCCCGTAATGCCTGCAGGACATGTCACAGGGGTCCGTCTGAACATTTCAATCAGAGCCCAGTTGGCAGGACCCCTGCTCGCTTTTTGTCTCGGAATTCGGCAGTCGTCCTAGCATCCTGTGGATGCAAATACCTGAACACGATGCCCCACACCCATTCTTATTGGCACCGACTCAGCCAATTTTCATCCTGTTCTAGCACTGGTTTTCCCCCATTCGAATCCTGAAATCGGTTTGGATTTTAACTTTGGCTGTGGTAAAAATACACGTCCTGCTAGAAAAGCCCCGCATGTACTTGGGTGCAAATGTTTTCTCTGTTTTAGCAGACGTAAAAATGTTTGTGCATCAATATTTAACTAGCCAGGAATTTTTCCATCTCGCTTTTTCCATTTTTGCATTTTTTGAGCCACTCGACTCATTTGCATTGCAAACTTAATTACAATTTCATTCGGTTTGTTGTGTAATACTCCCACATCGCCTCTAAAATAGTTTGGCAATTTCCTTTTTTTGCGTCCAGTTCGTAAAACGAAACTAATTCACTTTGCTGCCTAAATATTTAAGGGTCTCCAAAGGACTGCAGAACGTTGAGAGCGGGGCGGTCCGGTTTGCAAATTAAGTTGTCACTTATTTGGCATGGAATCAAATTGAAATTTATTACAACAAAATGATTATTTAATAACAATGAAGCATCCACTCATCCCCGATGACTTGACAAGACCTGACTGCACTTTTCATAAATATGCATAAGACGAGCGAGTGGGATAACCCGATGTCTGCATCTTGTTCTCGTTCTCGTTCTCCTTCCCCCACTCGATCTCGACATGATTTGTGGCATTTTCCGACTGCCGCCTGATGTCCCCATTTTCCAACTGTAATTGTAACTGTCATGTTGTGCGTATGTCTTTGCCCCCCACTCCGCCTCTGTGTGTGTGTGAATGTCGTCTGCAAGTTAGAAATTGAAATTTATTTGCATTTTTGATTTGTCAGTCATCATAAATATGCAAAGACCAAGGAAAACAGCAGCGGGCAGCAGGGAAATGGGAAATGCGAAGCGAGCAAGCGAGCGGCAGCAAGTGGCATTTGCTTTTTGATGAGATTTTTTAATGAACTTCCCTCAAAGCAAATCCCAACCAACCCCGGACGACCCAGACCACGAACAATCCCTATTACAACTCTACACCCGAACGAACCCCACACCTGCTTCCTCGACACTAAAAAAATGATCAGGAAATTACGATTTAAAAACAATTATTTAAACAACTTGGTAATAATTACAATTTGCTTTAAAAATTAGTTCTAAATTCATTTAGGATTTTATATAAAAATAGTTTACATTATAACGGTTAAATAGCTTTAAAATTTAATAAAATATCTAATGACCTTGGAAAAGATTTTTAAGTAGTAGTAGATAAAATCGTTTCTCTTCTGTAATTCTTTGCTTCTCTTTGTTACTACGATGTTTTTTAAATGGCACAACAATTTCTCTCAGTGTAGTTGCAGAGTCGCTCCTAGAGGAAGCCGCAAGAAGTCGCATTAATTGTTCTGATCTTTGCCATGCCCTGCTGGTCCTGCATTGCCAAGTTCAAAGCTAATGACGAGAAGCCCCTGAATGGCCGCTGAAAAAAAGCGATAAGGGGGCGGGGCCGAGAGGGTCCTCGCGATTCAACGATTTCAGCTCTGATTGAAATGGAAACCGAAAAGGATTTTACTTTACTGCGGACTCGAACTCGGCCTTTTGGCTTAAAAGTTCAATGCATCTAGGCTTACTGAAAGAAAAGACGCCGAAGGCAAAACCCTGGAAAACGGTTTGGTAAGCTTTCGCCAGAGCCCCTATACCCATAGGGCAGCTCACTCCAATCCCTTCGGTTTATATTCCCTCAACTTTTTGTCTCTATTTATCTTATCCTGTTATCCCATTTCGCCCTCGCCAGACAATCGAATGTGGTTCCATTTCCAGCTCACACAAAAACTTGCACGTCACTAAACATCATTTGTTTTGCTTTTTGCTGTCGGAAAGTTGCCCTCACTAAAGCCCCACCCCATTTTTCCATCCCCCCGATCCAGAATCCTGCTGTTTTTCACCATCCCTTTCGGGCATGTGCTTGGAAATCATAAATTACCCCAAAAAGTATGCAACATAATACCAGAAATTTGTGTAAGCGCATTCTCAACGCACATTCTTAGTGGGGAGGGTGGAAGTTAGTTAAGGGTGAGGTGTGGGTGGTGGGTGGCTGAGGCAACAACCCTAAGCGCATTTGGCTTGCACTCGACGTGACCCACACACACACCCAGAAACGGACAGACACAGCTGTCAGGATTCGCAAGTCCTTCGCCCAGCTCCCCCCTCCGAAGGCGGTTAACTAACGTTTGCTCTAAATGTTATAAATAAATAAATAAAATAAATATACAAATACACACGAATTCGTGTATAAATGAATGCTGCTTTTGTTTAGCTTTCCCCCAGGACCTTGCACAACCGCAGCCCTCTGAAATAAGAACCCAGCAGAACAAAATATCTTTCTTCAGCTCTAATGAAAGTTGCAGTTGGGTTTCGGCCAGCCCCTGGGCATTGATTCAGAAAAACCCCATTCCCTTGTAAGACCAAACCAATTTTGGGGGGAATATTTGTAAATGTGTTTTTGTTTATGCTTAAATGCTCTTTTCTCTATTCTCTGCTCAAGTTTTTGCTTCAATTAAACGTTGAATTTAAATTGGGTTTACTGCACTTTATCTGATTAAAAATTCAATTGTTGAAGCAGTCGAAGTTCAATACTAAAGTGTTAGATTCTGTATGCAGATTCGTAAATAAATCGAAGATACATATGTTGGAAATTAAATGTAAATATAAGCAAGACCAAAATATTTCGGCCAAAATTTCTTCAAAATAAAAAACTTTGGCTCTCAAGGCCTGTAAGTTTATTAGATTGAACAAAATTGTTTTCTTTTTATATCGGTTAAGTTTAAACAAATAAACAAAGTATGGTAAATTCTTTTAATTTGTATTAAAAATCCATAATTTTATAAATGTTTAGCTGTTAAATTACTAGAACTAATCACTTCTGGTGACGATAATTTTTTCTAGATTTTTTTTGTGTGTTTATGAGAACTATATGCTTTTATATTTCCTCAAACTAATCGATTCTGATGAAGTAACTGGGGTTTTATTGATAAGCCTCCCAGCTGTTTCATTTAATTTAAAATGTTATTTATTGAACAGAATACAAGAACAATTCCACAAGAAGTTTTTATGAGCTTCCCATGTATTTCTGTGGCTGTGGGTGCACAATATGATCTATCGCCTACCCCGCCCATCTATCTCTGTCCAAATGGGCGGACTGGGGGCGTGGCACTGCTCTGCCCTCACCAGTTCACTACTAATTGCAAGCGGTGCGTGCAGGGGAAAAAAGAGGAGAGCAGAGATGAAATAATAACCCAATGGTACTCAAATGAAGACCGTTCCAAAGGGGATTAAGTAAATGCGTGGAAAGCGGGAAAATTGCGGGGTTGTGGGAGCCTGGGACAGCACTCATTTAAATTTCATGATTATTGCCACAAAATAGCTCAGTTGGTGGCTGCTGCTGCTGCTGCTTTTTCCACAGGAAATATTTTACATATATCACTGACAAGCGACGACGGATCAGGAAATGGCCAGGAGAAGTGCGAGGGGCTGGCAGCTGGGATCAGGGAACTGGGAGCTGAAAGGACGGTGGGGCCACGGCCAGCCAACCAAAAAACAAGCTTGGGGAAGCACCAAAATAACACCGAAGGACCCCACGGACCCCATGGACCCCGACCTCATGTGTGTGTCTGTCTGTGTGTGCTTGGTTAAGCTTTCAAGTAAAAATAGCAAAAATGCTGTCAACATAATAACGAAATTTTAACGCGCCCAGCGCAACGAGGGACTCAGATCCGGACTGCTCGGATCTCTTCTGGTCTGGCAACGCCATTTCAACGCATCAAGTGATTTCTTTTTCCCATTTTTTTGTCGATACTCTAAAAAATGGCATCCACACTGGATCAGCCAAAAGGGCATATACACAACCAGAACTCGTTGAATGCACGCTTAAAACTAAAGAGGACAAGTTTAAATGTAACATACTTAGGGCCGTGTTCTCGTCGGTCTGTTATCGTATGGGAAATCAGAGATTTAACCCTACTTTAAATTTAACAAACGTACTGTAAAGGAGTTCAATAATAAAAACCTTTTAAGAAATTAGATAAATAAAAATATTAGGTAAAATTGAATTAATTTATTTATTTATCTTTATAAATCAAAATAAAATAAAATACTGAAAATCCCAAATATCTTATATCTTAGTTTTAAAGAAAATTACAATTATTTATAGATTTTACTAAACAAATGTTTCATAAAGAAAGTAGTTGATAAATTACAAGCAGGGCATTTTTCTCTTCGCTTGTACTGTATATAGTGGTACTCTTCTCCACTGCCTTTTTTGTACAACACCCTACTGGCACCCGTTCCCGTACAAAAGCCGACCCACTGTAAAAATATTCTGGGGAAAAACGTACGGAAAACTAAAAACTGAAATCCAGAAATAAATAAATTGACGTGGCTATGACGCTTACACGGTTCAGATGGGCACGGCAGTGGGAAAAGCAGGGAGCTGGAGGTTTCTGGGATTGCAGGATGTGCAAGGACACAATCATCCGCGGCAAACCGAGCTGAGCTCCGCTTCTGTTGCAGCTCCTGCACTCGCTCGTAAATTCGGCATGAAAAAGTTGCACGAATAAATTAAATTTGTTTGCCGAGGGAAGGACCGAAAAAAAGCAAGGGGAAGGGGAAAAGGAAGAAAGAAGCGAGCAGGAAAATCTCCACTCTTTACTACTTTCCCTGCCCAGCGCCCCTGGAAATTGTCTGGCTAGCATGTGAGTGCATCTGTATTTAATTTTGCCATTTTAAACGAAATTTTCACGCTGCCTGCATTTGAATTTTAATTTATACATTCGCATACCTCGACACGAACGATGACGAGCTGAGGCGTCTGGTGAATCCATTAGGAATTTCACTTAGCCGGTAATGAAAGCTCAACAAGAGAGCCAGGAATAATAGAGGCAGCAGCATTTGTTTTGGCCCGACAGGCTGATGATTTGGTTAGTTTAATTAGAGAGCTTTCTGCCTTTCTCTAAATTGGTTGAAGTCGGTGTCTTTTCATTATTTTTTTTAAACTATTTTGGAAATGTACTAAGCGAAGATTGGTTGCATCTAAGAATTGAGATATCTTCAAATGAGATATATTTACAAAATGCTTAAATTTGTTTGGTATTCTTTAAACCTTTCTCTGAAGACTGCTAATGGTTCTAAATAGGTACAACGATTATGTTTAAGATATTTAATTGCAAAGCTAAATGTGACATTTGCGGACCTGCAACCTTTAGGATCCCAGGAATACCTGAAGACTAGAGTTTCATATTGATTTCGCTTGCAAATTACATTCTATCTATAATTCGCCCAGCCATCTACATTGAATCGCCTTTTCTCTGGAGCCTTTTATACTGGCAAGTGTGAGGGTAAAAAGGCGATTCTCCTGCGCAATCAGGCGTGCATCTCACGCAGCGCTAAGCGCAAGTTGTTGCCCAGGTGATGAGCAGCTGAAAGGAAGCTGCCGAGTCCGGGGCCCTGGGCCATCCTATTCCTATTCCCATTCCTGGTGCTAATACGCCACAGCCATTTGCTATCCCGGGCGCCAACAAAGGGCCCATGCATTTGCTCGATTTCCATAGACTTTTCATTCCCCGCTTTTGACGCTGCCTCGCCACTTGAGCGTGCAATTGGCCGTGCAACGAGTCCTGCAAAGGCGACAACAACACGGCCAGCGACACAAACAAGTGGCGATACTCAAGTAATATTTCAATTGGACTCAGCCATACCCTGCACTCTCATTAGTTAAATTTATATTTTAATAATATTGTATTTTGATTTAAAAGAGTTCCTTACTTCTTACAACTTTAAAGTACAGAAACTGAAAACATACTTTCTTTTTAAATATATAAAAATATATAGCTATTTAAAACATTTGGTACCTATGAAAAAAAATAAATTGTATTTTGTCTTTGAAATAAAAATACAAAAAATTATTAAACATTGTCTTTTAAATATAACCAGTTTCTATTTAGAAATTAGATTTAAATAAATAGTAGCGTTTTTATATTAGGCCATAAGCCATGGCAACACTTAAGAGTCGTACAACCCGTTCTATACTCCAACAATGGGTACAACAATCAGGCAATGATTTGACACTTGAGCAAAGCGAACGATGCTCGAGTGGCAAGTGGCGAGAGGAGAGTCGAGTGGAGTGGAGGATACAAAGCAGTGCTGCCATTTCATCCTTTTTAAGGACAGATCTGTCCTTTTTTTAACGGCTTCATCCTGAAAAAATTTCAAACATCCCCTGTCCGGAAATTTGTTCTTTTTTTAAAAATAAGGTTTTGATTGGTATTTTTGCTGGTCGTATTTGTATAAACATGTTTTTATATGTCTAAACGCCTTTTTAAACATCATTCTTACAGTTAGGCACTTAAAAAATAATTATTTTTACGAATTATCAAAGAGACGTGAAGCAATCGATGGATTTTCTTTATTGTAAGATTTGTTTCTATAGCAAAAGCAAGAGGAAAACATTTTAAAATTATCGCAATTTTTATTCTCGGTTTTTTTTTTAAAAAAATGTTCAGATTTTTACGACTCTGATTCGGGCCTGACACAGTCTTTGAAAATTTTTGTATTACCAATGTAATTACTTGAAATGCTTTTATTGTTTTAATAGTTATAGATTATTACGTATACGTACAATTTAAATTTACATTGGTAAAATGATCAAGCGAAGAAGGTTGTGAGTCGGGCGCAGTAGATCATTACATAATTAAATTTAATATTGATCCATTTAAATAAAGTAAAAAAATATAGTCCTTTGATGAAAACTGTGAAAAATGTGTAAGTATTTACTTTTGTCCTGTTTTTTTGTCCTTTTTTAATTTTGTTTGTCCTTTTTTCCCGGTTTTTTTTTGGCTTATCTGTCCTGTTTTTCAAGCTAAGTGATGGCAGCACTGATACAAAGCAATTTTACCCAAAATGCGATCCAAGGGACAAGAGGGCTCTGCTCCCCCGACGCCTTTGTAAATTGCAAATTGCGAGCGACCCGCTCACAAAATAGAAATTAAATAAAACCCGGGGACGATGACCACCTGGATTAGCCACGTCTGGTGGGCATTGCCATTGCTATCATCATAGACTCGGGGGCAGCACACAATGCCCGGCCTAACGACAGTCAAATATAATTATGGCCGTAACAAGATGGAGACATTGTTGGTCCAAGGAGCAATCGGTGGTGCGGCCAACACGCAAAACAGCCGCAGAGCAAGTGTCACTAACATCCCGCTCCAGGGGGATGAACTGCAAACGAAGGAGCTGGGAGTACACCGCAATTGTGTTTTGGTGCAGAAAAAGTGCAAAAGGAGAGGCCTAATTTAATCATTAAAATAAATAAACCGTAAAAATATATAACAAGGTATATTCAACATCCAAATAATTAATTTTATCTAATTTCAAATTAAACAATTAATTTTTCTATCTTTAAATTAGAATAATAAAAAATTCAAAACTAATCATTCAAAATAAAGATGGATCAGTTGATGGCACAATGATTTTTTTTTATTATTTTAAAGTTAAGAAATATTGGTGATTTTATCCACTTAAGTATTTAAAAGGTATTTAAGGCTTAAAAATAAATTCGGTGAATATACAGCCAAAATAAAATAAGAATGAGAGTTAATTTTAAATATATATTTTATTTAGATATTTTAAAGGTTTTTTCGTTGAAATTACGCACTTTCATGCGCGGATCCACGGGGGGTGATATGGGGGTGATATTTTCACCCCCACTCGGGTGAAAAATGAAAGGAATTTCGGTACTCAAAAAGTAGGCATCAAAAAAATTTTTCTTATATCACCCCCACAACAAATTCCTAGATCCGCCATTGCGCACTATATTTTAAGTTATTCGAAACTGTTTTATATATTTTCGTTCAGTGCTCCCAATCCATGGCCACGGAAAACTCTCGCTGGGGGTAAAAGCAAATTATTATCATTTTTAAAAGTTGGCGAACTCATCCGGCTGAGGTCCTCATCCTGCCTTCCTCCCATCTGTCCCGTTGTTGAGGTGACGCTGCGCTTGTTTAATTAAGCCAGAAGCAGTTGAGCAGCTGAAAAGAAGTGGGTGGTGAATTGGCAGTGGTAGTGGGGGAAGGGGGGAAGGGGGTTTACCCGAGGTCATTGGGGTGGCAACGGCACTGAACTGGTGCGAGTTGACTCCAGTTGTAGGACTTGTTCTGGTTCTGGTTTGATTGCCACTCAACTGGGGATTTAAAATATGCGACAGGCGTAGCACAAAAGCAATCGAGATGAGTTGGGATACGGGGTGGATGTGAATGTTGATGGTCCCGGGGATAAACTGGCAACTCAGGGCACTTAAACTATATACACGTGTTGTTTGCTCTTTGCTTCTTTCCGCCGCCTCCCTTTATGGGAGGGAAATCAAAGTTTTGCCGGTTCACCGTTAGATAGTTGTTCAAATATGTCAACAGCGACGACGATGGCGGAAAAAAGTGTTGTGAAAATTTGCCAGACTGACGCAATTTATGGCCCTCGCTTGACATTTTGTTGCAATAACCTGAAGGAAAGTTGGTGTACGAAAGTGCGAAGAAGAAAGCAGCGGAAGCCAGCAAGTTTCATATTTTGCCAACTGCGAGCGGGATTCGCTTTACTTTCCTTACGCTTTCGTATGTCCTCGGGGTTCCTTCGTCCTCTTTTGTACTCTTTCTAAGGGTATGTCACCTGATATATCTTAAGATGGTATTCATAACTTATGTTTTGAGATTGGAATTTGTAATTTTTATATAATAAAAGGCATTGAACAAATCATCAGAACTTATTCTTAAATTAATACTTTTTCAATTTCAACTGAGAATAAGCTTGTAATTTTATTTTTAAATATTTGATAGTATTGGTAGATCTATGAGAAGAGCATCACACTTTTTTAACTGCTTTTACTCACTATCATCCTCGACTTATCTAAGGCATGTTGACGTCGAAAATAAATGGAAAATGGTTACAACTGGTGCTGCAGTTGCATATTATTGTTTAATTACCCCCTTGAACACGTGTAAGGATGAGCCATTAAAATAATATTATTAAAAATAAAGCAGGAACAAATTTCCAATTTTTGCTCAACTTATGCGGTTAAAATTTTCCCTGCTATAAATATGTACATTGTGCATATATACTGAGAGAAAATCAATTTATTTTTATCTTTTTATTAATATCAAACATTGTGTAGCATATTACTAGTGTATTTTTGTATTAACTAAAGTAAACAGTAATCAAATTATGAAATTAAAATTTTCTTTGAATCAAAATTAAATAGGAATACACTTTTTGTGTATAAGTAAGATTCAAAATATTTTAAATCGTTGTATTACGAAATTTTTTTCGGTTTTCCAATCCCAGTCCTCATATCCCTCCCATTTATTCACCACCGATGGTATCCCAGTTTTATGGGTCAACTCGTGACCCAGTGCTGCAAGTTTCGCTAGTTGGGGAGGGACTGGGTTCGAGGACCTTGGTTCGGGGGCAGACCCCGAGCACAACCTTGAGTGAAAAATATTGTATGCGACCAAAGTTAATGTCTGTTTACGTTTTGCGTTGGCTTTGCGCGCTGCGAACATGTATTTTTCCCCAGCCTCGGGAGGGGGCGGCTTGCTCGGGGGGGCGTGGCCCACTGCACACGCATCGGGGCCAAAAACTGTGGGGCGTTAACAAAGCCACTTCGTGTGGGGACGAGGGACTGCGAGGGAAAGCGGGACAGGACAGGTAAAGCGGCAAGGAGAGACAGAAGTTTGGACATTTGTTTGCCTGATGAGGGGAGGAGCTCTGCTCGGCGGACTGGGAATTCCTGGGGTCACCCAGGTGAGCAAATGACAAATGGCAAACGTTTAACTCGGAATTGGCTGAAACTGCTGCACTGCAGTCAAAGGAGCAAAAAAGTTTCCATTTGCGGGCGAATAAGTTCAACTCGAAATGTCAGATGTCGTGGAATTCTCTTTGACCCGAGTTGATACCACCACTTGTAGTTTTTTGCATTGAAATTTCAATTTCATCCGCAGACCGGTTCCAGTTTGTTAGAGACTTAAAGTTTCAGACACGCAGTGAAGAATTTCATTTAATCGGACTTAATTTAATTGCAGATAAATGTTTCGAAACTGTCGCACATAAACTATTTCCTAGTAATAGGAAATAGTGACAATATCGATGTTTTGCAGGGAAATCTCATATTAAATATCGTGAAATAGCAAACTGACTATAATTCTTCAACCTCTATTTCCCACACCTATTCATTAACCATATTTTAAAAAATGTAAAAAGAAAATGTAATTTTATCACCAAACCATCGCAGAAATAAATAAAATAAAAGTTATTTTTATTTACAAGTTTTACTAAAGATCTGTTATTTTATAATCTGTTACTTTAAAGATTATTCTAAACAATACTTACGAATGTCTTCTTTTTATTCTCTTTATAAATATTTATACCGTTTAAGATGCAGCTTTTTGTAAACATATCTCCGCCTCAATTAAAAAAATAGCAATTTCCCATTTAGGATTTATTCCTCGCCGGAATGCTCCCATTTGCGTAATGGAAGTCCGGCTTTAGAGACTTGACACCTTGTCCGTCCCTCGGAGCAGCTCCCCCACACCAACCCGGCTCAACCGACGACCGACCACCTCTCTTGGCCCTGTTTTTGCCACCCGTAGTGGCAGGCCCTGTGGCTGCTTTTAATGGCTTGCTCCAATTGCCTCAAAAGCAACTTTGAAATGCAAAAATAAATGCGCTGCGATAAAGTGCAAAAACAATACGGCAGTCGAGGCTGAAAAACAACGGGGGTAACAACAACAAGCGGCAGGAAGATCTACCAGATCTACAACAACCATAATTTAAAGGCAACACAACAAGGACAACTTCATTACGCGTGATTTAAGGACAATCGTAGGCGCCACACCTAAAGAGAGTGCGGAGAGCAAAGGAAGGGGAAAAGGGAAGAGGGGTTTGCTTTTGGTGCGTTTTATTTATTTAAACGCATTTGTGTAAATTATCATTTTAAATTGCCGACAGAAGAGGGGTGGCGAGCGGGTGGGAGGGGTGCAAGTGATATATAAATAAATGAATGTTGCTTATACGCACAGCAAGGACACAAAACAGAGTCCTCCCAGAGCCTGCCACTGATGCTGAAGGCTCTGCCTTAGCCCCCCGCCCATCCCCATTTGACTTACTTTACAATGACATTTGCAATGTAATTTAATGAGTCACAATCTTGTTTCTCCAACTGCCTGACACTTCCTGCCGCCAGGCCACGCCCCTCCGGGAAAGTTCCTCCTCACTCACTTTTCCTCGACTTTCTCTCCCTCTCGCCCCCCGCTTCCCCATGATTTGCCCCTGACAGGAGCACAGGCAGCCATATATAACAGCTTCTGTCAGTCATTCAGGGGCCAAGATTGATGTTTCGCTTTTACAAACTTTAAATGGAATTCAAAAATGAGCAAAAATAATCAAATTTCGAGACTCTAGTGGAGGAACAGATACTTGTTGTACCCTGGAATGTTATCCTTTGGCTCTTGTTTGGAAAACTAATTTACTTTTTGCAATTGTAAACTAAGTAGTTTCATTACATTCAAGGTCAATGTTTTGAAAATGAAAAATTATACAAAGTAAATAGACAATTTTAGTTTTAATTGTGCCAAAATTAGGATGTTTGGAACCAACACATTTTTCACCTTTGATAATAATATTTTTTATTAAAGAAAAGCTGTATATTTTGTGTCAAAAAATAAGAAGAAACTTTAAACCATCTTAAATTCCCCTTGTTAGGGTGCCAAAATGAGGAATAAATGCTTTCAAATTCTTTCAACCGACCGCCGTGATGCTAAAGCTGGAGCCGAGGACTTTATTCTGTTGCTGTTGGCTCATTTTTTCTGCTGACCATGTCTATATTATGATTTTCCGTCCTTCTTTCCGTTTTTCTCAGTTAATTTGTGGCCACACGCCACTTGCTACTTGCCACTTGCCACTTGTGCCACATGTGGGGCAGGATTGCAGGAGCAAAGGCTCCTTTGGCCGAGCAGAAGGACTGCAAATTTTTGCGCACGACCGAAGCAAACGAAGCTTCCAAGTGGACCCGCTGAAATATCCAATTTGTGAGGGCGACAGGAGGCTATGGGAGTCGTGATGAGGGGCTGGTGGTGCCGGGCTCCTGGCCATGAATGCCAAGTAAGGCGACTAAAGGAGTCGTCCTTGTCGTCAGTCGCCTTCAAAGTAAATCACTTGAGAGCGGACAGCCACGGAACGCGTTGAGCTGCTGCCATTTTGATTTGGCGCAAAAGACGCAAAAAGGTAACTAACAAAGGGCCAGCCAAGGACCTTGGACCTCCTCCACTCTTCCACTCTTCCACCCGGCACGCAGCGTTTTTTCGCCAAGGACTTTTTTTGCTTGGACCGCACAATTTTTCTTACTTCTTCTGTAGATTTGCTCGGCGCTGCGTTTGAAAAATTGGCTGCCGTTGGCTGAGTCTTCGGCTCTTTCGTTGTCACGTCACGTCAGGATGTAGGGACTTTACCTTGAGAAACGGGATGCACTCAAAGAAATACAAGGTCAGTCCTCTGGGATCTGATCAGGTATCATTTAGAAAGACCAAAACCTATAGTTAAAAAATATATATTTTCTCTTGGAAAAAAAAATAAATAAAGCTTCATTAAATAAAAAAATATTTTGAAACTAATAATTATTTATAATATTGTTCTTCTTTTAGTTTTGATAATATTTTATGAATTTAATTTTAAAAAAGATTTTAAATATTTATTATTTTAATTTATCATTTATTTTATTAACACAAAATATTGAAATATTGAAAATAAAATGCCAAGTGCAGGAATTTCGAAGGAAGGCATACTACCTACACCTTGGCAAACTAGTTTCCTAACGCCATAATGATGATGTCACCATCAACGGACGTCACCTCACATAATGATGAGCTGGGGTTCAGTGCGGGATTGGTCTAGTCCCGAAAGTCTGGAATCTGGAATCCAGAATCCGGAATCGGGATGGATTTATTTGCGGCTGACGCTGCCCAACTTATCTCCATCATCGGGCGGGCACAGATTGATCAACTAAAGCGGCGGTGTAAAACTTTTGCCCGGCACTTAATGAGCTTTTAATAAAAGTCAAGCCGGCAAGAAGACGAAGGCAAACCGGGCAACCCGGGCGGCAGGCAAGAAATCCCATCTCCTCGAAAAGAAAAGCGTGGAAAAATCCCGAGAAAAACTGGCCACGCACGGCGGCGGGCGGCGGGCAGAGGCCTTGTGCCTTGTGCATTTGAGCGCAAAACTTATTTCTGTCACGGAAATTAAATTTGCTCGCTCAGGCGCCGCCGCAGGCACAAGTGGAGTGAAGGCCTCCGAGCACTTTGCCTAAATCATGCCCGACAGCCCGGGCCATGGCCAAAAAGGGGGCTGGCTAAGAGGGTGGCCCCGCCCCCGGAAAACTTCGCACAACTTCCCACAGCCCCCTGACGAAGCCCCGCCCCCAACTCGCGCTGCTAAGGCGACAATTATACGCTTTTAATCTCTTTTGAACGTCGCGAACGTGCCCAAAATTCTCAAAATCTTTTCCGAAAAGCAGCCCAAAACTTGGTGGCCAGAGCCAAGGTGTCGCCCACTGTACAAACGCACACACACGCACACAAAAGGCTACGGGAAATAACTGCTTCAAATCCTTTGGAAAATCCTGGCATGAAGGCTTTGACAGCAGCAGCGAAAAATAAAAGAAATCTGCTGAGAATTAGCTGGAGATGGAAAGGAAATTTTCATTTCACTGTTTTATTAAAGCCAGTTTCCTGACGTTGTTTGAATTTTCTCTGTCCATCTAAACAGTCTTGCGAGCCAAATTTAAAATTTAAATGTGAGTTCTTAGTAATTCTAAATAAATATTATAAATAAGTAAATAAATATTATATTAAATTAATATCTTCATTAATCAAAGACAAAAGCAAAATAAATATAAACAAGAAAGGAAGCTAGCTTCGGCCAGCCGAAGCTTATATACCCTTGTAGATAATTTCTATTCATCACTAATTTTCCGATCGTTCCAGCTATATGATATAGTAGTTTGATATTGGTAAAATTAAAATCGAAATTCGAAAACATTTAAGAAAGGTCATATCCTATTAACGAAGCAAAAATTTATTTTCTATTATATTCCCATTAATTTTCCGATCGTTCCTATGGCAGCTATATGATATAGTCGTCCGATTTTGATAAAATTTTATTCGAAATTCAGTATTAGATAAAAAATGGTATTTCCAAAAGTAGAAGGTTATATGTTCAAAAACACCCAAGATATAATTTTATTTCATTTTTTCCCGATTATTCCTATGGGAGCTATCACTATGGACGGCAGTCCATGTAGTGACGAAGCGCACCAGGAGAGTGTGCGAAGGCGACTACTATTATATAGCCGCAAAATTGAAAATCTGCTGTGATAGTCCGATCGTAATGAGTAATACACCAATCGAAAGGTATTGCAAAAACTTAAAGGATTGCATACCAAGACTTTAAGAAATTCAATTGGCTTGGGAGAGAGAGCGGTGAAAGTGAAAAAGTGAAAATTTCGAATATTGGAGCTGTTGGGGCCGGTGGGGATAATTGGCCCCCCGGACTACGTTAGTTGTATTCCTATTGAAAATACCCGTCGAATGAGGGGTCATTTGTCAAAATCCGACGCTCCGTTCAAAAGTTATAGCCAAAATAAGATTTTCTTCTTCTTCCCAAAATGAAATTTTAATTCTGTTTGTCAGTTTGTCCACTTGTCCAAAATATGTTTTTTAAGTTCTGAAAATTTGATATGACGTTCATCACATCGATATAAACAACTTTTGTTCTACCACTTTTGGAAAAACCCGCTAGTTTAGCGGGAAAACAGCTATAAATAGCTAAAATTCGGAAAGCCGTAACTTCTATACTATTAAAGCTACAGACTTGTGCTGCATCTCGTTTGAAAGGTATTTTTAAATGCTATAAACGCCTTCTATATGCACATTGTGTAAATGTAATAGTTAAAAAGAAATAAACAAAAGACAATTTGTTTAAACTTTTTTTTAAGCTTTTTTTTAATTTTCTCAAAAACGGCTCTAACGATTTTCCTTACAACTTTAAACTGTATAGCCCTTGAGATTCCTTAAATTTTGGTATATAACACATTACTGTAAAAAATCACGTTTAAAAGTTATTAAGAAACGAAAATAGCCACTTTTGCCAGCTCATAACAATTAATGCTGCCTAAGGGCCGTTCATTTACGAGCCGAACAGTTTTGGGCCAAAAAAATTTTTACATTTTTTATTTGCCTGAAAAATTTTTTTTCATGTTCTATTCGGAAAATGAGCAATCACGTGTATCAGGATTTGTCCGAAAAAAAATTATTTTTTTAGTTAGAATTTTTTAAAGTTTTCCAAAAATTGACAAATTTGAAAAAGTACCCTCTCATTAAAAATCTTTATCTCCGGTTATATGAATCCGCGTGACTTCATGTGTTTTGATTTAATTCTTCTAAAACCTCTTCTTAAAAAAAAAAATGTTAAAAAAAATAAGTTTTTATTTTCTTAAAAATAAAAACAAATTAAGATTCTAAAAAATTTTGTATTTAAATTTTTTTTTATAAATCAATATATGCGCCATATTGTTAGTTACAATCGATTTTTGTAAACAGTTGGAGCCATTTTTAGTTTTTAAAATATCGAATTTTTTTTAAAATGGCCTCTGCTTTTTTTATGAAAACACGTTGCAGCAAGTAGGGCTACTCTCTCACTCTTATCGGATCCTTATGGAATTCATGTTTTCTCATCGTTTACTAGTCCTTTAACAATTTTTAATGATTAAAAGTTAAGTTTTAAGTGTTTTAACAATTATTGAATGACAAAAAGTAATTTTTTAATCTTTAAAAAAATTACAATTATTTATCTAACGTGCTTAGAAGCATTAAATTTTGTATGTGCATATCCAAACTGTACTTTAGGGTCAAGGAATCGGTAAAATTGTTTTAAACCGTTCCATTATACAATTATTAACTTTAATAAATAAAAAATAAATAAATAAATTAATAACTAAGTTATATGGGGATGACTTTTGGACATGGTATGAGGTATACTAATATGTAAATTAAACCCAGGGTATAAATTGTCCCTTTAAAAACTTCTGATATCAAACAAAAACACCTCTTAACGAGGTAAAAAAAATAGTGACGACCGCACCTTCAACATACAAAAGATCTGATATCATATTTTGTGACGAAAAATAATTTTACATTCGAAAATATAAAAACACTTTCTAAAATTTACTTTTTCGGCACGCTACAATAGAAAATGTTCGTGTGGGTAAAATCTTATAAATTTGTCTGAAGCGGGCCGAATGAGTAAATTTTAGAAAGTGTTTTTATATTTTCGAATGTAAAATTATTTTTCGTCACAAAATATGATATCAGATCTTTTGTATGTTGAAGGTGCGGTCGTCACTATTTTTTTACCTCGTTAAGAGGTGTTTTTGTTTGATATGATATAGTTGGCCGATCCGGCTCGTTCCGACTTATATACTACCTGCAAAACAAAGACGACTTTTGGGAAAGTTTTAGCTCGATAGCTTAAAAACTGAGAGACTACTTTGCCTAGAAACAGACGGACGGACAGACGGACGGACAGACGGACATGACTAGATCGACTCGTCTAGTGATGCTGATCAAGAATATATATACTTTATAGGGTCGGAATCGTCTCCTTCCCTGCGTTGCAAACTTCTGACTGAATTCCCTCTGTAAGGGTATAATAAAATTTCTTCAGCAAGCTAATCCCGAGACAAAATAATTACCCAGCTGTATGACAATTCGAAAATCCCTAAAGCCAAACAAGAACTTTGAGCCGGGAAAATTAGAGAAAATGTTTGGGCCCAAAACAGATTGAAGCCGACGCCAATTGTGGTCCTTGGCTTTGGTTGCTGGCGACCACAGCGGGATCGGCTGGCCGATGGAAATTCTATTGGCCCTATAAATCTGTACCTGGTCAATGGCCAACAACTTGGCCAGGGCTTACAACTCAATTCCCGTTAATTTCGCAAAAAATCCTGGTAGGCAGCGGCCAAATTTGTGATATACATACATGAAGAGCTCTCTGGGCTCCACTGGCTGTGGTTTTTGGCCAAAAGCAACAATCGCCAGTCCACCGAAAACTAGCAGCAATAACAACAATGCCGCCCGGACAACAACAAGGGCAACAATTGTGTTGACAGGCGCGGCAATGCGACGCTGCCAACAAACAAACCACGCTACAAACCGCGCAACAAAAATGCCGCAACAATGGCATGGGTGGCGGGGCAAAGGGGGCAAAAGGGGGGTGGTGCCATGGAGCAAAATCAGGCAACCAAAATCCAACAGCAGGCAGAAACTGTAATGACAATCGACAACAATTACAATCAAAAATGGCTGAGCACAAAAATTCCGGAATGGAGCAGTCAGCCAGTGGGGTTGGCCCACCAGGGCCATAATTACCTTTTTCGCAACAATCGGGGGGCGTGGCAGTCGGCTAGTGTCGCCCATAACATTTGTAATTTTTGACACACACAGTAGCGAGGGAGAGAATTGTGATGTTGGCATGTGTAGCGAATATTAAATGACTATTAGGGAGCTGATTTTTACGGCAAATAAAAAAACTAAAAACAGAATTCCAAAATAAAAAATCTAAAATAATTAAAAAGAATATTTTACAATTAAAAATGATTTCTGGGTCTAATTAAGAAACGTTCTCTATAAAATATGTAAATTGAGATATGGTTTTTTAATGAAATGGAAAGAATTCTTTTATAACATTTTTTTTTTAATAATTGAATTTTTTAATGCATTTATATACTGTATATACTGTATTGCAAAATACAGATAGTTAAAAAAAAGAGTCGTAAAACGCGGTTATGTAATGGAGAGCCAGCATTCGATAGGCTGGAGGACAACAGTGATTTCAGCCACGCGGGTCAATAGCTGACAAAATATTTCGCTACATCGACGACAGGTCAGCAAGTTGATTGCCTCATTTATTTTTCAATTACAACATTTGTTCCGGCCAACAGCAACAGCAACATGCAAATTGGCGAAGGAACAAAAGAAAAACAATGGCAGAGACTAATTAAAAAATGTAATGAATAAATGAAAAATCACAAAACTCATTAGTCCGATTGCCAAATGACATAGACTCACAACAACAAGGAGCTGGGCTCACAACAAGTTTATTTGACACGAAATGCCAGCAGCAGCATAAACATGAGCATAAATAACAACAAGGACGGCCATTAAAAGTGATAGCAATCGGAATAGGTAGAAAAAAGAACGCGGAACCTAATTGATAGGTCGGGTCAACCGTTTTAGAACGAAAAGCAAACAACAACCCCTCAAAAGATACAAAATAAAATTTTGTGCCGAAGCCTGCATGTCCTTTGACATTTTACAATGAGGTGGTTGCTTTGTACCATTTCCATTATCTTCTCAGAAATCGATTCCATACTCAAAGGCGCGAATATAGTTATCATTTGGAAATCTTTAAATTATGAATATTAAGCACAACGTCCCACTAATTAAAGCTGACGAAATAATTTCCAGTCATTTCATTACATTAATTCTCCAATATAGGTAAAGAGGCCTGAAGTTTGTCCATAATTTAACGTAATTATATATCGATACACACTTAAAAAGTCGAATTGACTCTGGGGGAATTTTAGGATTGCCTACAATTACATTTTAATTAACATAATTAAATTTTAATTTGAACTAGCACGCATCCATCAGTTTTGATATAGTGTTTCAACTTTGAATTTATACATTTTAAAAGTGCTCAAGTGTAGTAGGACTTAGCTGACATGATTTTATTTAAAAAAAAAAAAATATTAAGACAAAAAATTAAGATTTTGAGACAATAGTGCTGCTCGATATGTTATAACTTATAGGCTCTTAGAAATAACCCCAGGAATATGTATTTACGAGTATATTCAATAAACAGCTGCCCCATGACCCTTCGTAACTTGTCCTACATCACGAATCAAAGTATTCCATTCGCCGCGAGTATATTTGGCACCACGCTGTCCAGGCCCTGATCCTTCCTGACATGCATGGGGCAGCCGGCAGGCAATCGCTTCATTTCAGGACCCCATCTCCGGATCCCAGCAATCAGACCGAAAATTCCCAGCGATGTGCTCCGCTCGATGTCGATGTAAAGCTAACATGTCTATGCCTACATGCTAATATGTCTGACAGTTGGTTTCGATTTGGGTTCGGGTTCGTCCCTTCCACTGCTGCTGCTGCTGCTTATCCTGCCAGCTTAACTGTCATGCAACTACAGCATGGAACGCAAAGTATCCTTGAATTTGGGGCGGGTATTTGGTACCGGATCCGGATGCGGCTGCGAATTTGCTGCGACCGCCGAAGGACTCTATACGGAGGGCTTGTCCTTCTGGTGACAGCCACACGCTCCCATTCCTAAGACCTCTTCTCCTCGAATGCCGAACCAAAAAGGCGAAAATAAATAAAATAGAATGCTAAAAATTCAATTTGCAAAACGTTATCCGTGGGATTTACATAAAGCAGTCATTTTGAAGTTATACGCATCCCCGAAACTTTTCCACTGCCACTGCCTTTCGCACTCATCCTCTTTTTTGAGGACTCTCTATATATCTAAGTATATCGCATCCCTATACACTGGGACTAAAGCTGAAGGAAACCTAATGAGTTATGACCTATTATTGAATTTGAAAGGACAAGGCAAACAATTACATTTTTTTTAATAATAACCCAAGAGAAAATTTGCCTTGTCTAATTCCAATATTTATTCCTGAACATGTCTCTGTTTTTCTAAGTGTACTTCAGTTCGAGGGGGAACTTAACGCAGAGAGTGTTACCCTCGTTGAGCGGAATGCCGCTGCCATGTCAATAACTTGGCTTGTATTAGTCATTTGAGCGCCTGCCCCCATTTCACTCATCCAGCCAGCCGACATCCTTGCCCTCCCCTTTCGTCCTGCGTAATTCGAAATTTTTTACTGGCGAATAGACGATTGAGTTTGGGTTGCAAATGGAAAACCATCAAATTTATTGAAATCACTTGCTTCTGCTTCTGAGACTCTGGCCGGGCTTAAATGTCCTGGCAGCCGTCTGGGGCCGTATCAGTCGCATCCTTTGCTATTGTAAACATCAAATCACAGACAGTAAAACCTTAACGCACACATACGCCGCCAGTCGGATACATTGAGACACGTTCAGACGTTCAAACGTTCAGGATCCAGGATTCAGGATCCAGGATACCGCACACACGCACATAAACATAAACGTAAACATAAACAGGGAGAGGCGCTGGCCCAAAGTGCGTCTGGGCGAATGTCCTTTTTGGCCATGCGGGTAGTGCCTCCCCGCCCCGCCCCCAAAATCCACCCCGCCTTTCACTCCAATCATTCCATTCGTCAATCCCCCGTCACTGGTTGTCGATGCGCTGTAAATTCTGTTCAATTTTCTAAAAAGTTTTCGCCGAAATTGACTTCGGTTGTTATCCATCCAAAAGGGGAAAAGGAAAAAGCTTGCGAAAACAAGTCGAGTTTTGAGTACAATAAATAAGAACCGTGAAGGACCTAAGCCGAATGTTAAATTCCCTAAAATAAATAAAGTTAACTACTCAAATGAATTTTTTTCTGAGAATAAGAACTGCATTTAATATTGAGGGGACAATGATGTTAGATCTATTAGTTTTTTTAATAAAATTATCGAAAGCCTTAAACATTTTTTCGGTTTATAACCAAAGTATAATATTCCGGAATGATGTAGCAATCTTTTCTATTCCAACCCAGTCTTTTAATAAAAAAAAGTATTAAATTCCAAAAAAGATCTTTTTTAATGTCAAATTTTTGTAACTGCATTTTTAAGGAAATATTTTTTTATATTTATTATTATATCAAACAAAAACACCTCTTAACGAGGTAAAAAAATAGTGACGACCGCACCTTCAACATACAAAAGATCTGATATCATATTTTGTGACGAAAAATAATTTTACATTCGAAAATATAAAAACACTTTCTAAAATTTACTCATTCGGCCCGCTTCAGACAAATTTATAAGATTTTACCCACACGAACATTTTCTATTGTAGCGTGCCGAAAAAGTAAATTTTAGAAAGTGTTTTTATATTTTCGAATGTAAAATTATTTTTCGTCACAAAATATGATATCAGATCTTTTGTATGTTGAAGGTGCGGTCGTCACTATTTTTTTACCTCGTTAAGAGGTGTTTTTGTTTGATATCAGTATTTTTTAAAGGGACAATTTATACCCTGGGTTTAATTTACATATTAGTATACCTCATACCATGACCAAAAGTCATCCCCATATAATTTATTATTTTTTTATTTATTTATTTATTTATTTATTTATTTATTTATTTATTTATTTTTTATTTATTAAAGTTAATAATTGTATAATGGAACGGTTTGGATATGCACATACAAAATTTAATGCTTCTAAGCACGTTAGATAAATAATTGTAATATTTTTAAAGATTAAAAAATTACTTTTTGTCATTCAATAATTGTTAAAACACTTAAAACTTAACTTTTAATCATTAAAAATTGTTAAAGGACTAGTAAACGATGAGAAAACATGAATTTCATAAGGATCCGATAAGAGTGAGAGAGTAGCCCTACTTGCTGCAACGTGTTTTCATAAAAAAAAGCAGAGGCCATTTTAAAAAAAAATCGATATTTTAAAAACTAAAAATGGCTCCAACTGTTTACAAAAATCGATTGTAACTAACAATATGGCGCATATATTGATTTATAAAAAAAATGTAAATACAAAATTTTTTAGAATCTTAATTTGTTTTATTTTTAAGAAAATAAAAACTTATTTTTTTTAACATTTTTTTTTAAAGAAGAGGTTTTAGAAGAATTAAATCAAAACACATGAAGTCACGCGGATTCATATAACCGGAGATAAAGATTTTCAATGAGAGGGTACTTTTTCAAATTTGTCAATTTTTGGAAAACTTAAAAAAATTCTAACTAAAAAAATAATTTTTTTTCGGATAAATCCTGATACACGTAATTGCTCATTTTCCGAATAGAACATGTAAAAAAAATTTTCAGGCAAATCAAAAATGTAAAATTTTTTTTTGGCCCAAATCTGTTCGGCTCGTAAATGAACGGCCCTTAGGCAGCATTAATTGTTATGAGCTGACAAAAGTGGCTATTTTCGTTTCTTAATAACTTTTAAACGTGATTTTTTACAGTAATGTGTTATATACCAAAATTTAAGGAATCTCAAGGGCTATACAGTTTAAAGTTGTAAGGAAAATCGTTAGTGCCGTTTTTGAGAAATTTAAAAAAAAGCTTAAAAAAAAGTGTAAACAAATTTTCTTTCGTTCATATCTTTTTAACTATTACATTTACACAAATTGCATATAGAAGGCGTTTATAGCATTTAAAAATACCTTTCAAACGAGATGCAGCACAAGTCTGTAGCTTTAGTAGTATAGTATTTATAGCTGTTTTCCCGCTAAACTAGCGGGTTTTTCCAAAAGTGGTAGAACAAAAGTTTTTTATATCGATGTGATGAACGTCATATCAAATTTTCAGAACTTAAAAAACATATTTTGGACAAACTGACAAACTGACAAACAGAATTAAAATTTCATTTTGGGAAGAAGAAGAAAATCTTATTTTGGCTATAACTTTTGAACGGAGCGTCGGATTTTGACAAATGACCCCTCATTCGACGGGTATTTTCAATAGGAATACAACTAACGTAGTCCGGGGGGCCAATTATCCCCACCGGCCCCAACAGCTCCAATATTCGAAATTTTCACTTTTTCACTTTCACCGCTCTCTCTCCCAAGCCAATTGAATTTCTTAAAGTCTTGGTATGCAATCCTTTAAGTTTTTGCAATACCTTTCGATTGGTGTATTACTCATTACGATCGGACTATCACAGCAGATTTTCAATTTTGCGGCTATATAATAGTAGTCGCCTTCGCACACTCTCCTGGTGCGCTTCGTCACTACATGGACTGCCGTCCATAGTGATATTTTATTTATGCCTAAATATTTATTGCATCTTATCTTCGCTTCTCGTCTGCATAAATAAAGCGATAAATACCCCAAGTCCGTGCCGATATGCTCGCCTGACATATCCCACTTATTTATAGACCACAAGAAACCACAGTCGCAGTGACATCCGTCCACTTCCGCCGTCTTTCGCTCCATCTTCTATCGCAGACTTCGTTTCCTGACCATTTTCCGTGTGTCATTTTGCAAATGTTGTCAGTTGAAGTGTCCGGCATCGGACAGAAACGGACGGCGAACGACTGGTCGGCGAAGATGGAGTGCGGTGTGTGGATAAGGAATCAATAAACTTGGCCAGTGGTTAGCAGAAATCTTGAATACAAATATTTTACAATGTTTACAATGTTTGCAGTGGGGTTGGACCACCCCCTTCTTCACCTGGCAGGCGCCTTTATCGTGCAATAAAAATTCAATCACACACTTTGTACGGTTTGAGGGGGGGGAGCTCGGTACAAAAGCCATGATAGTTATGTAGATACAAGCCGTGGGATATCGTCCTGGCTGTGGGTCCCAGCACAGTGCTTAAATATTCACATATCGCAAATTCAATTGAACGCATCGCCCAGGATAACGCAGGACATGGCCCGGCTTCTGTCCTGGCGACCACGCAATGCCAAGGATAAAACGGTGTTGACAACAACTATGGGAATACCAACACACACAGCAGAGCCACAGCCCAGACATCCGAGGAAACATCTACGAGAAACGTAACTTTTTATATGTTAAAAAGGATTTGCGGTTAAGCCGAATGGACAATGGCAAGGACGTATACACACAGCCGTACAGTGACTGCGAAAAGTCTCGCAACTGGTTGCATTCTCCCCCTTCGAGTGGACGGGGCAGATAGCATCTGCACATATCCCCGGGATTGCGATGGGCGCTTGAGCCTCGAATTGTTTGTGCCCCTAATAGGGATCAACGTTGGTCAGCCTCTTGAGACATCCCTGCCCCATCGCAGGTGCACGCAGCGAGCTCCCCCAGTTTATCCTCGTTATCCACCTTGGGTTTTCCCACACACACACATTCCCACTCCCAGAGCCACACACACGCTACTTGCGGCATGACAGGGTAGATTGTTTTCCTGTAAACAAGTTTATAAACAGGGTAAACAAGTTTCTGAAAAGTGGAAGCAATTTTGTTGCAATTATGGCGATGTACTGGATAAAAAAGGAGAAGCCGCCTTTAATTAAAAAATCTAGGTAGCTAGGAAACACAAAATTGGTAATGAGTATTTTCCTGTGAAATAAACCAACTTAAAAATAATAAAGAATAAATAACAAACAAATACAATAACTTAAAAAAGAAAACCATGCATACCCCTAAGGTAACCTTATGTTGTTATATAATACTCCACCTTTTATTCTTATTCTCGGGTAGAGGGTAAGGACCTCACCTTTTTAGAGCCAGCTAATAGGAAAAAGTTATTACGCATCGTTCTGTAATTATTTTAAAAGCGGAAAATAATCGCATCAAAGCGAATTAAATTAAAAGTTCCATGGCATTGCGTAAATCACCCCGTTTCCCAGGGACCAAGTGACAGTCAGGAGGAGGTCGGTGGAAAATGCGTAAGCCTGCACATGGTGGAATTCACTTAAGGATTCGCCAGCGCGCCTTGTAAAAGACAGAAATCAAAAGGAAAACTTTTTAGTCACTAAAAAATTTGCACCGAACGTGATGAGGGAGGAACAAGTTGATGGAGGCGACGTAGGTGATGGGTGGGATTGGGTAGACACTAATACGGCGACCAAAGTGATTTTAACGCAATGCAAATGCCTGAGTTTCGGGGAGCAAGTGGGAGGGCGGGCGGTAAATTAATGGCGCTTAACTCCATGTTTACAAGACGAATGTGCACGGGAGCAGCGCCAGATCCCGAGACACACACGTGCTGCTGCAGACGAGTCTTCCTTCCGCCGGAGTCCTCGAGAGTGCCCGTAAGTCTCCCGGCCCCGTGACTGATGGCCGTATGCAAATGTCCTGATGACAGGCATCAGCAGCCAGGATTCCACCGCCGATGAGCAACTGTGCGACACAGAGCCGATTAAAAGTTGCCATGACAGCAAAGTCACATCCCATCACATCACATCCCAACTCATACGCCTTTCACACCCGGGACTTGCAATCTATTTGCATTTGTTGGAGGCGGCAACGGCATTCGATTAGAGGGCAATCTGCAAAAAATATTCTCTTCTAAGCATACACAATAAAAATCGTAAGATATCTATTGCATTTTTAAGAAACAAATAAAATACTTTTTTGTAAAATAGTTTATTCTGTTTTGAGGCTTGACAAAATTAATTAAAATATTTGAAATATTTATTTGGTGTTCAATTTAAAATTATGGTAATAAGTAAACAAGTTAAGATATATTTAAAAACAATCCATTAAGATGACTATAAAAACGTCTCAATTAATTTCATAACCGATTCTTAAAAGAACATAATACAATTTAAGTAAAAAACTTTACATCTTTAAAAAAAAATCTTTAGAAACAAATATTATCATATAATTATTATTTAGTTCGCCAAAGAAACATTATGCATGTACCTACAATAAGCCATTCCCACTACAAACAAAATCCTTATGAAACGCGAATCAATTCTTGAAATCAAAACGTCATTCAGGGCAAATTAAGTTTCAACACTGTCGGGGAAAAACTTCTTGCATTACCCCTTCCATTTCGCCATTCCTTTTGACTCTTTTGCTGCTCTGAAACTTTCCAAGCAGCCATTAGAATAAGTGCAATAATTATATCACTAATGTGCACTTACAATTGTTGACTTTGCGTCTTGATGGCAGGGCCGCACCCCCTTCCTAGGGCCAAAAACTCCCATCTATTGGCACTGGGGGGAAGTTCGAAACTGCTATACCTTCGGGGTCTTCGGTTCGCTGTGCCCGGAAGGTGAAATGCGTTATTTGAAAATTTATCGACGCCCTGGGAGCGTTATTATGGTAAAATCAATAACAAATATTGGCAGACCCGAAAGTTGAGGTCAGGGCTGTCTTAAAGGGCGCCACCTAGCGGCAGGAACCCCCTGACTTTTTCCATCCAAGTGCTTGATGAAAGGCACGTGACATTTAAATTTTTTATACCGCTGCTAGACATGTGGAACGAGGGGCACGCCGAGGGGTTTGAGTGGTTTAGTGGTTCGTTGGTGGGGTTCTTTGCAGGGTGATGGTTTGGCACGAGGACGAAACAAATCAGAAGCGAAATGCTCTCGATACACAGAAATTTATACAGAAAAATCATTGAAGCGACTTCAATGAAGATGGCGATGATGATGATGATGATGGTGACGGCAGTGGGGGCGGCCGAATTGGGGCGTGGCGCGACCATGACTGATGGCAAACGCTGCAGTTGGGATAGACAAATACAATGGGGACTGGGGTCGGGGATCGGGTATCGGAGAATGGGGGCTGTGTAGATAGCACATAACAAGCTCAATCAAAGACAAAAAGCAAAAGAAAAAAGCATCAAATCAGCACACACATACACACACCGGGGGGTTGGGGCTTGAAGGACGCACTACGATTGGATTTGTATTGATATAAATTGCTGGAGCGTCTAACGCGAATTACAGCTGCGAGAGGAAGAGACTCTCCGGTCGGAAAAGGGCGACGACAGCAAACAGAAACAAGGACGCGGACCTGGACGAGTTCGAGGACATCAACAATCATGGCCAGCGAAATGAAAATAAAGGAATAATCAAATCAAGCGGCATATTGATTGATTATGCACCATAAATAATGAATAAATATGAACTGGAACAAAACAAAAATCAGGCGAAAAATGTTCGAGGCCGAATCCAAAGTAGAATGCAGAAAGGATTATCGTCGTCTTTATGGGCTTTCACAGGTGCCTGAGACAGCATCAGGATTTCGCCACGGAAATCGTAATTTATTTGACATTGCGCATACGCCATGTGAACCAAGTCAAACAGTGTGCATGGAGCTGGAGAGTTGCTTTAACGCAATGATTAATTGTTGTATTTGCCGAGTGTGCGTACGAGTGTGAGGCGCCTCTTTTATTTATTTAGAACGAAATTAATGTGTGCGAGTAGTAAGCCAATGTAGTCCTTAGGCTGTTTTATTTCGATCTACCCTGAGTTGGCAAAAAGTTGAGCAAAAATTCCATAAACAAATAGCTTTAATGAAATACTACTTCCTGTACAGATAACCGCATATAAGAATTATTTTATTAGATAAATGTAATTGATTGCCTTGCAAAGTCACCCATTTTTCCTTTCTAATATTCTTCAAGAGTATTTAAGCTTCTGCTTAAATTGCCCAAGTGCCACTTCCCCTTGCGTTTAGTTTAAAATTTATGTGTGCCAGCGCAGCGATTTATATTTAATTAAATAAGCTACTGCACACATATGCCTGCCCCCAAACACAAATAACATCTATATGTGCTTTGTGTTTGCCTTGTATAAATCTAAATAGGAAATGCGATAAGTAATGTCAGAAGGGAAAGACAGTGCAATTTGAGTGAATAGGGATTGTGTATTTCTTCGGGGCGTAATTTATGCATTAATTTTCACTTACTGGCAGTTGGAGAAATCCAGAGAGACATCTGTTCGAGCTACTTATCAGTTATATATCTTCGTTTCTGATCAAATGCTGGCTAATCGAAAATGTATGAGTTATTTGCATTAACGATTAGGTCAGTTGGCAAAGGATATCTTTATGTACTTTGCTACGATGCTAGCCACTGTCAAATGAAACTGAAAACAGTGCGAAAATAAAGGCCAAGGAAAACAGGAATTTCCGCAACACGGAAAGTTTCGTTGCAAATTTTTTCGTATTTTTTCATGTATTGTTCTGTTTTGTTTCCACTGGATCCTTTATGGATGGTGGACTCCTGCTCCTTCCTATGTGTGTGTGTGTGTGTGTGTTTGGAATGCGGCAAATTGCTATGGCCAGGCGAACGTGAAACGAGCAACAACAGCGGGAAACTGCGTTTTCCCAGTGGACTGCAAGTTGAGTTGAAAATTAAATACCAATTTTTAGTACATGGCTCTGGCCCTTTGTTGTTCCCGCTACTGTTGCCTCCTGACTGGCTGCAACATTTCAAATAACATTTCAACTTTTCAGCACTCGCCATCGTCAGCAGACAAAATTCAGCTTCGCTTTCCACCGGATCCAGCTTTTCCCCACCTCGCCCGCTTTTCCCGCAGCGTTTCCTTCTGCAGCGGCATTTATTTATTTGTATTTGTGCGCGCAGCTCAATTACGTTTAACGCTTTTGACGTTTTACAACATGGCCAATACCCACACACACATACACACGCACTCCCACTGGCACACTCACCCACACACACACACACACTGATAGAAGGAGAGGGTCCAGTTGAGTCGCTGATTGCGGCGGACAGCGAGCAGGATTCGCCCCTCTCCCCCTCCCACTCGTACATCCTTTTCTCACAAACCTTTTTGGAAATTGTTGAAATTTTTCAACCTTGTTTCGTATTTCTGCTACACTCACCGATGGGCATATCAACAAAAGTTTGGTAACAATTTAAAGATGTAGATGTTGTCTACTTACCAGAATTATTTGATTATCCAAAAGGTGCATAGCTTATATTAATTTAATTATGTAAAATAATTGTATCGCTTATTCTAATAACAAACTAATTCAAACTTAGAATTTTATTTAGGTGGACTCTTTTAACAAGATAGTTTAGCAAGTTTGAATTTAAAATTTATAAAATAATAAATAAAATAAACTTACATAAAATTTAAAACATATATATGCAAATAAAGAAATTTAAGGGTATTTTGTATTTCCAATGAATTTTATACTAAGTGAAAATCATTTCACAGAAAAATTCAAAGTATTATAATGAAATATTATTTTATAAAATCATCATGTTGGTGGATTGGAATCTCCTGATCCCCTGTTTCTCTCAGTGTATTCAGTTGCGCTTAATTGGTTCTGTCAGCGGCAGCAGCAACGGTGGCAGGAGCAGCAGGGGCAGATTAAAAAAGTTCTCCTAAAATAACATTAGCAGCATGTCCGATGCCAAGGGATTGGATCCTGGGAACGGATGAGACTAGGAGAGAGGGGAGATGGGAGAGGGGCGCCTGAAGGACACAGGGCAGCGGCAAGGAATGGAATTTAAAGCATTTGCCTCGCCTGCCGGTGCTGGGCAAACAATTTGCTTAGTTATTGATATGAGCCGCACAAGAAATCCAGAGAACGAGAGAGATACCAGCCAGAAGGAGGAGAAGGCACTGCGCCACTTCATTTCCGGGCTTCCGTTTCTCTAATAATGAGAGTTTGCCGTAATCTCGCGAAATGTACAATCCGATTGGGGAGGAGTTAGGGGCCAGCAGTCCGTGGCCAGCAGCCAGTAGCCAGCAGCCAGGAATCGAGACCAACAACTGGCACGTGAACAATGCGAGTATTTTCGATTTGAAAGGACCAAGAGAGAGTGAGAGGGAGAGCGAGATGTGGACTTGAAGCCAGGGTCCTTGTGTCCTGTAAGTGCGCTCATTCGTATCAGAAAGAGTCACGTACAAATGGCAGCCATGGCAGCCAGACTCTCCGCTTCGTCCGCTTTACAGTTTTGCACTCAATTGCTTATGAAATTAATAGGATATGTCAGTGGTTAGTATTGACCGGAAGTAATACAATTGATAAGGATTATGGATGTCCAACTGTGTGCTGCTCCTACTGCTGCTCCGGCATGTGCGTGCCTGGATTCCTTAATATCCTGCAGCACCTCTCCCCCGGCCAGTCACTCATCATCGGCTTGGCCAACTGGGCGTATGAGTGTTATTGACGTGTGTGTCCTGTTAGGTTCCTGTTTCCCAGTGGTTATTGGCTTAGCCCCAAATTAGCATATATAATGCAGGGGGCAAGCTGCAGGCGCCCCCTCAACCCTCGGTCTCCCAAACACTCAAACACCCGCACACACGCCATTGTTTAACACGGCGTATGCGCAATTATTAATTCAGAATTTTCATTATGCTTGCAGCGGCCACGTTTATTGTTCGGCCTGCTGCGGTCGATGTTGTTTTTATTTAAATAATTTAATTGCTTTTCGATTTGTTTACAAGTTGAAAATGCAAATTTGCTGCCTAGGCCGCGGGGCAGTAAATTGACTGCGATTTAAGCCACGCGTTAATCCCTTCGCCCACTTAAATGAGCAGGCGGCACAAACAGTTGAGGTAGAAATCATAGCTACGAGTTGTTTCTTGTGTCTTAAAAAAACAGTATAGTTAAAAATGTATTATTAAATATAGGACAAATTAAAATAATCTTGAAATTACCTTGAGTTATTATACCCGTTACTCGTAGAGTAAAAGGGTATATTGTATTCGTGCAAAAGTATGTAACAGCTAGAAGGAAGCATTTCCGACCCCATAAAGTATATATATTCTTGCTCAGGATCACTAGCCGAGTCGATATAGCCATGTCCGTCTGTCCGTCTGTCCGTCCGTATGAACGCTGAGATCTCGGAAACTATAAAAGCTAGAGGATTGGTATTTGGCATGAAGATTCTCGGAGTTCCTACGCAGCGCAAGTTTGTTTCAAGAAGAGGCCACGCCCCCTCTAACGCCCACAATACTTAATATACGATTTTAAAAATTTAAATATTTCGGAAAACTAAAACAGTTTTGTTGTGCCTATCAATACCTATCGAAATGTAGAAGACATTTTTTAAATCGGACCATTCGTTAAAAAGTTATGGCTCATCAAAGTTTATATGTCCATCTCTCTCGCACTCCCTTTAGCCGAGTGACGGGTATTAGATAGTCGGTACACCAACCCGACTATAGCGTTCTCTCTTGTTTTTAAATAAATTAAATCAAAATTATATCCCTTAATTGCCTTACATTGTTGCCTCCATTTGTACTCGGTACATTTCGATATCCCCTGTGTGTGCCAGTAGCAAATACGGTGTGCTCATAATAAAATTTACAATTACGTCTATAAATATAAATGTACAGTATATAATTTTTAATAAATAAATAATAATTGCGGCTTCCGAACTCGTGCTTGAATGGGGCATCGATTTTTCAAATCCCCTGAAAGTGGCTATCTGTGGCCCAATAATATTTACATTCGCAATATCCACAGCCAGCCAGATTTCCTTTGGCTGCTTACATAACCGCATTAGGCCAAGGGCGGATAAGTAGAGAGCGCCGAGCGCAAAGTCAAAGCTGTGGGCCAATTCAATTTGTTTGTCTCACTATCAGACGAGCATCCGCTGACGGCGTCGCTTCCTTTGCCGCCCTTATATCCTTATGTCCCCCGACCCCCTGGCCGCGGAACTATATCCTCGACTATTCCCAAGTTGCATTTGCAGCTGCTGGAGATGCTCTGCTGCCGGAAATTATTATTGGTTTGTTAGAGCGAGTTGCTGATCCAAAGATCCCAGTGGTAAACTCTCAGCGGCGCACTGATGAAGCTAACCAAAAAAGTTTCCTCTCGCCATCTCACTCGTTGTGTCTCCATCGCGTTTTCATACCTGGTGATTCAAGAACTGTGGGTATTTCGTATTCAAATAAATTTGGGTATAACTAAAAAAATTTACTAAAAATCTTGAAACATTTCAAATTTTCTAACAATGTCATAATTATACCCGTTACTCGTAGAGTAAAAGGGTATATTGTATTCGTGCAAAAGTATGTAACAGCTAGAAGGAAGCTTTTCCGACCCCATAAAGTATATATATTCTTGATCAGGATCACTAGCCGAGTCGATCTAGCCATGTCCGTCTGTCCGTCTGTCCGTCTGTCCGTCTGTCTGTCTGTCCGTATGAACGCTGAGATCTCGGAAACTATAAAAGCTAGAAGATTGGCATTTTGCATGCAGATTCTAGGAGTTCCTACGCAGCGCAAGTTTATTTCAAAAAGGTGCCACGCCCCCTCTAACGCCCACAATAGCATATATACGATTTGAAAAATTTTAATATATCGGAAAAGTAGGAATGCAGTTTTGTTGTGCTTATCAATACCTATCGAAATGTAGAAGAAATTTTTTAAATCGGACCATTCGTTTAAAACTTATGCCTGATCAAAGTTTTATCTCCATCTCCCTAGCACTCCCTTTAGCTGAGTTACGTCTATTAGATAGTCGGGACACCAACCGTTTAGCTGAGTGACGGGTATTAGATAGTCGGGACACCAACCCGACTATAGCGTTCTCTCTTGTTTTAAACTTTTAACATTCAATATTTAAATTATTCTCGACTAGTTGTTCTATAAGAGCTATCTGAAAAATCCCAGTAATAGGTATCTGTGGCGCTCATCACAAAAACAGCGAGTTTCTTCTTGCTTAAGCATGCGTATATTTTTTTTCCCCAGCCAAGACGGAGTTAACTTTTGCCATCGCAACGCATCGCCTGGCCATTGTCTCCGGCTCCAGAGGAAAAACTTTGCTCATGAACTTAATGCCAGAGGTGAGGGTTGAAAGGATCTGCAGGAAGTGCGGAGAGGAGTGGACTGGAGGCGGGGGGCAGTGGAGGTGCATAATGCGTGGCGGGTTCCGTGGGGAGCTGCGGGGAGTCCGGGCACGAACACGCATCCTGATGACTTTGGGCTTTATTTTTAAATCCGATCCAATTAAAATGCAGCCAACTTGCATATGCAATGCAATTTAATTAACGTCGCTGGGGGATTTTTGTTTACTGCCCTTTTGGCCACTGATCCACTCGTGCCTTCGGCTCCATTTTCTCCCTTCACCTCCGCATCCCACTGGTCAGCTTCAAAAAGCATATAAATATCCACTCAGACATGCGAGTGTGTGTGTGGATCCGGGTATGCATGGCCAGCATATCCTTCATATCCTTCAGTTCATTATGCAACAATTATGCAGAGCAAAGCATGCGTTTAATCTTTTACCCAACACACGTACGTAACCAACTATCCGCCTTTCGCTCCCTCTTCTCTCCCCTCTCGCTCACTCTCGGAATGCATTTTCTGTGCGATTTAATACGCATTTAAATGCAAATTTATATTCGAAATTATCTACGTGAAGAAATCTTCGGGTTTTAATAACATTTACCCGAATCACCAACAATCATTCAGCAATAATATTTTTACCTTTATTTTTCCCCCTTTTGTAAAGGAATGTGAAATGAAAGAAAAAATTTTAAAGTGAGTTTAAAAGGTAATAAAGGTTTTATTTTGTCTGTAGGTTGAACTTACGAAATTACGTTTTAAATTATATAAAACAATCATTTATCAGAAGAATGTATTTAAATTAAATATATTATACGATTTGAAATAGCTAAATGTAGAAAACGTAAATATAGTAAATAGTTTCAATTAAATAATTAAAATTAAGTGAACTCTTCCTTCCATCCAACATTATATATAATAAATAAATAAGTAAAATACCAATCCTTTTCAACGTAGCCTCACCTCAATGAGTGCAAAATAAAATGGATTCAGTGAAATACAAAATGAAAATAATAATGTCACCGTAAAACCTTTTTATTTTATTATGAAGATAATAATCCAAATAAATGATTTTCCCAGATGCCAGTTGCATCAAATGTTTTTACCTTTTTCCCGCTTAAAAACCCTCACAAAAATGTAAATACCCCAGCATATTTGCCATTTCCCTTTACTGAAAAATCATCATAATGGAAATGAAAAATAAGGACAAAGGATGAGGGATTGCACGGAGATGCAATAAAATTCATTAACCCGAACATAATTAAAATTGATAGACAACAAAGGCAGAGTCGAGGCGGCCAGTTTATTAGTCCACGAAGCGTTAATTGCATTTGTCGACCGGATCCCAATCCCTCCACCTTAGCATTTAGAGCCCATTCCACTTTTCAGCACAACAGCCCAACGACATTGAAGCAGCAATCACGTCGACAAAAACACAAACGTGAACAAGATGAGACGGCCATAAATCGAAATCAAATCAAATGCCTGGCAATGTGGACTATAAAATACTTGGTAGAGATTTTTTTCTTGTTGCTACTGTTTTTGTTTGACCACGCCCACACGCCCAGTGTTTTGGCTACTGGTTTTCCCACTCCCGTCTTTATGAAAGCGTCCACAACTTTATTTGTTTTCAATGGCAATATTTTTGCTGGCAAAAAATTCTTTCTCTGTTTACTTACTATGAGAAAAGTTTTAGGGCACTTTCATTTTCACTTAAGCTTGTAAAAGGCCTAAAAAATCATATGTTTTATAATCCTAATGTAAGCATCATGCACATTTGAAAAACTTACGACAACTGTGGCGTTAAAAATCTAGAATTTTACATGGTATAAGTCTAAAATGTTAATATTTTTAAAACCAAAGTCATTTTTCAAAAATATAAATCTCATATGCAAGTTTTTAGATTTTAATTGCTGTAAAGAAATTGTTATAGCTAAAGAAAGATGCTAATGCTATGTTGTTGGTATTTAAAGCCTAAGTTATCAACAAAATCAATCAAGGGTAACTAAAGGTCGTGACCTAAAATCGAATACTAGGGCTTGTTTTTTGTGTGTTATTGTTCAGCTCTAAGGGAATATCTCTGAGATACATTCGCCCAAAACTAGTCGAGGGTTGGAGTGGAATTTCCCCTATCATCCACCCGAAAGTGAATCGCTTTTTATTAGTTGAGGCAGCTTGCCCTGAATTGATTTGTTGTTATCGCATTGTTTGTGGGCTGTGGCCAAGTGGATAGATGGATAGATGGATGTGGATGCGGATGCGGATGCGGATGGCTAAAGTGGACGAAAGGATCTCGCCTCGTCTCGTCTCGTTTAGGGACGTGTCATGTGGCAATCAAAATTGAAAATAAAAGGCAACAGCTGCGTTGTCAACAAAATAAATCAGCGGCAGCAATTTCATTATTTGACAGTAAACGCGATAAACTGTTTCGGCCTGCACTTGGAACCGGAGCAGATGGCCGTCCCTTCTTTTATAGTGGTGCCGAAAAAGTTCAAATTGTTATTTGTGCTATTTTTCACAGTCGAATACACATGCACGTACGGCTGCGTACACAATTAGCAGCTTCCTCTTCAGTTATTTTATTAATTGAGCTGCAAAAAGTTTAACTGCCCCCCTTTTGTACCCCACCTGTACATTGTCATCTCCATGCACTGTAAATTCTGATAAAATATTGGATATTTAAATTGTATAACAAAGAAAGGGCATAGCTGAACAAGCCTGAGAAAACTGCCCCAGGCGATTTTGCAAAATTTTAGATGAGGATTGGTAGATAGGAACCTAATGAATAAGAATTCCAAATTTCAAACATTTTGATCCGCTGGTTTACGAGTAATATGCCGCAACTTAAGAACATGTCACTTGATGTATCTTCCCTTCGGTAGTTCTTAAGAAAACTTTATTAATGCCAAAAATTTTTGTGTTAACCTTTAAGAATGTCAGCCAATCTTTGGATTTGTACGATTCTTATAAGGTAACTAAAATCGCGATCAAAATTTTCGAAAAATCGGCTTAAGACTTTCCAACTCTGACAACACCGCCCATTTTTTACAGTTTATGTGTCCCATATCCATCTACTTCATATAAAATATTCATAATTTTTCGAGTGGTGCAATAGTGTTAAAAATACAAAAAACTGAAAAATGTATTTCATAAGGGTAGGAATTGAGTCAATAAAATTTAGTTGGCCTGTAAATAGTTTGTTTTAAGACCAGAATTATTATCAAATAATACATTTTTTATTGTTATGGCTAAGAAGTGGTCACCACAACTGCGAATATAATATCCTCTGTGGACAAAGATTGCATAAGAATTCTTTTGACCATGGATGACCAACAATTCTAGAATTATGTTATTCTAAAAAAATCGCGGTCCAATGAGGATTACTTATTTTTGCATCCTTTCGGTACGTTGTTAAACTAAGAAGCAAGATAGTAATTTGTTAAACATTCGCTCAATAACAACTATACCGAAAGAATCCCAAATAAGTAATCCTCCTTGGAGCGCGATTTCTTTAGAATCACATAATTATGGTCATCCATGGTCAAAGGAATTCTTATGCAATTTCCGTCCACAGAGGATATTACATGCGCAGCTGTGGGGACTGGGCCCTTATAAATACAAATATTTGCCAAAACATTATTTATTTCGGACCACTTATTAAAATTCAAAATAATTATTTATTATAATGGACTGCGAATCTTTTTATAAATTATAAAAAGAAGTTTCAAGCGTTTTTTTTAAATTAATATAATTATAACTCTTTCACAAGATTTTACATTTGTAAATAAATATTTTTATTTTTAATCGACATTTTGGAGCTTAACAACAATATTTTTCCTAGTGTTGGGGCTCCTATTTCCGTATCCTGCAGAGTGGCGACGACGACACACCGCCAGCAGGCAGGAAGAACAGGAAACCAAGTTCCCAGTGCCAGATTCAAATTCGGATTCAGAGTCAGAGTCGGAACACCGGAGTCAGAGCCGCAGTGGAAGTCATGGCAACAACGTATGGAAATCCCCCTGTGCGTGTGCACACAAAAGTTGCTCTGGGAATTGCTCGAGAAGGAGGGTTTTCGCAGCAGGAACATGAGTAACATGCGGGTGATGGGGGTTGGGTGTTCCAGCCACAGAAGGAGGCTCTGAGGAGCTGCCGAGATTGGAGGGGAAGGCTACGAATAAAATTTCATTAAATACACCAACAACAGACAAGTGCACGCAATTATGGTGAGATAGTTAAGTTTTTGATTGTGGGAATCACGCATGAGTACGCACACTCGCACACACACTGCTCAAGGATTTCCCCACTCTCTTGGAAACTTTTTTCTTGTGGTAAAAACAATTCTCAACTCGAGTCGTGACGCAGAATTTTCGTATATTTTGTGCGAGGATTTTAGTTTTAACAATTGCCTCAATTTATGTCGCAAAAGTTTCCTCCCGTACGTAAAACTTCCCGGGGTTCAGGTTGGGCGGTCGGAGGGAGGGAAGTCAACTACGCGTGTAATAAATTTCAATGCCTTGTCGTTTAATTAATGATAACAAATTGGGGTGCAGGGGGAAACGGCAGCAGACAGGGCCAATAAACACCCCGACAGCAAGGACATTCGCTGCCGCAAACACACGCGCACTCAGCCAAAGAAATCCACACAGACACACATTCGGCGTTAATTCAATTTAACAAATATTGACATATGCTAATTCATACAAATGTTTGCCAGGTCTCGTCGATTTGCGCCGAACGGCAGTCGGGGATAATGGATTATAAAAACTGGCAATGAGCCGCGTTAAAGCCCAATTATTTGCAGAAGACATTAGCCGACTTGCGTTTGACGAGGGTTTGCCTGAGCATTTATGGAAGGATTTGCTGGAGGTGGCAGAGAAAAGCGGTTAACTGAATTGATGCATTAATCATTAGTTCATGAGGCAAGCAGAAATGGCATATGTATTAACTTTATTCCTGAAGATGAATACATTGAGTTCCAACTTGTTTTAAATAAACCATGATATTGTTGAAATTAATATGACTAATATTAATAATTTGTATGTCTGTTTTATTGCAGCGTATTGAAGTACAATTTTTAATTTTATTTATCTTTAAAATGGTTTATTAGCTCTACAACCCAAATGCCTTCAATAGCTAACTTTAATATCCTTCACTTACTTTTCATTTAATTATCAATTTAAATTACTTAAGGCTAATACCATCCGGTTTCTTGAATTGGTGTAAATACCGTTGTTTAGGTATCCCCTTTCAGAATCTATTTGTTTTGAGAACAATCCAATCGCTTTGAAGGCGCTCATTATGTTTCCGAATGAAGAAAGCTCTTTGACTGTGATCGCCAGAGGACTTTGAGCGCCCAATCGCCTCCGCATTAACTGAATGGAACCTCCTGTTTCAGCAACACAATGTGGCTCACTTTACACTTGCTGCTGTCGCTGTCGCTGCAGTTGAGTTCCCTGCTCCTATTGACTTTCGCTCTCTGTAAGCCCGAAAGTATCGAACAATAACTCCACAATCAATGGCCCAAAGGCCCCCGAACTGCCCCAAGCAGTGGCGTCTAAACTAGAGACTATCGTCATCATCATTGACGGCATCTGAAGTTGATGGCCAACACATAATGGCAGACTAATGACAATAATCGCCAGGCCCGAACAATGAGGGGCTGCCGAGGGGTGGATGTGGGGTGGCCGTGGGAAGAGCCATAAGCAGTTGGAAAATTTATGGCCAAGGGCAATGGCAAATGGCCATGTGAATGGGTCCTGCCAGCCTGGTTAACTCTGCGTAAAGGTCCTCGGGCGGGAAAAGCACAGCAGGACATTCGATTTATAAATGAGCCATGCGTTCGCCCTGCTTATATGAAAAATATGCTGAATTAATGCCTCATAAAGCAAAATGTGTCCCATTTCGATGCCCCAACAGAAGGTGTAGTACTTTTGCTCGAGGGATTGTAGGGCAATAAAGGCTTAAATTCGTTTAGACTGTTCTAAAAATACTTAACAAGGTATGTACAAGGTATGTATTAATTTTTAAACAAAAAAAAAGAAGATTATGTTATAAACTATTTTAAAATCCCATTTTGGGACCTTTTTTTTAAATTTAATTTTCTAAATTTTAAGGATTATTTTAAAATCAAGAAAATATGGAATTTTAATATCCTATTTTTATTAAATTTCTAACACCAAAGTGACTTCTTTGGCTACCTCAGAAATCTCATGTACTTGATCTTAAAATTTTCCTATATTAGGGCATTAAGCGCCTCGGCTTTTGCAGCCGGCCTTCTTGCCATGTTTTTTATGGGTGTTAGCCTGGTTAAGTCTGGGGCTTGGTCGTTGGTTTTTAACTCGGCACTTGGCAAGGTCGCCAATTTCGAGTTGAGTGAGTGACTCCCGGGCAGACATGGCAGTCACTTTATTAAATTTAAAATCAACTTTTGCTTGCGGTCGTGTTGAGAGAGCACTGCACCCAGTTCCCCAGCTCCCCAGTTCCCCGGCTGTGTATCTGCGTATCCCCGGGCTATGACCTCGTCTTCGTCTGGTTGTGCACACACATCCTGGCACACATATGCACGGGCATGGGGCGTGGCCCTGAAGGCGGCATGCACAGCCATTATTGCTCCATTAAATTTGTAAGTCAAGCATTTTAATATTTGGGCCAAACAATGCAAACGAGAGGCAAACCAAACGCGGCCAAAATAAGAAATGAAAAAACGGAAAACAAGGCAAATACGCCACGGCGCTGCACACGCGATCCCTGGAGGAGTCCTTGGAGCAGCAGCAACACCAACAGCAGCAACACCAACAGCAGCAGCAGCAGCAACATCAGCGACATGTTCGCATTTTTATAATAACAACAGAGCAGAGAAGCAGAAGCAGAAAAGCAGAGGGAGCCAAAGGAGCAGCGACGACAAAGATATGCAATTTCGCATATGTACTTATATCCTAGCGACATGAAAAGGATCAATTGTGGCAAAACGAATTGCATACGAATGCGATGCCAGTGCCGCGCGCCAGCGTTCGGGGGATAGTGCTCCCCAACCCCCCTGGGGCGGAGGCAGGGGCGCCGCTCGTGGGGCGTTGAACGACAGCCAGCTCTCGAAAGCAAAACGACGAAGTAATCCCGGATTTGCATTTTATCGGAATGCGGCGACGGCAAATGGAGGGCAACGTTGGTCTCGTTGTTGCTGCTGCTTCCGCTTTTAGCTGAAGACAACATGCTGCACGGGTTTTTTGTAGTTTATACGTAACAAAAAAACGAGAAATGTTACTCAAAAATATTTTAAATATTCATACATTTTAACTAAATAAATACTTATAGATACTTAAATAATGGACGAAGAAGAAGTTGTCCTTTATAGCTAATTGGTCAATACAGATCAATTCAGATATCAACTTTTATTATTATTATCAAAAATATTTTTTTTAAAGCATTAAGTGATTTTTTAGATTATTATTGTTTATTGGAATTAATGAAACATAAAAATATAGATACTTAATTTATTTTAGAATTAGAAAACATTTCATCCTATTTATTTATCTTTTACCTAACCCAGTCTTTTGTTTATTAAATTTCCCCCGCATAAACCTCTATTTCCGTCTCTGTCCCACGCACTGCTTCATCCAGATGCCATCTCTCTCTGGCAGTAAGTCAGTCATTTGCATGCGTCGCATATTTGTCGTTACAACAGCCAACTGTTTGTTATGCAATTGTAGTCGGTGAGTTTGTAGAATCGTCATCTCTCTCCCGGTTTCCCAGTAGTAGAGCATGTGCGAGTCCTAGCTGCTGTGTCCTTTTTGTAGTTTTCATTCTTTGTTTTTTTACCATGCATGCTTAGAAGACCAGAGTATTCCATGTTCGGAGAATGGTTCTTTATTAATAAGTAGATAAAAGATATTTTTAATAAATACGTCTGTGTTCTGTGTTAATAAACTTTAAAAAAAAACATCTGACCTAAAGTCAAGTTACTAAAAACCACCACAAACCAACAATCTATGATATTTATCAGTATACCCCTATTCCTTTTGTATTAAACTACCTTTAATTACAAAAAGCTTAAAAATAAACCTGTATTTATTTGTCACATAGAATAATTAATATGTCTTAAAATTATTTCAATAATTAAGACAGATACCTTAGTTAATTTGTCTTAACATTATTACAGTATTTTGAAGCTGGAGATAAGGACACTATTAAATCGTTGATTTTACATAGTTTTTTTTTTTGTGTGTAGATAGTCTCAAAAACCAACAAAAGCTAACTGGTGTGCTCAACTATTTTTTCGTTGCTCCGTATTGCCAGCGTTTTGTTTGCATGTTTTGCAGTCGGCAGCTTATTCATATTATATAAACTAAATGCGCTCGCGTCTTGCGTAACGAATTGAAAACTGCAATCCATGGGGAGTTGGGGAAAATTCGCTGATGAAGTGCCGGAGGCTCTGGAGCGTGTGGACGAGGAGATTTAGATGTCCCTTTCCTCAATCTCTGGGCACCAAGGCGGAAAATACACAACACACAGCGACCGGAAACCAGAAAAAAGTGTTGACATTTGTAATCAAATTTTTGGGCTGTAAACGCTGTTATCATCAGAGGAGAAGAAAGGCCCAGAAAGAGGTAACAGCTTGCCGGGAGGAAGTCGTGGGGTGGTGAAACGGGTGGCAGGCCATATGAGTTATACTTTTGACACGACCATAACAGACACACACACACACACACACACACACAGAGCGGAGAAGTTATAGAAAATGTGCGATTTGCCAAGTACGTGACGCTTTTGTTGGATCCTTTCTTTGGGCAACAGTTGCCAGTTGAACTCGAATGGGTATAGAACCCCACCCCTATATCTCCCCAGCCCCCCTAACCTCCCCTCCAAACTTCCTTTACACACACTCACTGCAAATGGCAGTTACTTTTGTTGTTGGCATTCCAAGTTGTGCCCACATTTTTTAACGTTTTGGCGAGAAAACGCATTAAAATTTGTTGCACGTCGCATAAATGCTTCCACTGTGTGTGTGTGTGCTTCCCTGCGAGCGAATGTGTGTGTATTTGTGTCTGTGTGAGGAGCTAAACGAGCCAAAAGGATGCGAGGGAGAGGGGGATAGAGTTGGGTTAGCTGGCGAGAAAAGTTTACTACGCTTCTGCACTGCAGGCAAATAAATTTGCGGATACCGAAACCGAAAACAGCACATAAAATCACAGCCAGGACGAGAGATTTTCGAGAAAGGTGAACGAGAAATAGCGAACCGAACTGGAGAGAAAAGGAGGAGAGCAGGGAGAATGTCCTGTTGCCGGCGATATCCTTGACTCGACATTGCCACGATTATGCGTTGGGGTCAAGGCATCGATTTAACTTGGATTTGCTTGGTCTTTTTCCTCAAAGTCGGATAAAAATAAAATAGGGAAGATTAATTATTTAACGAAATCATTTTTTAAACCCGAGATGCCGAAAAATCTCTAGCGTTTTGAGATCCCTTATAATTGGAAGGTGATTTAGGCTTTTATAACCACAATAAAAATTATATAATAGTTATTTTTCGTCCCTGTGATATGATAGCAACTTTATCAATTTCATAAAACCTCTCTTCTGAAGTGTTCATATTTTTCCTCTAATGTCATGAAAGCCCTACCCCACTTTGCAGTTTTCTTTCTGCAATCTATCAGGCTTTTGACCACCAAACCACCGTTTCCAATCTCTGCCGGATTCATTTACTCCTGCCAAGGCTACAAACTCTTCATTTCCGCATTATTGGTAACAGTCCATCATTAACCACAAGTATGCACCCATCGAGGAGCCATCGCCACCCACGAGGGTCGCTGCTACATGGTGGCCACCGCAAAATGCTTTTGCCATATCTTCCAAGTTAGTTATGGCCAACCAATCAACAATTTAGCATGCCAAATGTGCAATCTCAGACCACTAATTGCAACGCATTCATCAGGGCCAAGTAGACAGACATTTAGCACACAAAATGATAGAGAGACCGCCCCCATTTCGCCACCCCTTTCATTTGTCCACCCCCCAAAGCCCCAATGCCAGCTGGCAATTGGTTTATTAGGCCCGAAGGATTCTCCGCTCTGCTCGATTTGTGCTGTGCTTTTCTGTTTCTGTTTCCCGGCAAATGAAAGAAAATTGTAAATTGCTTTTAATTAAAAGGCACAAACATAAACACCTGCTGCCTGCTGTCCACACATATATATACGCCATGCACGCATACACGCACTCACGCATACAGTGTGGAAGCGGAAATGAAATCGCAGCTAAGCTACGGCCAACAACAATTCCACAATTCTCATTCAAACGCAGCCAGCTGTTGGTGTCCTTTTGTCTATTGGTTGCGGGTGAGGACATTAATAAGCACGAATGGGAATGGTAGGGGGCTGTAGGGACGCACACACAGACATGCAAAGACAACAAGGACAAGGAAATATGGCGGCATGTGTTGCACGTTTGTTTATAAATCGCCAGGCCGCACGACCAAGATCCAGAGAATAAGAGGGAAAGATAGGGAATGGGAGACAAACTGGAGAATAGTGGCAGCGAAATCTGGATATTGTTACTCATACGCAGTGTGCGCCCTTCGGTCCTGGTCCTCGATCTAAACTAAACAAGACTCCCAGGGTGCAATTCTTTATTGCGATTTAAACATTTTTTTTAATATATATTTTTAATCAGAAGCTACACCAGAAAATCAATATATATTTTAAGTAACAATATAATGATTTGTAAAATGGTTTTTAATTTAAAACGAAATGCATTTAATCTATTAATCTATAAATTAAATTCTTTAAATTCTACCTACTACAACTTTATAATTGTTAACATTACACTTTTTTTATAAACTCATAGAAAGTCAATTGCAACGTAACCCTCAATTATTATTTACGTGCGATATTTTTGTAAGCTCTTTTATACCGATACTTGAAAATACAATTGTTAAATTTGGTCTGTTGTGTTGTTATCTTCTATTGGTGGCACTTACTTTAATGCTAGATTTTATCCGAATTTACTATTTAGATCTTCGAATTATTTTCCATAATCGATGCAAAAACTACCTAAGAAACTTATAAATGTTACGAACCATTACAAACCCAAGGCTGACCTCTACATTAAATATCTCTAACTAGTGAGCTCCCCAATTAAGCTCTTTTGGGTATTTACAAAGTATCCGTGGCCTCATGGACTTGGTTCATTAGGGGCCCCGGGAAGTCCTCAGACATCCGCTCGGCCTCTCGGCCCACTCAATTTGAATGCAAATGCACGGTGCACCGCCCGACTTGTTGCCCCATCCACACACACACACACAGCTGCTGTGGTTGTTTTTTTTGTTGTCGTTGTCGTTGCCGTTGGTGCATTTGCATGCAACACTTTTTCGGGGGCGGGGCAAAAAGGCAGGAGGATGGCGGGCAAGTTGATTGTTTTCCTGCGGTTGCTCGAAGCTGCAAAACTGTGAACATTCGCCGGGGAACAAAAATTGAAAATGCATCTTCTTGCGGTGCTGCGAATGGAGTCTGGAGCCCCAGCTCGAGCTCGAGTCGAGCCATAAATAATGTGGCGTTATTTTCAAATAAACTCCCCAAAAACAGGTCTCCATCTCTTTGGCCTGGGAATTTTTGGGCCTTCGCGCCGAATGATTTTCACACATGAGGAACGTGCAAAATTGTCCATAAATCTTGGCTGGATTCGCCATTCCCTTATATTTTTGGAGGTGTTTCTCTTTTGCGGTTTTTGGTTTATTTTTGGTTCCTTTTCGGTTTCTTTTTGTGTCGCCGCTTTCATTGATTCTGCAGTGCAGCAAAAGAAACAAACGAAACAACAATAGCAACTCTGGCGGCATTGTCGTTTAGCCTTTTCTACATTTGCAAGTGAAATGTTCTGCGGCTTGTCAGGCGCAATGAGGCGGGGTGGATAGGGCAGGGGAGGGGCTCTAACCAACCAATATGCAATTGTAGCCGGCAAATGCCAAAACAGATGCCAATAGACAGCGCTTGGCCCCAAAAAGTAGGCTACAAAAACGCCACCACAGGCACTCGAAGGAGGAAAACGTGGAAACGAGGGCAGGAAAAACAGACTGTGTGGGAGGAAATGTGGAAATGAGCAATGCCTGTATTGGCATATTCAATTTCGTTGATACAGTGGGCGGCGTGGCCAGGACACATGACAAACGGAACGGAATGAAGACATGAATCGGAAGGATCTCTAAAAATATCACTTATTCGGGAGGAACTCAAAAAAAATTCTGAAAAAAGGAGCAGATTATTTAATTAATTTTCCAAACAATACAGTATTAAATTTACATTTAATTAGATATAATTTAAAAATATTTACCTTTTGAATTTTAAACATTTTTATTTAGGTAGCCTCTACCTTACTATTTTACTAATTCTTAGTACCGAAAAGTATTAGAACAAATTATTAAGTAAAACAACTCACTCAGACTCCATTTACCGTTCGCAAAAGTAATTAGTTTCCGAAACCTTTACACACTTTCGAAAAAGAATTTTAAGGAAATGCCCCTGTTTTTCTTCATTAATTACTTTGAAACATTCTTTTCATACTTTTCCCCTTCTTCCTTGCTGGGAAATCTAGCAGAAATAATTCACCTCAGATCTCAATTGCATTCTCTTGATTCACTTAAGATGGCATCCCGTGCATCCATTGTGGCCCAGATTTATGGCAAGTTAATATGCCCATTCCTAGCATTTCGCTTGGCCCGTAAGGATCCCGGCGGAGGGCATAAAAAGTTCTCGCTGCTCGAAGCTGGCACACGGCAAATTATTAGTTGAGCATGTGCCAAAAAATATTGCTGAAGACGAAGCCAGGCAGTCGCAGGCCACTCCGCCCAGCCCGATGTCGCCTATGGCATTCCTCCATATATAGGTATGTATGTGCTCACATATATAGCTATATAGAGAGTCTTGGCACTGGGTCGCAAAAATTTATGGCCGTTGTCTGTCGCGGACAAAGAACATCTTTGAATGTTGTATAACTTAAGTGCCAGTGCAAATTTTCTGCCACTTCATGGCCCACACTCACACACACACACAGTCTCGCAATCACATGAGAATGCACTTTTCTACGAGTGTCTGAGTGTTAGTGTTAGTTTTTGTTGCAATTTTCGAATTTATTCTCGGGGAGGAATTCTTAACTTTATGAAAAGCCATTTGGCAATTTGGTGCAGCCTCCGAGTGCAACTTGCAGTCCCCTGTGGCAGTCGGAATTAGAGGCAGGCCTTCAGATTCAGGCTAATTGAATCGGGATTAGTTTAAAGTCAAAGCATGTTTATTTAATTCACTGTGAAATATTTAATTACTTTAAAAATAACTAACAATTTGTTGTCACTAGGGTTTTGAAATCCTGTGTAAACGGTGTCTAAAAGTATGCAGCAGAAAAATAGCAATGCTTACATTTGTTGCATACTTTTAGACATTCAAAACCGAAGGGATTTCAGGGATTTTTAACGTTTAAGGGTTAAATGGCGGTTGAAAATGCTATATACTCGTATGTCTGTATTTTGAATGTGAAAATTAATTACAATTTGATTGCTGTCGATTAACTCATAATTGTGGCCCACCTGCCGAGGTTAAGTTTAGAACCCTCCGACTTCTGGTGTTTTTGGGGTAAATACGATAATTAAGCCGAACACTTAGCCGCAGCAAACGAGTTGAGTGGACGCCTTTGGGGGTGGACACTGTGGTCACTCAATTTGCCAGGCAGTTAAGTGCGTCGGCAACAACAATAATAGCAGCAGCAACAACAACGGCAACAGGAGGCCGTGCAACAGCAGGCAAGGACCATAAACAAAATGCAATAATGCTCGACATGACACCGAAACCCGCAGAAAACCATATGGACAGCAAGAATGACCGGACAGCCGCAGAGGAGAGGACAATTGGAGCAACGATTATGGCCGGAAATGCACATATACACATGTACGTTTAAGTATGTAGGTGGGCCTACATGGCCATGTACACAAACACATATATATGCATCGAATGGCCAATGGACATAAGCACCCTGATATTGGCTTAATTAAGCAGTAATAATTGCGCATAAATATAAAACAACGGAACGCAATTCCGAATCGGGAATTTGTAGTGTTTGCGGTCCGGATGAAATTTACTGCAGAGTTGAGTGCGTGAGGGGTAGGAATCACGAATGGGAATTACTCGACAAAAAATAAAGTAGGGATGATTAGCAACAAAGTCATCAAGTGGACCCTGTTTTTTATTAAACTTAAATTTAAAAAAATTAATTAATTTACTTATTTTTATTATTAACTTTTACAAGGTGTCACTATAAAAAAGGTGTTTTGAAATCACGTATAAAAATGTTTAAATGTATGCCACCGTATAGTGAGTACGGGAGTTCCATAGATTTCAATGGCCAATTTATTTATTTAATTAATATGGTTGATAAAAACATGTAATGTTAATCTTAAAGTGATATAAAAGTTATTTGGATACAAAACCGTTCTTTACGAAGTAGAGCTTGAAAAAATATCGGGAGTTACATATTTCTCTATATTTAATATGTTTTTTCTTTCAAAACATCGATACTATCGAATGGATATTGCGAAAATATCAAAAAAATCCGATACACACTATGCTTTTCAATTAGAAAAATCAGCTTTAATTTCATCATCATCTTTTAAGAAAAGCGTTTTAGAAACTTATAACTTTATAACTTCAAAGCTTTAATTTATGCCAGCTTCCCGAACAATCAATCCGAGGTCAGTTGTGTTAACCTCCAGTTGCAGAAGCTCAGATTTTTACTGCGGATCGGATTGGATCGGCTCGCATTTTAATTATTCAACCGACTCTGTTCGACAGAAGCCTTAAAGCCGATTTTAAGGCAATTACAAAAAACGTTTGCAAACATTATATTCTGCATTATTAATATTATTATTGCTTTTATTGTTATTGCCGGCCTCGAACATATGTTGAACCATTTGTAGCAACATGAAAATTACACAAATCGTTTAATTTCTGCACAGTTCTTTTTGTTTCTTTTTTTTTTTTGGCTGTTTCACTCAACCCACCGAGAGTCATAAATTTTATCGTAGCCTCCGACTCTGACATTTTTACCTGTGACATTTTCATTGTTGTTGCCCTGTGTTTTTGTTCTTTTTTATTTGTTTGCCGTAATTGTGGCCAGACAAAACAAGTCGCAAAAAATGGGGCGAAAACAACTTTGGCAGCGGCAGAACAATGCGGGGTCATAAAAATTTAATGAAAATTAAAATGAATATAATTTGTGTGTTTAATTTAATTTTATGGTGCCCCAAAGACCGCGGCCCGAGTAATACGGTGTGGAGATGGATGCCGGCAATAAACCAATTGCGCCTAAAACTATGCAACAGATCATAAATCAGCGGCATAAATTACGGGGGGACGAGCCCCAAGGCCAAGACGAAAGCGTCCTTTGCTCCTTGACAACACGACGAAAATGGAAAAACAATTCGCAATTCGCAGAGGCAGCGCCATCGAAAGAGACACCGACGCACACACACGTACCCAAAGGAAAAGAAAAGATAACAATAACAATAACGGTAACGGTTACAGTAAAAGCAATGTTAACAATAACATTACTTCAAATTTAATTTAAATTATTGCCCCCGTCCCCCGGTGGGACAAACAATTGCAGAGATGAGTATCTGGCCAAGATTACCTGTAATGTTGCCGAGTATTAGCTAAACCACACTTGGAGAAAAATTTATGTATTCACGTGGTTTTGTCGGGAAAAAGTGAAACGTTAAGAAATAGATAGAAAAAAAGAATAACTTATAAATAATAATACCATGTATTAAAATTAATGTTTAAAATGTATAGAAAAAAAGTGATTTTAGCAATAACTAAAAATAATAATTTTTATACTCATCAACAATATTTTATGTTAATACTCTAGAATTCATCAAACAAAGTTTTATTGTTTTATTTCTTTTGTAAAAGGTAAATCCATAATAATAATACCATGTATTAAAATAAAAGTTTAATATGTATAGAAAAAAGGGGATTTTAGGAATAACTAACAATAATAATTTGTATTATTTTAAATAATTTATAAAGTTAAATAATTTTTATACTCATCAGCAATATTATGTTTTAATACTCTAGAATCCATAAAGGAAGGTTTAATTGTTTTATTTCTTTGGTAAAAAGAAAACCCAATATATCATAACATTTTTTTACGTGGAAAGCTCCAGACGACCATCATCCACAACAAAAGGTGGACGTGTGTGCCTGGGACGAGGAGCTTAGGTCAACAATGGTGGGTACAAGGGTATAAGGCGACCAACAATAGGCCACATTGGCCGGTTCGCGTTTTAGATACAAATCGCGGTCGATGAGGTCAAGCCCAGGATATGGGATTTGTCGACCGCCGCCAAACTAATATTACATGTAATCTGGGAGCGAGCCATTGTCAGCAAAAGAGGATTGCGGCAGCCGGCCGACAATTAGTTGATATTTACCAAATGGAACTCCACTGCGATCTGAGGGATAAACACTTGAAATTGTTCGGGTAAATTAGGGGAAATTAAGTGAGCGGAGGCAGGCCTTTGTTTTTGGGCCCCAAATTTATCAGATCAATATGATTTATTCGTCTTTTAATAATAATTACTGTTTTGACTGCTAACTTCAATTAGCAATACTATTATAACAATATCTATAATACATTTTTAAATAAATTTGATGTGATTTCATTTATATTTGATAACGACCTCTGAAAAATACCAATTTAAATAGTTTTACACTTGAATAATAATAAAATTCAAATAGTGCCATTTCTAGCTCAAACAACATTCGAATTATTTGTTTTGCCACCATATGATACGTACCGGAAAAAGTGCCATCTGCCATGCATATCAATCAATGCGCAATAAAATTCCAATTTTTCCGTCACCATAATTGTTATGCAGCTGATTCGAACTAACTCATTAAAACGAAATAACCAAATGCCAGAAAATTAAATTGCCAAATCGCACAGTTCCCCCGAAACACAATACGAATTTCGAGCTGGTTTTCCACTAATTACAAAAACATAGATCCACCGACGATGACAGCCGCAACAGCAGTGGGCTGGCGGCCATACAAAACATTCATAAACTTGATTTCCAGTTGCATTTTCCATTTCCAACAGGATGTGCATTAGCAAGTCAAATTCAATGCTCGCCATTAAACTCATTAACTGCACACAGCGTTCAGGATGACAGGGAAACGGACACTAGAGATCCCCACCTCTGGGCATTCGAGACGCCATCTAAAACTACATGAGCAGCCAGTCCCGTGAGATTGAACGACTGGGTGGTGCTGGGGGTTCCTAACGGCCATCGATCGGCAAATTGAAGAACTGTCTTCATTAGACATTAGGCAGCGACATCTGCGAGGGCTGGCTAAGTGTTTGCACTAGTTTTTCCCTCATTTTCACAGCCTTTCTTTGCTGCTATTCGAAGAGCTTCCGCTCAGGTAATTTGACTAAACATCTCGAGGACTCGAAGAAACAAAGAGGAAAAGTGGGCGCCAGTAGTTGTTGAGGCTTGGATACCCTTTGGATGTCAGGAAAATAAAATCAGATAAAATAAAGTTATATAATATTTGTAGGTCATTTCAATACATTTCTGAATAAACAACCTTAATAGGAAACACAAAATAAATAAATTTTATTTTAAGATATTTATTAAATATTATTATTATTCTTTTGCAGCTAGAAATCGTGAATAACTGGCCTCAAGAATTAATACTAATTTATATGATTTTTTTGGAATTGGCTTTGAGGTAAAGAAACTGATTAATCTAAAAGAAATTCTATACAATTTAAATGGCGACAAGACAAAGCCAAACAATCTCCCCTTGGGCCAGGGTATGTGACTAAGACCTTAAAGCATAAACTAGGTAGAAGAACCGGAGACCTGGCTCGTTTGCATAGAAAAGCCATTTGCACGCCGTTGACTTCGTCGGCGGCTGGGCCGGAATAGTTGACTGGCTGCCAGGGAAAGGACGCTGGAGGAGCACAGGAAGCTCCCGAGTGTTCCTGCTCCTAGGTGGCAAAGGATAATTGACTTTCAAATCAGTTTGCTATAAATTTTTATCGGCACTTCTGATGCTGTTGCTGGCAGTTCCAGCAGTTCGGTTCAGGAGAGCCCGAGCCCCCAGAAGACCCGCTCGCGGCGACATCGCCATCGCCATCGCATCGACAACGGCTGCAATCAATTGCCAAAGTCAACGGGGGCAAGCCTGTGATAATTGCCAGCTCCGTGGAGTATACCCGAGGTGCTGGAAAGTGCCCGAGAGCAGGGGTGTTGGAGTGCTGGAGCGCCGGAGTGGCAGTGGCCCTGGTATCGACAAAAACGCCACTAATGAGTTTTATTGAGTGACCCGGACCCGGAGGACAACTCCCAACTCCCGTCTCCCTCCCAGCTGCCCACCAGCTCCACGGGCTAAAAAAGAATTTGATGACGCACGGAAGCAGTTAATCAAATCTGCAAGTGGCCCCCGCAAATCCGCCCTAGGGGTCATCGTAATTGCATTTACCTGTCCCACACATGGCCCGCACCACCTCATTCCGTTCCCCTTACCATGGTTACTTGCCAAAAATAGTTGGGGCCAAAAAAAGAAGATTGCAGCTGAAAATGGAGAATGGAAATGAACGTGAAAATAAAAATTGGCATAGGCACGTAAATTATGTGCTGCCAATTAGCAGGCCACAAATTCCTGCACGCAATTCTTCTCTCGTCCTTTCGAAAAATCACAAAAGGAAATGAAAATGTGACCAGAAATACGCAAAGTACGAAAAAAAGACGGGAAAATATGGAGTTGGGAAATCAAAGCAAAAGAAGTCTTAGGCCAGGCTATTTTTTCCACGACACACCCATATATCGTATAATAGGCACAGCACAATGTAATGCAAAGGAGGAAGTCGTGTAGGAATGAGTAAGACCTAATAGTCGACCTGGAAATACTGTATAAAATGAATTAAATGTTTTTACACTTTATCAGGGATACTTTCCAATTTTTTAAGCGCAATAGCTAGGCACAGCATTTTATCAGCCAACAAAATGTTAGAAAATATTTTAAATATTCCTTAAGGTATCAAAATATAATATAATAATATTTGGTTTTTTGTTTTAATAAATAATACAAAATAATATTAAATATTTTTTAGAGGCAAAGTCAGTCCTGTAATTTAAAAAAAAATTAAATTAATAATAGGAACTGGGACTGTAAAAGTTATAACTTTTAAAATAAAAGCCATCTGGTAACAGTTATTTTCCTAACTTTTATTTATCTGTCAGATAATAACTGTTATGAAAAGACCTTTATATATCTCACACAGAATAACAGTTATTTTGAGACTTTTATTTTTCTGTCAGATAATAACACAACAAAGTGAGATATATAAAAGTCCCACGATAAAAGTTTATTTCATAAATCAAAAGGAGTTCATCAAAATAAACACTTTTTTCTTCATATTTAATTTTAAAGAACTTTAAAAAAATAAACTATTATTTTCGGTCCCTGAATAGGACAGTATTAACAAAATAAAAAAGCATGCAATTTAAACTTTAAATATTTGAAATTAATAGACTGTTAGAAAATTTGGATTAGTTTTTTTTAAATAGCTTTTTTAAGAACATTGAAGTCGGAACCTCTTTTACGCCCAGAGAAATACCTACAGGGTATTTAAGAAGGGAAATATGTATATAAAAATAATTTCGTCACGACATAAGTGGCATCATTAGAAGAAGTATGTTGGCAGCCACCCACCGGCAGCCTTGACTCCCATGGCAGCCCCACCCCCCGGTGAAGCCACCCCCTCCCCACCACCATCCGTCTCAAGTGCCTGACGCAAAAAAGTCAAACACCGAAATTGCCAAGCACCAACAACGCAAAAAGGAGGACAGAAAAAGTTATATATGTACATATATATCGCGGCAAGTGCTGGGGCCAAGTGAAGGCGTCAGATTGGGGGCGTGTTTCAGGCCAAAAGCAGGGGGTGGTGGGCGGTTTGGGGCGGACCACTGCGAATGAGTGCGAAGAAAACATGGTAATTTTTCATAAAAACCGCCAAATGCGCACACAACCCGAAGCGAAGCAAAGGCGAAAAATAAAAGAAAATATATAAAATTTCCTCTTTTCCGCTTTCCCGCTTTGCCGTTCCGTATTCCGTTTTTTGCTGGCCTGCGCGGTTTTTGCGGCGGCCGGAATGTGACTCAAAGACGTGGGCGCTGCCTGAGCTGGGGGCGTGGCATGTCATGTTTATGCGACGTCTTTAGCCATTTAGGCATGCGAAATGCGTTTTGCCCCGAAATCCTTTCTACGTGAATCCCGAGGCCCAAGGACAAGACAGGCCAAGGAAATGGGTGGTAAGTTTTTCCCTTTTTTTTGAGGGGTTGGGGTGCCAGTGGGCTGGCCAGGCAAAACAAACTTCGAACGGAAGTGGCAAACGGCGCGGCGGAAATGTCAACAAAACAGCAAAACGCTTTACCACCGCCCAACCACATAAATCCCAGCTCCGTCCCCGGCCACTCATAATCATTCCCTGGTGAAATATTATCAAATTGCGGCAATTGATTTAACTGCCGGCGGGTCTACGTGACGGAGGTCCGAAGTCTAGGAAGGAGCCGAATTGCGATTCAAATTGACGCAGTAAGCCATCAAGGCAGGGATCTCAAGTTGCAGATGGATAGTTTGGTTTGGCTGGCGGTAGATAAACACGAGAGGATTGGGCAGCTGATTGGTAAGAGGATAGGCAGCGGGCTTGAAGAACAAAGAGCCACAGGGGAAGACAAATTGAATTAAGAGCTTCACCTGATCAGCGAATTTTCAAATACAATTAAAATGAGTCCGTGACGGAATTTATAAAGAAAACAAACCGGCAATCCTTTTTCTAATCAAAATAAAAAATAGTCTTTGGTGAAAAGTTGTAGGATTTCGTTTATGCACTATGAGTTTATAAGATAACATATGTATAATATTTTTAAAATTTTTTAACGTACAAGGTTTCACTTAATGCAATAAAACTCACTTGCTTCCAGTTTATTCTTAAATTTTAATTCTATTTATTTTTCAATTAGCTTATTTCCTTACAATATAAATATAAGAATAATAAAAACTAGGCTAACAATATTAATATATTATTAATATTTATAATTGAATTATTCATTAGAGCAACAAGTCCTTTTGAAGGACACAAACCATTAAAAATATCAGTCAAAGGTGCTCATTTAAGGTTGAATTGTTTAATTACCAGCGCAGAGAACTGGATGCGTAGGCCGAGAGCCTGATTAAGACCCAAGTCGGAACAGTTAAATACAGAAAACACACACTTCTGAGAAAACCCGACAAATTCAGGCATTTTCAGTGCCACAAGTCGGTGGCGTTTTGCCACCGTTGATTTATTTCGGTGGCGTAATTGAAACGCGTTGCCAGGACTCCGATCAAATGCTGAAGCATAATTAGTGCTCTGCTCAGAAATAGATCATAAATAATCGCTGCTTGCCTAAAGGATGAAAACGCCGCTGAAGGAGAAGCCGCAAATTGTCTGAGGGGCCCTGCATAAATTACTTAAATGTTCGTCTTCCCTGGACCCTTTCACATCCTTTTCGCCGGTCTCTTGTTCTCACCCCCTCGAAGGCAACGCGTCGTATGCGCAATTTTATTAAATTACATTCGTGTTTTGGCAAATTAATTACGAAATTATGTTGTCGTCTGGCGCCTAACGAGCTCTATCTCCAGAACCCCCCACCGCTGCCTCAGATACATATGTATTCATCTAACTGGTGGGCAAGTGGGCGGGGCCATTGCCTTCACAAGGCCCTTTTGCGTCCTTGTACTGAACTCGCCATGCATTTCACTTATCTTTGACTGTCAGAATAACCGCATCGTCCTGCCGCTCCTCCTGCCACCCGTTTTTCGGCCATAGTTCATGCATATTAAAAGTAATTTCAGCTCATTTTTGGCATATTTCGTTGTCTGGCTGGACAACAGACAACAGCCAACAGCAGCAGCAGCCCAAACAGATTACTCAGCATTTGAATGGACCGTGTCGTCGTCGCTTTTCGGTTTGATTCTGGCACAGAAATATTAAACGAAATCTCAGTCGCCATAAATTTGACTTTATGTTCATGCCTCGCTTACCAAATTGTGTTTACAAATCATACAAATCTCTGGCTCCTTCCATTTCCCCTTTTCGCTTATCTAATTATAGCCGGGCAAGGTCAAAGCTCAAGCATTACTCATACGCCGCATTAGCCGCCGTTGCCCACATCATTGTCAAAATAAATTACAATAATTTGTTAAATCGCTGCCAAAGAACGTTGGGCTGAGAAATCCGGGGAGGGAGGGTGGCCAAATGGAAATCAAATCAAATTGCGAGCAACGTTTTAAGTTAAAAATCACATTTGCATATTTTCTGCATAACAATCAGAGGAGCAATGGCTTGTGACGTCAGAGGAATCGGTGAATTCAACCGCATCCCATATGATGCGAAAAGTGCACGGCGAAAAATATTTATCACGGACTTTATTTTTTAATCAATAGAAAAAACTTACATTTCAAATTTGTATTGCATGAAATATACTTATAAAATCATAACTAAATACTTAGGCATACTTTGTTATTTACTTTTGTATAAAATAACATAATTTGTTATAAACATGCATGCAAGTTCTATGAGTTTAATAATTTCGACTTAATGGTTTTATCCTTCTTTAAATCAAGAAAAACTAAACTTTTTCCATGTATTTATTATGTTACAACCAACATTTTAAATGCTGCTTTAAAAGTAGTATTTTTTAAATAAGCTTAAGAAATAATTTAAAAAGATAGACGAATCATTTTTTTGCGGTTTATCATGCTAAACGTTGCATTAGATTGAAAAATAGGTATCAAAACATCCAATTTTTAGCAGTCCTTACTGAATATAATATTTATTCTTAAAATCGTATAATATAAGAACAGATCACCAAAAGGAGGACGTTCAGAAAATTAGTTTGCCTATAATGCCACGTCTACTTCCAACACTTTGCTTACAACTTAGATTATTTAAGGGTAACATTTCAAAATAACATCTAATTTCAATTACAAGTTTTTTCCGCCCAGTGCTAACCGTTTGGGATCTCCCTGTGTGAAATGTCTTTCAGACTTTGCCAAATTGCTTCCAGCTTGCAGCGTCGGCACACATCAACCAAAATCAAGGCGATGAATTTACCCTACCTGTCCACCCCCCCAACCCCCTTGCCGGGATTCACATTCACCTGCACCCCTGCCTCCACTCAATTTACCCCTCCCACAAACCGGATGTGTACGCTTCATTTATGCATTCATCAATCAGCTAACCAAGTGTAAATTTTGCATTTCCTTGCGCGTGGAAATAAAACAGAGAATTTGAATTTAGCTCCAGCATCCCAGCTTCAGCACCCTCCTAGAATCTTTTGTCTTTTGGGCTTTCACCTCGCATCGCATCGAATGCTCCCTCGTTCGCCTTCATTTATTTTATTTTGAAATATATAAATCGCACCTAAAAAGTATGCTACACTAAACTTTGATTCATGGCGCAAACTTTCCGTGAGCGCTGGGAAATTTCGCTTTTCCTTACGCACACACCCACACTTTTTTGCAGCTGTTGCCCACAACGTTTCGGTTCAACGCTTTTTACGTGCTCAGCTGCCGCGCAGCTCCTCATTCCACCTTTAAATTTTTAGCTGGAAGCATAAGAGCAGTGGCGAAAAAAATAAAAGAAAAACAAAAAAATAGGGAAAAGAAAAGGGAGTTGGGAAGCCAGCTCCGAAATTTTTTTTCGCAATTTTCCCTTGCGCCCATTTAGCACTTGGCCATGATACGCAGTTTTCTCTTTTATTTGCTGTGAAAATAATAGAATCATAAACTGAAACGAACCGGCGCTCGAGAGGGGAACGGGGAGGCGGGACCAGAAGGGACACGTGGTCCGCTTTGAAGTGTTTGATGAAATTTTCAACACTTAATGATAGCACACGCAACCTTGGGGGAAAAGGGGGGCCCTGAAAAGCCAAAAAAATGCAGGAAAAATAAAGGGAAACGGCTCTGGCAACATCGCGATGTCCTCTCCTCGGCCAACCAACAGAGCACATCATAAACGTCAACGGCAATGACCGTGCACCACACAATTGTGTTAACCAAATGATGCTGCTGGCCCCCATGCAAGCCCCCCTCCCCTGCCGCGCCACTGCCCTTTATCACCCCTTTTCGGCCACGTCCAGTTCAGTTTCAGTTTCGGTTTCGGACTTTCCGCCAGATCGGCGACTACATAAATAACAGCTGGACTGAGAGCGGGAAGGCCGTCAGCCGACCGGGCCAATAAAACCAACGAACCACTCCGAAATAGGCTGCATGGAAACGCGCGAAAATAAAACAGGCGGCTGGGTGGGAATGCAAAAAGTCCAGGAGCCATTGAAACAGAATTTTTATATACCCTGGAGGACAGTCAATAAAGGCTTTTTAATGCTCGCTGCTGAAATATTTAAAATTTTCAGGCGAACTATGGTCGTATGTCCGAATGTGTCGGCGATTTCATTTTCACCTGGTGAAAAAGAAGTTGAGAAACATTTTAGTTATAAATGGGAAATATTTCAAATGATTAAATATTTTACAAAACTATATAATGCTAAATATTAATTTATCATTCTTAGTTTTGTAAAGTATATTCTTATTTATTGTTATAAGCTATGTTATGTTTATGTTTATAATAATAATTTTTAGGATCATGTTGTTAAGAATAATATTTTTATTTTTCATTAAATCGAACTATTATTTTATATTCAAAAACCCAACTTTATGCTTATTATTAAGCCCCCACTAAACGAATTTTGAATTTCAGCCGAGGTACCGAAGATATTTGCATTCATTACCAACTTGCAATTACCATATAAGGCACTTCTGGCATTATCACATCATTATTATACCCGAAAATTTGCATGCCCCGTTCCAATATGCCCAGTCCCGCTTTCCCTTTCCCTTTCTCCATTTTCCGCTTTTCCGCATTTTCCATCGTAGTGCTACTGGCTGCCTGCTGTTGTCACTGTTGGTCAGCAGCTGCTGTTGTTCTTTACACATTTTCCCTGCCGCCGGATGCTTTGCTGCTTTTTGCTTTTGTTTATGGCCGGGAATTATGTTGTTAGTGTTGTTTATACTTTAAAGCCCCTCGAATGCTTAAAGTGTTGCATTGAACGCGCCAAACGGTTTGCCAATTGCCAAATAAATTACGAAATTTACAGCCGACCCGGGAAAGGAGCGGTGCTAAGAAAAAAATCGACATCGAACTCACTAAAGCCCCCGCCAAACAGTTTTCCCGCTGCGAATGGCTGCTGAGTGTTGGCCCATTTGGACACAATCAACGGCAACATTAACGATATCGCCTTCAAAGTGCCGACCCGTACCCAAGCCAAGCAGAAGCAAAACCAACCCGACCCAGCCGGATCCGGGTTCTGTTGGGGTCCGGGTCTGGGTCCGGAGTACGGGTCCGGAGTTGGGGTCCGGGCAATAGCACGGCAAACACGCAGGTCCCCCAATGACAAACCCCAAAAAGTTTTGCAGGTGAAGCAGATGGCCTCTACACTCTAGCGATGGGTACGTGAATGGAATTCTGATAAATATTTCAAAGTCTGAACTATTTTGATTAAATGCTGTTCAATTTATTAATATTTCCTAAAAACTATTAAAACCTATTTTTAGTTACTCTAAAAATTATTGTATTTATTTTATTTTTGCAATGTTTTTAACCCAATAAAAACCTAGCCTTTGGAAAGTAAATATTCTTGCATGTGTAAAGTTAAGGAAAATGCTAGAACACCCACTTAATTTATAATTATCTTAAATACGTACTTAAAATTTTACGTTAGTTCAAAACAAGGCAATATATTCCCAAACTAATGCCAATAGACTCTTAAGCTGTCATCCCTATCACCAGTTTCCCCTGGCCCAGTGGCAAAGAGTTCCCTGAGTTTTGCTTGTTGCGTGTCCACTTTCACTTAGTTTTCATCGGTATGTGTGTCTGTATGTGTCTGTCGAAGCCCCTGTATTAGTGTGTACCGAGAAATTGCGGTTTGTTTGCCAGGTAATTACATTTCGGCATTTTCTCTGTATGGGTTCACCCCTCAGTCACCCCATGCCCCCAGTCCGCTCAGCGATCTTCTGTGTGTGGGCATGTCAGCGTGATAATTATGCGACTATAATCGCACTTTTACATGCCAGTCCTGGCGGGGTGGTGCTGGGTAGGAAAATGGACGGGAAAGCAAATAAGAGAGGGCAAAGCAGAGAAGAGAGAGGAAAGGGGAGGGAACCTCAACTTGGAACGTCGAACTTGGCTAAAACACTTGAACCTTAAACGAAATATGTCGTCAAGCGGCAAAAGTCAGCAGTGCCAGCTAATTAACTGGTCGCCAGGTACAGACTTACAAACATACTTCTCGACCCGACGACGACCCCGCCCCCCTCACTCCGCCTCCGCCCGGCAACACATTCATGCAATATTTAAGGCAACTTGGACGGCCGGGCTTAAACAAAAGCGAAAGGCATGTTTAATCATAAGAGCAAAAACAACATGGAACGGTCGCCATTTGCCGTGTTGCCAAAGGCAGAAGGCAGAAGGCTCCTTTCGGTTCTCGGCCAAAGCAGCAACAGAATTGGCCGAGAAGTGACGTCAACGTGGCGGGCATACAAAAAAGGGTTAAGCAAATATTGAAGTGAATAAAAACCATGAAAAGGGATCCAAGCAAAAAATTACGACAGAAATACCCGCATACGTACAGATCTATATGTACACAGAGAGAATTCTGACGTTCTGAAATTGAGTATTTGAATTCTCATTTTCAGGATGTACTGATTTTGAGTACAAATTTTGGGAAAAAACTTATATTGAGTACAAATTGAACTCACTTTAAGAAAAAAAACTTAAATTGATCACAAAAATCTTAATTTTAGGAAACAAGTTCGTCAATTTCCAACTTGAGTACAAATATTCTCATAATGAGTATGACATTACTCACAGGAACCTTCTAAAAGGCTGGCCTAGGGAGTAAATGACTCTTGCCATCAAATATTTGATAGCTAATGTCGTTCGGGTCGTGAGTTCAATCCCCATTCCGGTAAACACAAATATTTTTGTTTTTGTTATTCTGCGTTTTTTTTTTATTTTTAATTATTTTATTATGGTATAATCAGCCCAATTCCATTTAATGTTTAAAATCCAATTGATTGCAAGCATTACAATTTAAATCTTATACGCGGTTCGGACATTGCTGAATGTGATGCTTGTTTGGCTCAGCCGGTTAGTGCGCGCGTGCATGAACACAAGGGTCGGGGGTTCGAGTGACGGAGAAGGCGACTTGGATCGAACAAAAATGAAGTTTGTTTTATATTTATAACAGTTTAGTATTCACATAATTATGAAACAATTAACATATGCTGTATAGCCCTTAAAATAATGTGTAAGTAAGAAAGGAAGTTCTCCGGATTAAGAATTTTTTTCTCAATTCAATCATTTTTCAGTACTCAATTTGAGAAATGGCAATACTCATTTTTAAAATACTATCCAAGTAATTTCCAAAAATGAGTACAGTTCGTACTCATTTGGAGGAAAAATGTACTTAATAAATGTATTTTGTACTCAATTTGAGTAAAAAAATTTTCTCAAATTTGTACTGATAGTAAGTATTTTGTACTCAGAATGACTATTTGTGTTCATGCTTAATTTTTGAGTACAAAAATACTCAATTTGAGTACAAATTACTTAAATAATTCTCTCTGTGTACAATTTATAAATCTACAGCTGTGGTTAAGGTATAAGTTTAGAAGAATATCATGTAACTAATACTTATAATATTAAATCTTAAAAGATATATCAGATTATATTTAAATCTTTATTATGAGAATGACAGATTAATATGTGACATACAAGGAATTGTTTATGAATGAATTAGTTTATTTTAATTAACCCTCTAGGATGACACCTATTGGTTTGTATTTTGTACTTTATTATTATGTGTCATTCTAACACTACAAGTTTGGAACTTATAAATTAATGCGCTAGTCACAAAGAGGTGCGAATATTTAGTTATTTTATGACTTAAAACTTATTTTATAAAGAAAAGAAAAGAAAATACTAACTTAATTCGCTTTCTAATTTTACTTTGATTTTAAGGTGTGAGAGTAGCTTTGTTTTGAATTGCATAGCACTGCTAATATTCTTTATTTGGCTGGAGAGCTGATTCCATGATCGAATAGCATTTATTAAAAATTGTCCCTCTTGTCTAGGTCTTATGCAAGTTAGATGGTTTGTTCTTCTAGAGGCTGTAAATGGCAATTTTTCAAAACGGGTCCGAAGGTTTCTTTTCGAAAATAATTTTATGGAGATAAATTAAGGTCCGCATCTTTATCCATTCATTAAGGTAGATATTAAATATTTTTTGGAAAAATTCCGAAACATGATTTGCCCTCAATTAGGAATAATCCAAAACTATTCGTTGTGAAGAACTGCAACCAACATTTGAGCTGGCTAATACAGGTTTGAAAACCTTAACAGCAAAGCAAAAAGTTTATTTATGCAGGCGAAGGGGAATACGGAAATAAGCAGAGAGAAAGAGGGTTCCAACATTCTGGAAAGTAAAAGTGCTATTATTTTGGCTGCAATTGTGCCGTGTGGCAAGGCAAAGCAAAGAGCGATGAAACGCAACGCATACAGTTAACTACTCTTTTGGCCGTGTCGCGCTGCTGTGGGCGTGGCACGTGGAGAAGGCGCAGTTCCAGTGCAAAATCCAAAGCCAGGGCCCCAGCCTGGCTTGGCTGGAGCAGCAGCTACCAATTAATGTCCTTGTTAGGCAGTGGCCTGTAAAATTGGCTTAAAAAATATGTAACCTTATGCGAGAGCGAGCCACAAACTGAATGCTATGAACACTATGTAGTGAGGGTTTATGTGGAAGGCCGACGGAGACATTGCGAAATAGTGATTCGAATAAGGGTTAATCAGTGTTGTTTGTACTCTTTTTCATTAATTTTTAACACCACTACATTCATAAATGCATTTTAATTTGTGAATATTTGAAGACAAGTCTAAAACCATCTATGTATTTAAGTTCTTTTCTTTTTTAGACTTCAAAATATTAAAAACAATTGATACCTTATACGCAACGAAAACCAAAAAATAATTTTAAAAAACTTTAAATAATCTTAAAATAATAATTAATTGCATTAGTCTTTTCAATTACTTCCAAATTAAGTGAAGTAAATATTTTTAAAATGAAACTACCTAAATTGATCCTGAATTTGTTTGCAGCATAAACCCCACAATGCATGTGTGTGGATATGTGTTTATACCACCGTTGAGTGTGCATGTGTTGGCCAACCGAAGGGCAGGGGAAAGTTTTTGCCACTACAATGGCTACTGTTACGTCCTGGCTGTTGTTGCTTTTGGCTTTAAGTGAAATAAAGTTCACTCCGCTTTCTTTTTTATGCACTCGCGGCTATTATTTAATTTGCGCAGCTGGGCGTAAATGGGCGATGGCGACGGCTTTGACATGGCCAACACACGAAGGCTCTCGGAATGCCAGAGTTCGGCTTTCAGTGGCCAGCGTTTCTGCATTTCAGCATTTCATTCATTATGGCCAACCCCATGCGATGCCGTGGCGAATCATTGGATCCGAATGCGAATGCGGCCCAAAGCGGTTGCCAGGCACGCAACTTTTGACCAAAACCCAGGGGCCAAATATCGAATGGAAATGCAACATTTTTGCAGAGATATCAAAGTTGCCGCAGTGATTTGCAAAAACCAAGAAGGACACATCTTCGCCGGACAAAGGAGCCTGTCTGCATCCGTCCGTCTGCCAGAGGAGCAACAACCGCAGGGGTGAAGGGGGGTTGGAAGTGGCCATCCCAGTGCGGTACGAGGAGGGGCCACCGAGGGGGTTAGCGTTAACTCCTGCCAGCGAGGCCATCTAATCTGTAAGCATAAATTCCAATCATTTCGCAAATGGAATGTGCTAGGCGCAAACCGATGAAACCGCAAAACACAACACAGCAGATGGTCGAGAAGCCGAGGAGCAGGACCAGTACTCCTGCCGTCAAACTGAATGCGGTCCCGGGATAAGTGGAATTTTTGGGACCGACATTGATTTTTGGCGCGTACTCTACAATGGACATGTCCCTTTCCTCTTGTGCCTCGATTTTGATTGAAGTTCTGTGCTCTAAAAACTCATTAGAGGCGTGGTCTTTCGGTTAAAAAATATTGAAAAGTTCGTTTTATTAAGCAAATGTAAGTTCGAAAAGTTTATCCACAAATTTCATATAAAGATCAAGACAAAAATTTTTTTTTTTTTTAAATACAATTTTTCCAAAAAAAATTGAATTCCTAAGTAAACCTTTTGTTTACATTCAGTCTCAAACATAAACATGAACATAAATAACAAAGAAAAATAGAAAAAAAAAACAAAAATAAAACACAAAAAATATAAAAACATAGCAAAACTAAGAAAAACAGAAAAACATAAAAAACTTAGAAAAACAGAAAAACATAGAAAAACTAAGAAAAACATAGAAAAACATAGTAAAACAGTAAAACTAAGAAAATCTAAGAAAAAAAAATGAGCTATCACTCAAGAGATTCGAACCAGGCGCCGTACTATAAAAGAAGACTTAGACCGTGCCATCTTGACTACGCTAATGAGCGTCTGTGGGACCTGAGTTATTTGAGGGTAAGCTAATTTTCAACCCGAGTTTGGTCTATAAGCAAATAAACGTATGTATTATCCATAGCGCAAATGCCAGGAACTGAATTTGGAAGAGGAGTACAAGAGGTATCAGATCCGTCTGATGATCAGTAACCTATCGGTTTTCTATGTTTTGTTCATAGCCGTGGGCCTAACGTTTTTAGCAGTCGAACTAATTTTCGTAGAGGTGAGATTTCACGATTAGCCATTTCAGCTAATTCGGCTAAATAATGTCTTACGCAGCACTTGAAAAGCATTTACTTTGACTTAATTAGCAAGCAATTATCTTTTGCCGTCGTCCTTATGTTGTTAGGCATCAATTTCTGCGAAAACTTCGTAACTCGCCACCGGTGGGTCATGAGTTTCACCTCTGCCTTGTCGGCATATGTTGTCGTATCCGTAGGTAGGAAGATAAATAAAGATTTTGGCTTGGTCCCTTGTAAAACATTTTGTTTCAGATATAGCTCAGAACTTGTACCATTTCTTCACAAACGGCTGGCCTCTCAATGTTTCATTCGACGTGTTTGTGCTCTGCATGATCTACATGTTCATGCCCATACCCTCGATCAGGGGAGCAGCCCTACTGGCCACCTCCGTCAGCCTCTCATACGTAGCCTACTACATGTACTCACTCGCATTGAACGCGGAATTCGTCGAGCTGGACTTCAGAGCCTACGATGTTCTATCCGTTGATATACTGCACAACGTGGGCTTCAACTTGATGGGCATATTTTTCCGCGTCATGAACGAGACTATGGTGCGTGCCTCCTTCCTGGACCGCCACCAGTTCATCAAGGAGGAGAAGTGGTTGCGCCACGCCCTGCAACAGGAGTCGATGCTTCTGAACAGCATCCTGCCGCCACAGATTGCGAAGCCCATTCAGGACAGCATTAAGGACAAGATCAAGCAAAACGAACCGACCGAATTCGACCGCCTTCACTTGACAAGTCCACGAAAGACAGAACACTTCATGGCCATCCAGATCCATCCGGATGTCTCCATCCTGTACGCAGATGTGGTAAACTACACCCACTTGACAACTACTCTTACGGTGGAGAACCTGGTGAAGGTCCTGCACGACCTCTACGGCAGATTCGACATGGCTGCCTCCACTTTCAATGTGCAGCGCATCAAGTTCCTGGGCGACTGCTACTATTGCGTGGCAGGTTTGACGACTCCCGATCCGGACCACGCGAAATGTGCCGTGTCCTTGGGCATTTCCATGATCGCCAACATCCAGGAAGTGCGGTAAGCCGGGCATTTGTATTTGGATTTTTGTCTTGTTCCTAACTCACCCACCCATCAATCCACAGGGTTGAACGGGAATTGGACATCGACATGCGCATAGGCGTCCATTCAGGATCTCTTTTGGCAGGCATTATCGGCGAGGCCAAGCTGCAGTACGACATATGGGGTAGTTTATCCTTTACAAGATATTCCCCACAAAACGAAATCTTACCAATTACTTATTCAGGTTCTGATGTTGAGATAGCCAGTCGTTTGGAGTCTACTGGAAGACCAGGTTTTGTGCACGTTAGTGGACGGACTCTGAGTAACTTAAACCCATCCGATTATAAAATAATGTCGGGTACGGAAAAGGCTCGAAATGATCCGATGCTGCAATCAATGAGTACCTATCTACTCACTAGACAGGAAGCCAACACTTCACTCGACTCCTCCGTGGGTGGTGTTGTATCCAGTGCGAGCCTTGATATTAAGCCTGTGGAAAGTGTACGGACTCACAGAGCAACTCGCGTCTCAATGACCACAGAGTTGCGCGAAGAGTTCCGAAATATGCCAGTGGGGGGCTTTGAGTAAGTGATATGGCGATTTGTAATCTCTTACTAACCCTTTCTCCCCCCGTAGCTTTTATTCGCCTTGCTGTCGCCGTCGAGATGGTGATGAGACTCACAAGAAAACAGAGCGCGAAATCGGCATGTTTTGTGCAGCCTTTAAGAACAAATCTCTGGAATGGAATTTTATGCACCAGCCGGACTATATTTTCAAGTCCTCCATGCTGCTAGCCTGGGCAATAGGCTGCTGCCTGATCTACATCCAAGTAGTGACGTCACATTCTGTTTGCACTACCTGCATTGTGGTCGACTTGGTCACATTTTCATTTCTTACCTCCATGCTGTGCATCTCGTGGTACAAGAAAGTGTGTTGGTGGAAGAGTGGACGCTATGAATTCAAAATGCACGACAAATTTAGCTGCATGATATTTCATATGTTCGAGAAGATCCAGCACAGTGTGACTTTGCGCATTACAACCTATTTGCTGATTATCATTTCCTACTATTCGGTGATCTCCTTAATAATGGTAAGCCTTAAAGACCTTGTTGCCGAAAAAGATATAAAGTTTCATCACGATAGCTTTAAAACTGAGAGACTAGTTTGCGAAGAAACGAAATGATGGACAGACGGTCGGACGGACTATATCATTTTTATACCCGTTACTCGTAGAGTAAAAGGGTATATTGTATTCGTGCAAAAGTATGTAACAGCTAGAAGGAAGCGTTTCCGACCCCATAAAGTATATATATTCTTGATCAGGATCACTAGCCGAGTCGATCTAGCCATGTCTGTCTGTCCGTCTGTCCGTCTGTCTGTCCGTATGAACGCTGAGATCTCGAAAACTACAAAAGCTAGAATGTTGGGCTTACCAACACATATTCTTGGGCTTCCTACGCAGCGCAAGTTTATTTCATCCGAGCGCCACGCCCCCTTTAACGCCCACAATCACCCATAATCGCCCACAAACGATACTAAATTGTGTCTGGCGCCCACATTTTAAAGGATTTTGGATAAGTATAAATGCAATTCGGTTGTGTTTATTTATACCTATCGAAATGTAATTAATTCCCCCTGCAAGGGTATAGATATTAATATATCCTTTCATTGTGAGAAAATTAAATAAAAACAAGAAAGGAAGCTAGCTTCGGCCAGCCGAAGCTTATATACCCTTGCAGATAATTCCTATTAATGACTAATTTTCCGATCGTTCCTATGGCAGCTATATGATATAGTTGTTCGATATTGATAAAATTAAAATCGAAATTCGAAAACATTTAAAAAGACTCATATCCCAGAGTAGAAGAGAATACAATAAAATTCAACGAAGCAATAATTTATTTCCTATTATATTTCCATTAATTTTCCGATCGTTCCTATGGCAGCTATATGATATAGTCGTCCGATTTTGAAAAAAATTTATTCGAAATTCAGGATTAGATAAAAAATGGCATTTCCAAAAGTAGGAGGTTCTAGGTTCAAAAACACCGAAGATATAATTTTTTTTCATTTTTAAAATTTTTTTTTTCCGATTATTCCTATGGGAGCTATCTGATATAGTTGTCCGATCCGGCTCGTTCCGACTTATATACTACCTGCAATAGATATAAGACTTTTGGGAAAGTTTTAGCCCGATAGCTTTAAAACTGAGAGACTAGTTTGCGTAGAAACAGACAGACGGACGGACAGACGGACAGACGGACAGACGGACAGACGGACAGACGGACAGACGGACAGACGGACATGGCTAGATCGACTAGTCTAGTTATGCTGATCAAGAATATATATACTTTATGGGGTCGGAAACGTCTCCTTCACTGCGTTGCAAACTTCTGACTGAAATCATAATACCCTCTGCAAGGGTATAAAAAAGAGAGAATGCTATAGTCGGGTTGGTGTCCCGACTATCTAATACCCGTCACTCGGCTAAAGGGAGTGCGAGGGAGATGGAGATATACAACTTTGATCGGGCATAACTTTTTAACGAATGGTCCGATTTTAAAAATTTCTTCTACATTTCGATAGGTATTTATAAACTGAATTTTTACTTTTCCGAAATCTTTAAAGGTGGCGCCCAGACCTTTAAAATCGTTTAAGGCGATTGTGGGCGTTAGAGGGGGCGTGGCCCCCGCTGGAACAAACTTGAGCTGCGTAGGAACTCCTAGAATCTGTATGCAAAATGCCAATCTTCTGGCTTTTATAGTTTCCGAGATCTCTGCGTTTATACAGACGGACATGGCTATATCGACTCGGCTAGTGATCCTGATCAAGAATATATACACTTTATAGGATCGGAAACGCTCCCTTCTCCATGTTACATACTTTTGCACGAATACAATATACCCTTTTACTCTAAGAGTAACGGGTATAGTCCGTTTGTTAAATTTAAAGTAGGGTGAGGGCTTGAACTCATATGGGAAATCAGAGTTTTAACACTACTTTAAATTTAACAGGACGGTCCTAAATATATCTGAAATGCCTGGTATTTATATTACCTGCAAGGGTATATAAGCTTATGTTGGCCGAAGCTAGCTTCCTTTCTTGTTTTTTTTAATTAATATAGATAGACTGTGACCGCGACGATTTTGTGATGAGTTACATTGAGAGCAAGATTTTTCACTACGAAATGGATCGGGACATGTGCTTCCATCCGTGGTTCTTTACCAACATGGTTTCCCTGATCCTTGGCATTAGTTACACCTTCGCCCGCATCCCGTTCGCCCTAAAGATATTCATCAGTTGCTGCGAAACCGTCGCCTTCGTGCTGATCGTGTTTTTCCAGTTCGCGTTCAATTTCCAGCACAGTGCCACTACGACTCCGCATATGAAAGCGGAAATAGCGCATTGTCTTCGGGTGTGCATGATGTTGGCCACTATGTATGCCAAGGAGCGCCAGTCAGAGTTCAACACTAAAATGAACTTTAAGTGAGTATAAAAAACGCATAATGCTTTATAGCAATCAGCTGCATCTTCCTGGTGTTAATAGGCTTAATGTGGATTTGCAAAACAAGCAAAAGGCGGCCGATGTTACAAACCAATCAATCATAATTCTTCTCAATAATAGTCTCCCTTCTCATGTTGGTCAGTGAATTTCTTAAAGATTTCTGCGTAAAATCAATCAAATCATCTCTTTCGCAGTCGACCTCTATCTCAACTCCTTAGCCAAACACGAACTTTACTATGAAAATTATCAAATGGTATCGGTCATGTTCGCCATGCTAATCAATTTTCCAATGAATTTGCCCAGCTTACGAGTGCTAAACGATATCATAACAGAATTCGATAGACTGGTAAGCTAAATTGTTGGATTTATTAGTTTTTCACCTTTTTTTTCGATCGCAGCTATACGCCTACAGGAAATATTATGTAGTTGAGAAAATCAAAGTCGTTGGTTGCACTTATATGGCAGCATGTGGATTGGATTTTAACTTGGCCTCAAATATGCGTCAAAGCAGTCACTATCGCAATAGTTCACTTCATTTTGAGGGTTAGTATTGAAGACCAGAAAGGAAGTTAACTGTGCAGTTAAAATAATTACTTGGCGTTTAATGCTCTGTCCGTCTCCTTCACTTCCTTGTAAAATTCTGACTGAAATTATATTATCCTTTGCAAGGCTTTACAAATATTCTGCATTCGTGACCAATTTTGTATAGCCAAGTAACATTCCAAAATGTGCTCTGCTTTGCTTCTTGCATATCTTTCTTCATTTAGCTGAGTAATAGGTATTTGCTAGTCGAGGCACTCGACTATAGCCTTCTCTCTTGTTTTGTTAACGAGTTATCCAATCTTTATTTCAGTGGAACAGGCGCGTCTTAAAAGAATAACGTTGGCCGCCAAAGATGAAAGCGACGACAGCGATGTCAACAATGACGAAGTGGTCTTCATGATGACCACGTTCGCCCTGGACCTGATGCGAACCCTCTCGTCGTGCAACAAGGCCTACTCGGGTTCCTATTTCGAGAGGGCCCTGTCCAGCGGAGAGATCTGCATCGGAATCTCCAGTGGCGAGATAATGGCCGGCGTGGTGGGCGCTTCCCAGCCGCACTACGACATCTGGGGGAACCCGGTCAATATGGCCTCTCGAATGGAATCAACGGGGCTGCCTGGGCACATCCAGGTGACGGAGGAGTCCGCCAAGATTCTCGAGAAGTTCGACATTCTTTGCACCTACCGCGGCATGACCTATGTGAAGGGCCGTGGTGAAATACCCACCTACTTTGTGGGCATTGATGAGAACTTAAAGTTCATGTCCTCGAAATTGCTAAATCAGAGTTCGTCAAGACGTTTTTCAGTCGTGTCTTCACTAGACCCAGATTCTCTAGGTAGAAATTCTTCTAGCTTATCAAGCGAATAAAAAAAATACAAAATATATGTCACTAGTTAAAATGCCTTTTCTTGCAATGATGCTTGAGAGTTTAATGCCGTTTCCTCACTAGAGCTGAATGTAGCATTTTGACATTTTTTGGTATATGTTACATTTTTCCCATATATTTTCAAGTGGTTCTAGAGGTGGGAGAGAAGAGCATTCGACAATAAATGCTACTACATTTCGATATTCTCGTGCCTAAAATACCAAATATCTGAGTATTTTTTGACTATCGACTAAACGACCATCGCAAAATTTTCAAAATAATCAAGGCCCACTATAGATGATTTTTCTGCAGAAAAAAAATTGCGTATAACTGCAGGTAACAAAACCTGACCAATCTTTTGCCCCTTAGTTTTGTCACAGGAAGTAAGAGGCAACAAACCACCATATCGATAAGACCACCGAAGGATTGCCAAATCAACAATAAGATTATCCAAAAAAAATATCTAAGCATGTATAGCTTAAATAATAAACAATAAAGACAATGCAATATATAATGCAAACAAAAGCTTAATAGAACATTCAAATCTTTATTCTCCATGGTCAATACATTTGATTGTTCAAATCTCCTGCTTGCGGATAGTAGTATTTGAGAAATTATGCCCATATTTCAGGTTTTGAAAAATGTCTTCCTCATGAAAAGCGTTCAACGCTTTTCTTTGTATTTCCGTGCCTATGCAGTTTTTATAGCTGTTTTTTTAATTTTCAGCAGAAAACACATGACAAAAATAAGATTATTTTTGATAGCATTGAATATTTTGAATTTAAAAGCAAAGCTAAATGCTGTCCCGTGCGGACAGGAAATAGCATTTTTTTGAATACCGAAAAAATACTACAGTATGTACATCAGTGAGGGTACGGCATAAAACTATAAGGTGAAATCGTGTACGAGTATGTATGGTAGTCGCCTTTCCACGAGCCTGTATTAAATTTGTTTTCTGAGTGTAAGTCCCGAATGTGAGGTGGATCGATTACTTAGTTTGTATGCCCGTTACTCGTAGAGTAAAATGGTATATTGTATTCGTGCAAAAGTATGTAACAGGGAGAAGGAAGCGTTTCTGACCCCATAAAGTACATATATTATTGATCAGGATCACTAGCCGAGCCAATCTAGCCATGTCCGTATTTAATAGTCGAAGTACTCGACTACACTCGACTCTCTTGTTGCCATTAATACTTAAGCCTAATTTCCCTCAACAGAATGTTTTGGAATGGAATGTTTTTTCTGTTTTGTTGTTTTACTAAATAAGCAAAAGTAGGCAATGTTTTATGTTTAGGTTTTGAGTCCCTTTGAGTCTTGACAATCGACATAAAAAGTCAGATCGGATTGTGAGTAATGAATCAAAATGCCTTTGCCCCGAGGAAACTGCCAGCTCAACTATGCGCGGGAACGCATGTGGGAACCCGGCTACCTCAAGGTAAATGAAAAGATGCTTTAGTTTACTATTAATTAAATAAATGCATTCTGCAGGCCAAATGTGCAGAGTTGGGCCTGGAGAACGAGTTCCGATTGTATAGGATACGTCTTTGGAAGAGCTACCTATTCTCTTTCTTTCTGCTGCATACTTTCGTGACTGCTGTGCACTGCACCCTGCTGTTAACCACCGTGGAGGTAAGAAACCAGAGATGGTATTATTAAACTTTATAAGCCATTTGATTAATTATGTGAGGAATTATTTATTTTATTTTTAAGCGCCGATCAGTTATATATTTTGATGTGGCCCTTAGTGTTGGATGTACCTTGGTCTTTTTCCTAGTACTGAGTGTCAATTTCTGCGATGGCTTTATTGCGAAGCACACGTGGTATATGTTTGCCAGTTCGATGTTTACCTGCCTGACTTTGGTATTCGCTGGTAAGCTTTGTTAACTGTATTTATCTACCATTTCTCCATACTAATAATTGAAGTGATAGACCTTACTGTGTCCATTTACCATCACTATGTCCACAACTGGCAACTGGGATCTTTCTACGACACCTACATAGTGTACATGGTGTACATGTTCCTGCCTATCCACTTCATGAGCGGATCAGTCCTCTTGGCTCTGCTAGTGTCCGCCCTGTACATCATCTACTACGTTCAATTTTCAGCCGCAGGATTCACCCAATTTGTGTCCCAACTTTTTTCCGATGGCGGAATGTCCGTGGACTTAGTCCACTACCTATGCCTCAACCTTGTGGGTATATTCTACCGCGTGATAAACGACACGGTGGTGCGTTCCTCTTTCCTGGACCGCCATCAGTACATCAAGGAGGAGCTATGGCTGCGCAACGCCAGAATTCACGAGAAGCAGCTTCTTGACTCCATCCTGCCGCCGCAGATCTCGGAGCCGCTGCAAAAGGACATTCAGAGCCGCATTGTCCTGACCAAGCGCGGTGCTGGCATTCGTTCCGTGAGTGCCTTGGAGCGCGCCATGGCCATCCAGATCCATCCCGATGTCTCCATCCTGTACGCAGATGTGGTGAACTACACCCACTTGACCACAACATTGACGGTGGAGAAGTTGGTTAAGGTCCTGCACGACCTCTACGGGAGATTCGACTTGGCTGCCTTGCGCTTCAAGGTGCAGCGCATCAAGTTCCTGGGCGACTGTTACTACTGTGTGGCGGGCTTGACGGACCCAGATCCCGATCATGCAAACAACTGTGTGGCCCTAGGCCTTTCGATGATCAACGAGATCATAGAAGTACGGTAAGTAGCCCTATTTTGCCTACACTTAAAGGAAATGTTTATTGGCAGTATTCCGCCATTCGTAAATGTTTAAAATGACCTTGTTGATCCATCCAATTTCATTATGGAACCCTTGCATGCTTTTATGAGCCTCTTACTTACCTCAAACTATTACTATTCCTTTGCTATGCGGAATATCCAGAGACTCCCAAGACCTGGACATAAATATGCGCATTGGAGTTCATTCGGGAAATCTGTTTGCTGGAGTCATTGGTGAAGCCAAGCTGCAGTTTGATATTTGGGGTAAGATGGACAATCCCCACATCGACCTCCCGTTACCATAGTAACCGCTCTTTCCCAAACTTTAGGATTGGACGTCACAATTGCCAATGTCCTCGAGTCCACCGGAGTTCCGGGATTCGTGCACATCAGTGGTTCAACCTTGAATAACCTCAGCCAGCATCGATATGTTATTAAAGATGGTCCTGAAAAGGCAAGGAATCACCCCCTTCTGAGTAGATACCGCATACGTACATACATTGTTCGAGAAGACTTGCAGAAGGATGCCGAAGAAAGTGACGAGGTCTTCGGGGAACTGAATGCTGTCTCCCTCTTTAGCATAGGATCAAGACAAAGACAGACTAATAATACTAAAAGCTTAAAAGCGATTTTTAATGCTGAATTGCGAGAAGAGTTCCGGAAAATGCCGGTCAGCGCATTTAAGTAAGTATTAAGAGGACTAGGATAATAAAAGATGGAAAAACATAAATGTTTATCGAATATTTGTATCACCGTCTGTATTTTAAATCAAAAAATTGTTTTTAAATTTAGAATTTAAACTTCAGTGTAATTCGATTCTACGAGGTTAAGATAAGAATAATAGTTATATTTATTTAATTTCGCCCTCCTTTAAAACAGTCCCAAAAGCTTATTCGGCATGTCTCAACAGAAAGAAGGACTAAAGGTGCCACTGTATCACCAGTTAAACATCTGCCTGAAATACAATGATTCAGATCTGGAGGGAGCATACCTGAAGCAAACCGATTACATATACAAGTACAGCATGCTTCTGGCTTTGGTCGTTGGATATTGTCTGGTATACATCGAAGTCATGGACACTAGAATTATATGCCCTTTATGCATGATTTTGCCAGCCATCGTGACTGTATTGCAGACTATTTTGACCTTCATCGCGTGGTACAAGAAGATTTGCTATACAAGGTTTGGCAACAGGCCCCGGAACTACAGCCGGATCAGCTGCATTATTTTTCGCGTTCACGAGAAAATCCTGGCCAGTCCGGGCATCCGCATGGTCATTTATTTGTTCCTAGTGATATCCGGGTTTTCCGTAATGTGTTTTATTGTAGTAAGTAGCACGTACCAAATTAACAATTAAAAGAAAACTTAAGCGACCCACGAATATTTGAATTAGATGTCCTGCGATCGCGAAGAGTTCGCGTTGGCGTTCATCGAGGAAAGACTCTTTCACTATGAGCAAGAAAAAAATATATGCTTTCATCCCTGGGTTACATCTAACATGGTCTCTCTGATGATTTGCCAGACTTTCACATTCGCCCACGTTCCGATCGTTGTGAAGACTACAGTGGCCATTTTAGAGACGATCGCCTACTTGGTGATGATTTTCTTCCAGTTTGAGTTCGTTTTCCACCACAGCGTGACGACGAATCCCAGTTTTCCTGCCGAGTACGCCCATGCTCTGCTAATATGCATTACTCTGCTAATTATGATTGTGAAGGAGCGCCAACTGGAGTTCGCCAACAAAGTAAACTACCAGTGAGTTCGGGAGACTTTAAGTAAATAAAAAACTATATCGTTGCACTACTTGGGTTTCTTTAGCTGGCGCGATGAGTTGAGGAAGAAGGAGACTGACGCCAATTTAACCAATCACTCGATCATAATAATCCTCAACAACATCCTTCCCTCTCATATCGGTTAGTTCTAGACTGGTGTGAGCTGACAAATTGAATTAATTTGTCCTCTCTCTTTTGCAGTCGACGTCTACATCAATTCTTTGGCCAAACACGAACTCTACTATGAAAACTATCAAATGGTTTCCGTTATGTTTGCCATGTTGATAAATTTTGAAATGGATCTAAGAACCTTGCGTATACTGAATGAAATTATTGCCGAATTTGATATGTTGGTGAGAGAAAAGAAGTTTTTGCCAACTCACTAAGAAGCAAAAATGCTTCAACGTACATTTGTTGGCAACAGCTTCTCAATATTAAATATAATATTATAACTAGTGTTTTTTTTCTTAATTGGAGTATGTTAAAATGTTAATGTTAATTTTAACATCCAAATATAGTTGCTGTTCTACAAGGAATATTATTCGGTTGAGAAAATCAAAATCGTCGGATGCACATATATGGCAGCGTGTGGACTGGACCTGAACTTTGCGGGTACCACCAGTAAAACAATGAAAAATACTGACTCGAGCCCGACTGGTAAGTGTTTTGCATGTGTTAAACTGAATGAAGACCTAATACCCCATCCGCTGCGTTTTAGGAAGCATCGATGGGACTAATGTAAAATTTTTGTTCGAGCAGGAGCTGAAAGACCGAGAGGAAGTGGTCTTTGTGATGGCCTCATATGCACTGGACATGATGCGCACGCTGGCCAAATGCAATCGGGCCTACCAAAGTATTCCCGTTGACCGGAACATCACGGACGGATCAATAGCCATCGGCATTTCCAGCGGCGAGGTTATGGCCGGCATAGTGGGCGCCTCACAGCCGCACTACGACATCTGGGGCAATCCGGTCAACATGGCCTCGAGGATGGAGTCGACGGGATTGCCGGGCCACATCCAGGTGACGGAGGAGTCAGCAAGAATTCTCCATGAATTCGGCATTGTCTGTCAGTATCGCGGCTTGACCTTTGTAAAGGGACGAGGCGAAATCCCGACTTTCTTAGTGGGAATTGATGACAACCTAAACTTCATCACTACGGAGGCAAAACGAACTCCCAGTCATGTTGAGCGCAGTTCAGTTATATCGTTGCAGCCCACCTATTCTAACACAGACAATGCTGAAGATCTTTCTAGCATTTCCAGACACACTTTACAGGATACTTAAAGGGCTAACATTTTTAAAATGTTTCACTACTTATTGTGATTTTTATTGGTTCTTAATAAATAAGCAAAATAAACCAATGTAAATGTTTTGGTGAATTCTTTAGATTTTCGTACTAAGACTTATCAGAAGTCAATCGATCGGTCAGGCTAAAAATTAAAAAGCAAAGCTCAGGAACACTAGTCTGTCCATATAAACGCTGTGATCTCCGAAACTATGAAAGCTAAGATTTAGGAAAGTAAACGCAATTAATGAAATGAATGCTAGGAAACTCGTTGCGCTGTAGTTGCTTGATGCAAAGTCGCTAAACTAAAATCGCTGTCTTTACTAGTACGTCTTGCGATTACAAAAATTTTATTTTACCTTTTGTGAAGAATTGATGAAGCAATATGGGGATAATTTTTTTATTCGGAAACCGCGTGTATTCCGGCGTACAGAAGTTTTGTAATTTTAAATTTTCTTAAAAAATACTTAATTTTAAATTTAAAAATTTTTAAAAATATTTTTCTGAAATATATTATGATATGCCACAAAGTGGCATTGGAATTATTAAAATAACTTAAACGAGTCTCAAGTGCTGCTTATCTTAAAAATCGGAGCTTAATTAAAAAAATATTTTTTTTAAATAAACGGTAAGAGTTAAAAAAAAAAGAAAAAAAAGCGATCCTTATATTTCAATCCTCTATCGAAAAAAAAAGTTTCGCTTGATTCTGAGATTTGACCCTAATTGGCCTGTCACGTTTCACGTGGAATGACCCATATATCCCTCGCACTCCCCTTCGCTGAGTGATAGGTAATGTATCGAAAATGTATTTTTATACCCTTGCAATGGGTATTATGATTTCAGTCAGAAGTTTGCAACGCAGTGAAGGAGACGTTTCCGACCCCATTAAGTATATATATTCTTGATCAGCATCACTAGACGAGTCGATCTAGCCACGTCCGTCTGTCCGTCCGTCCGTCCGTTTCTACGCAACCTAGTCTCTCAGTTTTAAAGCTATCGGGCTAAAAGCCAAAAGTCTTCATTCTCTTGCAGGTAGTATATAAGTCGGAACGAGCCGGATCGGACAACTATATCATATAGCTCCCATAGGAACAATCGGGAAAAAAATGTAAAAAAATTATATCTTTGGTGTTTTTGAACCTATAACCTCCTACTTTTGGAAATGCCATTTTTAATCTAATTCTGAATTTCGAATAAAATTGTTTCAAAATCGGACGACTATATCATATAGCAGCCATAGGAACGATCGGAAAATTAATGGGAATATAATAGGAAATAAATTATTGCTTCGTTGACTTTTATTGTATTCTCTTGTACTCTGGGATATGACATTTTTTAAATGTTTTCGAATTTCGATTTTAATTTTATCAATATCGAATTACTATATCATATAGCTGCCATAGGAAAGATCGGAAAATTAGTGATTAATATGAATTATCTGCAAGGGTATATAAGCTTCGGCTGGCCGAAGCTAGCTTCCTTTCTTGTTTTTTATATTGCAGGTTTTTTTGTAAGTTTTACCCCGTTTAGATGAGTTATTGTTTAAAATCAAAAGATTTTAAAGAGAAAGATTTGTTTCTAAATAAACCGAATATGAAAAAACACAATTCGTAAAGATAAAGATATGTATTTTCTTTTTAAATAACACTAGTTTACAAAATAATATTCTTGGTGTGCTCCCCAGCAATTGATGGCAAATTCTGTTAGTGTTGGACCCCTAGATCGCGAAAATAGCATTAATTTTTTTTTCGATGGCACAGTTTTTTTTTAAAGATTTTTTAAAGTTCGAAATGTTAAATTTCGGACTTTTTTCGAACTTCTTCTTATATCTCGGCAGATATCCACCCGATTGGGCCAGTTTTAGTTTTATTTTAAAGTCAATAGATCAAAGCTCAACTTTGCCATACAGATCAATATGATTGGATAAGTAATGGCAGCGTAGAAACTTGACAAAGATGAAAAATGTGTTTTTTGGTCGACTGTAAGTCGGCTGTATATATCGTAAAAACTCGAAATAAATCCGTTGAAAAATCATAATGGGTACAAACTTAAAGTTTACATCCTACCGAATAAAACATGCCGGATATGGCCCAAATCCAAGGAAAACTGGATTTATGGTGGATTTTTAAAGTTCGGATTTTTCCACTTTTTTCGATTGACAAAGTCCAAATTTAAGATTTATCATAGGCGGCGACATGTAAACAAAAATGAGTGGTGATGGCAGCCGGGTCAAAAAATAGCTAAATCAGATATTTAAAAGCTAGAAATTTATAAAAATGAATTTAATTTTTAAAAATTCTTTAAAAAATATTAAAATTCTTGCGTTATGACTGAGAGTATTTTTAATAAGTAATATCCATCTGGACAATTCATTCTTAAAAAGTAGCTTTTACTTTGGCATATGAAAGTCCTGGAAATATGGACAACAAGTGGGCAAATGCAGCACCTTCTTTATTGAGGGCTTTAACGAAATTTTTAATAAGTCCCAACTTGATGTGCAGTGGTGGCAGAATAATATTTTCTCGTTCTACCAAAGGCTTGAATTTTATATTGGCCTCACCAATTACATCAGTTATTCTGGACGGCCATTTCTTTTTTTGATAATGCTGTGCATCTGATCGGCTGTCCCAAAGGCAAAGAAAGCAACAGTATTTTGTATATCCGCCTTGCAACCCACACAGCATCGCAACCACTTTAAGATCTGCGCATATTTTCCACTCAAAATGATCGTATTGGATATATTTAAGAAGTCTAGACATTGTGTCATACGTTTCTTTGGTGCTAACTGCGTGTGCGATTGGAATGGATGGTTTCGAATTTCCATTGTGCAACAAAACTGCTTTTAAACTTGCTTTGCTACCATCGATAAAGAGTCTCCACTCATTCGGATTATGAACTTCTTGGAGCTGATGGAACATTGCAGTAATGTTATTGCAATAGCTAATCTGATCTTCTTTGGCGAAATACTTAGCGTAACCTTTATGCCGGTTTCTATAAAGAGTGGTTTTCACTCCTGGTTTCAGAAATCCGTGCTGCTTCATTCGAGATGCAAGCAACTCTGACTTCTCTTTTGTCAGCTCTAAATCTCGAATCCAATCATTTAACTTTTCTTGAGAAAGTAGGATAACTTCTTCTTCACCCGGACTGGAGTCATCGGAAATAGAAGAGCTATCCGAAGATGTAGAATCATCCATTTTGTCGGGACATACTGGATATGGTACATTGGCGGAATGAATTTTGGGAAGTGTCACTGAGCGCACTTTCGCGTATTTCCATTTTGCGTTCTTTCCGATGCCTAAGCATTTACTAAGGCAAAAATAGCAATCTGTCACATGACAAGATGGTTTTCTCCAAATCATTGGCGTGTCAAACTTCAAGTAGCATCTAGGTCAAGAAAACAATGAAGGACCTTTCAACAAAAAATCCAAAACTGAAACATACCTTTTGCCTTCGCTCCATTTAAGTAGTGTCAAGCGGCAAGAATCACAAATTCTCCTCGGTGTCCAAGCCTCTTCAAGATTTGGTTTAATGCGAAAGTAGAGGAAATATCGATTTATCACCTCACTATCAAAGGGTCGAAATTTATTATTCATAATAAATTTACCACACACATTGCAAAAAGTGTTTGGACCATTTAAACAAGTGTATTCTTTTATCTTGTTCATTATTTTCTTATTTTTTTCTCTAATACGTACTCTTTTTTTCGTTTTTGATAAGGCAGTACTTATTAAAAAGAGCATGCTTTTGTAAAGTTAAGGTTAGCTACTTTTTAAGAATGAATTGTCCAGATGGATATTACTTATTAAAAATACTCTCAGTCATAACGCAAGAATTTTAATATTTTTTAAAGAATTTTTAAAAATTAAATTCATTTTTATAAATTTCTAGCTTTTAAATATCTGATTTAGCTATTTTTTGACCCGGCTGCCATCACCACTCATTTTTGTTTACATGTCGCCGCCTATGATAAATCTTAAATTTGGACTTTGTCAATCGAAAAAAGTGGAAAAATCCGAACTTTAAAAATCCACCATAAATCCAGTTTTCCTTGGATTTGGGCCATATCCGGCATGTTTTATTCGGTAGGATGTAAACTTTAAGTTTGTACCCATTATGATTTTTCAACGGATTTATTTCGAGTTTTTACGATATATACAGCCGACTTACAGTCGACCAAAAAACACATTTTTCATCTTTGTCAAGTTTCTACGCTGCCATTACTTATCCAATCATATTGATCTGTATGGCAAAGTTGAGCTTTGATCTATTGACTTTAAAATAAAACTAAAACTGGCCCAATCGGGTGGATATCTGCCGAGATATAAGAAGAAGTTCGAAAAAAGTCCGAAATTTAACATTTCGAACTTTAAAAAATCTTTAAAAAAAAACTGTGCCATCGAAAAAAAAATTAATGCTATTTTCGCGATCTAGGGGTCAAACACTAACAGAATTTGCCATCAATTGCTGGGGAGCATTTTGGCTGTAAACTAGTGTAATATATGAATCAAATTCCTCTTAATCCAAGATACCCTTGTGTCGTCCTTAAATATCTGCCAGATACTTCGCTACCGTCTACTTGCACACAGCACATATTTCTACCTCGTTAGCAGTAGATTTTATTTTATAAAAATTAGAGTGAAGCACAAAGCAAGCATATTCCTCAACTTCATATAAAAGTGTCTAACTTAAGAAACGAAGAAAAACAGACAAAACAATGAACATTAATCGAAGGCAATCGGTCAGGACACCGTTAAAAAACAGGCTTAGACCATGTCACCTCAACTACTCTGATGAACGTCTGTGGGAACTGAGTTATTTGATAGTAAGTAATTAAATATGACACTCTTGTCTGGTTCATAAAAAAATGTATTAACCATAGGCCAAATGCAAGGAGCTGAATTTGGAAGAGGAATATAAGAAGTATCAGATTCGTCTGATGATCAGTAACCTATCCGTTTTCTATGTTTTGTTTACGCTTGTGTTCCTATTCTTTTTTGTAATCGAAATGATATTTGTTGAGGTGAGATTTCACTGTTAACCCATTAAGATAAAATTAGTTCTAAAAGTAATTCTTATGCAGCGCTTAGAAGGCATCTTCGTTGATTTGGGTGTTACGATAATAACATATATAATAGTAATAGGCTTATTAAGCATTAATTTCTGCGAAAACTTTGTAAATCGCCACCGATGGGTCATGATTTTGACCTCTGCTTTGGCGGCATATGTTGTAGTGGGTACAGGTAAGAAAGAATAATAAAGATCTGGCCTTAAGCCTTAATGGCATGTTGTATTTCAGATTTAGCGCAGAACATATATCATTATCACAAGAGCGGCTGGCCTCTCAATGCTACATATGACGTCTTTGTGCTCTGCATGATCTACATGTTCATGCCCATACCCTCGATCAGGGGAGCAGCCATACTGGCCACCTCAGCCAGCCTCGTATACGTTGCCTACTACATTTACTCACTCCCGTTTACCACGATGTTCCACGAGGAGAAAAGTAACACCTACGATGTTCTATCCGTTGATATACTGCACAACGTGGGCTTCAACATGATGGGCATATTTTTCCGCGTCATGAACGAGACTATGGTGCGTGCCTCCTTCCTGGACCGCCATCAGTTCATCATGGAGGAGAAGTGGTTGCGCCACGCCCTGAAACAGGAGTCGTTGCTTCTGGACAGTGTCCTGCCGCCTCAGATCGCGAAACCCATCCAAGATAGCATTAAGAACAAGATCAAGCAAAACGAAACGACCGAGTTCGACCGCTTCCACATGACAAGTCCACGGATGGCAGAACACTTTATGGCCATCCAGATCCATCCGGATGTCTCCATCCTGTACGCAGATGTAGTGAACTACACCCACTTGACAACGACTCTTACGGTGGAGAACCTGGTGAAGGTCCTGCACGACCTCTACGGCCGATTCGACATGGCTGCCTCCACTTTCAATGTGCAGCGCATCAAGTTCCTGGGCGACTGCTACTATTGCGTGGCAGGTTTGACGACTCCCGATCCGGACCACGCGAAATGTGCCGTGTCCTTGGGCATTTCCATGATCGCCAACATCCAGGAAGTGCGGTAAGCCGGGCATGTGTATGAGGAGTTTGTCTTGTTCTAAACCTACCCACCCTTCCATCCAAAGAGCTGAACGTGAATTGGACATCGACATGCGCATAGGCGTCCATTCAGGATCTCTTATCGCAGGCGTTATCGGGGAGGCAAAGCTGCAGTATGACATTTGGGGTACTTCCTTTTCTTCCAGGACATTCCCCCAGAACCCAAATGCAAAAGTTGTAATCATTTTTCAGGCTCTGATGTTGAGATAGCCAATCGTTTGGAGTCTACTGGAAGACCAGGATTTGTGCACGTCAGTGGACGGACTCTAAGCAACCTGAACATCTCCAATTATACAATAATGTCGGGTCCAGAAAAGGCACGAAACGATCCGATGCTGCAATCCATGAGCACCTTTCTAATCACTGGCCAAGTGAACCGCAGTTCTGTCGCCTCCACCATGGAAGGAGTTTTATCTGGTTCGAGCCTTGATATTAAACCTGTAGAAACTGTACGGTCACGTAAAGAAAGTGCCATATCAATGACCGAAGAGTTGCGCGAAGAGTTCCGAAATATGCCAGTAGGGGGCTTCGAGTAAGTCAGGAACCTTCAAGTAAATTAATGACGTTCCTTTATAAATCGTCTTTTGCTATAAATCAATAGGAATTCATAAAAAAGGAATTTATAAATCGGAACGTACGGAATAGACTAAACTAATTACTTGATATCCAAAATAGTTTTCTATAATTTTAAGTATGTTTACTAAACTCTTTTTCCGCCTTAGCCTCCATTCGCCTTGCTGCCGCCAAGCTACTAATGAGTCCCACAAGAAAACAGAGCGCGAAATCGGTATGTTTTGTGCAGCCTTTAAGGATAAAAATCTGGAATGGAATTTTATGCACCAGCCGGACTTTATCTTCAAAAACTCGATGCTGCTAGCCTGGGCAATAGGTTGCTGCCTGATCTACATCCAAATAGTGACCAACTCTTTTCCGTGCACAGCGTGCCTGGTGGTGGACCTGCTTACGTTTATTTTTCTGACCTCTCTGCTGTGCATCTCGTGGTACAAGAAAGTGTGTTGGTGGAAAAGTGGGCGATTTGAATTCAAAATGCACAACAAATACAGCTGCATGGTATTCCACCTGTTCGAGAAAATCCAACATAGTGTGACGCTGCGCATTGGCACCTATTTGATGATCATAATTTGCTTCTATGCGGTGATCTCTCTGCTAATGGTGAGTCTTGAACAGATTTCCATACTACGAGTAGTTGTGGTTTAATTTCAGGATAGCAAAAAATGTTGATGTAACCTTTTCATGGGCCTAAAATATTTTAAAAAGATACTTTTGTTTGAGGGTAAAAGGTAAAACATAAATCCAAACTCATTTGGGCTAGCTGATTAGGCATTTTGGTGAATATTACATTTTAAATAATATAATTATTAACAAATTATTTATCTGAAATTCGATAAAAATTAAATCTTAACATACAATTTTTTTTTAATTATATAGATTGACTGTGACCGCGACATGTTTGAGCTGAGTTACATAGAAAGCAAACTCTTTCACTACGAAATGGATCGAAATGTCTGCTTCCATCCGTGGTCCTTTACCAACATGATTTCCCTGATCCTTGGCATTAGTTACACCTTCGCCCGCATCCCGTTTGCCCTGAAGATATTCATCAGTTGCTGCGAAACCGTCGCCTTCGTGCTGATCGTGTTTTTCCAGTTCGCGTTCATTTTCCAGCACAGTGCCACCACTACTCCCCATATGAGAGCGGAAATAGCGCATTGTCTTCGGGTGTGCATGATGTTGGCCACTATGTATGCCAAGGAGCGCCAGTCAGAGTTCAACACTAAAATGAACTTTAAGTGAGTCGAATACATTTATAATATGAGATTTGGTCTTAATGCTTTCTCACAATCAACTCCATATTCTGACTGTGAACAGGCTCAACGTGGATTTGCAAAACAAGCAAAAGGCGGCCGATGTAACAAACCAATCAATCATAATTCTTCTCAATAATATTCTCCCTTCTCATGTTGGTCAGTGAAGTTTTTAGAGATTTCTGCATAAAATCAATCAAATTATCTCTTCCGCAGTCGACCTCTATCTCAACTCCTTGGCCAAACACGAACTCTACTATGAAAATTATCAAATGGTATCGGTCATGTTTGCCATGCTAATCAATTTTCCAATGAATTTGCCCAGCTTACGAGTGCTAAACGATATCATAACAGAATTCGATAGACTGGTGAGCTAAATTATTGAATCTTCTTCTCTCACTGCTTTATCTTTCCACTCGATCGCAGTTAACTGCCTACAGGGAATACTACGTAGTTGAGAAAATCAAAGTAGTCGGTTGCACTTATATGGCAGCATGTGGATTGGATTTTAACTTGGCCTCAAACATCCGGCAAAGCAGTCACATTCGCCATAGTTCACTTCATTTCGAGGGTAAGTACTGAAAGAAGCACATACTGCCTTCCTGCTTAGTTTGTCCAAATGGGGCCCACCATCAACTTTATAATTAAGTATATATTATTGATTTTTAAATTTGAACATTTAAAAAACAAAAACTATTCTTTTTTCAGTGGAACAGGCGCGATCTCAGAGAATGACCGACGACAACTATGACAGCGATGTCAATAATGACGAGGTAGTCTTCATCATGACCACGTTCGCCCTGGACCTGATGCGAACCCTCTCGGCGTGCAACAAGGCCTACTCGGATTCCTATTTCGAGAGGGCCCTGTCCAGCGGAGAGATCTGCATCGGAATCTCCAGTGGCGAGATAATGGCCGGCGTGGTGGGCGCTTCCCAGCCGCACTACGACATCTGGGGGAACCCAGTCAATATGGCCTCTCGAATGGAATCAACGGGACTGCCTGGGCACATCCAGGTGACGGAGGAGTCCGCCGAAATTCTCAAGCAGTTCGACATCCTGTGCCACTACCGCGGCATGACCTATGTGAAGGGCCGTGGTGAAATACCCACCTACTTTGTGGGCATTGATGAGAACTTAAAGTTCATGTCTGAGAAGTTCGAAAAACAGGGTTCGACAAGGCGATTTTCAGTAATGTCTTCACTAGATCCGGACTCTGTAGGTAGAGATTCTTCTTCCTGGACTGCCTCAAGCGAATAGCTTTATACATAGCTTTTGCAAAATGTAACGAAGTATATATTATAAATATAACCTTTAGGGTCTTCTTTTTATGATTTCAATAAATTTTAAATTTTAGCTTATCTTTTCCTCGTTTTTTTATACCCGTTACTCGTAGAGTGCAAAAGTATGTAACAGGTAGAAGGAAGCATTTCCGACCCTTTAAAGTATATATATTCTTGATCAGGGTCACTAACCGAGTCGATATAGCCATGTCCGTCTGTCCGTCCGTATGAACGCTGAGATCTCGGAAGCTATAAAAGCTAAAGAATTGGTATTTGGCATGAAGATTCTTGGAGTTCGTACGCAGCGCAAGTTTATTTCAAAAAGGTGCCACGCCCCCTCTAACTTCCACAATTTTTTAAGTCGGACCATTCGCTAAAAAGTTATGCCTGATCAAAGTTTTATATCTCCATCTCCCTCGCACTCCCTTTAGCTGAGTGACGGGTATCTGATAGTCGGGGCACCCGACTATACCGTTCTCTCTTGTTATACCCGTTACTCGTAGAGTAAAAGGGTATATTGTATTCGTGCAAAAGTATGTAACAGGTAGAAGGAAGCTTTTCCGACCCTATAAAGTATATATATTCTTGATCAGCATCACTAGCCGAGTCGATCTAGCCATGTCTGTCTGTCCGTCTGTCCGTCTCTCCGTCTGTCCGTCTGTCCGTCTGTCCGTCTGTCCGTCCGTATGAACGCTGAGATCTCGGAAACTATAAAAGCTAGAGGATTGGTATTTGGCATGAAGATTATTGGAGTTCCTACGCAGCGCAAGTTTGTTTCCGGAAGGTGCCACGCCCCCTCTAACGCCCACAATACTTAATATACGATTTTAAAAATTTGAATATTTCGGAAAAGTAGGAATGCAGTTTTGTTGTGTTAATCAATTACTATCGAAATGTTGAAGAAATTTTTTAAATCGGACCATTCCACTATGGTCCGAGCGGCCGATTTTTTGGCATAAAGTCGAAATTTTTATGTTAATGTTTTGTATTTTGGATTTTAAATTCTTAAAGTTAATAGATCATACATATACAAACTTAAAAAAAAAGATTTAAAAGCTTCACTAACGCTTTTTATGAGCTTTCAAAAGTACACAATCGATCAGCTGCATAGGACTAAGAAATTGGCGCGAGAATATTTTCTTTACGTTTGTGCAAAAAAAAATATCTTTTCTGTCCGGACTAAATTAAATAAATTATGGAAATGGAAGATCAAGGTATGTAATATTTAGTGTGTATAGTACATTTATGTGTAATCTTAGTCTTCGACCTGTGTTTAATGTCCAATTTATGTGTATTTTTATAGAAAATTACCATTATTTCCCTGTTTTTCGTGGAATATAACTAACGAATCGACGTCTGCCCACAAAAACTAAGTACGCCAGTTTGTACATATATATGTCGTTTTTCATCTCTAATTAACACCTTTTCCCCGTTCGTCCCCCTTTTCACGAAATTCCACAATATTCAGGGACCTTAAAGTTTCTTCGTAGCGATCTCTAGAATATTTGGCGCAGCAACAATCGAAAATTAAATTTTTTTCGTATTAGATTTGTGTAAAAATGAGCAATTACCACTTAGACGATGATAAAACATGAGAAATAAATAAAAAAAACTTAGTTATTTTGAATCCTTTTTTGTTAAGCATTCATAAGACAAACAAAAGGATATGTCTTCTTTTGCTTATAATTCCGTTAAAAAAATTACAAAAAATATTTTGAGTGTGGGGTTTGAAAGATACAGGGTTGCAGCTTTTAAATGTTTTGACAGAATTACAAACCAAGAATCCGTTCGTCTGTAAAACAGGTTTAAAGTGTTCCAAAAACAGAATTTTTCCAAATTTAATGTCCTTTTTCTCAGAATGCTCGCGAGAAATAATTTTTTCGAGAGCACATTTAGAGCACTGATTATTTAAAGCAAATAGTATTTTTAAGATTTCATCAATGTAAATAAATAAAGGTTAAATTGTATAACACAGTGTAGTATTATGAATTTGCTTGTATGGGAGGCAAGAGAGGGCGTGGTCGCACAGACTTCAAAATTTGTTTGCATGGTATTCGTTTTAAAAAAACAAAATGTGACAATTTTGAAGTCTGTAACTCAATTTTTAGAATTTATGCCAAAAAAATTGACTTTTGGACCATAGTGCATTCGTTAAAAAGTTAGGCCTGATCAAAGTTTTATCTCCATCTCCCTCGCACTCCCTTTAGCTGAGTTACGATTATTATATAGTCGGGACACCAACCCGACTACAGCGTTCGAACTCCCTTTAGCTGAGTGACGGGTATTAGATAGTCGGGACACCAACCCGACTATAGCGTTCTCTCTTGTTTTTAAGTAAAATGTTCAGTTGACCATCAATTGGGTGTTAGTGTCGTGAAGACACAATTTTTATACCCGTTACTCGTAGAGTAAAAGGGTGTATTGTATTCGTGCAAAAGTATGTAACAGCTAGAAGGAAGCTTTTCCGACCCCATAAAGTATATATATTCTTGATCAGGATCACTAGACGAGTCGATCTAGCCATGTCCGTCTGTCCGTCTGTCTGTCTGTCCGTCCGTATGAACGCTGAGATCTCGGAAACTATAAAAGCTAGAGGATTGGTATTTGGCATGAAGATTCTTGGATTTCCTACGCAGTGCAAGTTTGTTTCAAGAAGGTGCTACGCCCCCTCTAACGCCCACAATAGCTTATAAACGATTTTAAAAATTTAAATATTTCGGAAAAGTAAAAATGCAGAATTGTTGTGTTTATCAATACCTATCGAAATGTAGAAGAAATTTTTTAAATCGGACCATTCGTTTAAAAGTTAGGCCTGATCAAAGTTTTATATCCTCCATCTCCCTCGCACTCCCTTTAGCTGAGTAACGGGTATCTAATAGTCGGGGCACCCGACTATAGCGTTCTCTCTTGTTTGAAGTTTAAATTCTACGGTAAAATTTATTTTGTTATATCGCTAAGAAACATTTTGTATTATTATTTTTTTCCCATTAAAAGTTAAATTCTTTCAAAGTAGGCATTGTGTTTGATGTTCAGCTCTTAAGTTGTAACGAGTTAACATTTGAAATCCCAAGCCAGGTCAGTCGGTGAATAATTAACGAAAATGCCTTTCCCTAAAGGAAAGTGCCAACTTAACTACTCGCGGGAACACATGTGGGAGCCCGGCTACCTCAAGGTAAATAAAAAAGCTGTATGAGTTCTCTATAAATAAAATAAATGCATTCTGCAGGCCAAATGTGCAGAGTTGCGCCTGGAGAACGAGTTCCGATTGTATAGGATACGCCTATGGAAGAGTTACTTATTCTCTTTCTGTCTGCTACATATTTTTGTAACCGCTTTGCACTGCATCCTGCTGTTAACCACCATTGAGGTAAGTTCAAAGGCGATATTTCGACGGATAAAATATTATATAAATTCACTTAAATATATAATCTCATTAATAGAAGGCAAATAAGGCTTTGCTAAGTTTTCCCATTTCCCACATTCTAATTTCAAGGTTTATAAATATAAATAGGGTTTCTATGATAGAAGAAAAGTAGTATGCTTTCGCTTACTAACAATTACGTTAAAAATTGAATGGCTAAATGGAAAATAAAAGTTGGCAGGATATACTGCAAAACGCTTTATCTAAAGAAAGTCATCCTATAAGGTTAAACACATTACCACAGTTTAGACTTATTTTAAGGTTAAGTTCGATCACCTAAATTTTTTTTACAATTTCACACCTTTCCTTTAACATACATACTAAGTTGTTCAATTATGTAATGAAGTGAATATTTTATTTTAAAGCGTCCATCAATTATCTATTTTGATGTGGCCCTTGCCATAGGATGTGCCGTGGTCCTTTTACTCGTACTGAGCATTAACTTCCACGATGGCTTTATTGCCAAACACACGTGGTATATGTTTTGCAGTTCGATGTTTGCCTCCCTGCTTTTGGTATTCGCAGGTAAGGGCTGATATACTACATTTACTTATTTACCTACCATATCCTTAAACCTGCTTTAAGATCTAACTCAATCTGTTTACCACCACTACGCCCACAACTGGCAACTGGGATCGTTCTACGACACCTACATAGTGTATATGGTGTACATGTTCCTGCCGATCCACTTCATGAGCGGAGCAGTCCTATTGGCTCTGCTAGTGTCCGCCCTATACATCATCTACTTCGTGCAATTCTTAGCCCATGGATTCACCCAATTCATTACCGAACTGTTTACCGAAGGCGGAATGTCCGTGGACTTGGTCCACTACCTATGCCTCAATCTGGTGGGCATATTCTACCGCGTAATAAACGACACGGTGGTGCGCTCCTCTTTCCTGGACCGCCATCAGTACATCAAGGAGGAGCTCTGGCTCCGCAACGCCCGCCTCGAGGAGAAGCAGTTACTGGACTCCATCCTGCCGCCGCAGATCTCAGAGCCTCTGCAAAAGGAAATTCAGAACCGCATTGTCCTGAGCAAGCGCGGTGCCGGCATTCGTTCCGTGAGTGCCTTGGAACGCGCCATGGCCATCCAGATCCATCCCGATGTCTCCATCCTGTACGCAGATGTGGTGAACTACACCCACTTGACCACAACATTGACGGTGGAGAAGTTGGTTAAGGTCCTGCACGACCTCTACGGGAGATTCGACTTGGCTGCCTTGCGCTTCAAGGTGCAGCGCATCAAGTTCCTGGGCGACTGTTACTACTGTGTGGCGGGCTTGACGGACCCAGATCCCGATCATGCAAACAATTGTGTGGCCTTAGGACTTTCGATGATCAATGAGATCATAGAAGTACGGTAAGTCTAAATTGTCATTTACTTTGCCACTGATATTATAATTCTTTTGTTATGCGAAATTCCCAGTGACGTTCAAGGCTTGGACATAAATATGCGCATTGGAGTTCATTCGGGAAATATATTCGCTGGAGTCATTGGTGAAGCCAAGCTGCAATTTGATATTTGGGGTAAGGTGGACAATCCCCACATTGACCTCTCGTAACCATAGTAACCGCTCTTTCCCAAACTTTAGGATTGGACGTCACAATTGCCAATGTCCTCGAGTCCACCGGAGTTCCGGGATTTGTGCACATCAGTGGTTCAACATTGAATAATCTAAGCGAACAGCGATATGTTATTGAAGATGGTCCGGAAAAGGCAAAAAATCATCCTCTTCTGAGTAAACACCGCATACGTACATACATAATTCGAGAAGACTTGCAAAAGGATGACGAAGAAAGTGACGAGAACCTCGGTGAACTTCATGCTCTTTCCCTTTTTGACTTAGGAGCAAGGCAAAGACAAAGTAATAATACTAATGAATCCTTGAAAGAAGTCTTCTATACTGAGTTGCGAGAAGAGTTCCGCAAAATGCCGGTCAGTGCGTTTAAGTGAGTAGCAAAAGAAATAAATCTTCGAATACTCGTAAGTTAATTTTATGCAAATTAATATGAAATAATTTTAAAAGTAAGCTCGGTTCATTTTATATTTAAAATTCTATATTTGTCAAGAACTATTGACAATTTTCAAGTCGGCCCAATCATTAAAAAGTAATGAACAAGTAATTTAATCTCCGCTAGGTGGAGCTCGTGTGAAATCTCGGGAAGAGTAACTAAGCTTCTTGCATATCTCCATCTTCCTCGCACTCCATGCTGAGTAACGGGTATCTAATAGTCGGGTAGTCGACTACACCGTTCCCTCTTGTTATATTTGTTTAATTTACCCTCCTGTCACGCAGTCCGAAAACCTTATACGGCATATATCGACAAAAGGAAGGTGTAAATATCCCATTGTATAACCAGCTAAACATCTGCCTGAAATACAATGATTCAGATCTGGAGAGAGCATACCTGAAGCAAACCGACTACATGTACAAGTACAGCATGTTGCTGGCTTTGGTCGTTGGATACGGGCTGGTTTACATTCAAGTAATGGACACAAAAATGATATGCCCCTCATGCATGATTTTGCCCGCCATCGTGGCCACGGTACAGACTATTTTGACCTTCATCGCTTGGTACAAGAAGATTTGCTGGGCCAAGTTTGGCAATACGCCCCATAACTACAGCTGGATCAGCTGCATTTTATTTCGCGTCCACGAGAAAATCATAGGCAGTATGATCATCCGCATATTCATATACCTCTTTCTGGTGATATCCGCTTTCGCCGTGATGTGTCTTATTGTGGTGAGTACTCAAAGCGATCGAAATGGAGGACATGACTTAACGATTGGCCTTTCAATCAGATGACCTGCAATCGCGGAGAGTTCGAGATGTCGTTCATCGAGGAAAGGCTCTTTCACTATGAGCAGGAGGCAAAGATATGCTTTCAACCCTGGGTTACCAGCAACATGTTCTCCCTGATGATTTGCTTGACCTTCACTTTCGCCCACATTTCACTCGCGTTGAAGACTACAGTGGCCATTTTAGAGACGATCGCCTACTTGGTGATGATATTCTTCCAGTTTGAGTTCGTCTTCCACCACAGCGTGACGACGAATCCCAGTTTTCCCGCGGAGAACGCCCATGCTCTGCTAATATGCATCACCCTGCTAACTATGATTGTGAAGGAGCGCCAACTGGAGTTCGCCAACAAAGTAAACTACCAGTGAGTTCGGGAGGCCTTAAGTAAGTAAATTACTATATCTTTGCACTACTTGGGTTTCTTTAGCTGGCGCCATGAGCTGAGGAAGAAGGAGACTGACGCCAACTTAACCAATCACTCGATCATAATAATCCTCAACAACATCCTTCCCTCTCATATCGGTTAGTACTAGACTGGTGGGATCTCCCAAATGGAATTAATTTGACCTTGCTTCCTTCTAGTCGACGTCTACATCAATACATTAGCCAAAAACGAACTCTACTACGAAAATTATCAAATGGTTTCCGTCATGTTTGCCATGTTGATGAATTTTGAAATGGATCTAAGAACCTTGCGGATATTGAATGAAATTATTGCCGAATTCGATATGTTGGTAAGTCCACTATGGTTGCCTTGCAATCCTTAAGGTTTATAATATAAATTTAAATACCTCAATATAGTTGCTGTTCTACAAGGAATACTATTCGGTAGAGAAAATCAAAATCGTCGGCTGCACATACATGGCAGCTTGTGGACTGAATCTAAACTTTGCGGGTTCCACTAGTGCAACCGTGAAGAACAATGAATTGAACCCAACTGGTAAGTGTTAAGCTTGTGTGAAGCTACTGAAACCATATCATTTATCCGTTGCGTTTTAGTCAACCCCGGAGGAATTAGGCAAGGACTGGTCTTTACGGAGAACGAGAAGGAAAGAGAGGAAGTTGTCTTTGTGATGGCATCATATGCACTGGACATGATGCGTACGCTGGCCAAGTGTAACAAGGCGTATCAAAGTATTCCGGCTGATCGGAACATTACGGACGGATCAATAGCCATCGGCATTTCCAGCGGCGAGGTTATGGCCGGCATAGTGGGCGCTTCGCAGCCGCACTACGACATCTGGGGCAATCCGGTCAACATGGCCTCGAGGATGGAGTCGACGGGATTGCCGGGCAACATCCAGGTGACGGAGGAATCTGCCAAAATCCTTGAGGACTTCGGCATTGTCTGCCAATATCGCGGCTTGACCTTTGTAAAGGGGCGTGGCGAAATCCCGACCTATTTAGTGGGAATCGATGACAACCTCAATTTCATCACTACGGAGCCAAAACGAGCACCTAGTCATGTGGAGCGCAGTACGGTTATATCGTTGCAAGGCACCTATTCTCACCTAAATGTTGGGGATGATATGAGTGAACTTAATAGCGCTTCGGCCTCAAGACACACTTTTCAAGACATTTGAATGAGCTTTGAATGAAAAATGTTTTTTTCGATTATTGATAATTGTGATTCTCATTGTTGTTTCTTAATACTATGTGAAAATAAAACAAATCCACGAAATTAACTAACAAAATATAATTAATATTTTTCTGCATTACCATCAACAATTATTCCATATGTTATACTACCAGTGATTGCATGCGAGCGAATGAATTTATTACAAAATGTTTACAAGAATATATCAAACTATTCGGTTTTACTTTCATCACCAGATGAATGGATGCTAAATTCGTCTGGATCTAGTGATGACATTACTGTAAAGCGTCTCGACTCCCGTTTGTCCAGTTTCGTGGACACTAATCTTAAGTTATCATCGATGCCCACAAAGTAGGTGGGTATTTGCCCGCGGCCCTTCACAAAGGTCATGCCGCGGTAGTTGCACTGAATGTCGAACTCCTCGAGTATTTTGGCCGACTCCTCCGTCACCTGGATGCGTCCGGGCAGCCCCGTCGACTGCATCCTCGAGGCCATGTTGACCGGATTGCCCCAGATGTCGTAGTGCGGCTGAGAAGCGCCCACCACGCCGGCCATTATCTCGCCGGTGGAGATGCCGATGCAGATCTGCCCGTTGGATAAAGCCCGATTAAAGGGCCTGCTCGAGTACGCCTTGTTGCACACCGAGACGATTCGCATCAGGTCCAGAGCAAACGTTGTCATTATGAAGGCCACCTCATCGTGGTTTGAATCGCTACCTTTTGACTCTTGGCGAATGCGCACCTGCTGCACTGAAATAAAGATTGTAGAGCTCACGGGGACATTACCTAATCAGTACTTACTTTCGGTTTCGAATGAAGCGCTTTGAAAGTTGGAGGTGAGGCTAAAATCCAATCCACAAGCTGCCATATAAGTGCAGCCTACGACCTTGATCTTCTCAACTACGTAGTATTCCCTGTAGGAAGACAACTGCCATCGAAAGAATTAGATAAAGTAAAAAAACAACCTTTATACATAAACTAACCAGTTTATCGAACTCTGTTATGATATCGTTTAGCACTCTGAGGCTGGACAAATCCATTTCAAAATTGAGTAACGTGGCGAACATGACCGATACCATTTCATAATTTTCATAGTAGAGTTCGTGTTTGGCTAAAGAGTCGAGATAGAGGTCGACTGCGGAAGAGAAGGCTGAAGTTAATGTTTGCCTAACTCGCTGGTATTCAGTAGAAAACCGACCAACATGAGAGGGAAGAATGTTGTTGAGCAGAATTATAATTGATTGGTTTGTAACATCGGCCGCCTTTTGCTTATTTAGCAAGTCCACGTTGAGCCTGTATGGAGCATTAGTAAAAACAACTATGGTTTGTTCTATAAGTTCACCTATCTCTCACTAACTTGTAGTTCAATTTGGTGTTGAACTCCACCCGCCGCTCCTTTGCATACATAGTGATCAGCATTATGCACACCCGAAGACAATGGGCTATCTCCGCTCTCAGGAACGGAGAAATGGTGGCACTGTGCTGGAAAACGAACACGAACTGGAAAAGCACGATCAACACGAAGGCGATGCCCTCGCAGCAACTAACGCAAATCTTGAGGGCAAAGGGGATGCGAGCGAAGGTGTAGCTCATGCCGAGGATCAGGGAAATCATGTTCGTGAAGACCCAAGGATTGAAGCAGGATTCCCTATTCACATCATAGTGAAAGAGCTTGTTCTCTATCATATCCAACTCATATTGGTTTTGATCACATTTGATCTAGAGATATGAAAAATGTAAGGAAGAATATAATGTAGGGAGGTTGTAAGTCTTTTAAGTAGTAAATATTATAGATTTAATTTTAACTATCAAGTCTATTGTTATTCCTGTTGCTGTTGGTGTAAAAGTGGGAAAAGGATAGATCAAATGTCGAACTGCAGCTCTCTAAAGACACCTGCAAACCGGCTCCTATGCGCATGTCGATATCCAAGGAATGTTCAGCCCTAGAGATCGGAGTAAACGTTTACAACTATACCAACTATCTTTTTAACACTTTTAAATTTTACTAAGAAAGAAGATGAAAATTTTTCTGAAGCTAGCCGATTGGAAAATGGTTACAAATTTAATTTATTTAGTGATATCAGTACTTTTTTATATTTCAGGTGCATTTGTCGCATTAAGATAATTACTAGAAATACGATCCTATAGCTCCCATAGAAAGATTTGAGATTTCCAGTAAACCCACAAAAACTGTAAAATTATATATCTGACTGTAAGTGCTACCCTCCCCATTACTATAAATAAATAAATCGCCATTCACTACGATATAGGGGAACTCACTAAAATCATGGAGACCACCATGTAATACAAGACCATTATCATCATATAGACTGAAACGCGCAGGACGAAACTGTGCTGGATCTTGTCGAACAGGTAAAATGCCAAGCAGCTGAGCTTGCTGTATTGTTTGAGCTCATTATGTCCATATTGCCACCAACACACTTTCTTGTACCATGCGAGGCACAACAGGGAAGTCAGTATGGAAAACACAATCAGGTCGACCGCTGTACATTCGTTACAGTCAACTTTGCTGTTCACTATTTGAATGTAGATCAGGCAGCCTCCAATAGCCCAGGCCAGAAGCATTGAGTACTTGAAGATAAAGTCCGGTTGGTGCAGATAGTTCCATTCCAAAGATGAGTCCTTGAACACTGCACAAAACATTCCCACCTCCTGTTGGGCTTTCTCATTACTCGTATTTGTATCCCGGCGGCAGCAAGGCGAACGACATCTATAATGATCTTTAATAGTATTTTACAATTGGATTTATTAAGAAAGGCAGAACTGAAAGACATAACATCAGTTCGATTCAAGAGGCCGAATGAAACGTCTAGAAAATGAATAAATATAATAATAGAACTTGCAGTTCTGACGTTCTTGCATTAGCAACACACCACTTACTGAAAGCCCCCAACTGGCATCTTGCTAAACTCCTCACGCAACTCATTGGACATTGCGTCGGCACTGAGAAGCTGTGTTTTGCGAGTTGGTCGCAAAGTTCTAAGTTCGAGTTCAGAAAAGGAGGAACCCAAGTCTACGGATCTGACTGAATCCCGGTTTACTTCACCGGTAAGAAGGTAGGTGCTCATCGGATGCTTTTGCAGCACGGGATCCCTGTGGGCCTTTTCAGTGCCGGGAAATATGGTGTAGTCGGCTGCATTTAAGCTACTTAGAGTTCGTCCGCTAACGTGCACATAGCCAGGTTTACCGGTTGCCTCCAGACGACTAGCGATCTCCACGTCAGGACCTGTTGGAAGTTATTTATCAGACTTTCCTATAACTACCTTGGGAATGGCCTACCCCATATGTCGAACTGCAGCTTGGCCACTCCAATGACACCTGCAAACAGGCTGCCTGAATGGACTCCTATGCGCATGTCGATATCCAAGGAATGTTCAGCCCTAGAGAACGGAAGATTAGAATAGGAGCTAGACCAATTATCTTATGTAAACTAGAAATACGATCCTAAAGATTCCATAGAAAGATTTGAGATAAAGCTTACTTGTACTTGTTATACCCGTTACTCGTAGAGTAAAAGGGTATATTATTGTATTGTATTTCCGACCCTATAAAGTATATATATTCTTGATCAGGATCACTAACCGAGTCGATCTAGCAATGTCCGTCTGTCCGTATGTCTGTCCGTCCGAATGAACGCTGAGATCTCGGAAACTATAAAAGCTAGAAGATTGGCATTTTGCATGCAGATTCTAGTTAAGTTATACCCGATCAAAGCTTTATATCTCTATCTCCCTCACACTCCCTTTAGCTGAGTAACGGGTATCTAATAGTCGGGGCACCCGACTATAGCGTTCTCTCTTGTTTTGTCTCTAATCCTGCTTTCAATGGCAAACATACCTCACCTCCTGGAGGTTGGCAATCATGGAAATGCCCAGAGACACGGCCATCTTGGCGTGATCGGGATCACCCTCCGTCAAACCAGACACGCAGTAGTAGCAGTCGCCCAGGAACTTGATGCGCTGCACATTGAAGGTAGAGGCAGCCATGTCGAATCTGCCGTAGAGGTCGTGCAGGACCTTCACCAGAGTCTGCACAGTCAGAGTCGTTGTCAAGTGGGTGTAGTTCACAACATCTGCGTACAGAATGGACACATCCGGATGGATCTGAATGGCCATGAAGTTTTCCCTCTTCCGTAGACTACCCAGGTTGAACCGGTCGGGGCCGTCCTCCGACTGGGATATCTTGCTCTTAATGATGGCATGAATGGGCTTCGCGATCTGAGGCGGCAGGATGCTATCCAGAAGCATTGACTCCTGGCGCAGGGCGTTGCGCAACCACATCTCCTCCTTGATGAACTGGTGGCGGTCCAGGAAGGAGGCGCGCACCACAGTGTCGTTCATGATGCGAAAGAATATGCCCATCATGTTGAAGCCCAGGTAGTGGAACACGTCGACCGATATTATATAGGTACCATGAATATTGCGCGCAATGTTATCCTTTTCGCCCAATGGAAACCAAAAAAAGTAGTTAATGTACAATGCACTGACCGAGGTGGCCAGTACGGCTGCTCCAGCGATCGAGGGGATCGGAAGGAACATGTAAATCATGCATAGCAGAAACACGTCATATGTGGTATTAAGGGGCCAGTGCGTCTTGTAACAATGATATGTGATGAGCGCTAAATCTGAAAATTAATAGCCAATAAGTGGGTAATAGGCGAGGGCATAACTTGTTGGACTTACCGGAAAATACCACAACAAAGGCGGCCAAAACCGAGGTTAAAACCATAACCCACCTGTGACGAATTACAAAGCTCTCGAAGAAATTTATACCCATTAGGCCAGTAACCAAAACCAATGATGTACCTTCGCAAATCAAATCGATGTACGTGAATTTGGTATACTGCATAAAAGTCAGTGTACAGAAGTGCTCAATCGATCAACTGAGAACTCTCACCTCGGCACACGACCATTTCACCACTTGAAGGAAGACGACCACTAGTATGTACAAGGGATAGAAAACTTTGAGGTAACTGATCATCAGGCGGACCTGGTACTTCTTGTACTCCTCCTCTAATTTCAATTCCCTACATTTGGCCTATAGATGACATATTTAGTAACTTTAGGGTCTAGCGCTTTCTTACCTTCAAATAGCTTTGTTCCCACTTGCGCTCCTCGGAATAGTCAAGATGACATGGCTTAAACCTCTCCCTGAACGACGCTTTTTTGGGCTTCCTTTTGTTCATATCCCCGAATTTTCTCCTAGTTTTCGATAGTTTTGTATAAATATTGAGGAACTTGGCTAGGCCTGCTAGTCAAAAGCATAAGGGCTGTTATTTTCATCCTTTTTCAGGACAGATCAATTAAAGATTTTATGGATCTCGAAAGAAAATCTCCATTGAACTCTTATGTTCTGGATATCTGACCCTATATCAAGTGTTCTTTATTTAAAAAAAAAAAAATGTCGGTTGTTTTTGGTACATTTTGATTGACCTATTTTAGGTTTTGTTTAAATTCGATCTTAATTTAAAAATGTTATTCTTGAATTTACTCTGCCTTTTTTCCCTCAATGTACCAATAAAGCTATGCAAATACCAGCTCTTTAAAGGTTTGCTAAATAGTCTCACCAATTCTTGTTCCAGGAAGTGACATGCATTTTCCATTCGAATTTCGAAACATAATTAATGATTTTGCTATGCCTATCCATTAAAAGTGTCAAAAGCAAGAACGGCAGTGGCAAAAGCCAAAACCTGAAGCCTGGCTGCTAACTTGATTTGGCCTTTTTGCCCCACACCAATCCAGTTTAATTGAATTAATCCCCGACACCGTGTTAAAATTGTGAGTGCCAAGTGCCGAACGGATGCGAGGGAAGCCCTTTTCTCACGACCAATTAACAGATATTTTTACAAGCAATTTGGAAAATATGATGGCGCTGACAGATGTGGAAGGTGAGATCGCCTCCCCTTGATGCTGATGATGCTTGTCATTGTTTGCTGTAATTGACGAGTTCTCGCCGGGATGAAACATCAAAAAAGCACGAAAACACGACAACATGAAAATGCGAAAATACGCGTTAGAGAAACATCCATTTCCGGCGAAAGCCCCCAGGATTCGGTGTCCCTTTCCACTCGCTATAGAGTTGTTTTATCTGCACGGACACGGTCCAATGTTCCTTTGACATGTAAAACGCTCTCGTCCAAATGCATGCCGTAAAGAAAAAAACTAGTTGGCTCGTTTTGAGGAGAAAAACTCAGTGAAAACAATTGGAAATTCAGGTGAATTCCAAATGCAAATTAAAAGGCAAAATCTATTTTCCCTGAAAACAGTTGGGAAAATTAAATGACAATTATTTGGTTGCATTGCTGTGGTGTTTCCATTTCTATTATCACAATTTATCCTCGTAGCCTTGGAAATGGTATTATTGCAAACTTTTGATGTTTTCAGCATATTTAGGTAATTTTACTTTTGAATATGAAACCAAAACTAAAAATTATAAATGGAAATATAATAGCCATATATCCCAATTAAATCTCTGGTGTATGGTGATAGGCATCTGGTTTTAATTGACGTACATATATCGTTATGTCTGACATAAATTTTTTGCTGAATGACTTAAAATATTTTAATTGGAGTAAAACAATTAGGCAAAAGGTAAAATACGCGTAGGAAACAGTTTAGTTTACAATGTAAATATATAAAAGTAATTTCTTTTAAATAATCGATCAGTGCTCTTCAAAACCCAACATAATGCATATTTTCCAGAACTTCCAATTTGTATTTATTCACCATTTCTTTGATGAGGAAAACCCACTCTATGCTAGGTAATACGAATTCAGATGATTATTCGAAAAATCGAAACTGGAAATGAAGAGAAATCCTTGCACACTCAATAACAATGCGGCAAATGTTTCCATGACAAAAAGCGAGAGGAAAAAAAGCAAGAACGCAATCGAAATCGGGTTTCATTCTCAGGCCATTTGCCATTCCCAGAATCCAAACTAACAACATTGACTCAAGTCCACACTGAAATGCGAAAAAAAAGATGGAACTGAAACTAAACCCTCCCAAGCTAACTAATCTTTTTTTAGGGATTTCTTTTTTCCCTTTTACCAGTTTTGCTGCCAATCCGAGCGACCAAAACGAAAATGTCATCATCAGCAGAGCTTCGGTCAGAGAATAGAAGAAAAACCCAACCGAACTGGAAACTATCCGCCCCCCTTTACCCCATATACACACGTATATACATATATACTGCCACTCAACGTAACTTTTTATGTGCAACATAGCAGAATGATTGTGTTCCGTTCCAGAAATATCAGCACAACAAGCACGGCAACAACTCCGGCCACAGCAACAACATCTTAAGCCGTTTGGCATAAAATTTCACACACCATTTTAGCCAAGTGCCACATTACCTGCACACAAGATGGGACTCGACTCGAGTCGAAATACCCCTGCCCGTCATAGCCCGCCCCCTGCCTCGAATGTCCTGTGAACCAAACCGAGGAAGAAAAATAAAACGTTGGAAAAATGCTGGAAAACACGAAACTGAACATAAAAAATACCTTTTGACACATGCAAGCAGAACCAAATGGGGGCGTGGCCGCAGCCAAAAGTGTTGGCCAGTTTGGGGTGGGAGATCCAGGAGGGAGGAAAGGCTTAAAATCAGCGGGCAAGGACTAAAATGGCGCCAGCCAAACGAGCTTAAAAGGAAAAGAAAAATCTTGAAAATTGCATTTTAAGAAGAACTTCGTGTGGCTATAACGAAAAATCTATAAACACACATACAGCATGTAGGGATATATAGTATATATATATATACATATATACACATATGGGGCGGTGCGACTGAATGCAGACGATGGGAAAAGGATACGAAGAAGCTCAATCTGGCACTGACTTGGGGCCACAATAGCCATTCGGTTATCCAGTTGGTCAGCAAAGCATCCAGGACCAATCCAATACAATTTTAACGGTAATGTGCGCCAAAAGCAAGCGATGCCGAAATTGATATGGCCACCAAAATGGTGAGCATTCACATTCAGCTGAGGTTCGGATGCAAACGAAAATATCACGTATACGCACCATAAGCTGGGATATTCAAAGGTTACGGAAAGGAAAGGGAATGGCTCTGCATGCCCTTGAAACTGGCGATTCGAAATAGAACATGGCTAAAAATAGGTGAAATGTTTATTGCTCTTACAGCTCCGATCAAGGTCCTATAAAATGTATTCATGCAGTTGATCTGTTTAAAAAAAACATATATAATACTTCGAATTTTACACTTGCGTCTATTAGCATTCACTCTTATTTGAGTATCAAGTTGCCATAACAACTTGCACTTCAAGCCAACATGCTTTGGCAGAAACCTAAATCCAGAAGCGCGAAAACCGAGCGGCAAGAACTCCAGAATTATGGCAACAAATTGCAAACAAACAAGCAACAAACAAGTGAATCACCTTTAACGCTTCCTATGCACTTTTTGGTCCTTCGCCCTGCCACACTCCCTTTTCTATCCTTTTCCGGCCAAAGGATCCTGGCCAGCTGGCAGGCAGGGGTAGGCACGGTGTTCAATGGTCGGGAGGCGTGGCAGTTTTTTGTCATAACTTCCACTGCCTTCAGGCAAGTTCCAGGAATAACAAAAAACTGCACACCGAGAGGCAGCGGCAGCAGACAGGTTGAACAGAACAGCTAAAGACCGAGACATGCATGTCAAAGGACAACGAAATCTTCGAGTGTGAGTGTGGCAGGCCCTACACAGGGGAAAAAAAGGGTAAAATAATGGACAAGCCTGCAATATAAATATTCAATTTTTGTTATAGTATGTTGTAGTATGCGATTAAATTTCTAAATTTATTTAATTTAATTCTATGTGAATTGAATGATTGAAAGAATACATTTTATGAATTTTTTGAATTTGTCAGAATTTTTTTGTGCTATTTCTTGAGAACAAAAAGTTGCACATTTTTGAAAAATCACTGTTAACTGCATAGTGTATAAAATTCAAGCAGATTGAACCACAAAATGATGCCCCTTTTTCTTTAAATGAGAATGTTGTTTGAATTATTTTGAAATTCAGGCCATTCATTCATTCATTCGACTTAACTAAAAATTCAAATTCAATAAATTTCTATTAAACTCAAAATGCATGAATCAATTTATGCAGGGCTGTATTAAATATTTGTAATATTATTAATTGTTTACAAGATGAAATCTACATAAAATCATTTCGCCAATTCTACCTCTCAGAGACCCTCTGACTTCGAAAAAGAGCGGATGAAATATTATGGCGATTTAAATTACACAAGCGGGAGCGAGGAGATATAATATTTCAGTTCGAAATAGAGCTAGATGGCGCTTAAAGTTACGTGAGTGGGATGGAGAAAGACTCATTCGAAATTCGAACTGGCCTGTTGTTTACATTTCTACATCAAATTAAGATGGCGCATTTTAAGTCAAAATTGATACCACATAATATCAAATTGATCATCGTTCCATGTCAAGTTTTTTTTGGGTCTATGCCTATGGAGAAGATATATAGAGAAGATATATAATTGCCACGAAACCAAAATGTAAATAAATAAAAAACATACTCCACTTTCTTCGCAGTGTGCCGTTTGTGTGCGTTGCTTAACACTCAAAAGCGGAAGTAAGCGGCGTGTGCTGCGGTCGAGGATGAGCGGAGTGAAAGGAGTAAAGGGAGCGATGGGTGAAAAGGAGTGTGGTGGTGGGGGTTGGGACAGGAAGCAGGCAGAAGTTTGTTTTCTTGCGGCCTCATGACTGGCACTTCTGTCTGCTGCTGCTGCTACTTCTGCTGCAGTGACAGCAAAAACCAAGAAGAGACAACGGCACGGCAGCCCACGAACTCGAAGATGGCAGCAGGCAGCCGGCAGAAGGATAAAGGCTGCAGGACGAGTATTTCTGCAAGAGAAGCCTGCAGGTGGATGGCAACAGAACAGGACAGGTGTGCTGCACTAACCGACACAAAAATATCACTTTAAAGTTTGCCACTGAGTCCTGTCGTCTGTGTTGGTTTTTGACATGAAATTGCATTACATTTCACACGGAAACAAGTTGGGTGTTGCAATGAGTTGGCCCTGCACTTTTGAACATTGTCTTATTTTTATGCCAACTGTCGTTCGGTTTCTCGGTTGCTCGAGTGAAGTGTACAAATTAGTTGGCCTTGTCACAAGCAGTAGCAGCAGCAGCAGCATCGAGCGCCGCAACAACAACTTACTCTTGTCTGGCATCCTTAAGCTACTTTTCATCGATCCGCTCAGCAATTACGTGCAGCGTTCTCTCTACGGAAACAATTTATCAGACTGGGCAAACGACCCAAGCTGGTTTCCTCGCCTTCCTCGAAGGAAACAAAAAATCAAGGGAAGAAACACGAAAACAAGGGCCCCGGCCACTTTTACCGAGCGGAATGTATGCCCAAAGTGCATGGTAAAGTAAATTTTATTTAACGGCAGCAACAAACAAACAAAGTGGAACAATTTTCACCAGGAGTTATGGTTGCAAAATTGAGATACTCTTTAAAAATGCAGTGAGTTTAAATGTTAAGCAATGAAAAAAAATGTAGCAGTTGAATTGGGCATTTGGTATTTAAAACCTTTTTTTCTTATTTAAAAAAGAAATCCTTTATTTTTACTTTTTCATAGTTATAGAAATTAAAAATATTTTTTCTTGTAATTTTTGCTTTATTTATAAACAATAAAAACCTTACATGATAAAAAAATATTTTACCTTACGACTCACATTTGTATAAGTTGGAATACCCCGAATTCAATCAGAAACGGGGCCTTGAACTGCGTGGGTAAAATGCCAAACAGCAAAGGAAAACATGGCCTCAGGCCAATGAACTATATTAAGGAACGCCCACGGCTGGAATACTTATATACATATAAGGATCGGAACCCCTCCCAGTTCGCTCACCTCATTCGGTTGCTGCCAAATCGTCACATCATTACTTATAGTCCGGCAAAATATAGTGTTTTGTGTCGGGCTTAGCCTAAAAATAGACTGACTCCGGCCAAATTGAAAACGTTTCGGCTAAAATGCACTTAACGAGCCAGCCTAACCGGCTAGGAGCCCCGCGATCCCCGCCAGTTCCTGGCCATTGACTGACAGGAGCCAGTGTTGAAATTTATTGTGCTAAGCAAACGGGCAATTTACCAAGCTGCAATTGTCGGAGGAAGCCGAAGACGAAGATGGAGGGACTGGCGGTTGCATGTATCAAGGGGCAGGGAGTGCGCTGTGTCTAATCGTTGCGCTAAATTAACACGTATACGCCACGTGGTTGCCCAAGATGTTTGTCTGCTGGGCAATTGCAGAGCTCCTGGTTAGTTGCTTACATTTTTCGTTGCATACCTTTATACCCTTGGAGAGGGTACTTGCCACGGTACTCGAGTTAATCGGGCCTATAAATATAAATATTTTAAATAATATTATCCTTTTTTTAGGATTCATTCACAATTCCAAATTTCTTATGAAATTTGTTCAATGAAATTAATTAAATGTGCTTTTATATAAAAAAAAACAAATTTTAAATTAAGATTTGTAATAATTTAAAGGGCAAAAATTAATTTGCGGTTAGGTGTAGTACAGTACTAAATGCCAGCCTTATCCAATGATGTTCAAAATCATCATCAAAGTATTTAAAGAAATAAGTACATGAAACTTATAATTCATTATGCTAGTCACTGGGCAGCTTACTTTTAAATGATAATACATATTTATAGCATTTACATTACATTACTCGTACCTTTAAAGACGTTATATAAGTTTAAAAATGTCTCTTTTTTATAATAATTATATACTTTGGGCATTAGAGTTATATTTTCTACAGAATAATTTCATAAATATCAGGTTTTTATTATTATATTTTTTAAAGAATTTTTGTTTTATTTTTAACGCCATATTTTGTTCCTTTTACTCTGTCTTTATTGGTATATCGATTCGATGTAGTAATTTCAGTTTGAGTACCGGATATTTTATAGTCGAAAAGTCCCGCTTTTCTCCCGTGGCAATGCTCACGTTTTATGGGCCACAATTTCACAGTTAGCCAAGTTAGCCAAGTGGAGGTGCCAATATTGTTGTAAACGGCTGATAGTTACCGCTGCCGCCTGTGTTGCTGTTGCCTCGGCAAAGTGCAATGCGCCAAATGCGATTGCCATTTGCTCCAAAGCTCGTTTTGCCATTTTTTTTTTACCCCAGTTCCCGGAGCTCCGTGAGGAGTTCTCATTTCTGTTTCATTTTTATTGCATTTCATTCGCTTTTCGCCACTCAGCAGCAGCAAAAGCAGTGGCGAGCGAAATGCGAAATACATTTTTAGTTTTCTAATCGACGCGCGTTCATCGCATAAAAATAATGCAATAAACGATAATCCAAACGAAGCCAGCTGCATTTTTGGCTCGACTTTTGTACGGTGGTTCGATAATGTCTTGTTTATGGTCTAGGGCCAAAGGAGGGAGCTTGGGTATCTTTTCAGAAATGGTGGCTAATATCGGAATAGTTTGCAAATGGTTAGGGGACGAAAAAGGACATAACAGGGAAAGTACGTTTAATCAATCTGCAGCTAAAAAATTGCTTTTCTGTCCACGTTTTTCAAAAAGTGGGGTGAAATATGTTCAAAAAAGTTTAATTCAACAAAATAATAATAATAAATAATTACTTAAAAATGTAATATCTTCTTGTAGTGCACCTGGTTAAGGTAGCAATTCTCAAAACAATATCAAAGTTCCACTCAAATTACTGCCTTAAGTTACCTTATATTTCTAAAAATCTTAGAAAATACAACTGAGCAAAAAGGATTGCTTAAAAAGTTTCAGATTACTTTCAGCTGTACTTTAAAACCATAAAAAATAAATAAAGTTTTCCCCATTTAAAAATATACTTATTTGATTTCTTTTAATTATTTAAACAATATTTTCTATTTATATATAAATTCTAAATATATATAAATTGCATTTGAACTTGAGTTAAAAGTTATATTGCTTAGAGAAATCAAACGAATATAATTAAATTGGAATTTTAAGCAGTTCCAGCTCATTTGCATTGAAATAAGCCAATTGTCGGTGACATTGAACTCCGTTCAGCTTCAATTTATTTGAAAATTCCCCCAGAACACAAATCGACTCCCATTTCAACTTAAAGTTCAGGCCGCTCGGGCATTTGGAATTCATGGCGCATTTAATGAACTTTGGCGACAGGCAGCCGGCTAAGAGCAGGTGAACACGGCTCCAAAAACAGCTGAGAGCCATTTGGAGGAGGCAGAGCTTCTGGGAATGATAAACGGCTCGACTGATAGGGGCTAAGCAAGCTGAATGAGAAGAGCAGGGGGCTTTTCTTTTTTTCCTGTTTTTTTTGTTGGCTCTGTTCGCCTCGCGAAATTTAACAACACAATAAAACACATCAAATAAATTTGCGCTGAAATTTTGCTTATCGGCGAGGCGTGGCAGGGGATTGTAGGATGTTTAAGCGAAAGATTTAATGGCAACTTGATAAGCAGACAGCCAGGAGTCGCTTTAAACTCATGGTAATAAACTCAGCGAGCCGTGAAGCTGTTTTGAAAATCTAAATAGACTCGCCAGAGCAACTTGAATTTATTTCGCCACCCTCCCTCCCACACGCCCCGCAAAAAGTTAAGAGTTGAAAAAAATACGGAGCGCGGCAAACAAAGGCTAGAAATAATACCGCGGCATGCATAATTTCGAATGGTTTTTCGGCGTCGAAGCGGCCACATTATGCAACATTCCTTTCAGCAGACACACACACAGACATCTCTCCTCGAGAACCCAACCCCTTACCGCATGCTCATTATGATAATAAAAATGCTGAGCGGCACGGCGATATGGCCGAGGGGCGTGGCCGGGCAGGGCAGATCTGCGTGGGAAATTCGAGTCCACAGTCCACCTACCTCCGCGTTCAAAGCCCACAACAACAATTAAAACGTTATTAAGCGGCCGACAGAGAAAAAACAGGAATTATGCAAGGACGGGGCGAAAAGGAGTCGACGGCAAAGGAAATGGCGGACCACAAAACAGATACAATGAAAGGTAGGAAAGCTAGAAACGAGCAGCAAATAAATGACAATGCGGCAAAAAATGTTAGTGAATTTGTGGCCAAGGATGTGGACAAAAGGCTGCTCAGCTAATGAATGTGTGGGCTAAATGGAAATGTACTTTTTCACGAGTGTATGTCTAATTTAGCGTTTGTACAGTGAGCAATCAATAAGACAATCTGACAAATGAGCTAAAAGAGAATTTTTTTTAATTAGTAATTTCTATTTCTTGGCAGATTGATTTACACTCATACTTTTAAAACAATCAAAGGCTGAAGGCTCTTAATTATTTATATTAAGGATAAATATAATTTAATTAATCAGGTTATTATTTTAGTTCATATTTTAAGTAATATGTTTTTCTGATTTAATTTGTGCTTACTTTGAACCCAAGTTAGAAATAAACTCTGAATGACTAATTTGTTAAAATAATATATAATGGTGATATTTAACTTAATACTGTAAGTAAATAATTTAACTTGTATAATCTACAAATATAATTTTTAATAGCTACAAAATAGATGTAAAACTATAGTTAATTTATTGATGTATACTCCTTTGCGAAAACGACAATCAATTCGAGTGGGCGGACTGAACGGCAACAAAATTAAAACAAACTTTTGTTGCGATGCACAATGTTTCTAAATTATTGCTGCTGCTGCTGCTGATGGTGCATTTGTTTTCTGGTCTTGAAATGTTAATTACGGCCAAAGGAATACATGAAAAGAATTCCATTTTGGGGCGCTGAGAGAGAAACAAAAACTTCACAAATGTTAATTATTTAGTATGGCAAGAGAACAAAGAATCTTTGCAGGACGAAACAAAAAACAACAGGCAAATAGGCACACACATGTGCATAAAGGAGACGGGCGGCAGTAGAACGAACAGAATAATGCACTCCAGCCCACACACTCCCCAACAGATATACAGATATTTTTACAATCGCAAGGAAAGTTCATTTTAGGGAGGATACGAGAAAAACAAAGTTATGACTGTGCGTTCTAATTAATCAAGAGAAACGAACTCATTATTTTGCTGGTACGACGAAACTGAAATGTATCTGTTTTTATACCCTTTGCCTTGCAGGAGCTGCCTACATTATTACTCTCAAAAAAAGTAAAATAACCAATTTATAGGTATTAACTAATTTCCTTAAAAATTACTTAATCTGCATTTATACTACCATAATTAAATACATTTATTTTCCCGATGCGATGAAACCGTTTAGAGACATTCTTGAATTATTTTTTAAGCTGGTTAAAATAAACTGAGTCGTTAAAAATTATAAAAACAGCAAAGCAAGCTTTTTGCTCGGCTCAAACTTGCTAAGTTTTAATACTTTAAAAACACCGTTTATACCCTCCTCTTAATAAATCCAAGTTTTGTTCCACTTTTTAGGCTAATTGGGTAGAGTCTAGTGAATAGCACTTGAAGTCAGAACAGGCGGGCTGAAAAACTCTTGACGCATCAGCCGGAAACAACAATGGAAAATGGCGCGGCAGAACCGGAAGCGGAAACTTTGAACCACTAGTTATGAGCATCGTTAATTAAACTACTCTGTATAAATCATAGGCACCCGAAAATGGAGGAGGATCTCGTTGGGCTGCCAGGTTTTCGGCCACACTCCCATTATCTGTCTATCCATCTATCTGGCTATCTGGGCCGCGTCCGTCCACCTCTTCTCCGGCTTTTGGCCTGCTCCACTTGTACAACTTTTGTCTTAGCTTCCTTTTTCTTGGTCTTGGTATGCTACAACATGAGCGGACGAGCGAGATGGGTAGACTTGGCCGAACACTTTTCACGTTGCGCGAAATTTATCATGATTCCATTACATAATTAAATCCGTTTTAATAGAAACTTTGCACGTCTGCTGTTGTTGTTGTTGCTGGCCTCGTCTCTGGGCGCTGTTGTTGCTGCTCTTGAGATGTATTTGGTAAAGTTTCCATCGCCAGGGCCAAATTGAAAAACAAAACAGTCCAAAGGAAGCTGGAAAGTTGCCGCTGCCGCTGCTGCTGCTGCCGGCGTCGCTGCTATTGCGTAAATGAAATTAAGAAAGTAACCAAAGACTCAAAGCTGCTGCCCGCACTCGCCCCCCAGCATCCCCTTCACCTTATCTGCCGATGCCATCTCTGCACTGTAAAGAAAATCCAGCAATTAGTTATTTAGTTAACAAAAAGATACAAGAAAACACTTGGATTTTGAAATCAGTCATAAAAGTGTCTAAAATTATGCCACTTCAAATTTTTATTGGGAATTACGATTTAAAAAGGGGACAATTGATTTTCGCATCATACTTTAAGACACCTTTAAATGTGATTTTTATTTACTTGAGAATATATGGCAGAATATTTTGCCCAAGAGTTTAATTTTTATTTACTTGTTAGTAATTTTTAAAGTTCAGTTCATTTTTAATTTAATTTATATGCTTACAGCACAATGAAGAAATCAGATCCAGCCACTATTCGAGGCAATATAATTTCAATCACAAAGTGTACCTACTATCTATCTAAATTGTAAACGGAAATTTGTAATAAACAAATTTTCTGATATCTAATGAAATTCCTGCTTTATTACCTAAAGAGTACATTTTTTGCAGTGAATCCTTGGCTTTTATATCTGTTCCACTCGTACCCCGTCTTCCACTGTTGCTTGGTTTTTGTCTTGATAAATTACCCCGTCCTTGGCAGCGATTTCAACGTTGTCGGGCGACACAGTAAAGTGATATTTTTATTTGGAGTCTCGCTTCCTCCCCGCGTTTCTTCTCACTCGCTTCTTTCTCTTTCTTCACCTCGTCCCCTCAATTGCTGCCATTTTTAAATCTTGCCAAATTGTTAACGACGCTAAAGTTGCCATTGAATGAGAGTTAAGGCGTTCCTGAAAGTCCTGACGTTGGCCAAAAAAGGAGGTGCGAGGATGGGCCGGAAGCGCTGCAACGTCTAGGAGCGAGGACGACGACAAAGTTTACTAAATGAAAATAATTTTCAGCTGGAAAATTATTTAAAGTAGTTCATTAAGTGGGCAACATTATTTTGGTTTTTTTTTACCCTCTGTCATTTGATAGGGAACTAAAAGTTTAAACTATTGTAAAAGTATTTTTACTTGGGTTATTTTGATTCTTAGTGTTGAAGAAACCATTTTTTCCGATTGAATTATTTTAGAGGAAAGATTTTCTATAAAATCTTAATTCTTACAATATGTGTTCTAAGTGAAAATGTAATGACTTTAACTAATGGCACATTCGAGTTTAAATAGATCGTAATTAACTCCGCAATTTTTAAATTAACCTTAAAATTTAACAACACTCAAAAAAAATTTTAGAAAATCGCTTATGGATTTGCTTTACTGGCGATTTTTTCTATATTTCTGGAAAATTTCTTAAATTTAATAAATTTTGATTAATTTGAAGAAAATGTACTTTACCAGTAGAACATTTTATTATTTTAAAGAAAAAAATCGCCAGTGAAGCAAATCCATAGGCGATTTTCTAAAATTCAGGGCGATTAATTTTTTGAGTGAAGTTTCGTAAAACTACATTTCTTTAAAGCACATTTGGCATGCCTTTAAGTTGCTACAGCTAACCAAGCTCTTGATGTAACCAATTACCCTAACCGCACCATCAACAGTCTCCACATTTTCAATTAAAATCGCATTAGATAACCACATGAAGACCACACAGCCCCGTTCCCAGCTTGTTGCTATGAAAACTCTTCTCTTTTTAGCCTCACCCCGTGTATCGCACTTTCTTTATCCCCGCTTGACAACTCACTTAAATCGCAATAAATAAGGGAAACGAAAAAAAAGCTAAAAAAGGTAGCACACACACCTGACAACATTGAAAAGGGGGGGCTGAGGCAAAGCGATCCCGCATCACTGATAAGGAAAATCCTTGGAAATCCCACTCAACCGTACGGCAACAGCAACCACGAGAAGAACCCGTTCTCAAATACCCGCAACGGGCATTAAAATAAAATTAATTTTTCTTTCACTGAAGCAGGCAGGAAAAGCAAAATGACAAAACGATTGACTATTAAAATGGATAAGGCATAATATTTTTCGCATTTTACGGCTGCAAGGAGGGGACGGTGGATGGGCGGTCGCTATGTGGAAAGCTTGTAGGGGTAGCGTCACGTAAATGCAAGAAAAATAGTTTACAGTCGGAGCTTATCTCACTGAGCCAATAATGTTTGCCTTTTTCGAAATGACAAAAGCACTCAAGCACAAAAAGGAAGAGGGGGTGGCAGCAAAAAGGGAATTTAAGGACATAAAACGCACCAACTAAGGCTTAAAATAAAAATGAGAAAAGTTGTACGGACTCTCAAGAAGAATGCATACTGAAGTTTAAAAAAGGCTCAAATGATGTTTAACAATATAGTTTAGAAACAAACAATTAAAAAATTTCCTACACTGGTAAAAAAAAAATGGTAAATGTCACTATTTTACCATTGTTTCAATTATTTTACCCAGCAAAATAGATCCTAACATGAAAATAGTAAAATCGTATATGGCGCATAGTTAAAAATTGTTTTAAATATTTTTATAGTAAATTCAACGATTTTTGTATTTGATTTGACTCTGTTTTTCACCCAGAATCTTTTGCTTATAATTTAATTTATGGTTTTTTTTCAAGTGAGGGCTTAAAATATTTACTTTAATTTTGAAAATGGAGTTATTTATTGTCATTACAATCAAAAATATTAGTGTGAACTTAATAGACCATTCTGCCAGTATGAAAAATAATATGGGCATGGCTCAGGGGTCAAGGGGCTAAGGTTCTGATACTATTTTGTGCTCGGGGGTACCAGGTTCAAGTCCCGCTAACAACACATTTTTTTTTTTTTTTTTTTTGTAATTAGTAATTTTTTAAATACAATGTTGTTATTAAAATTGTTAAGGAAATGTTAAATATGCTTCTTAAAAACTTTTTACTTACTGTGCCTCTGCCGGTTTTCGAACCGGGGTCCTCTCGCATCAGAGGTAGATGTCTTACCCATTGATCCATCGCACCATGTTACGCGCGAGTGGATAAGTTCAACTTAAATGTAAAGTTAGCAATATCCATCACTCATATAACTTTTTAAAACTAAAAATTCAACATTTCACTTATGCATTTTATGGAAATTTAATTTAATATTATTTGTATCTTGACTTTCAAAATAATTTTGTCAAATAAACTTTTTATTCAAAATAAAGGGCTTATATTCCGGATAAATTGCGAAAGTATTTAATCGGATCATAGAACAACATTGATTATACTATGTGTATAACTTACTATTTATAATAATGAAAACTACTATGCCGACTTTGATTTTTAATACCAGTAATATCTTTTCAAATATAATTCCCATCGATTTGATTATTTTTATATTTGACCGAAGGTTTAAATATCCTTTTTATTAAAATCAATGATTTATTTATTTGATTTAACTATGAAAAGTAGTAAATGAAATAAACTAAAAAAATATTTGATTTTACTATGCGTTTTTTTTACCAGTGTATCAATAAACATTTTTATACCCTTGCAGAGGGTATTATGATTTCAGTCAGAAGTTTGCCACGCAGTGAAGGAGACGTTTCCGACCCTATAAAATATATATATTCTTGATCAGCATGACTAGACGAGTCAATCTAGCCATGTCCGTCTGCCCGTCTGTCCGTCTGTCTGTTTCTAGTCAAACTAGTGCAAACTTGTCTCTCAGTTTTAAAGCTATCGGGCTAAAACTTTCCCAAAAGTCTTCTTTCTGTTGCAGGTAGTATATAAGTCGGAACGAGCCGGATCGGACAACTATATCATATAGCTCCCATAGGAATAATCGGGGAAAAATATGTAACAAAATTATATCGTGGGTGTTTTTGAACCTAGAACCTCCTACTTTTGGAAATGACATTTTTTATCTAATTCTGAATTTCGAATAAAATTTTTTCTAAATCGGACGACTATATCATATAGCTGCCATAGCAACGATCGGAAAATTAATGGCAATATAATAGGAAATAAATTATTGCTTCGTTGACTTTTATTGTATTCTCTTCTACTCTGGGATATGAGTCTTTTTAAATGTTTTCGAATTTCGATTTTAATTTTATCAATATCGAACAACTATATCATATAGCTGCCATAGGAACGATCGGAAAATTAGTCATTAATAGGAATTATCTGCAAGGGTATAAAGGCTTCGGCTGGCCGAAGCTAGCTTCCTTTCTTGTTTTTGTTTATTTCTATGTTTGTTATGTGTAACACAAAGATATAGGTTCCTTTAAAGTTACCTCTATACAGATATAGCTACATTTTTAAATTAAGAAAATTTATTTAATTATTTTTAACTTTTTAGTTGGCATTCATAATATACTTGTGGCCCTCAAAATTATTTATATATATTTTTTAACATTGCTCTGTGGCTGGTTTGTTGTTGTCGTTTGTGCTCCTAATGTTTTCGCAACGGCAATTAAACATTGAGTTTTAGGGCCACCCCCTTGAAGCCACAGGAAGTTCAAGCTGAAGATGCCATGAATAATTTCCTGCTGCTGACCAAGAAGCAGAAGAAGAAGAAGAAGGGGCGATGAGATAAAGCATAGCTCACACGAAAGACAAAGCAACCGCAGAGTGGGAGGAAGAGGGCAATATGTGCTGAAAGGATGTGAGTGGACTCGAAAAAAGTTTCTACGACTGCGGTGCGCTTTTTGGTTGGCTTTTGGGGTCTTCTCTTTTGGACAAACATAACCCCACCCCTTCTCCCTCGGCCAGTCGCCTGAGATTATGGCTCGCTTAGTGGGCAATTATCGCCTGCAGGGCCCATAATTATTATCATCACCAGGACCAAGTTGCATTTTCATTTCATATTCAAAAGGCGTCCTCCATCCAATCCCTATTTCCGTCCCTCTCGCTCGCCGGGCGGTCTCCTGGGGAGCTGGTTGCATGTTATCTGCTTCCACACATGAGTGGCATGAGCAAACCGAGTGAAACTACTGCGAGAGCACATGCTGAAAACATAAATATAACAGAGATATCCCCAGGGGGCGGTGGGCGGAACATGGACGTCTTTTGGGGGGCGGGGGGGTTGAGCACTAGGACCCGTCCGTCGAGCCTTCTCCTCCTCGCACAATGGACTCCGGTTGCGAGTGGAATTGTAAGTGCGCTGCCTGCCCGGACTCTGATGAGCGACTGCCACTAAAAATAATAATAAACGTAAATTTCTCTAATTTACACACACACTCGCATGCACAGGACAAAGGAGAGCAACACACAAACCTACAACCAAGGAGGAAGGGGCTCATGACAGGCACACTGACACAATGCCCTATAGACATGCTTTGAGGAAGGAATCCCCCAAAAACGAACTTTTAATGCCCTTTTGGAACTAAGCGAAATACTGGATTTTATTAATAGTTTTCTAGACGTTCTTTTTATAATGTATAAAAAAAATTTCAGCTTTTAATAATTTTTTTAAAGATCATATCTCACTCTTGTGAGAATATTCTTTTTTTTGTATTAAAAACGTATAACATAAGGTCTTCTAAAGATGAGAATACTTTTATAATTCTTAATAATAATCAAAGTTTGGTTACTGACAAATAAGTAATTATAGTAACATTTTTAGAAAATTTGGTAAAGAGTATGCTAATGAAATTCAGTATGATTTAACCAGTTTTTGTTACCACTCGCAAACGTATTCCTCGAGTCATTATGCTCCTTCTGCAACAAGCTATCTCACTCCGACCCCCTCGGCCACCCTTCCCCCGTCAAATAAACAACAAAGTCACTGAAATTTAATTTCCAAGCTTCAGTGGGAACAACAAAAAGCGAAAGGATGCCGGAGTGCGAGTGAGAGGGAGACAGAGAGAAAGAAAGAGAGATGAAGAGCACTTGGCAGCATGTTCATGTTGCTGCTCTTGTCATGCAGCGACAGCGTTTTCCCCTCTCTTTCGCACTTCTGCCGCTGCAGTAGCCCAAAAGTTGCCTTATCACTTGGGCGCATTTACATAAAAAAACCACAAATAAAAGTTGCCAACTAACGCAGCTCCAAGGAGCAGAAGAAGCAGCACCAGCAGCATCAGGATCTGAATCGGAATCAGAAGAAGAGCCAAAGAAAACAGAAGCACAATCACAATTGCGTTTGGCTATGCACTGAAAAATAAAAAGAAAAGAAAAGGATTTTGCTTATCTTTCACAATTTAAAGATTTTTTGTGCCGATCGCTTTTCTATACTGTGTGTGTTGGCAGAGCAATCGCAGAGCGGAAAAATAAAAATGAGTAGCCGATCAATCTTGTTACATTTGCTATTTTGTTTAAATAACAGGTATACCAGGAATTACAAGTACATTTTTAATTTAAAGTGTATTTTTAATCTTTTTATTGCATAGAAAAATTATATTTTAATGCATTAAATTAAAGGCAACAAGGGAGAACGCTATAGTCTATAGACTATCAGATACCCGTTACTCAGCTAAAGGGAGTGCGAGGGAGATGTAGATATAAACTTTGATCGGGCATAACTTAACGAATGGTCCGATTTAAAAAATTTCTTCTACATTTCGATAGGTATTGACAAACACAATAAAACTGCATTATTACTTTTCCGAAATATTTACATTTTTTAAATCGTATATAAGCTATTGTGGCACCCTTTTGAAATAAACTTGCGCTGTGTAGGAACTCCTAGAAACTGCATGTAAAATGCCAATCTTCTAGCTTTTATAGTTTCCGAGATCTCAGCGTTCATACGGACGGACAGAAAGACGGACAGACGGACATGGCTATATCGACTCGGCTAGTGACCCTGATCAAGAATATATATACTTTATAGGGTCGGAAATGCTTCCTTCTAGCTGTTACATACTTTTGCACGAATACAATATACCCTTTTACTTTTTGAATAACGGGTATAACTATTATTGACACTGCGATTATAATAATATTTTTATATTCATTTCTCACAGTGTATCTCTTTGGTTGCGACTGAGTGAGAGTGACTGTGGCAGTGAGTGACTCTCCAAGCGGGAGAGGGGATTGCGGCAGGGGCAGGGGCGTAATGAAGGGGGCACAGCTTAAGCATTAAAAACTTTTCACATTAAAGCACATTACAACAACAAATCATAGAGCAAACAAAACAAACAAACAAACACTGTCACACACACTCGCATATGTAGAGCAACACATTTAGATAATATGCTACAACTGCTGTGGCGCAAATGACAACGCAAGGGGCAAGTGGGCGAGTGGGTGATGGGTTGGGTTGACGAGGGGGCGGTGGAAAAACTCATGCGAGTTGTAAAAAGCTTTGGCAACAATGTCGCCTGAATGTCGCGCATTGTTTCCAGGCCGCTGCCTCTGACACTACCAAAACTGAAGAGCAACACCCCCTCCCACATACTTTCGAAAATTTTCCGCGCCCCCTCCGACGACGCCACTGGCCAAACTTTTTTTAAACTTTATTTTTGGTTTTATGTTAAGCACATTTGCGCATTTGCCTTACTTATAGCGTACTTTTAAGCGCCAAAGCGCATTAGCCAGGCAATGCATGAAATTAAATTACATATCGCGGAGTCTTCGGCGGAACATGACAGGCTGGAAAAAAGTGTAAAGGGAACCCATATTTAAGCGCGGAGATTTTTCACCCCCCACCCGGGAGAAAAATGGAAGGAATTTTGGTATTCAAAATTTATGTTAAAACAAATTTTATTTGATATCACACGTCAATGGCCATATTCATGATGTTTTTGGGAAAATTATTCAATTTTCAAGGAATGTCAATCGATATATTGATACGATATGAAATTTCCACAGTATTTCGGAACTTAAATATGAAGATATTTAGCAGTGCATAATATACATGCTTAGCTTGCATCTGCACAAGGACACCGCTCATCGCAATTGAAGCACTCGACAGTTTCCGTTTCAGCCATAACTCTCTCGAATTAAGCTCTTCAAACGTTCTTGAAGATTGTTTCATTTGCAGCTAACAATGCGCTTTGCCCCGAGAACGAGACACACTCCACCGCCCCTTTATGAAATGACCTGCACTCAAAAATCAACGCGTTGTCGCTGACAACCCTGAGAACCCGGAAAATCCTGAGAACTCTGGACAATGTCGCGTCTTTTGGTGAGGAGCAAAGTGGAGGGTGGGGGACGCGGACATTTGCCGGCGAAAACTTGTTATGTCGTTAAGTGTGAAACTTATTTCGCACATGACGCCGGTTCAGTGGAGGTGGAATGGGGATGAAGATGGAGACCGAGAAGGGGGATGGGGTAACTGGTGGAGGCTGCGGGGTCAGCTGCCGAAAATTGCAAAAGAAATCAGCAACAAAAGTTTCCTTTCCGTTGATGTTTCGACCCCCTGTCCCACTTATTTTATTTATACGCTATATAATGCGGTGCATTGACTTTAACACAATCCGCCTATTTTTTTAAAAGTAAATATATATATACAAAAATATTGGAAAGGAAACAAGCAAAAACTTTGGTAGTTCAAGATCTATTTTCTGATATTTAAAACAATAGAACCTTTGGTATTTTGTTGTATACAATATTAACTAAAACACATTTTATAAATTATGCTTTTTAAAAATGTTTGGTACATTTTAAACTTATAATCTTTAAATAAATATTTTCTTAGGTATATGATTAAACAAAAAATTTAAATTTTTTAACTTTATATTGAGGGCATTTCAGCTCCGGTGTTTTAGCCTTATTTTGATTTTCTTTCCCGCCTTTTCCGCCACTTCTACTCTCTTTTTGTTTCTCAAAAATCAAAATAGCTAAAAAGTAGCGACAAGTGTTAGGAAGAGTGGACCGGGAGGGGGCTCGAAGGAAAGTGTGACGAGAGTGGAAAAGTTTCGGCCAGCGGAAAGTAAGCGAAAAGCGTCAGCGATGCCATCGAAATAAGGCAGCCGAGGCGGTGAAAGTGGGAGGAGAAGGTGCCACCCGGCCAATCTTAAAATAAACTGCAGCTGCGCGTAAAAAGTGACAAGTTTTGAGCGGACGAGGACAGTTCTCAACTAACAGGAACATGTGTCCGCAGTCTCCTTTATCCTCCTTCCCGGATTCCATCCGGTTCCTCTTTTAGTTCCTTCACTTATTGGCACTCGGACACTTCGGCACGTGACATATTTTGCAACATAAATGTGTTTTCTTTTCCCACACAGTTTTCTTGTTGTTCTATTTGCGGATTTTGACTTTAACTTAAGACAAGGTTGCGTAAGCTGGGGCCAAGTAAATGGGTCAAAATGATGTGTTGACAACGTGTGGTTTTTATTTGGCCATGAAATGCGTTTGAGGGAGAACAAATTAAGGACAGACTGATTTTCAGTCAAAGTTTTCCGTGATTTTTCGGTTACTTACACACAAAAAAAACTAACCAATATAACTTCAAATAGTCCCCAACCACAAAAATTGTCAATTCTACCAATTAAATAGTTACTTTCTCACAACTACAAATACACACAATTAGCAAAGACGGTGTGTGTCAAAAACAAAATACACGTAATTATTATACCCGTTACTCGTAGAGTAAAAGGGTATATTGTATTCGTGCAAAAGTATGTAACAGCTAGAAGGAAGCGTTTCCGACCCCATAAAGTATATATATTCTTGATCAGGATCACTAGCCGAGTCGATCTAGCCATGTCTGTCTGTCCGTCTGTCCGTCTGTCTGTCTGTCCGTCCGTATGAACGCTGAGATCTCGGAAACTATAAAAGCTAGAGGATTGGTATTTGGCATGAAGATTCTTGGAGTTCCTACGCAGCGCAAGTTTGTTTCAAGAAGGTGCCACGCCCCCTCCAACGCCCACAATCGCTTATATACGATTTTAAACATTTAAATATTTCGGAAAAGTAAAGATGCAGTTTGGTTGTGCTTATCAATACCTATCGAAATGTAGAAGAAATTTTTTAAATCGGACCATTCGTTAAAAAGTTATGGCTCATCAAAGTTTATATCTTAATCTCCCTCGCACTCCCTTTAGCTGAGTAACGGGTATCTGATAGCGTTCTCTCTTGTTTTTTATTGTTACGTAACTATCCGTATAGGTCAATTTTACCAATCAAATTTTTTTGGCTTTCTCCAATGTAAAGGAACTACTCACTCAGTTAAATCATTACGAATTTTTATCAATTTTTAACCGTCAAGTAAAAACGCGAAAAGAAATGGCAAAAAGGTAAACCGAAATCAATAAAACTGTAAGTTTCTTCTGAAAATTTCGCACCTCGAATATCCTTAAAACTTTCTCGTCTCAAATCCTTTTTTGCAATCCCTCCCTTGGATTCACCTCCATTTACAGTTGCATTTGCTCAGCTGACAATTCATCTCTTAAGAAAGTTGCTCGAAAATATTCCCCCGTTTTTTCAGAGGATGCAGATGGTTTCCTTTTTTTCCTGGGGGGTATGTGACTGTGGTTAAAAGGAAATGCAAATGCCGAGGCAATTTATCAGCTTGGCGGCAACATTCAAAATTAAACGCAATCACATACAAAAACCCAAAAGTGCGAACAAGAATCGGGAATGAGGGAAAAACTAAAGGAAAAGCGGATGGAGGCTGGATGGAGGAAAAAATACAATTGAAAACTTTTGCAATACGCGGCTGAGCGAAAGAGGGAGGGCTTTTCCGGTTGGCGGGGAAAAAGGGAAAGGAAGAGCGCGACTCGGTGCGTTTTCATATCAAACTTTGGCTATTGCATTTTCATGTGTCTTACTTTCTTTTCACTGATAAGCAGGGGAATCCGAGAAGCCGGGCGAGCCGGGAGGGGCATATCGTTGTCAGCCAAATGCACTTTAGCCGAGTTATCAAAGAGTTGAAATTGCATTGCCCAGGCCCAATGCGCCGTCAGCCAAGGAGAAGAGGCAGGCGCCATTCTTAGCAACAATTTCAGGCGCATTATCCAAAAAGCTCTGGGAGGGAAGTGAGCAGAGAAAGCAGCTGCTGAGCTGTAAGCAAGGATATGCCCCTATGACACTTCACTTTTCACAAACTAAATGTGAGCTCAGGTGTTCTGTTACCAGGAATAGAAACCAAATTTGTGTAATGCCTGACTAAAACAAATTGTTTAGCTTAGCAAAGAAATATTAAAAGAATTTTGTTATAATTTCTCAAATATTTCTTGTGTATAGATTTCAAAAAAATAATTTACATTACATTACATTTACATTTTTTAGTAAGACACTTAACTCAAGAATGTTAAAGCCACAAGTTAGTAGACATTTTTATTAAAACACGAAATGACATTAAATTTATAATTGGACACAACTTTTTCTGTAGTACCATTAAATGGGACCGTTTAAAATGAATCAATATTTTAAGTGCATAAAAATCCAATAATAACAAAAAAAATCTTTTAGGCTTAACCATACAACTTTTTCTATTTTTAATTTTGTAATATAAATTAACAGATTCAATTTAATTAGCTTAATTCCATTGAAAATGCTAAATATTGGAATAGGTACATTACCGTACATTTAAAAAGAATAATAATAATATTTTCTATTATTTGTATTATTATTTCATTTTACTTTAGAAAGTTTTCAGTGCCATAGCAGCTTAGGCAGCAGAAAAGGAGAAGGAGCCGCATTCGCGCTGCTCTAAAGGCACAAAAGACAAAAGTCAAACTTGGCTGCTCAGACAAAGCCTGCGTCGGTCTGTTTATCTTGTAAGGTAAATCATTCGAGACTGAAAGTCAAACAGCAGCCAAGGGAGCCCATGAGAAATCGAGAAGGGAATTGGGTAAGGGGCTGTGCTAACTGTGCAAGCCGGGCGTGCGAAACTTTGGCCAAAGTAGTAGAGGCGACAAAGGCGGGAATTGAATTCAAACAATAGCCGTCATGGGACACAACCGAGTTGCACCATCTTCATCTCCGGCACCTGAGTTGCACCTGCTCCAGCAAGGTTGCAGTCCCAGCCTCCTACCGTCCCTCTCCCCTCCCATCGGACTCTGCCGCATTGCGTCGCTGTCGTGTCCTGCAAATTAGTTGCATATTAAAAATGCGTTGGCCAAACAATGACGATCCTTGAGGGAAACCGAAGCCAAAATTTCCTAGAAGTCCCATCGACCCCAAAACCTTGTCATTACACTCAGAACATTTTTTCGTATTAAATATTGGGTTATATTGTAAAATATTTCTCAATTAGAAATACCGCTTCTTACAATCAGCTTATTATCCTAAGAAAGAAATATGTTATTTAATGAAGAACTTAATTTGTTGTCTAAATACTCTTATATTATATTTATTATTTGAGGGTTATTCTTAAAATAAATCTAATAAATTTATTTTGAATGGTCATTTTGTGAAAATAAAAAATCATATTTTCTTCGAGTGCACTGCTTATCGAGAGGTCGGTGCATCTCTTTCTTTCCTTCGCCGTCTGCGTCCCCCTCATTGAGGACTCGATTGCAAAAGCAGCAGCGGCAGCAGGACGAAGTTTTGCGCTGGCGTCGCTGCTGCCGCCGCTGCCATCAAATGAGAAAAGTTTAAATGACGCTGCAGTTTGCAAATGCCAAGCCGTTAAAAATGAGGATATCTGTATAAGGAGGCGGAGGATTTGCTGGCTCAAAAGCAGGAGCAGGGACAGAGGGCAGCTGATTGGACAGGATGCGGGGAAGCAGACGCACCCAAAGGATGCGGACCCCAATAAGGAGCAACAGGAGCAGGAGCAACACGAAAGGGCCGAAAGGAATGCCATTTAGGAGGTGATAAAGAGGGAGCTGCTGAAGATGGAGCACTGGAGGCAGCCCAATTTGTTATCTGCAGAGAAGTCATGGACCATGGTCAGGGAATCATCAGTTAGCCGCACGACGCAATGGCCTGATCTTGGAAAATGAAGAGCGGGGAAAAAGCGTTAAGATGATGGACGATGCGGCAGAGAGACAGCCAGATAAATGAGCAAATTATTTGAGATTCGAATGAAAAAACAACTTTTATGCGGTTTTTAATGGTGTGAGAGAATTAAACTTGAGTCACAAATTATTTATAACCCCTGTTCAACCCTAACAAACATGTTTGAATGGAAAAATATTATTAAACCATTTGTAAACGAATTATTTTAAAAGTATATGATAGAATTCTGTACTAAATAATTTTGAAATACAGTATTATAGTTTCCAGGAAATTATTGCCAGGGTTAAAATGACAATTCGAAAATAAGTTATAAACATATTTATAATTAAAGGGTTTTTGGTTAAGATTTATTTTTAAAATCAAAAATAATATGTAAAGTTATTATTAAACCATTTACCAATGAATTATTTTTAAAGTATATAAAAAGCTTCTGTACTAAATAATTTTGAAATATAGTATTATAGTTTAGGGTATTAGCTTTGGTTAAGAAACATTTTTACAATCAAAAAAATGATATGTAAAGTTTTTTTTTAACAAATGGTGGAGTTGAATATGAACTACATATAGGTGTTATAATTAAATTTAATACTAATTATATGATATATCACCCTTAAGCTTATAAATATTTTGACCATTATTGTCGTTCAATTGAACCTCTTTTTTCAGTTAATTCTACCAATTCAGGACTTTCTTTCTGCACAACTTTTCCACACTCTTTAATCCCACTCCACTCATCCATAACCGGCATTAAAACGCAATCAGTGTTTAGCATGCTCAATTCTTATTTTCGTACTTGTTCCTCTTGCTTACACTAAAATCACATCAGATCCGCTGTGGGTGTACGTACTCTGTGTGTGGGCGGAAAATTGCTTCGTCTTCCGCCTCAACCACGAAGGCAAGTTGGATTCCACGTTTTCCGATTTTTTGCCTTCCCACGCGACTTTGTCTAACTTTTTCATTAAATGTATTTCAATACTTTTTCGACCACCCCCTTGAACGCTCCACCAAGAGCACTGCCAATTTTTCCACTTGACCAATTCATTTTTGGCCCCTCATCCCCTCCGAACACCCCAACCACCCAAATTTGATTTTGTTTTTTCTTCGCACCAACTTTTAGTTGATTTAGCTGCCCCGCGACGCGTACTGAACTCGCCTGCTCTGCTCAACTGATTGCTTACACTGAGTGCAAACAGTATTCTGATTGGTTCAGGGCAATCAGTGGCTGGGGATCGCAGAAATATATCGAGATTTTCGACCATTTTTTTTAGCAAAGCGGTCAAAAGCTGAAAGGAAACATTCAATTACCAACGGGGATTCGGAAAGAACACACAAAAAAAAAAACTATGTAAAATTAACATAGAAAAATAGTAGTACACTATTTTATGAATTTTTCATGTATTTTGTTGTTTTATTTTTTTGTTCATTGAATAGTATTTAACAATTAAAATAGTGAAAAACCAATTTACGAAATTTTCATGTATTTTGTTGTTTTCTTCATTTGGAAAATTAATAGTAACGTCCTAATTAATATCGTAGCAAAACTATTTTATTTGTTTGCGTGTATTTTGTTGTTTTATTTTTTGGGGCATCGAATAGTGACACCACAATTAATATCGTAACAAAACTATTTTTTTCCTTCATGTATTTTGTTGTTTTAAAAATACCATTATAAATTGTAGGTCAACTATTTTTCTGGATTTAGGGTGGTTAGAGTATCCGACTCATAATCTCTGGGTCGTGAGTTCAAATCCTGCTTTTGCAGATGATGTTTTTCCTTTTTTTTTTTTTTTAATGTTGATTTCAAGTCAAAAGATTTTCCTCTACGAAAATCATTCTTCTGTGGCCTACTGGTTAGAGTGCTCGACTCCGACGATTGCGACCCCGGTTCGATTCCCAGCGGAGGCAAGAAACCTGATTTGTAAGTTTAAGTATCTGTGAAATGTAAGTGTCTATAAATAACTTCAAAATAAATTAATATAACAAGTTAAATTAAAAATAAAAATAGTTAAAAAAATAAATTTAAAAAAACTACAATATTTTTCGGGTAAAATACTATTTTGTAGGTCATCTACTATTTTTTAGGTAATCTACTATTTTTTGGGTCATTTTCTATTATTTATTGGTTGGGGCAGTTTTCACTATTAAATCGTTGATTTTACATAGTTTTTTTTTTTGTGTGAAGGTTTAGAAACGCTGGTTTGCACTGTTATTGGTAGAAAATTAATTTAAGAATTCTTAAGAAATTAAGTGTTTCATTTGTTTTCATCAAGATTTTGTTTAAAAAAGGTTTTTGGAAAAAAATGTTTTACAAAATCATAAACATTAATATTATTATTATAAACCATGGTTGTTTTATTTAATTAAAATTGGTTCAAGTCAACTTTAAACTACAATCATGTTGCCTGCCTTTTGCTGCACACTTTATAAGCCCACTGTTTGGGGGCAGTTCAGGCCAAGGATTTTCGAAATGAAATTCGGCCGTCAAGGTGATTGTTTTCAAACCTCAAGCGCTTCAGTTGGTTTACTTAGAGGGCCAAGTTTACAACAATCCCAGCCATCCTCTTCACCAGAGGTCTTGGAAGCCATTCGTAGGCGTTCGGCTTAACTGGCATATACATATACATTTTTACGGTCAATTGCCGTTTGTCTGTCCTGTAGACCCCAACCCCAACCCCAACGCAACCCCAACCTCAACTGCATACCCTTTAACCCCTGGTGCCCCAATTCGCTGGTTCGCTCTCCTGTTACTCTGTTTGTTTGTTTGCCCAACTCGAATTTGATTCGACGAAACGAAAAAATAAAAAAAAGTAAAACAAGAAAAACCCAAAGAGATTTGTGTGTGCGAGCCGCCTGGCGACGAACTTTTGACCGGGGCGAACGCTGAGGAAAAGTTTTTAATTTTATTTATTGAAAAGTTTGTCCTGTTATTTATTTGCTAGCCATGTTGAAAATATGACCAAACACGCTCGGGCCGCTCAACTAGCTTAAAGCCACTTTTGCCCCATTTCACTTTGTTTGACTTGCAGATGGAACCGAAAACTGAAAACACAAACTGAACCAGAAGCTTTTAGAATCTTCCCTCCCACACTAAAAAAAAAAATAATAAAGCAAAGCATTTCGCAACCAGGTGATTGCTTTATACAAAAATATATAAAAGTTCACAGCCATTTTATTTACTCAAACGAGGAATTTAGATTCTGGCAAAAGCCATAAAAGATTTAACAATCTAGAACACTTTAATAAAAATAAACAAATTTAATAAAATAATTTATAAGGGAAATTATTTTTCAGGTACATAAAAATTAGGTTTGTGATTTAATTATTTTCTCAGTGGTGGCTCTTAGGCTTTTTGCCGGACATGCCGGGCTTCATTAAAAACTCATTGCCACTTGCAAGTTTCGTTTATCATTAGAAGGATCTGTCAACTGTTACGGTTTTACAGTTTTCAACAGTTTTCCAGGAGAGGCGGAGGGTCTGCGCAAAAACTCGCCAAAAATTTTGTTTGTTTGCTTCTGAAAAGTTTCTGCCCGAAGCCCATTTAAAAATAGCTTAAGACATGGACATGGAGGACCGGTCCGTCGACCAACTTTTTAGCACTGAGCACCATAAATTATGGTTAGTTAAAAGTTGATATAGCCGAAAGAAAAACATGCTCAAGCATTGATGGTACAGTCGCGGAGTCTAATTAACAGTTGACTTTGGGATTTCCTTTGCCGAAAATGGTAATAGATTCGAGGACAACTTTTCTTGAGTTGCAAATTAATGCCGAGTACAGGCAAATACGTCCGAGGAAATAATATGCTTTTAATAGCGGAAGCTTTGGCAGCTTCAAATGCCGCAGAAATCAGGATGGTATTTCACTTTTCACGGTTTAAATTCATCGAGCAACAGAAATATATTCTGGCATACTTTTGAATATTTTTATAAGCTACAGAAATATATAGGTACTTTTTGACACCTTTATAAATGATTTCAAAGCCATACTGATTTCTTTGGCACTTCCCATCTCTATATATTATAGTAAATATAGAATTGATTTTTCAGCTTTTAAAAGTGTAAGTGGTTGAAACTACTCGGCCCAAAATTGCGCTCAAGCCCAAATTGCAATGCTTCATTTAACTTGCTTGCTCATAAAATTGCGCAAATCATTTTAAGGGAAGACGAAAGCTAAGAGCACAAAATTTTACATTTTTAATTGCTCGTTGCGTTTGTTTTGTCAACGTTTGTTGTTGTTGTTATTGTTAATCTAATTTACTGCCTGCAACTTTGTCTGTTCAGCGCGTGTTTTTTTTGGTTTTATTTTTTTTTTTGGGTTTCTGTTTTTGTTTGGGGGGAGTTGGAGTAGGGGTCTACGGGGAAACGCTTTATAATGGAGGAACATTCTAATTAACTTTTGTTTTAGCACAAACTTGAGTGGAGTGGCGAGATGCCGCCTTTTGCCAGTCATGGGAATGGAATGGTCTTGTGTCTTGTGTATTGTGTCTAGTGGATACAACAAAGACTGGGGAGCATATACTCGTACTTATTTATGAACTTGTGCCCCTTGCAGTAAAATGAACATTGACAAGGCAACAAGAACAACAAGAAGGATCTTTATTCTGCCTTCTTTTTTCTGGGACAGGCAATTAAATTCGCTTTGTGTGCTTGGGTTTATTGTTTTTTGGTATATTTTTTGCATTTCGAGGTTATTTTTTGGCGCTCTTCCGTCGCGTTCCGCTTTTGTTTGTCTTTGCGCTTATTTGACAATTTTATTCTCTTTTTTGGGCTTTTTTCTGTTTTAATTCAACTTTGTTTGCACATAATTTTTCGGAAACAAGCGTCAGAAAGCAAACAAATGCATGAATAAATACACACGAGATGGAACAAATGACAATGAATGCGAATGAGTGAGTTGTTGCTGTTCATATGGCTGCTTTTATTGTTGGCTTTTGAATGAAAAATGCAAAAGTCAAACAAAAACCGTCCTTACACAACACTGCCTGACGTTTTATTTCCTTTGATTTGATTTGATTTGATTTGCTTAGCCAGAGGGGAAAGCGAAAACGTGACTATTGAAGTTTAATGATTGATTATATTGTTTCAGCCCAGTTAACAAGCAAATGGGTGAAAAATCAAAAGCGAACACACAAGAAAATGCTGATTTCGTCTAGCAAAATCGGAGAATACGCTTACAATCTATTTTTTCTAAATTTGTTTGGGGGCAAAATATTTGTTACAGTATTTAATCACATTTTGTAAATAGCGGTTTCTTTAAAATTTTTAGACTAAAATCCCTTTAAAAAATACCTATATAAAAAACCTAAAAACATCCATGAAAAAGAATAGGTAATAAACAATTTAAAATGTAATTTATTTTTCAACAAACTAAAAAGATTTTAAAGGTTATAGTCATAATATGAGTACCGACATTTTCAAAGAGCATACAATAATTCTAATGCATTTTCCAACCAAACAGAGATAGGTCAATGTGAGCTTTTGATAGACTGGTTAAATAACTCTTTGTTATTCGATAGAAATGAATTTCAAAATAACTCATTTTGATGGACAGCTTTGCAAATCCAAATAGTCTAGTGGGTTATAAAACAATTTACAGCATGATATCGAATTTAGAGTGACTAAAATTTTTTAAATTCTTGTACGAAACATTATAATTAGTATTCAAAACTTGTTTAACAAAATAAATATCAACCCAACAAGGGCATGTACAAATACGATAACACTTAAGCCCAGCACAAATCTCCCAAATAAGCCGATACAAGCAAAAACGTTTTTCAAACGACATACCAAGTCAATTTTCGACTCAATTTCAGCGAGTTTATCATGGGATAATTCTCCTTAAATATTCAAAATGATTTTGCTCCCCCACCCCTTTGCCTCTCTGGCCGTCACTCTGCCCTTCTGCCGAAACATCAGCATAAAGTTCTCCTCTGGGTAAGCTCTTTGCCTCGACTACTTCAAAGTAACAATCTCTGGCCTTTGATTTGTGCACAAATAACCATAAACAAATTACAAATTAATAACATACTTCACTGCTTAGTGGCAGACAGGGGAACTGTCTCTGTGTGTGTGCGGCAGAGGAGAGGGAGCTTTGGCCATAACTTGGAGCTATCAAATGTTGCCGATGAGAAACGGCCGAGATAAGAACAGCACTGGGAAAAAATATTTATTATAAAACAAAGTTAGCTAAAATATTTTAGTAAATTCATTTGTAATTATTCTTAAATTTTTTAATGAAGAAAAATACATACACAATTATTATTTATTGTTAACGTTATTTAAATAAATATTAAAGCTAGCAGATAAATCTAGATACATTATTTTATGGTTAATTCCTTTATTTTTAATAATGAGCAGTTTAAAATTTAATAAATTTGTTTTGGCTTTTTTCCAAATTCCCTTTTTCTTTGGTGCAGAGAGAGTCAAGTCCTGGACCAGGACCTCGGCCGAAAGTTACAGGGGAATGGGAAAATATTAGGGCGGGCAGGAGGAGGACAACAGAATGCGGTATAAATTTACATATTTTATTGAAAATTGAATAGCGCCAAGCAGCAGCAGCCACCAGCTCCTCGTCCTCGACAACAACAGAAATAACAAAGTTAACGAAATCCAGAAGAGCGTTTCTCTGCCCCTTCGACAGACCCATGAAACAGAGATCCCCGAAGAACAAAAAGCAGCATGCAGAAAAGAATGAAACTTTTAATACGAAAGAAGCATTCAATAGAAAGGCAAGCACAATAATAACAGAGAGAGCAGCGGAGGGAAGGGATTTCGGGGCGGGGGAGTGCGCAACCATGGCTAGATGAAAATATGACAGTAAGTTATATGCCAAAGCCAAAGCAGGAACAGGAGCGGAAATGGCAGCAGTAACAGAAACAGGAGTATCGACAAAAGGAGACACTGAGCTGGATGGCGAGAAATTTGCAAAAATATTTAGCCAACAAATGTGGCACCGCATCGAAAGTGCTCTTTACCAATAAATATATAATTTAGATATCAATTATCTAAATTAATTTAGATGTCATTACAAATTACAATTTAGATATTACAATTTAGATATCATTCTATTTTAAATTTTTTTTTACATTTACATTTTTTTGTAAATTTGAGATCAAGCTACTTAATATTAAAAGCTCTCTAAATTTGAGACCAACCTACTAAAAGTGCTCTTTGCCAATAAATATAAAATAATAAAACAAATTTAAAAATTGCAGATAAAATTTAAAAATTACAATTTAGTTCAAATTAAAATTTAAAATTTTTTTCTAAGAAGAATACATTTTTTAGTAAATTTGAGACCAACCTACTTAATATTAAAAGCTCTCTAAAATAAACAAATATATCTACAGTTTACTTCTGATTGAACTTAAAATACCCAACAATACCCAGGGCATTGGAACATTGCAATTTGTAGTTGGGAGTTTTTACATGGGTGGCGTGGTTGGGGGGGTTTGGGTCTACAGCTGAAAAGCTGCTGCTGCAGTTGTTGCTCCTGCTGATTCCGATTCAGAAGCGGATTCTGCGCTTGGCCTCGCTTACACGGAGATTCATTTCAAATCAATACACATAAAGAATAAAAGGTAGGCAAACCGCTGAACCCACACACGATTGGAAAAATTGAGTGGGGTGGGAAATTGGTGAGGTAGGGAAGTGGAAAAGTTGGATCGAAATAAGCTGCTCTATGCAATGTCTGTGTGAATGCTTTCGCAGGGCATCGCATAATTCAGACGACGCCTGTCCATGTATTCGACCGATTCTAGTCCACCGTCATCCTTCCAAATTCCGCATTCAATTTGGGAATCTATCTCAGGTGTCGAAACAATGTGAGATATTTGCCTTGTGCCATGGGAGCTGTCATAAACTTGGCTTATGCCAGGAAAATCAAAAATATGTCTCTGCTCACCTGAGAGTCAAAGTAATCCCATGATTTAAACTTACTAAGTTGGTGGATTGCAAATAACTCTCTAATTCGCTCCTATTTGGCATAATTAAATGAATAAATTGCTTAATCGATTTGATTCCTATCAAATTTAATCACAATTAAGACGAAAATCGCTTTAACGATGGTATTTAATAAAACAATTACTAGAATTATATTTTTAAACCTTTTTTTATTATTTATCTTTTTAAATTATGACATACTCCACAGTTATGTTGCTATTTAAATATAGTAAATCTAATATAATAACTTTTGTTTATGAACTACAGCCATTATAATAAGCCGCTCATATTTTAACCATTACAAAATCGTTAAACTAATTCTGACAGCCAAGTAGCACTCTGAAAAACTCTGATTTTTCGTGATAACTTTTCTCACAAAAAGCAGAGCAGGAAAATCCCTTTAATATGCTGTATATGCTGTATCAGCGGTAAAACAACAATGTAATTCCAGTTATACGGCAACAGCAACACAACAATATTTTGGATAAAAGGTACAAAAGTTACCTGCTCGGAAACCCGGGCCATGGAAACCGTCGGCAGACAGACAGATTGCTCATACGCCACGGCGGCTTCTTCCCCTTATCGCCAATGTGAATTAATTAGCTTTATTCCGCCAGTTTTGCTGCTTTCAACTTTACTTATCGATTTGCGAGGACGCCATTCCATTGCCAACTTGACTTAAAGTCGAGCCACAGAATCTCGTTTCTCCCTGGGCTAAGATTGGGTTTTTGGTCCTAATGAAAACGCACGCTGTAACAACAACCACACAACAGACCCACGCCCTCAGCAAATCATTTAAAATTGTACAGACACATGCCACGCCTTCGACGCCCCCGCACACACATGGGACTGGAGGAGGAAGAAGAAGAAGCATCAGCCGCAGCGACTGAAGGTGAAATTGTTGCTAAAAATGCGAAGCGTAAAAATGCAGCGTACGTGCAAAATGTACCGCAAGCAGGGGCGTGGTTGAAAAGGGGGTGTAAGTCATAGTCATGCAGCCCCATGGAAAGCCAACAAACCTTGGCTCAAAGTTTTCAATGCGCGCGTAGCGAAAACAAAAGGATTTTTATTGAATTTTGAAATGCTGCGCTGTGGTGAAGTCCCTTCGTTTCATCCCCTACCACGAACCCCACCTATCCCAGCCTCCCCTTCCATCAACCCTTCGACCCACATTTCAATACAGGTTTTACGGGGGTGTGTGTGTGTATGTGTGAGTTGAGTGAAAAAGCCGCGGCTGTCCCGCTGCATTTGCTGCAAGGAGCAGCAGCATCAGCCAGAAGAATACCTCAGCAAGGTGCAACTTGGGCTCAGCCAAAGCCAACACGTGCTAGCGGGGGGCTTACACTTCAAAAACATTTTATAGGAACTTTTTTTAAAATTGTATCACGTTAAAAACCTCAAAATAGTTTAAATGGCTATCATAACATTTGTAAGGTATTACTTTACATTGTCCTAAAACATTGAACCAAAAACTAATTTTGTTGTTTTAAAATTATTTCCATGTTCTTTAGATATGAATGCACAAAACCCTTAAATTAATCAGTTTAAATATTTTTAATTTAATATTAAAAAGAAGTTGCCTGAAGGGGATAATAACAAAAAGCCAAAATGTGACTCAAAGTCTTTTAAATAACACTATGTTACAAAACAAACACTTCATTTAATAAACTCAATTTAAACTGCGAGAAAAGGATCTCAATGTTGGAAAAATGCTGTAATTAGCCAGCTTTTGAAGGATTTTACAGGCAAACGGATTCTTGTTTTGTTATGCAGTCAAAACATTTTAAAACCCACACTCAAAATAATGTTAGGATTTTCTTAAACGAAATTATAAGCCAAAGAAGAAATATCACCATTTCAGTGTTATGAATTCTTTAAAACAAAGTATGAAATTCTTGACAATTTACACCTGCAATATATTTTTCTACAATTTTACTCTCACTGCACGAGAAGCTGTTCCATTGGGAATTTTCTGATTTTCCACATCGCCAGGGCGATCAAAGTTTAGCGAGGATATTTTAAAGCTTGTCAAAAACGTTGCAATAAATAAACGTGGCGAACTAAAGACTCCACCCTTAAACGTCTTCGGGGAGCTGGAAAAGGGCGACAAGGGCTCCGGCTTTGCTGCAAAACATTTGAAAGCGCTTGCAGGTAAATAACGTTTAACGGGAATGCTTTCACCTTCGGCTAGTTGACCCCAGGCTCCTGTCAGTATTTGAGGTAACAAGGTGGAAGAAAATCGAAAAGCGAAGTGAAGCGAAGGAAATTTAATTCACACGAAAAATTAAATGCAGATGTAAATGTTTTTTTGCAAGAAATCTAAAGCGAATATTCAAAGCACTATTGCCAGCATAAATTGTTATGGCTGATTTCTTAACAATTACCTGAATATTTACTGAGAAAATTTATAAGTTTTATTCCTTCTCCGAAATGTTCTTTAATTTTGCCTACATTTCTCATCTTTACTCCAGCAGCACCCATCGATAATATCCTTTTTCATTCAAGAACTCTCTACAAAAACTGTCTGCCAAATTAGGGCAGAAGTTTTTGCCCCAAATCGAATGAATTACTAAGAAATGTCCTGGCAAATGAAATGATTACCTGGAAAAGATTTCGAGATTTCTTTTCATGGCAGACCCACACACATAGAGTCACAATTAAGCCTTTAGTCAATGCCTCTTGACCAACCTCCTTTCCGATGTGATTACATAAATCCCGAAGAAAAAGTAAATAGCAGGGGTGGTTGTGGGTAAACCTTTTTTGATTATGATTGGGACACATGGGGAAATGACTGCTGGTGGACTCAATATGGCTAAAAGCCAAGCGAGAAAGCCACCAGGTCCTTGGGTATTAGGCTAATTGCTGGACCAACCTGAAAAGATATCCGGATCCGGATTGAATCTGTGGAGTGGATGCAGCTCCTCGACTCATGTCAATGCCAAGCCAAGTTTAATCAACGTTCCACAGACTTTTTTCTCGCTCCCTTGGTTTTTTTTCTAACGTCCCCCTAAATCCTATAGTTTTTGATACACTTCTGAGGTCGTTTCAATATGACTTATCGATATAACTTGACTTGAAATAAACTAATATTTCTAATAATTTTTCTTATATTTAATATTTCAATATAATTAATAAATCCTATAAATATTAACAATAATAATGTTTGTTTATTATCAGAATATAATTTAATTATAATATTATTTATTAAATATTATTTAATCATTTAATTTTTATAAATTTAGGTACTTGGAAAAAAATAATTCCTGAATTTTAAATGTTTAATATAATCTTGAGAACTTAGAACAATATAAACATGTTTTTTAAACGAACTGAAATTGTTACAGGATATTGCTCTTAAATTACTGATGCGAAAATGTTGATCACTTCTCGATTTCCAATGCAACTGTAAGGGCATTTGTCGCATCGTACCCACAAGGCACTTTTTGTTTAGTTTTTTCGTATATATGCAGGCAGCCTGATGTTGGCAAATTAATTCAGGAAATTCAATAAAAACAAGCACCAAAACATGGCAAACAAAACTCGTCGAGTCGTCGAGAATTTGCCCCCAATGCTCGCAGCTCCATGCAATCAAAGAGTGCATAGATAAATCACCCGGCTAAATCCAGTGGGGGGTTGGGACATGGAAGGCGTTCTGAAGGGGGGCTGGGAGGGGGATCTGGATGCCTGCGCTGGGCGGCGGTGGGTTAAAAAACACGGCCAAAATGTCAATGCAAATTTAATGGCTGACAATTTATATGCATGCCAAGTGACTTTTGGCCAACTACTGAACTTTGTGTGAATGCGAAAGCAGCCGGGGAACTGGGGACAGTATGGAGTAGCAGTAGCAGGAGCACAAAAACGGGATCCGGATCCGGAATGGTGGGCTAGAAAAAAGTTCCGAAGGTGCCAAGTGGCTGTCAAACTTTTCCCAGCAAGCGGGCGAGAAGGAATTTTTCCCAAATCGAATCGAATCGAATGGAACGGAATGGAAATGCGAAATCGAATGAAATTCCTCGTTTGTCCTTGTTGCCGCGGCTCATAAATTAACTTGAACGCATCCCCCCTCACCCACCGATGTCCATGGAAGCCTCCTATTTCCCTGCCCTCCATGTTAACATTAACGGTTTATTTATGCCGCCGCCGACATTTAAAATGCATTTCCTGCGACCAGGTTGGGCCCCAAGATGAGACCAAGCGGAGGCCAAGAGAAATGGCCAAAAAGCGATGGATGAACAGAGTCGGAGAAAAGAGGATTAAGAGGTGCCGAACGAAAGAGCCGAGGAAATAACTTTAAGACGTGTATTTATAACGCAACCCGGCAACTTTATGGCGACGCATCGGGCGCATAAATACGGAGAAGTGTCGACGTGACTCCGAAAATGGTCAGGGGAGAGCTCACAGAAATATGCCTCTGGAAGAAGTAGTTAAAGATACCAAAAACTAGGTCAACTAATAAATTAACGGAGAAAAAACCTTAAAGTGCAGTTGGCAAATATTGAAAAAAGGCAATGCCAGCCAAAAACGTATTAGTTAAAATAGTTATTTAACAGAATTTTGACTCGAATTTACGTATTGCAAGTACAAAACCGCATAAAAAACTTAAAATTTAAATAAAATACAGATTCTAATTATTAAAATTCCATTACGAACAGAAAAGTGTGGCGGAAACTTAATTAAGGATGAGGGTGCTGAAGACAAAAACATCTTCAGGTGATGAAGTAGGATATATAAATAAAGTGTTAGCTCGAGCTGAAAGGGGTCACCCTAAAAAAGTTTAAAATAAACTAATTAATTGGTGTAGACAGCTTTCAATATTTTAATTAGGCCGAATAAAAGGAAAAGGCTATTTATAAATTATTAAATACCAAGTGATAATTCCATTTCTAAAATAAATAAAATAAATTATACAATTATCTTCCGAGAGACCAGCAAAACCAAATTCATTGACATGTCTGGTTTCCAGATCGCCCACTAAAACTGCTTCTTCTTATTTACTTCCGGTTTCGTGGTCAAATCCCTTTTGTTGTTATCAATCAACCGCTTACAAGACACTCACAAGTGGCCAATAAATTATTAATTAAGTTGAAAATCAAGCCAGCAAACAGCAATGCTCATGATTGATGGATAATTGGGAGGGGGGAGGAGCGTATCCATCATGCGACTGCCGTCGAACTTAACCAATAGCAAGACACTAAGACCCACTGTGCCACTTGGGCATTCGATTTTGGTCTTCTGGCCTGGTAATTTCCAATGACAACAACAACAACTGGTTCGGTTTTGCAATGTGCAGCGCAACAAAAGTCGCTTGTTTTGGCCAAAAGCGCCAACAGTGGCAAGAAAGAGCTCCCAAACCGCAAGAAGTTGGCCAGTTCGAAGGGTTTTTCTGTCGGGAACAACGTTATGCACTTAAAGACAAAAGAAACATTGGAAACAACCGAACAAAAACCAAATAACGAAGAGAAAAAAAGGGTGGAAACTGTGGACAAAGCTATTTCGACTATTTAGCACCCTAAATAATTTCTATAAAATCCAAAATTGTCTGGAAAAATATGTTGTAAGCTGGCGAACACATATTTTTACGAACCTTATTTAGCAAACATTCAAGAAGATACAATTTCTTTTATTTCCTTTTATTTTTTTACTAATTATATTATGAACTACTTATAAATTAATGAAAATAGATAAAAGAATATTTAAAAAACAAAGTACCAAAAATATAATATATAGTTGGGATTGTTAAGTCCGTAAGCCGAATAAAAATCAATGTTAAAAATTACTACAATATATATGGATAGCAAAAACGCTAAAGAAAAAAAAAACATTATATTAGGTAATATGGGGTTATATACCTTTGTAATACCTCCTACTGAACGCAATACACCGAAACGAAACCCAAATAAAAAGGGTTGCAAAAAGCGGGCAGCAAAGTTGGCAAATCAGCCGCAAACTGGGGCAGGGCGAGAAGAGTGTGGATAAAAAGCTCCGGCGGCTCGAGGCGAGTCCAGTAGACAGACGGCGATAAGCGGGCGTGGCAGTCGCACCAGAGACACAGAGGAATCAGAGGAGCCAGTGGTATCAGAGGAATACGGTGCAAGCCGCCGCCCAGGATAACAAGGAGCAGCAGTGGCATCAGCAATGTGGCCGGCTTGGCAAGTGATAACGCTGCTGGGGATTCTGGCCAGGGCTTTGGCCCTCCACTCAACGCCGGACAGGGCCATGGCCATAAGCTCGGCGCTGCTTGGCCAGGACTTTGAGGATTTTCAGCCATACTTCGGACAGAAGCAGGAGGAGGTAAGAATGCGATTATTCTAGTTGAACTATTTCGTGCTAGCAAGTATGGTTTTCAAGATATTATTATAAGGAGTAGCCGTAAAAATCGTTTTATTAGTTCAAAACTTTATTAATATTTGTACAAAATATGGAACCCCATTTTAAAAAATTTAATTATTTCTGTAGTATTTGAAGTATTTCATATTCGAGCTTATAGTAATATTAAGTATACGCCACGTTGCCCTTAAATTAATTTAAACTCAATTATCCTCAATTCAGGGTGAGGATCAGCTAGTGGCCGCCTCGAAGCACGAGGAGCACTCGGAAGGCGGCGAGGAGGAGTCCGGCGAGGAGCACCACAGCGAGCATTTCCACAAGAAGGGAGGAAAGAGCAAGAAGGGTCACAAGCACGATGAACACTCCGAGAAGGGCGAGAAGGGTCACCACGACAAGGAGGGCAAGAAGGGGGAGCACGGCGAGGAGGAGGGTCACGAGAAGAAGCACAAGCACTCCGAGGCGCATCACAAGAAGAAGAAGAAGGGCTCCAAGGGCGAGAAGGGCAGCGAGTTCGAGGACCATGGGTCCTACAAGAAGGGTCACTCCATCAAGGGCAAGCACAACGTCCACAAGCTGGACGAGAACAAGAAGGAGAAGAAGTTCTACGACGAGGATCACAATGAGGGCGGAGAGGAGAAGCACGGCGGATTCGAGGAGTCCAAGAAGCACAAGAAGGGCGGCAGCTTCAAGAAAGGTCACCACAAGAAGGGTGGACACGAGGAGCACTACGGCAAGAAGGGTCACAGCAAGAAAGGCCACAAGAAGAAGGGTCACAAGGGGCACAAGAAGAAGCACGAGGAGTCAAAGAAGTGGGGCCACAAAAAGGAGCACGGCAAAAAGGGTGGCGAGGAGCACAAGAAGAAGTGGCACAAGTCCCACAAACAGAGCAGTGAACACGATCATGGACATCATTAAATATCGAATCAACATTCCTGCGTTTTCCCACACATTTGTTGTATTTTATAGGCATTAAAAACAAGATAATTCAGACCCAGTTAAAAGCTTTCGTTTTATATTTCTGACTTTCTTTTATGAACGTTTTTTTTAACAAGCTACACCCAAAAAAAAATCGATATGAATCGTAGGTCAATTTGACCTTTTTTAATATCATTTTTAACTTGATATTCTCGAACCGTAAATTTTACATAGCCTAAACGCTTCTCACATACACACATAGTTTCGCATACATTTACAAATGCATATGGACAGTTGCAAGTGCTTTTCATTGCTGTACGGCAGCGTACGCTTTACTTTCCTACACTCAAAAAAAAAAACGTTTTAGAAAATCGCCTATGGATTTGCGTCACTGGCGATTTTGTCTATATTAAAGAAAGTAGGTTTTTGAAATCAATGGCGTTTTATTCTAAAAAACAAAAAAAAAATCTGCAATTTAGAAATTTTTTACTAGAAAGTAAAAAAGTTATGTCTTACAATTTAGAAATAAAGGTTTTCTAAGAAATAGAAATACTGTTTTTTTTTAATATAGAAAATTTTTTTTCTAAATACAAGAAAAAATTTCTCAAATCCAGAAAATACAAAAATGATGCTTTGGTGGTAATCGGAATTATGCCGGTTGTTTCTGTGACGCCACGCCCCCCTTGTGTTGTTGTTCTCCGTTCTTGTTTGTCATCTTATTTTAATTTCCTTATATTGTGCACGTGGTGTAGGTGATGTAGGTGATGTATATGTTTATTATGTACATGCACTTTAAGTTTCAAATCGGACCTGTAATTATAACTGAAATGAGTATACAAATTACAAATTATAAATATAAAAACCCAACAACTTACACTTTTGAGAAAAACATCTCGGGTCGCCCCACGCGGGAATCGAACCGCTTCCCTCGGAGTTTGCAGTCAAGCACTCTAACCGCTGCGCCACGGATGCATCGCGTGAGGCACTGTCCAAAGTCTATTCACATTTTGTTCTCTTATTTTTAGTCAAATCGATCTGGCTCGCTTCTAGTTATTCTTTTTGTTTATTTAATTTTGTTCGTAAATATTTATTGATTAATTTTAATATTTATACACAAATATATTTTACTATGGTTCAATAGTAACAGTATTTGAATTTCAAATTTGAAAAACATAAAAATCATTTTTAACAAAATATAACTATTAAAAAAATTTTAAAAAATGCAACACATTTTTTTTTTATTAATATGTAAATATTAAAGATTAAAAAAAAAAATAAAAAGACGCCATGCATTTTTCGTCTCGACGTGGGATTGAACTCACACTTGCGGCGATTAGCATGTATAACATATTCATGCACGCACGCGTTAGACCCCTAGGCTACCAAATTTTCTTCGATTAAAGGCAATTTTTTCTGAATGTTAGAAAAATTTTAAACATTTTTTCTGTTTTTTAGAAGAACAATATTTCTATTATATAAGAATTTTTTTTAATTTGAATGGCGATTTTTTTTTATTTTTAGAAATGTTTAGTCTTTTTTTTTCTAAAAGCAATGGCGATTTTAACCCTCAAATATAGAAAGGCAGATTAGAAAAAACACCTTATAATTTAGAAAAAAAAAGGATTTTTCTCATATTGAGAAAAAAATTTCTAAAAAATATCGTTTAACAGAGAAATTTTCTGAAGTTTAGAAATTTTTTTCTCTTTATAGAAAAATTTTTCTAAAGCACAGAAAATTTGTATTTTTCCATATTTAAGAAAAAATAATTTTTTGAGTGTACTATAGTAGTGCAAGCGAGAAAACATGCTTGAAGTACGTCAGTTCGAATTTCGAATCAGTCTTGTTGCTTGGTGAGTTTTATTTTGAGCAAAAAAAATAAAAATCACAAATAATCATTATTTTTGAGCAAAAAAAATAAAACTCAAAAATAATGATTATTCGTGATTTTTATTTTTTTCGCTCAAAATAAAACTCACCAAGCAACAACTTTTAATCCTTTAAGGATATGGCCAATATTGTCCTATGTCCTTATAAAGGGAACCTAGAGCAACAATTGACAACAACAACAACAACAAAACGTATTTTACCTGTGTTTGTTGCAATTATTTAATATAAGGTCAACTGTTACATACAGAGCAGCAGCAGCAGATATACACAATTACCAAAACAATGATAATAATGATAATGATAATCATCATAATGATCAACCAGTAGATCAATTAGGTACATTAATTTTCAATTAATTATGCATTTATGTATTTTTATAATTTTTATTTAATTAAATAAAAATAAAAATTTAATTATTTAATTAAATAAAAATTATAAAAATACATAAATGCATAATAAATTGAAAATTTATGTACCTAATAAAAATAAAAATTTAATTATTTAATTAAATAAAAATTATAAAAATACATAAATGCATAATAAATTGAAAATTTATGTACCTAATAAAAATAAAAATTTAATTATTTAATTAAATAAAAATTATAAAAATACATAAATGCATAATAAATTGAAAATTAATGTACCTAATTGATCTACTGGTTGATCATTATGATGATTATCATTATCATTATTATCATTGTTTTGGTAATTGTGTATATCTGCTGCTGCTGCTCTGTATGTAACAGTTGACCTTATATTAAATAATTGCAACAAACACAGGTAAAATACGTTTTGTTGTTGTTGTTGTTGTTGTCAATTGTTGCTCTAGGTTCCCTTTATAAGGACATAGGACAATATTGGCCATATCCTTAAAGGATTAAAAGTTGTTGCTTGGTGAGTTTTATTTTGAGCGAAAAAAATAAAAATCACGAATAATCATTATTTTTGAGTTTTATTTTTTTTGCTCAAAAATAATGATTATTTGTGATTTTTATTTTTTTTACTCAAAAATAATTATTAGTCTTGATTTAAAAAATTAAAAATCGATAAGTAATCATTACAAAGTAATTTTTAAAATATTACTTATAATGATTACGGTCCCTGGTTTTCAGAGTATAAAGAAAAACTCAGAACATTATAATAACGAGATTTAAATAATTGGCCTTCAAGTTAATATTTTTTTAAAATTTGGCATTTTAATCTAAACTATTTTACTCGATGTACTTGTAACCATAGCTCTTGTCCACTTAGACATAAATTTTGACAAGTACTCTTTGGTGTAATCGCATTCAAAGCCTATTCAGGTCACCAAATCTGAAGTACATGTCCCATATAGCTTAACATGTATAATGAACACAAAATGTCTTTTGAGGACTTGTCATAGTTATCTTTAAATTACAGCCTCAAAGCTCCCAATATTCATGTACCTATCTGCTTAGAAAGAGATTATGCGGGACACACACACACACAAGTACAAGCACATGAAGCCGATTAAAGAAAACATAATTAGGAGGAAAATCGTAGCAATCTTTGGCCAAGGGTTCAGAGATCAATTGGCGATGCTTGGCCTGTCCCTTTTGTACACACCTGCAATGAACTAATTGCCAAACGGTAAGTGAAATATGAATATGCCAGAAAGGGAAAGAGCAAGAGCGAGAGAGAGCAGGGCAGACTAACCCGTCCGTGTCAAAGGTTAATTACGCATACTGCAGGTCATTCCCTTGCCTGCCTTCCTGTCGCCACACACTAACACACGCAAACTGAGATTTGCACACTTTAGCCTACATATATGCAGGCCAGCGTGTGTCTGTGTTTGCTTAAGCCATTTCCGGTTCGATTTTAGCCCAAATCTTGTCCATTTTCTAGCCTAAGCAAACAAACGGAAACTGGCTTAGTCGGAGCAGCCGTTTGGGAGTGGTAAAATGGTAAAACGGCAAGGAGACGGCCAGAACAACCGGCTCTGTTTGGTTTCATATGCTAATCCCTACGACCAGCGTCATAAATCATTTTCAACCAACTGGAGAATGGATGGTGGCCAAGGGACTAAGGTCTGCAGGACCATAGAGGTCGGGGTTAAGTTAAATATATTTAGGAACTGCAAGTGTTGCTGGATTTTGTGTCTGCTTTGTGTAAATGGTATTTATTAAATTTTTTCTCTTTAAAATGTATAAAATATTTGAATTTTTAAAACATAAATAAATATGGTTACTTCCGCATTTAAAAGATGTAGAAATTCACATTAAATTAAAATATACTTTTTAAGTGATCTAAGAAACGTACACCTAAAAACTAAAAAACGTTGCTGAAGATAGAAAAGTTCTTCTCCAATATCCCATAAAAACCTAACGCCAATGTATAATCAATATTTTTTAGAGTCCACTCTCAACTAGTGTAATTTAAAAAGAATCAATGTTTTAGTAACAACTTTCAAATATTTAAGAGGTGTCAATGTTTGCCCACTTTCCTCAAGAGTATTTCCATCTTCGTCCCTCAAAACTACACTTTCTTGGTCATTCTTTTCGGGGTTTTCCCCTGTTTTCCAGGGATGAGTTATGCTGCAATCTGTGGGTAGCAGAGTATAAAAAAATGTATGCCAGATCCACGGGGATCTGGATCCTGCATTGCCCCACAACAATTGCAAAGACCAATAACAACAGCATGAATATAACAAAAGCTTTAGACCCAGACCGAGAGGATGTTTCATATGGGACTCAAAAAGCAAGTTTTTGTCTGGCTCAGCCTCCGTCTTTTTGGATTTTGTGTGAGTTGCAACTGCAAGGTGAACAGTCAACAGTTGAAATTCGCATAACCATAGCTACACCGAGAAAATAACTAGTATGCTTGATAAAAATAAATAGCAATATAAAAAAGCTTATCTGAATACTTAAAATTAAATTATAAAATGAATGGTTAATTACATTTTGCTTTCAATTTCATCAAAGCCTGCTTTAAAAAATAAGATTCTAGAATACATACCATATCATGAAATAATTACACGATCATATATTTTACTTTTATAGATATGTGTGAAAAATTTGAATTTAAAAGGCTTAAATCTTTAAAAAAAATACATATATTATAAATTGTTTTTTTTTTGGGTGCATACGTGTGCTTATTTGTTGTTTCTGTTATTGTTTTTGGAAAATTGCCTGAGTTGCAACAACAAATATGGCTGGAACAGGAGCAGGAGCAACAAGAATCCCACATGGCCACTGGGCAAATGCATTAACGAAAGTGGCTGAGAGTGCAACAGTGGCGGCAGTTTGAGAGGGTGCATTTCACATTGGGGCGGAGGGGTGAAGAGCAAACCAGGCGTTGCCGTGTGGCCTGGCGTATCAGCACTAAGAGATCATAATTCACACAAGTCGGCTAATAATTCAGTTAAGTTGAAATGCGCAACACACAAGTTGCACAGTTTCCACAGCACGAGGGTCTGGAAATGTGAACGCTGATGAAGTCGGCCAAAGGCGGGGTGGCCGGGGGTTTCGAGGGGGGTCACAGGGTAAGTGCCACCCCACAACAAATACGCACACGCACGCTTGGGAGCCATTTGGGGGAGCAGGGAGATGGCGAGTATCTCTCCAATTTGGGTTTATGGTCTCAGTTTGAGAACTCGTTAAGGCGTGGCTTCCAGTTGTGGCTCCCAAATTAAAGATACCATAAATTAATACACACAAATAATAATACCTAACCATAAGTTAGAAAGAACTGTGGGCCAGAGATCGGAATAATAAAATATTATTATTTAATGTTATTTAAAAATTAAATTGATTAAATAAAATATTTTAAAATCGATTATTAAAAATGTTTGCAAGAAAAACTATAATTTCAAGATCGTAGTATCTTTTATAAACTTTTTCATTTCTTTTAACCATTTTTCAAATCCCACCAGTTCTTGCAATCTGACTCTAGCTTGCAGATGGTGCAGCAGTTTTAAGGGATTTTCAATGTTCTCGCAAATTAGTTTCAGCCTCCCTTGTGAGTGTGTATGTGGAAAAGTTTATTGTTTATGAGGGCCAAAAGCTTCTCCTTCTCGACTGTTGGTCCTTGGTGGAGTTTCAGTTTTTCCATGTTGTTTTTTGGCTCTTTTGATATTGCTAAGTCCCAGCTTTGTTTGCTGTGGTAAAATGCACCCATTCTGCCGATGGTCTCAGCCATTGACTTTCGTAGTACTTGCCAGGTTTCCACATTTAAAACTAATTTAGTTTAATTTAACTTAAGATTACGATAAAAATTGGAAATAGTTGCTAAACATTGTTGTAATTATATATTACATTCTTGAGAAATAAAAATGTTTAGTTTAATTTAACAACATAATTTTACTGGTTTTATTAGATTAAATTTAAGTAAATTTGAATATTTTTGTAATTTGTCTAGTCATTATATCATTTTATGAGGGGATTCTTTTGTTTATTAGTAAGTTAAGTATCTAATATCTATCAAATCTATCATGATATTTAGCTTTTAAAGATAACCATAAATGTTCCCCAAATTAGGGAAACCTCCACAAGAGGCAAGACCATTGGCCATTAGAGCCAGGGACTCACTGGGATGGCGTCATTTGGGCTTAAAATAGTGGAGGGAGATGCATCTGCTTGGGGACAATTAGGACAGCTCGTAAATATGCCAGAATGCGCTCGGATGCATCAATGAATGTGTCAATGATTAGGCACACGCCGGGACAAAGGACACGATGCCCACGATGATGGCGCAAATCGAAATGTTGCACTCCGCATCGATGGGTTGGCGGGGGGAGGGGGAGCGGAGTGACGTCAGCGCCTAATGCAACTGCAGTGCAGAGGGGGGAAGGAGGGATGGTGTCGTATCGCTGGGGGTAGGGTGGTGACGGGGTGCGGTAACTGCAGGCCATAATCAAGGGAATGGAAGCAAAGTACAACTACTGGCACGATACACTGGTGCACTGAGAAAAACAGTTGAACACTTAATTTAAATACCTATTTTAAATAAACAGATGTTTCAAAGCTGTTTTGTAATTAAATTTAAGCCATTTTATTGAATTTTCTTCGAATATTTCTTATACATTGCATATTCTTGATCAGCATTTCTACACAAGTCGATATAGCACACCGCATAATTAAGTTAGATGAACTGTATTTGTTTAGCTGATAAGAAACTCATGTTATCAATTAGATAAGAAAATAGTAAAGGTGATAAGTAATTTTTGATAACGCATGCACTGTGAAATTTTTGATTGAATTTTTAAAATACTTATACTTTTTTTTAGGAGAGATCTTTATAATTTTGTAAAATATGAAATTTCAAATATATCTCATATTGTTTAGATGTCGAATAATATTTTGAATACTTAATATTTGCTTCGAATAATATTTATTATTTTTTAATAATTTTTTATTTTGTTATATTTTTTTTTCAGTGCACATACACCCGCACTCGACTAAAGACAGACACACACACACAAACATGGCCATGCCATTGCAGTCAATTTATTGTGACCAATATAACGCCTGGACTCACTCGCCGGCTAGCTCCTGTGCGGTGAGGGGGAGGGGGAGGGGGTTGGAGGGGCGGGAAATGGGTGGTAAATGAGAGGGGCCAGGACTCACTGGGTGCATGTAAATTGAAAATTATGGCAATGCGCAACAAGATTAGCCAATGGCTGGGTGGTGCCAGAGGAGCTGGCGGTTCCGAGCCTTCCTAACAAGCCCCAAATGAATTTATCGAGATGCGAAGAGATATGGGAGGAGCGGCGGTACGCGAGTTGCACCAACATAAACTAAATGAATGCCCATGGCCGCCAAATGAAGTTATGACTTAATGTATACAGTTATCCATACAATACATATACATAAAGAGAACGAGAGAAACAAAGAGATAGCAGTCGAAATATCTCCCGCCGAAAATAAAGTTATACTGAATACATGATATGCAGATTTTGTAGAAAAAGTTAGTGGTGCCCAAAGCTCAAAAATGAACCAAAAACAGCCAGCAGACACAAGCTAAAATCAACATTATTATAACATTTTGAATGCTTCAATGTTTATTTCAAGTAACGCCGTTTGTAAAATATTTTTAATTTATTCAACAAAAATTGAACCATGCGGATATATAAAAATTAAACTGGTTATTATCAAATATTATTTACTAACAACTTACTTACAAAAAAAAAATTCAATTACACTAGGAAAAAAATTTGGATATGAATTGTGGGTAAATTTGACCTTATTCCAGATCAATAAAAAGCCAAAATGACTAATGTAAAGTTAATGTTTAGTATTTCTTTTCGAAAAAATCTAAAAAACTATCAATATAATCTGATTCATATCAAAATGATACGAAAAACTTTACCTCATATTTGTTCTGTGTATGTATGCCAAAAGTTAAATAGTTAAATATTTATCAAATGTGTATGACATGTTTTCGATGTTCAATTCAAATGCATTTTTTAAGTTTCCTGAAAATTATTTATGTAAATGTCACAGAAAAATACATCATTTATTTGGCCCACATTTTTTAGTCCATAATTCGAATATACATGAAAAGGATTTTAGCCAGGACACGAGAAACACTGCGAAGTGGCTCAGAAATCGAGTGGCTAGGGGTGCATATCTTAGCTTCGATGTGTCAAATTCATTCCACTTTGGCGCTCTGCAGTCAGCTCCACTCGAGCATTTTTCTGCGCCATTTTGACACAGAATCCAAAACACTCAGTCACTCACACACATCTGCAGTGCGGGGGATCCCCGTTGCCGAAACCCCCCTTCGCAGAATTTCCCAATGAATCGCAGGCAGATTCTCATGCTGTATGCTGTATGCTGTATGCTGCATGCACTGGCTGCCTTATTATGCAAATGTACCGACTCGAGATGCGCTCTCGGCTGCCAACGTCATCGATTTATAAGTTATGCAAAAAGCGGGAGCCAGAATTTACCTACCCCCGCCACACTACGCCCCTTACTTATCTGACTCATCCGTATCTTTCGCATCTGAAACATTTGGGCTTTGACTGTTTGACTACTTTGTAAGCATCGGTTTACGTTGTAGTTTCCGCTTTGCCTGACTGCAAACCGAAAATTTAGCCAAATCAATCTGAGTACAGCAGTGTCAGTCTGATTATAAAACGGTATTACACAGACTTCAATTTTAAAAAGCGGCCCTATAATGACTAATATTTTCTTTGTGTTCATTTTTTGCAATCATTCTAGGGAAACGAGAAATAGGGTTTCAATAAAATTAGGGATTTTTATCTATAGTAACAGTTTGGGGAAAAACAAATTTGTTGCTTACATAAAAATCTCAATTGAAACTAATTTTAGTAATTATGCTGAATACGAATATATACAAATATTTCTGATCGTAGGATATGTATCTTAAATGTCTTTTTTAATTGTCTTTGCATTATGCTGAATAAACTTTCAATATTCGGAATTGGAATACAATATTCGGAATTGATATAGCCACGCCATATGATTTTCGAATCCGATGTAGTACCTTTTCTATTAGGATTTCTGCGTGACAGCAAAGACGCCTGTCCAGATGACCTTTACGAATCCGTAGGTTTCGATGACGCCTTTGTACCAGCCATTAGGAACGTGTTGCGGAAATCCATCTGTGCTTACCAGGCACTTTTCGTACTTGAATACCTGGGCGGGCAGGAACTCTAAGGTGTCCTCGAACTGGGGAAAATTCGAGCAATTGGCCGCGCTCGGCATGATTATGTTCTTGTAGAAACCGTTCATGGCGCTGTAAATAGTTTGACGCGGAATCGAGTACGGCTGACGCTTGTAGGTCTTACCGTCATCGGTGCTGCGGTAGATGGTTAGATCCACCTCCGCGTCCTGGGGAATATCCACGTTGGTATACAGGGTACCACTAATTCCGTATACCCCGTTACTGATTCGATCGATGCGAGTTTCGCCGCCAACCAACTCCTTGTTGTCTGTCGTCAGCGACACCGATATTACACTATACTCCCAGGATTTCTATTAAATAATTAATTAGTAGGTATTTCAAAGGATATATACATAGCTTACAAAACTACTCACCTCCTTTCCGACGGAGATTGCCTCAGGCAAAAATCCAAAGATCAAAACTAATATTCCAGTGCAGTATATGGACTGCATTTTAAATGTTACCTTCAGCTTCGTGTCATAAAACTGCGAGAATTAAACCTTTATTTATATAAATTTTCGCTAGTTTGCGACATGTCTATAAAACAACGCTATAAAATCATCATGTTAACACGTTTTTACGATTGGTGTATCTGATAGATGAAATAATTTCTCCTTATCTGATCAACACGAAACAATATAACGGTTGCTACTAATTACACTGGCCGACAGAATTTAACCACCATTTTATTTCGATAATTTTATAATTATTATCACTGTGGACGGACGGACTGTGACGAATCGCACCGGGAGTGTGCGGGAGGAAGCTACTATATATAGCCGGAGAATGGAAAATTTGCTACAGTAGTCCATTCGTAACAAGAAATCAAAATGAAAGTACTCGCTTTGAAACCCCAATTGAAACTGCTTTCACCGTTCATACAGACAGACAGACGGACAGACGGACGGACGGACGGACACATACACTCAGGGAAAAAATTGTTCTGATTGTGTCTGAAAACGTGTCTGATTGAGTCTTAAAAATAGCTTTATACCGTTTGGTATCATTATAAGAATTTATGGTATCATTTTAAGAACGGATTTTTAATAACGCTGTTCTTACTCTAAGAACGAAACGTACTTAAATTCATATTTATTTTTAGTACAAAAAACATTTGTTTGAATGTTCCTGTATGCATTCTGCCATGGGAAGAAATAATAGGAGCATGGCTCAGGGGCCAAGGGGCTAGGTTCTTTTATTATTTTGTGTTCGGGAGTACGAGGTTCAAATCCCGCTCACAACACAACTCATATTTTTTTTTTTTTTGTAATTAGTTATCTATCAACATACATTTTTTAATACATTTTTGTTCTTAAAGTTATTAAGGAAATGTTAAATATGCATTTTAAAAACTTTTTACTCACTCTGATTTATCCGGGTTTTGAACCGGGGTCCTCTCGCATCAGAGGCAGACGCCTTACCAACTGGGCCATCGCACGATGTTACGCGCGAGTGCATAGGTTTAACTTAAATCTAAACTTACTGGTCTTAAATCAATACCGAATGGTATTAGTATAAGAACATGGTCTTAAAAAAAAATAAGAACAAAGCGGTATTAATGTTAGAAATTTGGTCTTAGATTTTTTGGGTCTTTTTTTTCTGGGTGATATTATTGAATGGCCTAAAATTAAGGATTCCGTGACCCAAAATTTTAGACCATTACACTATGGGGCATTTGACCACTTTTGTTGGCCAAAACCCATTTTTTAAAAGTCGTTATCACAAAAAATGTTGTTTGAGGATGTGTTAACAGAAGATCATTTAACAATGTTACGTTTACAGAAATCCGATAGAGGTCGCCTCTGTAAAGGTAGAAGCTGTTAAATCAGCTGTTCGAATTGCAATTCTCCGGCTGTTGTATTTCGACGTTTCGCTTGCAGTTTTAAAGTGCTTTAAATTTGAGTTTTTAAGCAATCTAAGTAAACTTTTTGGATTGGATTAAAAGGATAACGCTGTGTACTACGTATTTGTGTGGTTAAACGACAAAAATCAAGCGGTTTTTTCTTATAAATGAGTGTTAAAGGGAGTGGTCTAAAAAGTAAATTTTTGTAAGAAAACTAAATTTCAAATGGAGCAACAAAGTGAGTCCAGCGGAGTCCACTTCTGAAACCTATTGGGATTTGTAGATTATTTAATTGTTGTTAAAATGTATATGGTCAGAATCGCCACTTTTTGCCACTTTTTCAGTAATTTGATTTTTTAGACCATAACCTCAAATTTCACACACTCTTATCGTTTGCACTGGTGGCTAAGGAAGTAAGGACTTTTCTGGCTTTAAATTATTATCAAAATAGAGTAGAATTACTTAGCTTTGTTATTAACTAGCTTAAGTGAACTTTAGCGGCTTTAAAACGAAAGTTCCGCTACAACTTAAACAAAAAGTCGTTCAAATGTAAAGTAAATTCTTTCCTTTGCCCTTTTTTTGAGAACTTCAGGATATAGTCGTCCGATTTGTACGAAACTTTTAATATTGTTATAAAAACATTAATAATTGATATTTATAAAGTTATGTGCATTTATCTCCAAAAACAGCAAAGTTAATTTGATCGTTTCTATGGCAGCTATATGATATAGTTGTCCGATCCGGATGATTCTCATATATAATATGCGTAGGGATGAAAAATGGCGACTGGTAAAGTTTCACGTCAATATCTTTTGAATTGGCCGAGTTATTAATTTCGGCCAACAAAAGTGGTCAAATGCCCCATAGTGCATTAATGGCCTGAAATGGGTGTCATTTTTGGCCTAGATTTTAGGTAATATTCTGCCTAAAAATATATATATCCAAAATTTTAGGCTTTAGGCCTAAAAATGTACGGTGCAAAATGTACCATATTGTAAAATTTCTGAAATTTTTTGTATTTTAATATTATCTAATCTTTATTATTTTTTAAATCATAATAGATATTGATTCCTGCTTTGGGGGCTACTACAGGCCTTTTACCACTCCTCCTCCTTCAGTCCGAGCTTAAAAAACGGGGACGAATTGTAAGGAACGGCAGCTATTTGTATCGGGTGTTCTGCTCTATCTTGGCCAGCACCTTCTTCGTGTATGACTTCTTGTCGCCGAGTGAAAATCACTCCAACAGGCTGTGGTTCATCATCACATCTTCTTGGCGGAGCCATTAATCCCGGCCGGTCCGATATCATCGGACTTGCTGGTGATTAGCTTCCGATAAGCCTCTGAGATTTTCAAAGAATTTAGTATTCATTATTTATTTGAAATTTCTAACTAAGCCTACTACGCATTACGAACTGCACGGCATTTCTCACCTTGTAATATTTAAACACAATTTTTCTAAAAAAATGTACCTTAATTAATTTATTAAATCACGATAAGCAATACAATTATTATTTGGTTGAGTACACCATAATTATGTAACAGATATATTTAGTTTTAAAGGGTTTTAAACTGTCAAATTTATTTAGGTAAAATTCAATAATTTTAAGGCCTACGATGACCTAAAAAATTAGGCCATACGTGACCTAAAAAGTAGGGCAAATATACCAAAAATTTAAATTTTTAGGCAGTACATGACCTAAATAGTAACTTTTAGTCCATTTTAAATTGTTTAGGTTATGCAGGACCTAAAATGTTGTCCATCATTTTTCTGGGTGTAAGATCTCCTTAACCAATTTCAAGATATCGACACACAAACAAATTTAATTGGTAAAATTTACCCAAACGAGTTACGTAACTATAAAGAATAGTTACGTGTATTTTGTTTTTGCTTTGGTTGTCTGTCTTTGCTAATTGTGTGTATTTGTTGTTATGAAAGTAACTATTTAATTTGTAGAATTGACAATTTTTGTGGTTGGGAACTGTTTGACAATTATATTGGTTAATTTTACAAAGTTTTTCTTTTTTGTGAAGCTACAACCAATTTTTGGAATCGAACTCGAGCTCTTATTCTAGAAGAACTTTTGCTTGACATTGAAGACGCCCGTCCAGATGATCTTTACGAATCCGTAGGTTTCGATGACACCTTTGTACAAGCCATTAGGAATGTATTGCGGAAATCCATCTGTGCTCACCACGCACTTTTCGTACTTGAATACCTGGGCGGCCATTAACTCCAAGGTATCCTCGAACTGGGGAAAATTCGAGCAGTTGGCCGCGCTCGGCATGATTATATTCTTGTAGAAACCGTTCATGGCGCTGTAAATAGTTTGACGCGGAATCGAGTACGGCTGAATCCTGTAGGTCTCACCATCATCGGTGCTGCGGTAGATGTTAACGGTAACTTCCGCGTCTTGGGGAACATCCACGGTAATATACAGGCTACCACTAAGTCCGTACTCCCCGCGACTAATACGATCGATGCGAGTTTCGCCCCCAGCCACCTCCTTATTGTCCGTCGTCATGGACACCGATAGTACAGTGTACTCCCAGGGTTTCTATTAAACATTTAATTAGTACACTGATAAAATTATGCGACGTTTTAGGTGCGAAAAACAAAAAAAAAATCGTTTAAAAAATCCAAAGTAAAACCAAATTTATATGAAGCGTTATACTTTTGAAAATAGATTATTTAATTCAAATCTATTGAAATGAATTGAATGATTTTCTAATGCATTTCAAATTGAATCAATGAATACATAGCTTTAAAAACTTCTTACCACTTCACCGACTAAGATTGCCTCCACCAAAGATCCAGAGATCAAAAGTATTATTCCAGTGCAGTATATGGACTGCATTTTAAGTGCCTTCTTTACCTTCCTGTCATACATCTGCGAGAATTAAACCTTTATTTATATCATTTTTTACCAGATGTCGACGTGTCCGACGTTATAAAATGATCATGTTAACACGTTTCTACGATTGGTGTACTTGATAGAACAAATAATTTCGAATTACCCGATTACCGCAATAAGAGTGGATTGAAAAGTAGAGTGACTAATAATATTAAGGGTATTAAAACAGGCCAATATTTTCTTTTTAATTCTTTCAGATGAATTATCATATACGTAATGCAAAAACACTTAAGCTTGCATTAACAGAAAGATAAAAATACTTTTACTTTGTAGAATGCCAATGAATTTTATATTATTGTATAATAGTATCTGAGAGATTAATGGGGTAGTCGGTATCGCCTCACCACTTTATACATTTTTTTTGAGACCTGTTTGAAAGTGCATCAAAATAATCAATGGTCATAAATTGGTTAACCGTATTGTGTTAACTTTTTCCCCTGCTCCATTCTCACTGATTGTTTCTGCACAAAAAGAGGAAGGAGAGGCAAAAATCGAATCCTAACTAGAACAACAGCAGATGCAAGAATGGATAAAACTGGTGAAAGAGTAAGACTGCAAAAAAATGTAAATCATTGGTAAATATCTTTTTACAATGCAATTTTTAATCAAAGTTTTTGCCACCACAGTGAGTTTTATTCTTTGACCAACATCGCAAAAAAACCAAGTGGGAGTGCAACTAAAAAGGCTTTCTGAATTACACACAAAAACAGTATTGTTGGGTGCATGGAGTGCTTATAGGGCGACCCTCGCGCTATTATCGCAAATTGATTAATTTAAAATGGCATTTCAGAGCATTTAAAATGTAAAGTAATAGCTTGTATTATTAATTGATAGCCATTTTAATTGAGGTGACTTAACACCATGCAATATAAATGTACGAAATTAAGCATGTAGAAAAATAATTATTAAGGTTGTTGTTATTTTGTATCGAAACAAAATAATTACGAAAGTTTATGAGAATAACATTTAACCTAAACTGTATTTTTAGTACAAGTTGTTGAAAATGTTTTTCATTCTGACACCTTTTTAGTTAACAAAACGGCGTGAGAAATGTGTATTCGGTGTTTTTTGTTCATCGGAATTTTCAAATAAAACAATTAAATTTTATTAATGTACAATGTACATATTATGTTATTATTATATGTACCTTAGGGCGGTCCACATTTCTATAGAAATTTTTAAGGTCCTACTCTCACCCGCCTATGGGCCGTTCTTTTATAAACCGAACAGATTTGGCCAAAAAAAAAATTTCACATTTTTGATTTGCCTGAAACTTTTTTTACACGTACTATTCGGAAAATAAGTAAACACGTGTATCAGGATTTGACCGAAAAAAAATTATTTTTTTAGTTAAAATTTTTTTAAGTTTGCCAAAAATTGATCTCATTGAAAATCTGTATCTCCGGTTATATAAATCCGATTGACTTCATGTCTTCTGCATTAATTCCTCTAAAACCTATTCTTTCAAAATAAAATTTCTAAAAAAAAAAAATGTTTAATTTCTTAAAAATAAAAACAGATTAAGATTTTAAAAAATTTTTTAACCATTGCCCCCACAAAAAAAATATTTTTTTTTATTTTAATACTTGCGCCATATTGTTAGTTACAATCGGTTTTTGTGAAAAGTTGGATCCATTTTTAGTTTTTTAAATATCGAATTTTTTTTAACAAGGCCTCGGCTTTTTATACCCGTTACTCGTAGAGTAAAAGGGTATATTGTATTCGTGCAAAAGTATGTAACAGCTAGAAGGAAGCGTTTCCGACCCCATAAAGTATATATATTCTTGATCAGGGTCACTAGCCGAGTCGATCTAGCCATGTCTGTCTGTCCGTCTGTCTGTCCGTCTGTATGAACGCTGAGATCTCGGAAACTATAAAAGCTAGAGGTATGGTATTTGGCATGAAGATTCTTGGAGTTCCTACGCAGCGCAAGTTTGTTTCCAGAAGGTGCCACACCCCCTCTAACGCCCACAATAGCTAATATACGATTTTAAAAATTTAAATATTTCGGAAAAGTAAAAATGAAGTTTTGTTGTGCTTATCAATACCTATCGAAATGTAGAAGAAATTTTTTAAATCGGACCATTCGTTAAAAAGTTATTGCTGTTCAAAGTTTATATCTCCATCTCCCTCGCACTCCCTTTAGCCGAGTGACGGGTATTAGATAGTCGGGACACCAACCCGACTATAGCGTTCTCTCTTGTTTCTATGTAAAAACGTCGCAGCAAGTAGGGCTACTCTTTTATTCTTGTTGGATCCTTATGGAATTCATGTTTTCTCATCGTTTACTAGTCCTTTAACAATTTTTAATGATTAAAAGTTAAATTTTAAGTGTTTTGACAATTTCTGAATGACAAAAAGTAAAAAGTCATTTTTTAATCTATAAAAAAACCACAAAAACAAGACATTAAGTCAATCGGATTCATATAACCGGAGATACAGATTTTCAATGAGAGGTTACTTTTTCAAATTTGACAATTTTTGGCAAACTTAAAAAAATTGTAACTAAAAAAAATATTTTTTTTTCGGTGAAATCCTGATACACGTGTTTACTTATTTTCCGAATAGTACGTGTAAAAATGTGACCCAATAAAAGGTGTTCGGTTTGTAAAAGAACCGCCCCTATACGGTACTCTAAATTATACCAAACGAGGACGGAAGCTAACTTCGGCAAGCCGAAGTTTTAATACCCTCGCAGATTTCACGAATGAAAACTTGACTAGAAAAGCAACATGAATTAACAAAACAACAAAATATTTTATAGTTGAAAAAAATATAATTTTAAAATTTTTCACCCTATTGTTGCTATGGGAGCTTCCTATATAGACGTCCGATCGGCACGCGCTTTTACCCTAATCAAGATATACATACAAGAATACGATTTGGAAAGTTTCATGTCAATAGCTTATATTCTGCGCGAAATACCCTGAAAAACCTTAAATCTTGACCGATTTCACCCTATTGTTCCTATGGGAGCTATAGGATATAGACGTCCGATCGGCACGCGCTTTCACCCTGATCAAGGTACGCACAAAAAAATACGATTTGGAAAGATTCTTGTCAATAGCTCTTACACTGAGCGAAATATCTTCATTTTTTGAAAGCTATATCCGATTGTTCCTATGGGAGCTATAGGATATAGACGTCCGATCGGGTCGGTTTTCAAACTTGATCTGCGTACACATGTTTTAGGACGACTGTGAAAGTTTGAAGTCGCTAGCTTTTAAACTGAGCTCGCAAACGGTATTGAAACAGACATACAGACGGACAGACGGACAGACGGACATGGCTATATTGACTCCCCTATTGATCCCGATCAAGAATATATATACTTTATGGGGTCGGAAACGTCTCCTTCACTGCGTTACAAACTTCTGACCAAAATTATAATACCCTCTGCAAGGGTATAAAAACATTTTTTGAAAAAAAAAATTTGGAAAAGGGGAATGGGCTTTAAAGTTTATCACCCATACGCACTAGGTGGCGTAGAATTCAATAATACACTTATACTGTTATACGTGTCGTTTGAGTAATTTTTAAGCAAACTTTAAAAACGGTCTAAATTCCGAAAAAAAATTTAATTTTAACATACATTAATTTACCATGTGAGGGGGTAGAAATGGGATTTAATTTTTTGGACCGACCTATATTTTATGCGAAAATGACTAATTTTTAATAGTCAAGCAAAAACACCTATTAATGAGAAAGAACGTATTGAGAATCGCTCCTTTAACTACGAAACTGTTTACTGTAACAATGCCAGAAACATCGACATTTTATTAGGTTTTACTTGATTGTTTCTTGGGCCTTCAGACGATTGGCTCTTAAAACTCGACGATCAACCCGCGAACTTCTTCAAGCCAGTGTGACCCCACCGGCTCTCCCGCTCTCTCTCGCTCCATCTCCCTTCCGCACGCGATCCGACACTCACTCCGTCTCGCTTCCGCTCTTCGATTGACGAAAGCTCCGATATCAGCTCACAACTTCGCTTGCAAGCTCGCGGCGAAAGCACGCGATCGGAAGGGGCGAAATCGAAATCGAATCGCGGTCGGGAGCTTTTCGAAGTGCGAGCGTCGACGTTTTATTTCTGCGGCTCAGTCGGTTTTCGTTCGTTCTGTTGGAGAAAAGCAGCAATCACACGTTCGCAAGGTGAACGCGAAGACACACAAAGTAAGCCCCCCCCCACCCACAAAGCAAATAAGTCAAGTTAAATAATGGTTTAAAACGGTTCTGGGCGATTGAAATTTGTAGTCGAAGAAAGCGGCCTTGAAACCCGCCTTGAATTCGCCCCGAAAAAGTGACAAAGCAGATCAAAGCGGAGAGCAAAAACACGCACATAGACTGCAAGTGTGTTAGATAATAAGTGCAGCACATACACGCACAGAAAAAGAAGTACAAATCGAAATACTAATTAGTTTTTAAAGAAGCTCAGAAAAGTGCGGTCTGAAAACGTGAAAATTTGCGCGTGGAAAATTATTTTGCCTTGTCAGCTGACCCCCTTCCCCGTGTTCGCCCCGTCTCTGTCGCACCGTGGGTCTTGTGATCGCCGCCTCTCTCCCTCTCTCGTTTCGAAACTCGAAACAGAAGTTGGAGTTTTCGGCTTTCTGGTGATGGAAAACCAATATGGAGACCGCGAGTTGAAAAGGCGGCCCCAAGATTATTGCCTTTTCCCTTACCCACTTTTTTTCATTTGTCAGCTGACGGCAATGACAGTAGTCTTGTGATCAACGTCAAAAGCAATTGTCAAATATTCGAACTCGAATGGAGAGAGCGAGAGCGGCGAGTTGCTCTCCGACTCTCCTCTCTTGTTTTTTTTTTCTCTGATAAATATTAAAACCAGCATATTTTAAAAACAAGCGTTTCATTTACATTCTTCAGCTCAATTTATCAGCCAGTGTGTAAAGCCAGAGCTATAATTTTATTTATTTAGCGATTAGTTAAGCAAATTACTCTTTTCGAACTTCCAAAGCTCTGTCACGTGAAACGAAAGCTCCCTTTTAAAGTTTTACGCAGCATATCGAAGAGTTAAAAAAATAATTAAATCAATCGAAATAAGTAGTTGTTCGGAAACCATTCTATAACCTTAAATCGGGAAAGCAAGCAGCCCTACATTTTTGCCTAAACTTAACCTGTAAATCGGAGAGATACACCTGCGCTCTTGTCAGCTGACAGAGGGCTAACCAGCAATTAGTGATAAGAAATTTTTCACTTTATCTTTGCCCTTCTCCAGCCAGCATTTTATAATTTTCCCTTTGATTTTCCATCTCTTGCAGTTGTAGAAACAGAATAAATCAAAATGTCCAACCTTAAACGTTTCGATGATGAGGAGCGTGAGTCCAAATATGGACGTGTCTTCGCTGTCTCTGGTCCTGGTAAGTACTTACTACCTATAATAATAATTCGAGCATTCCATACGTTCTTACTTATAAATATGATACTATCTACTAGATATGTAGATTCTTCAAATTTTTAACTCAATACAAATTTAATTTCTTAAATTATCATGTTCATTATGTTGTTATTACTTTCGTTTTAATAATGGCATGTTATCTAACCTTAAACTATCAACAATAGTTTTTAACGAGTGTCAATCAAGGCATTTAATTTTCATTTTGAACAGTTTATCAAACCTATTCTATTTATTTATTTTTTATTCTATTTATTTTTTAATTTTATTATTAATATATTTGTTATTATTAAAAAAACAGTATTATACGCAATAATCTATAATAACTACTAAAGTGTATTGAAATTTTTTTTTATGTTATTAATTTTAAATTTTACAATAAAAATTTAATGTACTGGTCTTAATAGATTGCTTGTGTGCTGGAAAATTTGAAGTCAGATCAAAAAAGTATCATCTTTGTTCATTGTGCTATAAAATATAAGCTCTATCTAAAAACGTAGCCCATCTAATCCGCTCAACCGCTTCATTCCAGTCGTCACCGCCGAGGCCATGTCCGGATCAGCTATGTACGAGTTGGTCCGCGTCGGCTACTACGAGCTGGTGGGCGAGATCATCCGTCTGGAGGGCGACATGGCCACCATCCAGGTGTACGAGGAGACCTCCGGCGTGACTGTCGGCGATCCCGTGCTGCGTACCGGCAAGCCCCTCTCCGTGGAGCTGGGACCCGGTATCATGGGCAGCATCTTTGACGGTATCCAGCGTCCCCTGAAGGACATTAACGAGCTGACCGAGTCCATCTACATCCCCAAGGGTGTGAACGTGCCCAGTTTGTCGCGCGTGACCAGCTGGGAGTTCAACCCCCTGAACGTCAAGGTCGGCTCCCACATCACCGGAGGAGATCTGTACGGTCTGGTGCACGAGAACACCCTCGTCAAGCACAAGATGATCGTCAACCCCCGCGCCAAGGGTACCGTGCGCTACATCGCCCCCTCGGGCAACTACAAGGTCGACGATGTCGTCCTGGAGACGGAGTTCGACGGCGAGATCACCAAGCACACCATGTTGCAGGTGTGGCCAGTGCGTCAGCCACGTCCCGTGACCGAGAAGCTGCCCGCCAACCATCCCCTGCTCACCGGACAGCGTGTCCTCGACTCGCTCTTCCCCTGTGTCCAGGGAGGTACCACCGCCATTCCCGGAGCCTTCGGTTGCGGCAAGACTGTGATCTCGCAGGTAAGAGTCACTTAAATTGGGGATTTCAGCAGAAAACCTCTATTCACACTTCGTGTCCTATAATATCCCTATTTCTGTGCAGGCTCTGTCCAAGTACTCCAACTCCGATGTCATTATCTACGTCGGTTGCGGCGAGCGTGGTAACGAGATGTCTGAGGTACTGCGTGATTTCCCCGAGCTGTCCGTGGAGATCGACGGTGTTACCGAGTCCATCATGAAGCGTACCGCCCTGGTGGCCAACACCTCCAACATGCCTGTGGCTGCCCGTGAGGCCTCCATTTACACTGGTATCACTCTGTCCGAGTACTTCCGTGACATGGGTTACAACGTGTCCATGATGGCTGACTCCACCTCCCGTTGGGCCGAGGCTCTGCGTGAGATTTCGGGTCGTCTGGCTGAGATGCCTGCCGATTCCGGCTACCCAGCCTACCTGGGCGCCCGTCTGGCCTCCTTCTACGAGCGTGCCGGTCGCATCAAGTGCCTGGGTAACCCCGAGCGCGAGGGTTCCGTCTCCATTGTGGGCGCTGTGTCGCCTCCTGGTGGTGACTTCTCCGATCCCGTGACCTCCGCCACTCTGGGTATCGTGCAGGTGTTCTGGGGTCTCGACAAGAAGCTGGCCCAGCGCAAGCACTTCCCCTCGATCAACTGGCTGATTTCGTACTCCAAGTACATGCGTGCCCTGGACGACTTCTATGACAAGAACTTCCAGGAGTTCGTGCCGCTGCGTACCAAGGTCAAGGAGATCCTGCAGGAGGAGGAGGATCTGTCTGAGATCGTTCAGCTGGTCGGCAAGGCCTCTCTGGCCGAGACCGACAAGATCACTCTGGAGGTGGCCAAGCTGCTGAAGGACGATTTCCTGCAGCAGAACTCCTACTCCTCGTACGATCGTTTCTGCCCCTTCTACAAGACCGTGGGCATGCTGAAGAACATCATCGACTTCTACGACCTGGCCCGCCACTCTGTGGAGTCGACGGCTCAGTCCGAGAACAAGATTACCTGGAATGTGATCCGTGAGGCTATGGGCAACATTATGTACCAGCTGTCGTCCATGAAGTTCAAGGTGGGTTGACATACAGATTTGATCGGTATTTGTCGATTTACTAAACATTTTTCCACCCATTTTTAGGACCCTGTTAAGGATGGTGAGGCCAAGATCAAGGCTGACTTCGAGCAGCTGCACGAGGACCTGCAGCAGGCCTTCAGGAATCTGGAGGACTAGAGCGTTGGCCCTACTTTTACACTCTAATCTTATATTTGTTATATAGTTAACTTTTAAAAAAGAAAGCAGTCAAAAACCATCCGAAAAAGCCTAATCAAACACCAACAATTCCGTGCTGCATTCGAAGAGAAACAAAAGTCCAACAAATTCCACAACTTCTTGGTGCCTGCGAGATATGTAATCATTCCGGCCTGCGGTTAATACTTCCACTAACCACGCCCCCTATGCCCCCGAAAGGGGCCCCTCAAGGCAACAGCAACAACTACAACGTCCTTCTATGTACTTCCATTTACAACAACAACAACAACAAAAGACGCACATACGCTTGAATAAAAGTACACGGACACTGGCGCACACACACAACACACATACATAAAAAAGACACAAATACAAATGCATGCATAAATAGTATTATTGTTTAATGAATGGAAATTCTTGTTTATTTGTGAAAAAGTCATGTTTTCTCCCTGTTTGTTTGTTAAATTTATGTAAATATTTAAAGTATGAAATATTAAATGTACGAATAAAGTGCAACAACAAATACATTTAATGTAATTGAAATTGGATTTCATTGACTTTGAAGATGGACCAAAAAAGTTTACCATAATGGAGCATTAGAGTTGATAAATTTCGTCTTATACATATTTATATGAATACAATTGATACACTGAAAAATCTTAACTTTAAATATGGAAATATAAGATTTGAAATCCTAGATAATTCAACTAAGATTTAATGACATAAAATATTTAAAGTAAATATATCTAATATTATCAACCTTTATTTAAATATTTTATAATTAAATTAACAGTTTAATATAAATTTTGAATTTAGTATGCAGATATTAATTAAAATTTTTTTATACCCTTGCAGAGGGTATTATAATTTTGGTCAGAAGTTTGTAACGCAGTGAAAGAGACGTTTCCGACCCCATAAAGTATATATATTCTTGATCAGGATCAATAGGGGAGTCGATATAGCCATGTCTGTCTGTCCGTCTGTATGTCTGTTTCAATACCGTTTGCGAGCTCAGTTTAAAAGCTAGTGACTTAAAACTTTCACAGTCGTCCTAAAACATGTGTACGCAGATCAAGTTTGAAAACCGACCCGATCGGACGTCTATATCCTATAGCTCCCATAGGAACAATCGGATATAGCTTTCAAAAAATGAAGATATTTCGCTCAGTGTAGGAGCTATTGACAAGAATCTTTCCAAATCGTATTTTTTTGTGCGTACCTTGATCAGGGTAAAAGCGCGTGCCGATCGGACGTCTATATCCTATAGCTCCCATAGGAACAATAGGGTGAAAAATTTTAAAATTGTATTTTTTTCAATTATAAAATATTTGGTTGTTATTCGTGAAATCTGCAAGGGTATTAAAACTTCGGCTTGCCGAAGTTAGCTTCCGTCCTAGTTTTTCCTTTTTTTTTATCTTTTTTTTTATTTTCTTTATTTTATGAAATTGTATGAATCTTTTATGGTTCCCCCACATTTTTTATTTTTAATTTTTCATCATCACCTTAGTCTTCCCATAACCTTCCATACTTTTTTGTATATATTTGACAAAATTAGTTAAAATTACATCAAGTTTGACGCTTTAATTTGTTTATTGGATTATTAAATGGATAACGATAAGAAGACCTGGATTGCTCCGCTCACCTCGAATACCAGCAGCAATGTGAGTTCCGTTCAGTCCTCTCCACGGAGTTCGGGCTCCCTGTTGCCGGAGGTTCAGCCAAGGGCTCAACCGTTGGCCACACCCAAGAAGTGCACCTGTCGCACCTGCACTTGTCCGCGTCCTGAACATAAACTTGCCTCCATAATCCGTTCCTCCCATGCGAAACGCGAATCTGAGGAAGTCGAAGTCGACAAAGCCCAAGAGGAACGTTCTCATTCGTCACGGCTTTCTAACCTACAAAACATGCACATAACACTGGAGCCTTCCAAGAATGAGGACTCCCATTTTGCCACCGAACAGGTGATGGGAACGCACACCTTTTCCCTTGACGAAGACGAGGAGGAGCCGCACGTGGGACGGATTTTCGGTGTGTCCGGACCGGTGGTTAATGCCGAGGAGATGGCCGGAGCCGCCATGTACGAGCTGGTCCGCGTGGGTCACTACCAGCTGGTGGGCGAGATCATCCGGCTGGAGGGCGACATGGCCACGATTCAGGTGTACGAGGACACCTCGGGCGTGAGTGTCGGCGATCCTGTCTATCAGACGGGCAAGCCGCTGTCCGTGGAACTCGGTCCGGGAATCATGGGCAGCATCTTCGACGGCATCCAGCGGCCCCTGCGGACGATCAGCGAACTGACCAACTCCATCTACGTGCCCAAGGGCATCGATGTACCGGCTCTGCCGCGTGACATATCCTACTCGTTTACCCCCTCAAAAATCAAGATCGACGATTTGGTCACCGGCGGTGATGTATACGGATCGGTATTCGAGAACAGTATGATGCACGACCACCGGCTGATGTTCCCACCGCGATGCAATGGGCGCGTCAAGTGGGTGGCACCCGCGGGTAACTACTGCGTGGACGACGTGATCGTGGAAACGGAGTTCAACGACGAGGTCACGCGGCACACAATGCTCCAGGTGTGGCCGGTGCGCAAGTGTCGTCCGGTGGAGGACAAACTGCCCAGCAGCACTCCCCTTCTGACTGGCCAGCGCGTCCTGGACGCCTTCTTTCCATGCGTCCAGGGCGGAACAACCGCCATCCCGGGTGCCTTTGGCTGTGGAAAGACGGTCATCTCGCAGGTGAGGTTATATTTATTTCTATTTAACGTATGCTTTTATAGGTCATTTTGATAACTCTTAATTGCTTCCATTTTTCACTAAAGATAAGCATGATTAATTCATTGATTTTAACAAAATTAGATATTTACCATAAAAAAGGTAGTACATATTTTTTCATTTTAATATATTTTCTTGTAATTTGTATTTATTTTTGATTTAAAAAAATGTAGAAATCTTTAGTATTTTTTGAAAGTTTTTTAACTCGTTTTAGTTAAAACTTGTTGTTAAGATACATAGATTTTGTTCTTCATCAACAAACTCAGTTTTTGATAAAGAATTAAATCGCCTACACCCCAAAAGAAAATCGATATGAAACGTAGATCTATTTTATATTATGTAATATCAATTTTAACTTGATATGCTCGAAATGAGTATTTCATGTTAAAACGATATGCGTATTGCAGAATGAATATTCCAGAAATGTACATGCGCATATCGATTTTACGGCGACATGCTTTTTTTTGTGTGTATCGAGAAAACAAACGAAATAGAGCTGGTTATTTGTAAAGAACCTAATTATCAGTATAACATTATTGGCAGTGCCAATTTGGCACATTGTTTTATAACTAATTTTCATGCAACGATAACGAAATGATGCTTCAATGTTGTGGAATCCATGTACACATACAGCTACTGTCGATGGATTGGGAGAAATCGAATTAATTTATGGCTCGCCCCAGTCGTAAAACGACAGAATATTAAATTTAATATTTATTATTTATTGTTTTAGATTCAATAATATAATCTAGAAAATTCTGATAGAAATTAATTGCAATATTTAATGTCAGATAGATGTATTTTTTTTTCACATTACACATTTGTCAACTGACCTACATTTATTAATGGAATTGCTTAAAAAATATGCAGAATATATTGTTGAGATTCAATGATAATTGGGTAATGTATTGCTATTCAAAAACAATTTACATAAATGCTATGACCTTGACTGGTAGTTGATTTTATTAATTTATAGCTTAGCTTGATAATAATATTTAAACAAATTTTAAAATATTGAAGTTTTTTCTTAACTTATTTTTTAGGCCCTGTCCAAGTACTCAAACTCCGATGTCATTATCTACGTGGGCTGCGGTGAGCGAGGCAACGAGATGTCCGAGGTTCTCAGGGACTTCCCACAACTGGAGGTGGACGTCAACGGGACGATGGAGTCGATAATGAAGCGCACTGCCCTGGTGGCCAACACCTCCAATATGCCGGTGGCTGCTCGAGAGGCCTCCATCTACACGGGCATCACCCTCTCGGAATACTTTCGCGACATGGGCTACCACGTGTCCATGATGGCGGACTCCACGTCTCGATGGGCGGAGGCGCTGCGTGAGATCTCCGGTCGGCTGGCCGAGATGCCTGCGGATGCAGGTTACCCAGCCTACCTGGGCGCCCGTTTGGCCTCCTTCTACGAAAGAGCCGGACTGGTCAAGTGCCTGGGAAGCCCTGAGCGCGAGGGATCCGTGTCCATTGTGGGCGCTGTGTCGCCACCTGGCGGTGACTTCTCCGATCCCGTGACCTCGGCCACGCTGAGCATCGTCCAGGTGTTCTGGGGGCTGGACAAAAAGCTGGCCCAGCGCAAGCACTTTCCTTCGGTGAACTGGCTGCAGTCGTACTCCAAGTACATGCGCACTCTGGACAACTACTACGAGGAGTCCAATCCGGAGTTCACCCAGCTGCGGGCCAAGGCCAAGAAGGTGCTGCAGGAGGAGGACGACCTGGCCGAAATCGTCCAGCTGGTGGGCAAGTCGTCGTTGAACGAGGAGGACAAGATAACGCTCGAGATAGCCAAGATGCTGAAGGACGACTTCCTGCAGCAGAACTCCTACTCTCCCTACGATGCCTTCTGTCCGTTTTTCAAGACCATCGGCATGCTGAAGAACATGATGGCCTTTCACGAGGCGGCGATCCTGGCCGTGAAGAACACGGCGGACCAGGAGGCGCGGGTCACCTGGGGATTGATTAGGACGCGGGCCGCCAACATTCTGTACGAGCTCTCCACGATGAAGTTCATCGATCCCAAGCTGGGCGAAGCGGCTGTCCTGGAGTCTATGGACAAGCTACATGATAGTATCCTGCTAACTTTTCGGGACATAGAGGAGAACGTAGAGGTATATTAATTACCAAATATCTTATGTAGGTGTCTTACAAATTTAAAGTGCTTTTCCTTGTATTTAATTAATTAAAACAACATGTTCTGGTACTTATTGAAAAACATATTAAATAGCTTGACTTCATTTGAAAATATTTAAATCAAGATGGAAAATATTAGATAAGAAATGATTACGATCCGTCTTAAAACACAGGGTTTCATATTAACTTTAAACTTCAAAATCTTTAAATTAACTGTAATTGTTAAATTAAATAATTCCATAATGTTTTGTTTCAAGAAAGTGAATAGAACTTTGTTTTAATACAAAATGAAGTCACATTAAATAATTTAAGTTTCCCAAAAGCCATTAATTTTGTATTCAATAGACATTATTATTTGTTGGCAAATCGATCTTATTTTGTGACTATTCAAAATGTAAATCCTCGCTAAAACCAAATCAGTTAATCCAAATTATACTTACATTTTCCTGCATATTTACACGAAGGAGAGAAACCTTTTGAAACCATAACCGCCAACTGCGATTATCGAGTAATTATTTCCCCCAACTTATCGCGATAATTTTCTAGTCGGTGAAAAGTCATTTACCCACCGACGCGTTTTGCTCATTAGAAGCCATAATGGTGCAGCGTCTGCCGCCCCCCCCTGAAATTTTCCACCCCACCTTCCCTGCGGATTCGCATTCACTTTGCAGTTAATCCTTTGCCCAACATCGGAGGGCTGGTGAACCCAAAAAGAGATTATAAAAAATTTCGGTTGATTTATAGGAAAAGTTTGTTAATGCGCCAAAAGCGGCCACGCCCCGAAAAGCGACCGAATTTCCCAGCTCACACCTCTGCCAGCCGCAATCCAAAAAGCAAACGTCAAGGCCCTCTGAAGGGCTCTTTTCCGCAGCAAGGGAGCGAGAGATCGATTTCGATTCAATTAGTGGAAATTAAATGTAAGTATATATGTACAAGTCGCCACCTCGCCCGCTGCATCGCCCCTCCCCTCCCTTCGCCTCCTCCTCCGGCCACCCGGTGGATTGCGATGATTACATTTCCGCAGCCAGCACCCCCTTACCCCATCCCCCGCCCCACCCACTACGCAAAAACCAAGTCAGCCATAAAATGAGCGCCGAGCAAAAGAAGCAAGCCAAAAAATCAGAATCAGTTCAATTGCAAATTGAAAATCCCCTTACAACTTCCGTTTCCGCTATGCGAGGGACCATCACTGAGAGGAAAAGCAAGAGCACTGTAAAAAAAGGGGTAAATAAATAAAAAATAAATAAATACATAAAAAAAAAATTACTGTAAAACAAAATAAAATGCAAATAATGCAATTTTTATAAAAATATAAAATTTTTCATTACAAATTTATTTTTTAAACAAATACAAACAAACTAAAATCTTCTGGAAAAAAACTTTATAAAAATATAACATATTTCATTACAAACTAATTTTTTAATCAAATAATCAAATAAAAACAAACAAAAATCTTCTGGAAAAAATCTCAATGAAAATGTATCAAATATATCTATATATAAATATATATATATTTATTTCAAATAAAAACAAACAAAAATCTTCTGGATAAATACTTTATAAAAATATAAAATATTTCATTACAAACTAATTTTTTAATGAAATAAAAACAAACAAAAATCTTCTGGATAAAATCTCAATGAAAATGTATCAAATGTATTTAGAACTCCTAACTTAAAGTAATAAAGCAAGAATGGTACCATGGTTTATAAATATTTTGATTTGAGTAGTTTAATTTAAGTTTACTTTTTATTTTTTCTTTTATTAATAGGTAAAATAACTCATTGATATTTTTTGTCAATTACTTTTATCAATTTTTTGGAAAAGAAAATAATATTTTTCTAATCTATGTAAAATTTAAATAAATGGAAATAAACTTTTTAAAGTGTGTGTCAGGCAAATGTGTGCGTGTGCTCACGAGCGTTTTGTGTAAGTGAGAGAGCGGGTGTAAGCGTGTGTGTGTGTGGGCGTCTGGCTGCCATGACAAACGTGGCGTATGAGCAATGCGCGCTAATTGGCTGCCATTCGATGCTCGCTCCGTTCCGTTCCGTTGGCATCGCTCTGGATCTCAGAGCAGCAGCAGTCGAGTATCCTCCGCATCCTGCCATCCTGCCTCCCAGCCCCGCCCCTTTTGCAAACCCCCTCGTGTCCCTGAACCATTTGCCATTTGCGAGTTTCGAGCTAAAAGCTGCTTGGGCTCAGCTTGGGATTGCGTTGCTCGTGGCGGAGTTTCACAGGACCCAAGTACGAAGGAGGAGGATGACGGGGCTTGGGGCTGGGCTTGGGCTTGGGGGTCCTGGGGACTTATTGCATAATTTGAAGGGGTTAAGCCATTGAGCTTTAATGCAAAATTTCAATTGAACGTCAAACAGTCAATTCGCTTTAGCGGCGATAATCGTAAAAGGATAATGGCGCTAAAAGCGCATAAAAAGGCAGCAGTCAGGCGGCAAGGACTTCTGAACTGGGCTGGTGTGAGTATGTGCCTGTGTGGGTGTGCGGGTGTGTGGCTGGTGGGTGAGTGTCTCTTTTTTTCCCTTTTCCGTCTGCTGCTCGGCCTGAGTGTGCACTCAATTAAAGGATTTCTTTTCGGGACAGAGGCTAACGGCCGCACAATATTGGAATGGTTAGATAAGCACTGTGCCACTCGTTACCCTTTGCCAGATATTTTCCCCTCTCCACATTTTTAAGCCGCTTTTCCGAGTATCAGACAGGGCAAAAACAAAGCACAAGCGTGCTTGAAAAACATGTATAAATGCTTAAATATTTTCTTTTGGATTATGTAATGTGCCTATTTTATCTTAAGTCTTACTTATAAGCCTAGATTTCTACCTTTTATTTTAGGAGTATTTTCGAGACGCTTCTTTTATTTGTTTTTGTTACGAACGGGGTAGGTAATTTCTTACAGGAAAACCACTTTAGGTTTCTAAAGTATTTTATAGACGTAGAGGTGATATAAAAAATATGACAATTCACAACAAACCTTTTAAGATTTTTCTAAATTTAATAATTGAATTAAATAACATTTTTTTCAGGTAATCTTTTTTCATTTTTTATTGATGACGCTCTATCTTCAATTAAATTGGATTTTTGTTAATATTTAGTGGTTGTGTTTTTATTTATAGTGCGTTTTTTGGCCTTTCCTATTCTATTAATCAAAAGCTCTTACCCAAAATAAACAAGGATAAATAAATCTATTTATTTATTTCACTAAATATTTAAAACCCAGAACAAAATGCACGATGATCAATGTTCTGCTAATGATTAGGATCTATTTTCACTCTGCAGAGAGGATTGTAGAGTTCTTGAGACTTTGGCCCTGATATCCATCTGTTAATTTAAAGTCTCAGCACCCAATCCTTAACCCATGCCCCCAACTCACCACAATCGCTGACAAGTGTAACCCAAATAGGAAGCGTGTGCCGAGGCCAAGGACATGTTTCACTGCTTGTTATTGTTGTTCTTGGCTGTTGTTTCTTAGCCGCAGGGCCAAAAGGATATCATAAGCACATAAGATGATGAAGTTGGAAACGCAACGGAAGACCCGGAATGAGAGGAAAAGCGTGGCGCAACAACAAGGACATGAACAAATGGCAAACAAAAAAAGGAAAGGGGCGTGGAAAAAAGGATGAGGGCAACTTAATTTGCAACTTATACGCAAAATCCTTTTGATTTTGTTATGTCGCCGCTAAAGGTCTCCAGTGTCCCCTGGTATATCCTTTTTGGCGTATATGTGAGTAGCCCAGCTCGCCTGCAGTTATTTGCGAAACTTGAGGGTGCAACCTTTTTTGCCTTGTTTTCCCTGATTTTCCACGTTCCTTTCGGCTGTTCTTCGGTTTCGGCTTGGCCAAGTTTTCGTTTTCGGTGGAAAAAAGGTCCGCTGATCATTGTCCTTTTTGGGCCTATCCATGCACATACACAACAACACACATAGGCGGGGACATATCGGGCTTCTGTTTAAGGGAATTTAAATTAAGCCTATGCAAATTCGCCGCAGGATGCTTTTCTTTCTTCGGCGCTTGTTTTTCTTCATTTTTGTCAGAGAATGAACCACCAACTGCTGGCCGTATTAACGCCGCATTATGGCTGCAGTCACGCCCTCTTTTTGGATCCTTTCGTTTGGTACAGTAAAGCAGAAGAATAACCAAACAGTTAATTAAGTCAGTAAGATTTATTAAAATAAGATTACAACCAAATGTAAATCAAAAGTCAAATAATTATTATAATTTTTCTTTTTAATTAAAGTGAAGTTCTATATTATTACCTTATTACTTATTAATTTTGTATTCATGGACTAAATTTAAGCATTTTTTATGTTTTAAAAATAAGAATTACTAAATAGGCAAACTCAAAGTATAGCTTTTTCCATGCCGCCCATAATTTGCAATTAATGAAACTTAAGAACATAGACTTTCTGATCTTATACATTTTGATTTTTTTTAAAGATTGTCAAGTCTCTCTGAAGAATGACCAGTTTATCCAGTTTGTACTGTGCACACATGAATCAGCGCCTTAATGTATGCTCTGAAAAATGCTATGAAAAAGTTTTTGCCATAAAAATTTGCTCGCTTCTTGGAGCGCAACATGAAGGAGGGGGAAATGGGGTGAGGGGGAAGGGGAAATGGAAATGGAGAGGGAGTGAAAGTCCTTTGCCACTTGCTGCGGCGTGTCGCCTGTCACACAACAACTGCCCTATCACTCACTTTCCCCCACTTTCCCTCACCGCTTCTCCGCAGATAATGAAATTGTTGCGAGCAGAGGGAAAAAGAAACTTTTGGCTGTGTTCTGTGTTCATCAGGCGAAGGCAGGCAAACATTTTAAATACAAAAGGATATGCGTGGGCCAGAACGAGGAGTCCTTTTACAGTGACATTGATGAAACGCTTGAAATTTACTGCGCTGCGACCTCCTCCAGCCCCCTTGCCATGCCTTCCTTCTCTTTAAAATAAAGTAAAACGCACTGCGAGAAATATTTACACAGAGGGATAGAAAAGACATAGCTCAAATGTAAAAGCATATATTTTAAATCAAATAGAATAAAATAATAAAAACGTTATTCACAGTTTTACTGGTCTTACAAGCAAGTATATTATTAATATACATTTTTAAAAAGGTCCTTAAGAAATATTTGTCTAAGTAATTGGTGACTCTTATGAATAAATACAGAATTTATATTGCCAAAAATGTCTTTAAAAATTAAATTATTTAATCTTAAAACATTATTATAATAACATTATAGTTATACCCGTTACTCGTAGAGTAAAAGGGTATATTGTATTCGTGCATATTCTGTCTGTCCGTCTATCTGTCCGTCCGTATGAACGCTGAGATCTTGGAAACTATAAAAGCTATAAGATTGGCATTTTGCAAGCAGATCCTTGGAGTTCCTACACAGCGCAAGTAGGCTCTCAGCCGAGGGCCACGCCCCCTCTAACGCCCACAATCGCTTTAAACGATTTTACAAAATTTAAATATTTCGGAAAAGTAAAAATTCAGTCTTATTGCATTTATCAATACCTATCGAAGTGGAGAAGAAGTTTTTCAAATTGGACCATTCGTTAAAAAGTTATGCGTGATCAAAGTTGTATATCTCCATTTCCCTTTAGCTGAGTAACGGGTATCTGATAGTCGGGGCACCCGACTATAGCGTTCTCTCTTGATTTTTACGTAAAGAAGGTGTTCAGGAGATTACAATTTTGTATCTTATAAGTGACAAATATTTCTTTCAGTGCCCAGGCAGCACTTTTTAAGTCTTTTTTTAAACTTTGTGGTTTCCTCGCTTCCTGGTCCTCGCTTTGGTCCTGTTTCTGTTTCTGCTTGCCGGCATTGTTGTGCTTACTTATCCCTGTCGAAAAATTGCCGAAACTTGGTGGAGCGCGTCCTTGAGCGAGTGGGGTGGGGGTGGGGGTGGGCGTGGATGGAAAGGGTCGGGAGGGACTGAATGAACGAATGAAAGGGAGCTCTCCAGCTCGTAGTCAGTGCATTTAGTCAAAAGTGATTGAAAAGGCATTTTGTTATAATGCCAACTTAATGACAACGAAATTACACCAAAAGCCAAGCCAGGGAAAAAGCAACAGCACAGGATGGCAACAACAATCGCTGCTAAGCAAAATGAGTTTCCAAATACTTTGAGACCGAAACTTTGTCTCCGCCACGCATAGAGCACCCGAAACACAACAATTTCCCGGCATTTTCCCTAGCTGCTATTTTTAATAGAGTGCGTGGGTGGCCGCTTTTCCTGTCCGCTTTTCCCGTCCGCTTTTCCCCAGACCCAGACCCATACCCTCAGCTGGCCTGTCATGCTGGCAAAGCGTTTTAATTGTTTGTCGTGGCCATAGATTTCGCAGAATGTTTAAGTAATCGAATCAAGGCTGAAATCTTCTTTAAGATTTACTCGGTGCTGAAACTGATTGCGAAACTTTCGCCACCGGCTGCTAAACTGATAGAACTGACGCTGAAGTGGGGATAATTAAATTCAGAGCCGAATTAAATGCGCAGAATCGTAGCTTAACTTAAAGTAGAAAGTGTTTAAAAATGTATCTAGAATATGTGCATTGTCTTTAATTAAAATGGCAATATTTTCTAGAAATTACGATTATTTTATTATTTTAAAAATATAAGTACTCACACATTAAATGACCTTTTTAACTCAATTAAAATCAATATAGCCCATTGGCGTAGACAGGATTTAGTTAAGGGAGGGGTTATAATAAAGATTTTGTGTGGCTTACTTTTAAAAAGCATATTTTTTATAGGAGGGGGTACCCCACAAAACCCCTCCTTCCTACGCCCCTAATATATCCAATACTGATTTTCGAGTATCCTTACACACTCTTTTTATTTTTGCACTCAACCTTCTTTATCGCTGGTATTCACAATTTCGTAACAAATCGAATATGTATTTCCTGCGCTTGCACTTCATGGGCTCGATGAACTGCAAAATCCGGAAAGTTTTGCAGCCTTTCATTGCCAGGCTCTGGGGTTAAAGGGCAAAAGCGTTTCAATTATTCACGTTGAATAAAACGCAGCAGTGCGGACATACACGCACTCATTCATACAGTTCCGGTGCAACTTTTATAGTGCAAAGAATGCAAAAATATTTACTTCTCAATAAAATATACAATTGGTTAATAGTATTAACTTAATACTATTGTTGAATCATACCTAAGTATGTATATATGAATTACCTACAAAATGAAGATTTTACTATGATATGATATAATATTTGTATAAATTGCCAAGTTGTTGTTTGAAATTATTTTTCACAACTTTTTGAAAATTATAAGATTACTTTATATATCATTTTAGGTGCCATTATTTTAACCGCTGCTGTTCGTACACACTCACATACGCAGGCAGAGATTTCTAGGAGTTCGGTGTTAGACTCAGGATCTGCATCTAGAGTTCGACTTGAAGCACGTAGCCGAAAAAGTATGCTATTGAAATATTTATGCATGCTCGCCTTGCTCGTTTTCTTTGTTTGCGTCCGTCTACTTTGCATTCTTTCTGTGCCTGTGTTGGTGTGTTCGAGGGAAGTGCAAGTGTGAGTGCGACTGATTAAACATTTGACATACATATTTCCCTGCTGCAGCGACGAATTCAAAGCGCATTAGACAGGCAAAGCAAACACGTGCCAGCACACACATCTGCTCTCTCTGTTGCACTATAGACCCCCTCCCTTAGACTCTCACTAATCCAGTGGCATATCCTTTTATTTTTAGGGGGGTTTTCATTGCAAAAATTACAGTATTTTTTGTCAATGGAAGTTTTAGAATTTGTCTAAAAGTGTTCAAAAAAAACATATTTTTTTTATTGGGTAGCTATTTATTTTAATTCAGTGCATACTTTTGGACACCTTTTAAAGAGATTTCTAAACTCCAGTGTCGCTATTATTTAGTTTATCTTTTTGTTACAAAAGCCTTTTAATTTGTCTTGTTTCAAATAAATGATTGTAAGTTAATACCCCCAAGATTAAGTGGGTAGTGTTATTAAATAAGGATATCTTGTTAAGGAAATATATATGTAGTTATTTTAATCAAAGTGAAACCCTCGAAATACATCTGATGGAACTCAAGCCTCCGAAAACCCCTTCAGTTTGCCCTGCGCAGTTCGCTGGCCTATGTGTCGCATTTTCCTATTAGCAGGCAGTCGAGCAATTCGCAACAAAATATGCAAATCCAGCCAAGCGAGTGAGCTCAAACTCCTCTGCCATCTCGATCCCTTTCTCTCCCATAAAATCTGCCTTTGCTCGGCTTTTGCCGCATTGTTTTTCTGTCTGTTTGTTTGTTACCGCCTGAATGATTTCCAGCCGAACGTTTGCCAGACAAATTTTCAGCACGTGATGCAAAAAAAAATATAACCAAATTAAATACCTCAGACAAAGGGAGAGGGTAAGTGTTAAAACAATTTAAAATTGGGGTGAAGCTTCAAATATATTTAATCACTTTACAACTCAAAATACTTTACGTTAGTGTTTATTCCTACAACACAGATTTTGTTAAAGATTTTGAATAACTAGAATCGTTAGATGGTTTTTGATCTTACATTTTTTATATTTATAATATTTCCGTGTATTTAAATAAGAAATTTCTAGTACTAAAACAGCTTAAAAAGTCCGCAACCATTTTTCACGAATTCCTGCTTCTTAAAAAGTCTGAAAAAACGATTTGAACAGATTATTATGAATCACTTTTTCTTGGAACTTTTTCTTGGAATAGCTTATCTAAATGCTGCAGCTAATGTAACAAATTGAAAACTTATTATTGGACAAGTAGTTTCTGATTTGCATATTCTTGTCCAAATAGCTGTGAAATATACAGATTTTTTTCCGAATATAAGTCAGTGCTTCAGTCGAACTAAAACCAATGGCTTCCGAAAAGGTTTCCTAAGTTTTTGGCCAGGATTGGCGTTCTGATAGAAACCCATTGAAACCACTTTCTTTGGCATCTTACTCGCTCGATTCACCAATCCCCCCTTTGTTTCAATTATTCCAGCCTTATCTTGGCGAGTTCAGCTCCCCAGAGTCTGGGAAAAGTGGGGACTAAAAGGAGGATCAGGCTCAAGACGACAAGAGAAATGTTACGTTGGCTTTTAATTGAATTTTGAAACCGCATAACTGAAATCGCAAAGCCAGCCAAATCTTGACCTCTGCCCCATTTTGCTCCTTTCATTCGACAGGCAATAAAAGTGTTGTAAAAATTTCGCCAAAAGTAATTTGTGCTAAGCAAGTTGCTCTTTCAATCGGGGCATTATCGAATATTTTATTACTCTCACTTTGAAGAGATTGGTAAGCTTTCCAAAAAAATTGTTTTTTTAAGGAATAAGGAATAAAATTATACTTGTTCGATTTTATTTTAAATTTGTATATTTTAAACTAATTAAATGAAAATATAAGCAAAATCAGGAAATTAGTTTTATGATCTCTTTTGTTTTTTTTTCTTAATTTTACTGACTTAAAATAAAATAAAAAATTATAAATATGGAAACATCAAATCTTATTGTTTTTCTTTTACAGAACACAAACCAAAATGTAAGTTGCCCACTCATATACCCTTCCAATAGTTCTGTACCCTTTTTAGCAGCCTTAGTTTTTGGTGGGAAGCCACTCGGCAGATTACAAGCGATTGCCACTTGGCGATAACGCTGCCAACAGCTCGACTCAGGACCCATCCCCGGTTTTCGACTCCTATCCCGCCCTTATGGCCCCGGTCAATTAGTTAGCGCATTAAGGGGGATTCCATGGCTTTCGAGGAACTGAGGCAGGAGTTGGACTGGCCGGTCAAGGAATTTATTGGGCTCCCAAGTCCAAGTCGGTTATCGCTGTAACCAGGCTGCTGAAAGGGGGGCGTGGGAGCGGGCCTGAGAACCATTCTCGGATCGGCTCGGACTCGACTCCAGTTGAGTCGTAATTGACTTGTTGCCAAGTAATCGTTGCCTGTTAACTGCTGTTGTCAGGGGATTATCTACAGTTCAGTTGAAATCGACTGTTCCTCGCCAGCATCCTGGGAGCCCACACAAACGCACACAAAGGTGGCTCCAAGTCAGAGTTCAGTGAAGTGCATAAAAAGTGAAAAACAATAAACATCATTGGCCAGCTACTTCATGAGTGTGGAGTTAGGAAAGCCGATAATTTAAATAGCAATTGATTTTAATTGGAATCAGGGTGTCTTTGATATTTACATTTTCTACACTGCAAAAAAAAACTTTTAATTATTTTAAATCGTTTATAAATACATTTTTTTTTGTCTTTTCTAACATACTATTTTTCAGAAATTTCTATCCTTACATTAGAAATATATTTCCTTATTTATAATACCCTCAATAAAATACTTATGAAATACATGGGTATACAAAAATTATATTTTACTACCAAAACTTCTATTTCTTTTACTAATATAGTTCATAAACAAATTAATTTTCTGGTAACAAAATATAAACACATTAATTTTACAGTCCCGTCCCCACTTTAGATAAATAAACCATAGTCAAAAGTGTTAAACAAAATAAACTAGACGGCATGTAAATACTGTGGTATCATGTTCCCCAACCTCGCTCCCCCCCATCGAATGCCAACCGCTCTTCACATAATTGGTTCTGCAATGGTCGAGTGTCCTAGAATATTTACCTGGTCCTCCGGCCATCCATCCATCATCTCCCCAACATGCTCAATCTCTGTCTGGAACCGGCGCACCGGAAGTGTGGCCGCAGCAATCAACGCGCCAAGTTGGAAGCCCACTCATCCGCTCCCGGCTGCACTGACGGCCATTTTGGGAGCTTAACCATAAATGTTGCATTTCGCTTTTAAGCTGCAACCTAACGATGTGTGTGTGTGTGGCAGCCGATGAGGGGGAGGGTGGCCCGGTTCGAGGATGAGGCTTACCAGCAATTTGGGTTGGCTTTTCCCCAGTCAGGGGGAATGGGGAGGGGGATGAGAGGTGGTAGCCAGGCAGCATCTGGCCACCTTTTTACACGTGCCTCGACTGCGCCGCGTCCTTCAGCCAACCGCTCATCTCCGGCTAATTCTCTATGCATTTCAGTGCCGCAATTCAGGAAGAATCCACCTGCCATTATGGCCCAGTTACCCCCCATGACCCCGCCCGGCCTTACGCGTATCCCTTTGGCCGGAGAAGCGGTCTATTTGAATCTTCCACTTGTTGGCGCCCAGTTGGGTATTGGTATTGGCATTCTTTGAGAGCACCTGCGTGATAGGAAACCATTTTCTTCGCCTCCAAGCATTCAAGTTTAAGGCTTCTCTTGTGCTATTGCACAATAATTCAATGGAATTTTCACATAAAATCAAATCAATTAGAGTATTTTTTATCAAAATAAAAACATTTCATAATTTTAAATCTTTTAGCTAAAGCATATTTTAACTTTGGGGAGGCCATACTAGTATTATTGTTTAAAATATTTAATTTATTATTTTTTGGAGGCCACCAAACTTTTAAACTTTGATTTAGAAGCGGTATCTATACTTTTAAATAATAAATTTAAAACAAATTTTAACCTGCAGCTGCACAAATCTCCCGAAAGATGGAATCTAGCTCCCTTTAGTTTATGGTCGACCATCCGTTTGCATACATTATTCGCGATAATGAAATCCAGCAATAAGAACTTTTTATAAGAAATAAATGTTTAAATACATAAACGAAAGAATAGCAAGAAAATTCCCAAATAAATAATGCAAAAATATATTTTGTTATCTTAATATATTTAAAACGGGATTCTGATAAAACGGCATTTCATAAGAAAACGCTAATTTTGAGAATTATTTCTTGATATCTTAGCTAAAATTGTTGCCTAAAATAAATTCTTGCCTATAAAGTTTCCAATTTAAATTTCCAACCAAATAGGTTGGGAAAATGAAAAGAAAAAGTTTAAATTATCCAAAACTGAAGAAAAATTTAAATGTTTTAAGGTACATAAGTAAATACTTTATGCAGTAAGAGCAGCTCGGCTTTTACCTTTTGACCTTTCGACTGATGGCTACCCTTCAGTTCCAGATGTCACTTTTCCCTCAGTAATCCCCAAGGGAAAACCCGAGGACAGGTCACTTGTACCTCAGGACGCACCGAGGAATCTCCATAGAGAAAATTGTATGGGAGTTCCGCTTTTTCCCTCAGTACAACTCAAAGGAAATTTTTTCGAAGTCCCCGGGGAATTACCAAGTGCCTTATACGAATTTTTCCTTTGAGATGTCCTTTACCGGGGACATGTCCTGTACGATTTCACGAGGGACATTCAGAATTTGTCCTTTGGGTTGTCACTTAGGAAAATTCTTTCCTTGCATTATATAAAATAAAATACATACAAATTTATTTTTTACTTTTATTTATTAATTTATTTTTGTTTTAATTGTCGGTTTTGTCTCGGTTTTTCTGTTTGCTTAATTTATTTTTTATGTTAAGTATAGCCTTCCTAATGCATTTTTCTGGTTCTCGGTTGTTCTTGGCCAATGCTCCAAAAAAATTAAAGAGATACATACATATGTTAAAAAAATTACTTTAATTGTATATTTTAATATTTACCTTTTAATACTTCGAAGTTCGAACAACCCTTGGCGTGATTTTAGCGACTTTTTGCCCATTGACCCGTCTAAATTATACGAACATTATTTATTTAATACAAAAACCTCTTTCTCTTCCAAGAACTCGAAAAGAATGCGAATGCACCAAGTCTTCTTCTCACCCCTTTGCCCGATTTCTTTTGTTTCATTTTCGCTTTGACGCGTGCCAATGCTCCTATACCCTTTCTAAAGCGATATATATCCGACTATATAAGTTTTATATTTTCAGTAAAAAAAGCTGTTAACAGTATAATATTTAAATAAATATTAATGGACCATTTTTCAAAAATAAACTAAAAAATTAAATTTAAAAATAAACTTAATTAACAAATGTAATTAGTTAAATGTACTTTTTTAAGTAAATTCCAATTATCTTTTTTTTTATAATCAAGTTATTTAAGTTTATAAAACGAAAAAAATGTTTTTATTTCGGAATACAAAAATGGTCCTAAAATTAAAGGGCATACACATGTCGCTGTGTCACACAAAGTGTACCGGCCAAATTTTGGTTGCTAGCTGAACATAACTGTAAAGCGAAAAAGAGAATGACGGACCGGTAGAAATTTGTCACTGCCTAGCCTCGATTGCAGGCAAATTATAAGACAAGGAAAGAGAGCGCAATATATAAATATCGGCTTCTCTTTCTTTCATGTCGACGCTGCGCCGACTGCTCTGCTGACATCGACAGCGGCCGAGCGTTTGACCTAAGGAATTGTCCCCGACATGGGACGCCAGAACTGAAGGGTATTATGCGGCCATTTCACACACGCACACATTGATAATGCCACCGCACATACACACACACATTTACAACTGACTGACAGCTTGTTTCGTTTTTCTTCCTCCTTTGGTTCTTTTTTTTCGACCACTCAATGAGCTTTTAAGAGCGCTAATTAAAAATGTGGCAAGTGTAACCAATGCAGGCGACTCCCTCTCGGCCCTTTTTCCCAGCTTTCCCGCCTTTTATGCCATTAAGGCCTGGCCCGAACGGATCCCACATAATGTGGCTGTCGTCTCGCTTTCTATTGGCCGCTCTTGAGCGTTTTGCGTCTATGGGAGAGCGCAATTAACGCCTTTACTCTTGGCATTGGCAGCCATGGAAAAACTAAGGAAACCACGCTTTTCTTGCACCCCCTCGCACCCCACCCCTGTGGTTATTGCGGCTTTGTTTGTGTGGCAAGCGTTTTTAGATTGCATATTTATTAAAATGCAGCTAAAGTTGCAGCACATGAAAGCACAAACGCAAGACGAACGAGCTGAGGAAAAGCTAAAATGTAATAACTCTTGTTGGGCCCCTCCCGCTTTTCCGACCACCCCCCTCTTTGCCTCTTGGTTTTTCCTGGCTGTGCATTTCCGTAAGCAGCTTTTGTCCGCAGGTGTTTTGCTATTGTGTTGGCTCAACGCTTAACGCTCGATGGAAAGCGAAGCGATGGGGCTAAGGCACTCAGCAAAATGATAGATCATTATGGATATTAAAACTGCTGGAAAATATTACAATATTTTATTAGTTTTATAAAATCGAATTAATTGAAGTTTTTTAGAAACATATAAGATAATTTACATTAAAATCGGTCCACTCGTTCAAAAGTTATAGCTTCTCAAAAGATGTCAACTTAAAAACTTTTTCTAATTTTAGGGTGACAACCCTACATGCGACAACCCTGAAATAGCACCTTTTGTGTTTGGTTTGACGAGCACTATCGGGTAAGAAATTACGAAAAAAATGTCATCAAAATTAAATTTTGGGTGGTCGGTTTTTTTTAGAATGTCTATAAGTAAATCTTAGGTACTTTAAATATTTGAAAAAAAAATATTAAACATTTAATTAAAAAAGTAAATAAATGATTTATAACTATTGTAATAAATTGTCTTATTATTAATAACGTATAGTAATGACCTAATAATATTCTGCTTGATAATAATAAAAATTTAAATCTAATCAAAAATCGCTTACAAACGGTTTGAAGACATTTTTATACCCGTTACTTGTAGAGTAAAAGGGTATATTGTATTCGTGCAAAAGTATGTAACAACTAGAAGGAAGCATTTCCGACTCTATAAAGTATATATATTCTTGATCAGGATCACTAGCCGAGTTGATATTGCCATGTCTGTCTGTCCGTCTATCCGTCCGTATGAACGCTCAGATCTGGAAAACCATAAAAGCTAGAAGATTGGCATTTTGCATGCATATTCTAGGAGTTCCTACGCAGCGCAAGTTTGTTTCAAAAGGGCCACGCCCCCTCTAACGCCCACAATCGCTTATATACGATTTAAAAAATTTTAATATTTCGGAAAAGTAAAAATGCAGTTCTATTGTGTTTATCAATACCTATCGAAATGTAGAAGGAATTTTTTAAATCGGACCATTCGTTAAAAAGTTATAGCTGATCAAAGTTTATATATCCATCTCCCTCGCACTCCCTTTAGCTGAGTAACGGGTATCTGATAGTCGGGGCACCCACCCGACTATAGCGTTCTCTCTTGTTTTGACTACATTTATTTTAAACTAATGGTATTTTAATTTTTTTAATTCTAAAAGATTTTTAATTTGTTCTTTGTTTTTTGGTCAGTGTGCTTGGCGAGCGTTCGTTTTGTTGCCAAGGATTTTTCAAGACCAAGCTGCTTATTATCGTGAAAAAAAGAGAAATAATAAAAATGAGCGGCAACTAATAAGCTTATGGCCGTGCAACCTGGTATCGCCCAGCCATCCTCATCCTCCATCCAGCCATCATCCTTGCCGGGCTCTGCTAATTGTGAGCTAATTCTAATTATCAGCAACACATTCGAGAGGTTCTGGTTCTCGTTTTGGTCCCGGTTACGGCTTCGGCTCCTCAGCTCCTCCGCTCCTGTCTGGCAGCTAACGAGTGTTTATTAATGGCGCTAATGGCAAGCGACGCCTTTGATGAGCGTAAAATGCTTAAGCACACAGATCCTGGCCGGGCTTTTGGCTCCTCTTTCTCCTTTCGGGCCACGCAATTAGCGCACAAATATTTCCGCATACATTTCGTTATATATATTTTTTTGTAATTCTGCTGCCTTTCCGTTTTGGCCATAAAAATGCTCAACCGAATTGTAGTAATTACAACAATTTGCATAAGAACGGGACCGAGAGGAAGGACGGAAATCAAAAAGCGCAAAACGCCGAGCCAAGCTCACAAAAGTATGCTACGCATTTTGCAATTTATTCAGGCAGACAAACGGGGAAAGGACAACCCAGAAATTCCGTTAGAAAAAAGAAAATACAAAAGAGCGCTGAGAGAAAACGCTAATTATGTAATATGAAAATGCGAGGACAACGCTGAATTATTTGCATATGGTAAGCGGCAGCAGCACGGGACAACATAGAACCCTTTTTTCCGCAATCCTTTTTGGGTTATTTTTTTTATGTTGTGTTTTTACCCATTATCAAATTCAATTAACACTCCGCATGCGGCAAGGAATTTTTTAATTTTTATTACCATTGCCGTGGCGAATCAAAAACCACACGCAAATCAAATCGGCATTTGTTTCTGGCCTGCTTTTGCTCCTGCTGCAGTTGAAATTTCAATTAGGCCAAAAGATTTACAATTGAATAAATTCGAAAACCTGGAACCTTGCAACGCCTGATGTCGATTAGTGCAACAAAGTGCAACAACCGAGCGGTAGACAAAAGCAGCATTGTGAAAATCATAAATTGTGGCAATCGAAGGTGGAAAATTCGATTCTCGTTCGAGGGTCAGGCAAGTAAATCAAATGTGCTGGAAATTGCATTCGAATCCTTACTTGCTACTGAAAAGGAGATGTAAGCCTTTCCGCTTGAATATGTAAATTGTTCTTTTGCTGAGCTTCAAGGATTTATCAATATGAACAGGAGCAAATTGGTAAATAAATACAGGTATCTGTGTGTTAATGCTATATTTTTATACTTGCTATTTACAAATAATTAAGATATTCCCATGTAGTTTTTATTTATCATAATACAAAAGAAAATGTTTCGTTAACGCGGAATAAAAACACATTTTATTATTTTGAAACATTTATTAATAAAATGTAAAAAAAAGGTTAATCGATTTCTGAAAAAATAAGAAGATTATTGTATTAAATATTAAATTACACTTAAATGCATGTATAAATATTTATATTTATTTTTAATAAATTCGAACCGCAGCTTGGGTATACATATGTTTACTTTACTTACCCCTCTCGTTTTCAGAATGGTTTCTAAAGCTCTTGCCATCGATTTAATTTCGAGGTAAATTCTCACCTGACGATTCAGGACATAATACCTGTATAAATACCCACAGAGAAATACCAAACTTAAAAAAATAAAAAACAATACTAGCAGGTAAGCACGGCTGATCACGAAAAGTATTTCGAAAAAAGGGGCATTTTGTCCGAGTAGCGTTAATTTTGCATGCCCCAAAAAGTGTGCACTGCGACGGAAACGGAAACGAGAGCGCGAAATTTCAATATGCTGCTTACACCAACTGCAATTGTGAATGGCAAAAAACCAATTTCAATTTGTTAACCATTTTTTTATTCCCAATCAAATTTATTACATCGGCTGACAACAAAAGTATTGAGTAAAGGGGAGCTGGGCCAACGAAAAAGGAGAATATGGAAAACAAATTCGCAATCGGCGCTTATTTTCTTAAAAATATACATATCCATGTGTGGCCTCCTCTTGTTGCTTCTCCTCCCGGCCAGTGTGTGTGTATGTGTGTATTTATTGTGCTGCAAGAGTGTGTGTTTGCAGGACAATTAAAACCAGGCAAACACAACAACGGGATGGCGGGCGGTTCTGTTCGGTTGGGAGTGGCGTTGGTGGAATAGGAGACAGGCGCCCGTGGTCCTAGTAAATGGTAATCAACGCAAATCCTCCATAGAGCACCGCACACGGATAGGCAATCAGCAGCTGTTGATGGTCCATGGAGAAGGCGGTGGCGAACAGTTTCGAGGCCGATATGGCGCACCAGAATATGGAGATGGCGCTCACAATTAGGCCGAGTGTGCCCCTGCAAGAGTGAAACGAGATACCAACTCAGTCCAGATGGATATAGACGTCGGTGAAATCAATAAACAATGCATATGCATGAAGCAGCAACCGTACAGAGTGAGAAAAAAACCAAAGCCATCTGAGATCTTTTATCTTATGTGCAATGTTCTCGATTCCACTTTGTCACGATCTCTTCAAATGTTTGACTACTTATTAATATTATGTGATTAAATCAAAATGCATTGTAAATTAATTAAGACACCAATAAGTAACACAAATATAATCGTGTTTCTGCCAAAAATTATTCAAAATATTTTTTCTAGCAGTTCTAAAATTTCGTATATATTAAAACATTTCTTTTAGAAATCCCAGAATATAAGAAGGGGTGTTACAAAAATCCCTTCCAAAAAAATTCAAAAACCAGCGTAACAGCAAAACTTGTTATAATGAAGTATTCGATCTAAAAACAAACAACAAAATAATTTAAAATTTCTTCAAATCACCCTAAAAACGATAAATCTTTTGGTTTTTTTTTTGGTTTGCTTAAATTTTTTCTCGATGCATCGACTTGGGATAGAGTATTCGACTGACTGAGTGTTCATAAAAAAGGATGAGTGGGTGGCTGTGGATATGACTGAGCGTATATGCGAATGAATGGGCAGGGCAAACAAAGACAGCAGGCGATGTGCCGGCAAAAGGATGTGCAAACACAATCCAACTACAAAGCGCACACATAACCCATACACACACTCTCTCACCGTGAAAGCCCAGCGGAAAATTAAAAATTGATTTCAAAGGGATATGCAGAATTTTAACTATATCCTATATCCCGCAACGCAAATGTCTGGCTAAAATTAAAGGCAAGATAACTAAGATTTCAGTTGGACTTCAATATTCTATAGAAATCTCCTAGTTTTGAGGAAAACACAAGAGTTAAAATTTGGTTTAACTTATTTATCTTCCACTCGCCCATATAACGTTGAAGGACCCAACATTTCAAAAACTAAAGCAAACAAATCGATGATTTTGACTTGACCTCTCAATACAAATATTTTAGAACCTTTAAATCAAAGTTATGAAAGCAAAGTAAAATTTATTGACTTTATGAACGCTTGGAAGATAACCAAAAATAATACTTGAGTACGAAGATAAAGAAGTTCGCATCCCTCAAAGAAAGAACAACATATATTAGCCAACTTTTGCCTGTCCAGTTTGAAGATGTAATCCCAGAATCTATTCCTGTTAACCCATTAAATCCGGCACAGAAATCAATTTACGAAACCAAAACATAAATCCCCCTATTCAAAAGTTTCAATTTTCAGCTACACGCACGCGTTTAATGGATTGCCTTTCTGTGGTCTCGGCGGCTCGGCTATCACCTCCACCTCCCATTTACTATCCAACCAGTCCTTTTTTTCGCTTGCTGTTTCCTCCAATCTTCTCCAGAACTTTGTTGGCCGTTGGTCAAGTGATTTTTTGGCCCCGGACTGGGCAGCTTAAATGGTCCGGCACTAGCCTAAAAACCAATCAAAACAATACTATGTAGGGCCGGATAACTCGACTGTCTGTGTAATTTTTGCGCACTTTTGCATCACCAAACAAACTCAATTAAAAAGTCTGTCCTAAAAAAAAAAGGACAGCGGGGAATCGCAAAAATATTTACTGTAAACTTGGCTGGCATTCGCAGGGACTATATGAACATCAAAGCTAGCGCACACACATAGGGCCACCCACAAAGAGCAAGCGCTTAAAGCCAACAAATAAAAAATGCAGGCAAACAGGCAACCAGGCAACCAAAATGGCAATTGCACTGGGCAGTTGGACAGTTTGGTGAAAAAGGGGGGGTGCTTTTTCGTAGGATTTTTCCGGCCGAGGGGTCGGTGGGTGGGGCAAACAAAACGCGCTGGGTGTCGAGTAAGCCCGAGCACTAGTTGTTTTTTACACACACGCTCATTGCCACCCACACAGAAAAAAAATCGATATGAAATAGGGTAATTTCTACCTTATTTCATATAAATAAAAGGCCGATATGATTAATGTCAAATTTATGATTCAAACATATCAATTTGATATTTTATCATTTCATAACAAATGTACAAATACTCTTTTAAAATACCAAATGTAGTATTTTTTGAGGAATTATATATCAAAATTTATATCAAAATGATGTGAATGACTTGATATTGATAAAAAATATTCAACTAACCTGCACATATTAATTTGATCTTTTGTCGTTTATTTCTTAAAAAATATAAAGAAAAACTCTTTTAAAATGCTAAGCTCAGTATTTTTGAGCAAATATTGTAAAATAAGATAATCTTAATCTTTATTCATATCAAAATGATATGAATAACTTGATCTTTAAAAAATATTAAACTAACCTGCACAAGTCAATCTGATCTTTTGTCAATTTTTTTCTGTGCACCGCCACCCATCGCCACCCACCGCACCACTTAGTTTCCCCGCTCTGCTCTGAAATTATGACGTGCCAAAGGGGGGCAGGAGGTGGATCGGTGGATCGACCAGAGGAAGCGCTAAAAACTCACGCAGCATTTGCGTGTTGCTCCTCGCATGGCCATCATAAAAAGCGTGGCAAGTGAGTGGAGCCAGTAAAAGCAAAAAAAAAGTGGCGGAAAGGAAATCCAGTGGCAAGGGGAGGGGAAGCCTGGCTAGCAAGTGCTGGACACATATTTGAAAAGGAAACTACGTGAACGAAACTCAACGGGTGGCAAAACAGGACATGGAACGTTAGACAGATGGACACAGGACCGCCGCCTGGCAGGAGCCTTTCCGCCGCCCACTCAACAAAACCACCCACTCCAACTGTTCTCAGCGCGAAAATTAAACGGCGCATAGTTGGCGTTATTTTGCAACGTTTTTTGCCTGTCTTGCCTTGGCTTCAATGGAGTCCGAGGTCCTCACTCCTCTGTCCGCTGTCCGTTGTCCGTTGTCCGTAGTTCGGAGTCCTCGGTCCGTAGTCTGTAGTTTGGCAGTTGTGGCCCTGGAGTGCACTAAAAGCGCAAATTAAGTTGGCCACTCTTTTTTATTCGCCTCCGTGTGTATGCATCGCTGGCCCAAAACTGCAACAAAATTAAAAACCTAAATTGTGCGAAAAGAGGCAAGGGGAAATCATGCCCAGGCGGATGGGCAGATAAAGAAAAATTAAACGCTGGCCCTGGAGGAGTTAACAACAGGAATCGTAGTTGGTTTCTGGAAATTAAGAGGTCAGGTTTCATCCCCTTCGGTTTGAAAATTAATTAACTAAAACTATTTGCTGGCGACTTTGATCATAATCATTAAAACCAAATTCCACATATGTAAAATATTTGACAGTCACGTCATCATAACTTTAATGGAGTATTTTCCGATTTTTCTAAATATTTTCATCTTATATTTAAGATGTCAATTCGGTATTCATATAATTTTGAAAGAAAAATAAAATATGTTTGTAAAAACTCTGAGATATAGGTTGTTTATCTTACTATTTTTATACAATTTTTCAGAGTTTGTAAACTCCAAAATTGATTTAAAACACCAAGGCTAAATATTTTATATTTCTAGCAAGAATGAAAAAATTTTCTTACCGTTTAGTATAATAACATTAAATAATACTTTATATCAGCTCTAAAAAATGAATATAACTGGTGCTTTACCCGAAAAAGAAAGTCTAATAAAACAAAAACTATTTTTGAATAATATTACATATTTAATACATAATAATGTAAATTTAGGGTACCTTCATCCTACTGGCAATATCCCATTTCGATAAAGTGTATTCAATCTGGGCTCCAATCCCACAGGGGCGATTTCATTACAGATACATGACCACACCCAACCGAAACTGCAGGCTCAAATCAAACAAACGAAAAACAACACCCGCAATAACAATAATAATAGCAGCCAGAAGTGATCAACTTGAATAGACGAGAGGCAGCCGGAGTCGAAGCATCAATTGGACAAATTTGAACCGCAGAGAAAACGGATCGAAAACGTGCTGCAGTCGCAGCTGGACGAGCTTAGGCAAAAGTTTGTAATTACAGGCCACAAACAATGAGGAGTCGACGCCGATGCATTGGCAACTTTTCAATTAAAAACATAAATATAAAGCACGACGAGGAGCGGAGTGGAATGGAATGAATGGAGGGCAGATGAAAAGCCAGCGACTTGTGTCAACAATTACTTACTGAATGGTGATTAAAATGTTGATGCCCGACAGCACCACCATGGGCAGCAGACAATAGCCAAGCACGGATGCCACCGCCCCGAAGGTCACCTGCGACCGGCTGACCATCAGGGAGAGCAGGCAGTAGAAGAAGATGCAGCCCATCACCCCGATTCCGTAGATGTACGAGAACGTCACCTTGCCGCTCTGTAAAGCGAAAAAGAGATTAAATTTGGTCAGAGCAATGAATTGAGTATTATCTAAATTAATTTAAGAGAATTAACACATTTGTAGTTAAGAAAATATAGAAGACAATTTTAAGAACCAACTCGACTATCAGATACCCGCTACTCAGTCAAAGGAAGGGTGAGAGAGATGGAGACATGCATGCAGTATGCCGACTGCTTGAATTTCATTATTTGCTCATAACTTTTTAATAAATGATCCATTTTGCAAAATTTCTTCTACTTTTTTATAGGTATCAATATGAACAATAAATTTTCATTTTCACACTACTAGTAACGGATATTAGTACATTTAATTTGCCATCATAACTAATAGTAATTTTGCGAATTGAGATCCATATATTAACTTTTTGAGTTGACTTTAGAGACTTTACATTAATGTTAATTTTTAGTAATCAACTTACTGCTGCACTTAAAAGATTTCCTTTTCTAATTTTATTTATTAATTTCTAATTATTATTTTAAGACAATTTAAATTAAATTATCAACTGAAAAAGGATGATGTGGCGCTAATCGGTCCAACTTACCAGTAGCAGGAAGCCGCCAAGTGTGAGACAAAATACCAGTGGACCAGCCATGTCCGTGTCCTGTAGGATTTGCTGGTCGGTGCCCCGCAAAGGATTCAGCACGGCGAGCGTCTGGAACGAGGGGGAGCGAGAGAGTTATTCGATTAAAATTAGAGCAAGTGAAGGATCACACAGCGAGGGGTTATTGGGGTTGGAGGCAACAGGCCATCATCACTCATGGAGCCTGCGGCAGGACACGGGACTCGGAACACGGGACTTTGGACCCGGGACACTACACAACACAATTCATTTGTTCGCACAGCGGTCATAAAACGGAGCCCAACTCCCGTTTTCCAAACATTTGTTCTCTATGCGTTTTGGTTTTTCCTTTTCGTCCTTTTTGTTTTTCGTATTGTGTGCTTTTGTGCAGTGGCAGAGAAATTTGAAAAATGGAAATTGATGATAAATGATATTGCTGACCAGCCAGCCAGCTAGCAAGTGAGCCGGGGCTTGGAAACTGGGCCAAAAGCTGTCAACGCATTTGACGCATGCGAATGTGGGCCAGGACAAGGGCCATGAAATTTGATATTATAGCCAGCAAGGACCCACCGAAAATTGTCGATGAAATTCCGAGTGTCTCTCTGTGGCTTTTCCAACATTAATTGAGATTGAAAAGAATTTGAAGTGGAAACATGCCACCATACACAGTCGAAAATGTAACGAAACGAATAGTTTTTATAACATTTTTTCAGTTTCCGAAATTAGATTAAATTGTAAAAGGTTTTTTTAGCTAAGTGTATTAGTTTAAGGGCCGTTTTCTCGTCCTCAGGTTAAATTTAATGTAGGGATATCATATCATATCATTAATATCATTTAGATATTAAACAAGCTCAGGCATTTTCCTTTTAATATTTATACATTAGTTTAATATTATTTTTTAAATATTAATTCCTTAGTTAATAAATAGCAAATAAATATAGTTTTGACCAACAAGAGGACTTGCGCATGTACAAATATAGGAACTTCCTGCCACAGCACACAATCCATTACATTAACAAACAGCCCCAGAGTCAAACACAAATCTAACCATAATTCCCCCAGCTAGCTGATGAACAATTTAATTAGCATTTCATTTCATTTCAGTTTTATGATGGCACACGGACTCATTAACATTAACATTTTCATTTTTCAATTAACACAAGCGTAATAAATTCCGTGCCGGAGCGAAAGAAATGAGAATCAGGCGCACGCAAATTTTTTACAAAATGGACAAAAATGCAGAAAGTTACACAGCGAACTGGACCGAAAAGGGGGAAGGGAAAAAATGAGCGAGAAAAACTTTAATTAAAAACACAAAAGTTGCTTTATTTATTTAAAAACAACTACGACCAGGCCCGCGGCGAGTGCAATGAAAAAATATGTCTTCATTAACGACACAAACCGGCAAGTGCAGCGACAACAAAGCGCACAATAAAAAATGCAAAAAATTACAGGGAAAAAAAAACGAAACGAAACGAAAAACAATAGAATTATTGTGGCAGGAGGAGAAGCTAGCAATAAATACAAAAGCGAAATGCAAAAACATTTAAATTTCAATTAAAACGGAGTTGGCCTGGGAAAGTGGGAAAAGCGCGGCCTAAAGTGGCCGCCCAAAAGAAAAGCCGCCCGCTGCGTTGCACAAATTAGAAAAAGGCACAGGGCCGGGGAAAATGCGTAGAGGCAAAGCTGGAATTATGCGGCGGGTGGAGTAATTGTCCGGGCAAACAAAGTGGGCAACTCAAAACTCGAGGCTCCTTTGTGGTGTGTGTCGGTGGCATCCGGCGGGAATCGGGCGCATAAAATATGCAATTTGCCTGGCTCCTCGCAAGATCTCTGCTTAAAAATGCGTTCAAGTGCAGCGGGGTCCAAAAAGAAGTGCCACCTCCGGGCAGCTCCAAAGGTGGAGTACGCAAATTATGGAAACGCTGGGGCGGAGCTTTCTTTGTTCTGCTTTTTTCACTTACCTTTTGAAAGATGTGATTCGGATTGATGCCCAGTTCTGAAACGGTAAAGAAAACAAAGAATTTAGTCATTGAAGGCTATTATATTTTAGGGTTGATAACAAATATAATTTTAATAAACTGGCTGCTGGGAAATGTCCGACAGTTTAAAGTAATTAGTTTTAGGCCCCTGTTCTCGCCTTTATAGAATAAACTAGGTTTTAAGCTTAAAAAACAATTAGGAAATGGATTACCAAAAGATAAACTACCATGAGGACGAAATTATGAGTGATACACATATAGCTTTCAAAATCTATATATAGGAAATAGGACGCTTTTCGATTGTGACCTGAAATTTAAGTAGATATACGACCAGAAATCGCCCATAAATCTATTCCTTATTATTATTGATACTTAACGTTACAATAAATCCAACCCTAACAGTCCGCAAAGTCTAGTTTCATCGAAATTTTCATCTAAAACAGTAAACCTAAATGTCTATTTAGTTATCTATCGTTATTATGGCACCCTAGTGATGCAGAGCTTTCCGCCTTTTAAGATTATGGCGTAGATTTTATCTAGATCGATTTTAAACTAACAAGCGTAGAAACAGATTGATGCAAGTCGAAGATATTTATATTCCTATACCCTTTAGTGCAATTATAATTATAATAATCTTTTTCAAAATATGCGTAATGTAGAGTGGATAAATACTTTAGTTTATGAATATGAGAACGAGAAAAAAGTCACAGAAGTTGTTCATACAAACGAACATCCAAACTTTAGAAAATAATGACTACTAAATGTACGCGCAGGTTTTAGATTTTAAACGGATTTTGGAAATACATTAATATTGAGAATTCGATTTACACGAACGATTTCTAGACCCTTATAAAATCCTTGTTTTCAAAGGTCAAGGCTATTCGATAAGGAATTCTTATTGGCTGTGCCCTAGATCATTTTCGAAAATATCAAAGATAAGCCCTAAATCTTAGGGCTAAGTGATAAGTTGTCATTTAGAGCCCCATCTCACCCTCCAAGAGTGGGGGTTCATCGTCGAACTCGTTGCCGGCTCCTCCAGCGGCGCCTGCCTTGCCGCTCTTGTCCTGGCTGAAACTGGGGTCGGAGTAGGCCGTGGGATCGTAGAACCCGCCCAGTCCTTGGCTCGCAGGCTGTGCGTAGGTCGCATCGTAGTTGGGCGGCACCGAGGCCTGTGTGTTGTCGAAGGTTTGGAAGTTCCTGCAAGCAAGTGGAGCAACAATTGTGGGTGCAAACTGGAATACCCGGGTTCCTACTCACAGTTCCTGACCAAATTCCGGCATGTCGAAGTTGTAACTGGCATCCGCCGAGGGCGCAGAGCCGTAGAAGTCGTTGGGTCCGCCAAACTGAGACATAATAACCTTAATTTAAGCACAATTCATGTATTTACAAATTACAATCAAAATTTAACAACACGTCAACAATGTGACCGCGGAATTGTTTTGCCAAAAATACTTTTAATACCATTTTTACTTATTAAAAAATACCAAACGGTCACTTTGAAAATATCGATAGTTCTTGCCGATGTTAACTTTCACTCAAGTCCTTCCGCACTGTAAACTCGGTACTGTTATTTCCATTAATGTTAACCACTAACAGCAAATCAAATTTTTGGCGGATTATTCTAAATTTTTACTAGGTTTAAAATTTGAGAGTAATTTTTAATTTGTAGTAGTTACGATTTCAACGTAGAAAACATACTGAATATCTAGCATTAGCCTAATACTATTGGGGATCAATAAAATGTATACGGATAAATTAGTTGTATAATAAACCGTTATAATCGGTTTACTAAAGGACCAATGAAATATGTTTTTTCACTACTTTGTTTTTACTAAAAGCTGAATAGCATCCAAAAATACGGGTTGTGTAAAAATAAATTGTATATCATTATCCCACATTTATAAAAAATAGATAATGCAAAAACACCCTCGCTTTTTGTAACATTCATAATACATTTTATTTCCATAGCTCCATTTGCAACACACACAAGTTACTGAAATAGCTATTCTTCTTTGGTAGTAGAGGTACATGCTTTTGGGGCTACGTTGTTATTGCGTTCTTTAAAGGTCTATAATATGTAGGAATATAATATTTTGTAATTATGTAAAGTTTCAAACTCCCTTTAGATTCGTTTAGTTGGTTTAGTTTCACACAATAGGGTAACGAACACAATCGATAACTATATGAAAATTTACTAACAATACATAGTTGTGAATTATAATTATATATCAACATAGATAATTATACATACGTGTCGTATATGTATGGTATTTATGTTTATGGCTGGTTTAACTGCGTTTCGTTTGCGCTACCGACTAATTATTGTTCGTCTTTCCTAACTCGCCGTCCTCGTGTGTTTTTTGTTTTGTTTTGTGTATCTTCTGTTGATTCGATTCTGACCTGACTAGACCTGAAGCGGGCCAAAAAACTGTTTGTTTAACTTATAAATAAACTTGGATTCAAATATCTTATTATGCATTATGTAAATATGACTAGATTGAATGGGGAATTCGAATAATAACCTAGCTTTGGTTTCTTATTTCGTTTGGTTTGCTTCTCTATCCATTCCTTTCGCTAGGAAATCCCGCAGTTGTTCTTGGCTGGCTCCGATTAGTCCTCCAGATTTCGGAAGGCCTGCTGCAGGTCCTCGTACAGCTGATCGTAGTCCGCCTTGATCTTTTGCTCGCCATCTTTCACTGGGTCCTGAAAATGGAACAGCATTATTAATAACGGAGCGGCACATCTTAAACACTAAATCGATTTTTTCAGTCGGTTTTAAGCTCACCTTGAACTTCATCGACGACAGCTGATACATAATGCCGCCCATCGACTCCCTAATGGTGTTCCATGTGATCTTGTTGTCCGACTGGGCTGTGGACTCAACGGCATGTCGGGCGGTCTCATAGAAGGACATGATGTTCCTCAGCATGCCCACGGTCTTGTAGAAGGGGCACACGCGATCGTACGGCGAGTAGGAGTTCTGTTGCAGGAAATCGTCTTTAAGCAGCTTGGCCACTTCCAGGGTCACCTTGTCGGTCTCGGCCAGCGAGGCCTTGCCCACCAGTTGCACGATCTCGGACAGATCCTCCTCCTCCTGCAGGATCTCCTTGACCTTGGTACGCAGCGGCACGAATTCGGGGAAGTTCTTGTCATAGTATTCATCCAGAGCACGCATGTACTTGGAGTACGAAATCAGCCAGTTGATCGAGGGGAAGTGTTTGCGCTGGGCCAGCTTCTTGTCGAGACCCCAGAACACCTGCACGATACCCAGAGTGGCGGAGGTCACGGGATCGGAGAAGTCACCACCAGGAGGCGACACAGCGCCCACAATGGACACGGAACCCTCGCGCTCGGGGTTACCCAGGCACTTGACGCGACCAGCACGCTCGTAGAAGGTGGCCAGACGGGCGCCCAGGTAGGCTGGGTAGCCGGAATCGGCGGGCATCTCAGCCAGACGACCCGAAATCTCACGCAGAGCCTCGGCCCAACGGGAGGTGGAGTCGGCCATCATGGCCACGTTGTAGCCCATGTCACGGAAGTACTCGGACAAGGTGATACCGGTGTAGATGGAGGCCTCTCGGGCAGCCACAGGCATGTTGGAGGTGTTGGCCACCAGGGCGGTACGCTTCATGATGGACTCGGTCACACCGTCGATCTCGCAAGTCAGTTCGGGGAAGTCGCGCAGTACCTCGGACATCTCGTTACCACGCTCGCCGCAGCCGACGTAGATGATCACATCGGAGTTGGAGTACTTGGACAGTGCCTGTGGAGGGATGAGGAGATGATTGAGGAATTATAAATATGGAAATTAATTACGTAATAGATTATAATATAAGATGCACCCATGTTTCTATAGTATATAGCATGGTAATTGAATGTAGAGTGACTTACCTGCGAGATTACAGTCTTGCCGCAGCCAAAGGCACCGGGGATGGCAGTGGTGCCGCCCTGGACGCAGGGGAAGAGCGAGTCGAGGACGCGTTGGCCCGTGAAGAGCGGATGGTTGGCGGGCAGCTTCTCGGTCACGGGACGTGGCTGCCTCACCGGCCACACCTGCAACATGGTGTGCTTGGTGATCTCGCCGTCGAACTCCGTCTCCAGGACAATATCCTCCAGGTTGTAGTTGCCCGCCGGGGCAATGTATCGCACCGTTCCCTTGGCCCTGGGCGCCACAATCATGCGCTGCTTCACCAGCGTGTTCTCGTGGACCACTCCGTACAGATCTCCGCCGGTGATGTGCGAGCCCACACGTACATTCAGCGGATTGAATTCCCACATCTCCGAGCGGGATAAAGCGGTTGTGTTGACACCTTTGGGTATGTAGATGGAGTTGGTCATCACACCAATGTCCCTTAAGGGACGCTGGATGCCGTCGAAGATGCTGCCCATGATGCCGGGTCCCAGTTCCACGGAGAGCGGCTTGCCGGTGCGCAGGACGGGATCGCCCACGGTGACGCCGGAGGTCTCCTCGTACACCTGGATGGTGGCCATGTCGCCCTCCAGACGGATGATCTCGCCCACCAGCTCATAGTAGCCGACGCGGACCAACTCGTACATAGCTGATCCGGACATGGCCTCGGCGGTGACCACTAAAAGGGGATAACGAAAAAGGAGGAGCAGGGGGAGAAGAATAATTAGTAGGAGAAGCAAGAGGATGAAAAGGAGAAAGATGAGATCCAGGATCAGCAGAAGGAGAAATAAGGAAGGAAGCAAGATGAGGAAAGGGATTAGAATATAAAGGAAGATGAGAATGAAAAGCAGGGATAAAAATGAAAAGGGGGAGAATGGGGAATAAGGATGAATAGCAGGAGGCACAAGAAAAAGAGCACACGGAGATTAGCCAAATCTTGGGGGTCAGCGATTGAAGGACGCTGGTGACGTCGCTTACCTGGTCCCGAAACCGCGTAGACACGGCCATATTCAGACTCGCGCTCCTCGTCTTTGAATTTCCTCAAGTTGGACATGGTCGCGGTTGCTTCTCTTCTTCTTCTGCTTCGGTAACGGTCAAAACGCTCGTTGGCTGTCGATGAAAATAAAAGTAACGGTTTTACCAACAAACAAAAACACACACATTTTCCATGCCCCCGAGACAGTTTTCCGTGTGCGCTGCTGGGTGAAGAAAATCGTAGGTGGCGCTGTTGTGCAGCGGCAGCCCCCAGTGAAAAGCTTCACACCCCCGCAACCCAGCATCGATTTTCCAATACAATTTTCACGCATGCCACGAACGGCCAGCTGAATTTTCCACATTTCCCGCAGCACAGCAGCGTCTTTCGCATTTTCTATTCTCTACGCACGTGTAGTTTCGGTTCTAGCTTGTTTTATGCGGTAATTACTGTTTTTTTCGCTGTCCTAAAATTAAATATGCTCACATTTGTTTCACCAGCTCTTATGAAAATTCTCTTGCTTTTTTGATTTTACTCTAGTATTGATCTATCGTTTATCGACGAGGGTGCCAGGTTCTTGATAGAGGTGGACTCACGTTTTGGAACGCACGATAAATTATCATATTGATAGGCTGATTCCATCGGCACACATTTTTAAATTCGGATAAATATCCAAAATTCAGTGTACATATCATATGCATATGCACTGTTGCAGCTAAACAGTATAAGCATTTCAACTTGTTTAAAAATGTTGTTGGCGCATTTAACTCCCAAAAGTATTGCTTTTTAAAAAAGAATATAGTCAAAGAATCGTAAGGGAGTACGCGATTTTAAGAGCTGTGTGTAGAGGCTATTATGGTAGTTTAAGCCGATCTATCTGTAAAAAACTACCAGCATACACTCGCTGAACTCAGAGACAAACTACAGTCATTATTGAAGTTGTTTTTAAGAGACTGTAATGGATAAATGTGTATTATTAATAACAATTTAAAATAAATTAAACATTATGAGCTGTATTGATACATTAAATTAATGAAAACTAAATGAGTAAATTTGCTAACGACATTCTGTTAGGAAAAGCCAGTATTTTTCACGCGAAAAAATACCAACGTACAATACCTATCGATAGCCGGCTTCCCTTGTGTTGCAACCCTGGTTGTCAGACTGCGAAAAAATTCGGGGAAAGGAAAGCATTTTTTGGGCCGAATTAATTGTGTTGAAAAAAAACGTCGATAAGCGTGGTTAGTTAATAGAGACCAAGACCCAGCGAAAAGGTAACTCCGGATCAGCAGAAGACGGAATGGACTACCGCCAACTGAAGAACGACGCTTACGGCATTGGCCAGCGGCGTGGTGGAGTGGGGAGCTCCGGCGGAGGAGGCAGTGGTGGCGGTGGAGGCGGGATGTATTCCTCAAACTTCGGCGGCGGCGGCAACTTTGGCGGAGGAGGAGGAGGTAACCCCATTGGCGGTGGCTACGGCGGCAACCGGAATCAATCTGCGGATGGCGGTAACTTCAATCGCGGTGGCTACAGCAACAACAACAACTACTCACGTCCAGTCGACGATCGTTCCGGTTTTAATCCAAACAATCAGCGTTTCGGCGGCAACTCTGGCGATGATTTCCAGGACAACTTCCGTGGTGGTCCGTCCTCCAACTTCGGCCAATCGAGCAGAGGAGGAGGAGGTCCAGCCAATGTGGGCAACCTGGCCCGTTTGCTGGAACTGGAGGCATCGCAGAACCGCATTCCCGGAATCTCCGCCAATTTCAACTCGGAACGCAATCCAGAGGTCAACTATCGTGGTCCGCAGTCGCAGGGAAACGGCGATCGGTACTTCAACGATGAGCCCAGGAATCAGGGTTCCTTCGGTAACTTTGGTCCCAACGATGGGCCATCTTTTGGCGGCAATACAGGAGGCTCTTTTGAGGGTAACAATGGTCCTTCTTATGGCGGCAGTAGTGGCCCCTCGTTTGGAGGAAACGATGGACCTTCTTTCGGAGGAAACAATCAACGTAACCTGGGCAATTTCAACAATGACAATTTCCAAGGAAGAGGAGCTAACTTCGATGACCAGCGATCTGGTTTCAATGACTCCTACGGACGCGGTGGAAACCAGGGCAATTTTGGGCAAAATTCTGGAAACTTTGTAGACAACAATCGCGATGTGGGAAACGTGTACAATCGCCGACAGGGAGGCGGAGGAACTGGAGGTCAGGGCTTCAACCCGAATGCGGGCGGCAACTACAGTAACAACAATTCCGGCGGCGGCTTCAGCAACAACATCAGTCGCTCCTTCAACGACGCTCGCAACAACTGGAACAACGCGCAACAGCAATCCTCTTCGTTCCAGAACTCAGGCTATCAGTCTAACAGTGGAGGTGGTGGAGGAGGAGGAGGTGGCGCCGGCGGCGGAGGACCCAGTAGCTCTGGGTGGGAAGCCAGCCAGCGAGCCTTCAACTCAAAACGCAATCAGTTGCAGAAGATGAACTTGAATAATGGCGGATCTGTTCGCAAACCGGGACCCCAACCCGCCGCCAAAGCAGTCCAGAACTTGCGCAACAATCCACGGGCGGCTGCTGCTATCATCAACGCCGCGGGCAGGAATAATGTGCCCAATAACAGAAACAACCAGCCAAACAAGCCCGGCAATTCGCGTCCTGGCAATGCGGCTGGTGGCCAGAAGAAACTGCCCAATGCGGCACCCAATCAGTATAAGGTGAACAATTTAGCGCCCAAGCCGACTGCTGCAGCAGTGGCGAACAAGAAGCCAAAAGTGGCTGGACAGGCTGCCAAGAGTGGTCCTGGAGTCGTGAGAAGTGGACCACAGGCAGCCAAGACAGGCCCACAAGCAGTGAAGGCTGGCCCACAGGGTCAGAAGTCGGGACCTTCGCCAGTTAAGCCTGGCCAGCAGATAGTAAAAGGTGTCCCACAGGCCGGCAAACCAGCCGGAGTGCCCAACAGGCCACCAAATGCTCCCGGATTCCCTGTCCAAGTTGGTAAGTTTGTATAATATAGGGAAAAGTTTATGTTAAACGATCATCCCATTTTATACCTATCAATTTTGCTATGATTACTGATGATATTCAAATGAAATTAAAACAATTTGACGTGCTACAGAAGTATCTTTCAACCGACGATCCATTAAAGTTCAGTTAGGAGAGATTTCTAAAGCAAATTCCATTTAAACTGCTCAGATTTCTAAAATTCCTAATAATTGTAATGTATTGCAGGCCAGAAGCGCGTTGCGCCCGCTCCACCGCTGGAAACTGAAGCCGCCTCCAAGTCGGTGAAAAAGTGGCGCCGCGTGGCCCGCAAGCGCGGATTCCTAATGGGCGGATTCAAGATCCCGTATCTCAATGACCAGCCGAAGAAGCTGCCACAACAGGAGGCAGACTCGTATGCCTTATCCTTCTTCGAGCAGAACTTCAACTACAGTACAAACCAGGACGCCACAGAGGAGGACTTCTTGGACGCGGCCGTGGTGCTCAACGAGGATTCGGAAGATGAGTCGGTTGCCGATGATGCCAAGTCGGCTCGCAAGATCGCCAAGCGCCAAAGGAAGCGCCTGAGGTCCGAGTGGGCACCGCTGCACGAATCCAAGAAGTACAATGAATGGGGCAACTGGTGGAAGGACTACAAGAACGTGGGCGAGGAGATCGACCAGCAGCTTCTGGAGTGCGGCAACCTCAATCTGGAGCATTGCTTCCTGCCCAATCTGCCGAAGCTTACCACAGAGCAGGTGGTTTACGCTATCATTAAGTCGGCTCACTTCGGACTGGAGAAGAACGCCGATGTGCCGTACGACACACTGAAGACTATCTTTACACTGATGAACCGCACCTTCCTGGACAACCTTACGGAGCTGAACATGGTGGAGATCCAGGACATTATTCGCGGCATACCCAACGATCTCTGGGTATATAAGTTCCGCAGCATGGTCTACCTGTGGACCAAGTATAAGTCCATCACTAATTCCAAGTCCACCGCCGAGGAGGACGTCAAGGATCAGCAGGCCATCGCCCGCGAGTGGAAGAGTCCGTGCTTCCACTGGCTGGCCAAGCAGGCCTTCGACGAGCTAGTGGTGAGTTGAGATAATATTCGGTAGCCCTTCATTTTTGGATAACTTACTTATTCCCTATCCTTACAGGCAATCAGTGAAACCGAATGGAAAGAACACCGCAGCATCTTTCCCGCTTTAGATTAAGGGAACCCGAAAACTTTGGAAAGCTCTCACCCTTTCTCTACTCAACATCTTAACCTACACAAGACCCATCACCGAACGGAAAGTAGGATCTTCTTCAGGACTATTTTATGAATTATATATATATGAGTATCTAGTTGTATTAAAAACTTTTATTGCACACATTATGAAGAATCATCCGGACTATATAACGTAGTCTGTAATTAGACCAGAATGCTTATACAAATAAAGAACTAACCCAGATGCGTGTATCTTGCGCTCTGGAGGAAACAAATTAATATTGATCAGAAATGTACTTCCTCCTAGGGAGTCCATAGTAATTATATCTTGTATCTCCAAAACACACGTGTGTATTAATTTTTGGTAAGAATTAACCCCGAGTTAATAAAATTTTATATGACACTAGAAAAATCCTATTTATAAAGAAGTAGCTTGTAATTGGAATGAATAAAAAATAAATAACCGGCCCAAAAAGTGGAGTTTTTGAGTAACTTATGGCCTGCATATGTCATTAAACTATTTATAGGCCATTTAAATGAAGAACAGATAAGATATGATAGGTAGTAGTCATAAAGACTACATAAAACATCACGTACAAATTATATCTTTCTTTGGAATTTAAAAGCAGAATTAAATATGTGAGAGATAAGATATTATGGATTAAGAATTTCCAAGTCGTATATGCAGTCGATGTCTTTAACAATTTTATTGCCAGCAACAATGTTTTACAAAATGTTCGAAAGTGTCTTTTTTCAGGCGAATTATGAATCCAATTCCAACTGGCCTTATATAAGCATGATTTTTTGCCTACATGGTATAGCAATTAGGCACCCAACTGCTTGTAGAGAATGGGCACATAGTCGTCGTACTCGGCCTGGTAGAGATTTCCGGCAATGGGATCGCCCAGAGCGTACTTCCTGGCGAAATCGGCGATCTTGAAGCCACCGCGTCCATCTCCACTGTTATTGGGCAGCCGCTTCTCGTCGAAGGTGATCTTGATCCTCTGCTCGTAGACGAGGAACACGTAGCGATGCAGTCCGGTGTCCGGAGGAGGACCCGATCCCACGTAGGCGGAGAGGACCTCGCCCTTGGCGACATCGCCGCCGGGAATGTTGCCCACCAGCCAGTGGTGCCACTCGCGGAACTTGGGATCCTTGCGACTGGGGGCATCCGGATCGGTCATGCAGAGGGTGTAGAGCTTGTTGGCATCCGCCTCCCACTTGACGCACGGCTCGTCCTTCACCTGGGTGGGGGTCAGCACCTGGCCCGGCTTCACGACAATATCGCCGGGATATTCCACCACAGCAGTCTGCGCCGGTGCCTTAGCAATCACGTCCGGGACAACGCAGTGCTCCTCCATGGTTTTGCCAACGTTTTCACAAGAATACTGCCGCTGAGATGGGGTAAATGCAGAGATCGATTCCTTGGCTAGAAGTCCCTGTCCGCTCTTCAAGGTTTTCAGCGTTCTAATGGCGGCCGGAAAGTTGACAGCCGAAAAATTGGCATTCACAGCGGTCGATCGGGGTAACTCTTTCCAAAATCCAGCTAGGTTGTTGCGACTGAGATTACGCAATACCCTCAAGCGCATCAAGCTCATCTTTAATTTACTGTTGAATTGAACTCAATCGGTTTAATTAAATAACTGTTTATTCTTTTATTTGCCGTTAGTCAATCGGAAACTCTGCAATTCACCTGGAAGCCCCTTATTCTGGTTATCGCAATCACTATCGATAGCAAAGATATATTTTTAAATTTGGATGGTTCTTGGAAATTTTCTTATAAGCCTACTTATAAACTAGAACGCACTTTAAAATTTACGGAAGTTTTGGAATACCGGTTAAAGCTATTCATATCATGGCCTGGGTTCCCAAATCGCGGTTCGAGCACGACCTAGTGCGCATGGAGCCTGGCTTTAATCTGATCCATGGGCAGATCGCCTACGAGGAGAAGAAGAAACTGGAGTTCTCAAGTATCCCAGTCCCCAAGAGCATCGGCGAATATCTTACGGACAGGAATGATCAGCATGGATCGCCGGGCGGAAAAGGGCGGGAAATCCGAGACTGTCTCCAAATGATGGAGAAGATCCAGAAAATAGCCGGCACAAAGCCGCTTGGGGAGCATGCTACCATGGAGGATTGGGAGGACACTAAAACGGTGGAGAGGGAGGCTGTGGCCATGATGCGGAACTTTGGCATGATGTCCATGAGCCAGGACTCACTACCAGTCCTACCGGAGATCAGCGTTCCGCAGATCAATCAAGCCGAAAGCCAGCGATTATGTTTAATAACTGATCCTGACTTCTTCACGCCGCGTAAGACACGGAAACCGAAGGATCTCGAGCCAGCCGACTCCGCGGATGATTCCTTTCACACAGCCGAAAGTCTGAGCAACTGCATCTGGCTATATGGGTGTGGAAAGTCCCAAATGAGCAGATCACCGGAAAAGAAGAACAAGGAGAGAAAGCGGGAAAGGGCGGATACCTTATTTAGTTATATCCAGGCGATCCCAGTCGACATGGAAAAAGTCAAGGGAAAAAGGAAGAATCAAAGACTTTCCCAAAAAGAAAGACGTCGTCTGCAGCACCAAACTAACCAAAACAATATATGAACTATGATAAACAATTTTCATAATCGAACACAAACTGAACCATATAAAACTTTTAGAAAAGAAGAAACCTATTTTTAAGGACATCATGACAATATTATTATTAAAGTTATATGTATTTACTATATATCCCCTTTAACAGTAAGGTCTTTTTAAAGTGGAACAAATGAATATCCTATCGAACATATTTTAAAAATTCAAAAATAAAGTGCCATTGTTTAAGTAAATCGTTTTTAATATAATTTCAGCCTAAACCTAAGTTCTTATGCTAGCGAATGTGTGGATAACAAGATCGAAGGAACAATAGATGGGGATGTGATGGGTGAATGCAAGTGATATGCACAGATATTTGGACCAATGCTTCGGCTGCGGAGAGAACTCCTTGTCATCAGGCCGTCCGCTGCAGGGGATGCAACTAGACCTGGTAGCGGTGCTTGTGTCAGGCCTTCCGGAACATGTCGCCCGATCCGTAGGACAGGCGTCGTTCCTTGGAGTTGCTGGTGACCAGCACCTCCTCGTCGAACTGCGACACCCGCTGCATTTTCGGTCGCATCAGGCCCCTCACATCGTTCAGCGATATATCAATATCCCTGAAGGCGTTGAGCAGGAAGACGGCTGTGATTACGATGAGGAAGCCGCACACATCGCCCAGAATATCGTCGAACCGCATGTGGGTGAACTCCTTGAAGAGGATGGCAGATGCGGCTATCACCAGGGTGGTGAACATCACATAATAAACTGGTGTCACTATGCTAGTATTGAATATATCCAGCGCCTTGTTCAGGTAGTTCATCTGGATGGCTATGAACGTGACGGTGACCAGGATCAGGAACCAGGGCATCCAGGTGAGGAATACATTCCCTCCATTATTCAGCGTCTGCCGGATGGCCAGACCCAGGGCCTTGCAGGACATCACAGTCAGGGAGCCAATTCCGGAGCACAAAAAGATGTACACCACCACATTGGTGTGTCCATGGCGCGGGGCAATGAAGCAGGCCACGAAAACCGTGGAGCCAATGATGCAGATCACATACAGAATGAACACGGGATCCAGAAGCATGTCGAACAGAAGCTGCAGATCCTCGACCTCCTTCTCCTTGGGCGAGTGAATCACAATGATCGTGGATCCCAGTATGCACAGGAAGCAGCCGATCTTTCCCAGCAGATTAAGCTTCTCGTTGAGGAATCTGGAGGCCATCACCGCGGAGATTATCACACTAAGGGCGCCGAGGGGCGTGACCAAAGAAGCGGGGGCGAAGGCATAGGCCGCAAAGTTGGCCGCTTCTCCCACACCCACTGTAAAAAAAAACAGAGACATTGAGTGAGTCAGTGAGATAAGGGGTTTTGTTTGTCTGACAATATACCCTTGCAGGCGGTATTCAAAGTTTTGGAGATGGTTTGCAACACATCTTTGATTCTATACATAGATTAAACAAATATTTATGTAAGTAGTTCTTATCTCCCTGTGTTTATGGATTGTTATTTGAATGTTTACAAATATTTCAATGGGAATGGGAACTATTACAATCGGACTTCTACATGCATATCTATGGAGTTCTAAAAACGATCCGTCTTAATTAGATTATTTTTCGTATTTTGAAGATAATTAAATGACACATAGCAGGAACGCAATATTGCAATTTTAGAAGGGTTAAATTTCACAATCTTTTTGTACTGATTAGTACTTGAATAGTTGAATAGTTGACAGAGCGGCCTTTGGAATAATCACTCTGCAAGGGTATTCCCCGAACCATGTTATTTCTCAAGTTCTCCACTTACTCGTCAGAAGACCCGCCCACCAGATCCACTCCCTCAGGTATCCGAATCCTCCGGCCGAGGCCCGAACCTCGCCGTATCTGCTCAGCCGGATGAGGGCCTTCTTCTTGATGATGAAGCTGGAGCCGATGAAGAAGCAGGAGGAGATGGCCAGGCCAACGCCAATGTAGAAGTCCGTGTTGGACACCGTCTCCGCAACTGAAAGGGTCGCGGGACCCGGCGATTGGTTGGCTTCCCCCGGGAGGATGCCCCCGACCGTCATCTGGGGCATCTGCAGTGATGAGGCTTCGCCGTCGCTGTTCATGGCTAATCCGCTCTGTTCCGCTCCTTCTGTCCACCTTTTTGCACTTGGCAGTCTGAGTCACAAACAATGAATCTCGGTGGTGGCTGTATGCGGGCAGCGGGAAAATACCGAAATCAGCAGTGTGATTTTCTAGCTATATACTGTCTAGCTATTTTTGTCATTCACAATGAACGCCGCCAGCGCGAAGGAAAACAAAACGTGCAGCCCGGCGAAGCAATGCCGCCAAAGTCGAGCAGCAAGAAAAACCAAGCCAGTTGGTACCACTGCGAGTCCTGCGGCGTTCATATTCCCTCCAAGGCGAGGGATAACCACGAGGCAGCCTGCTCAGCCATCAGCCAGGACGATGGGGGCGGCGATTCCGAGGCGGAATACGTGCGCAGTGGGGCGATCTTTACGAGAAGCCTCCAACAGCGCAACTTCGAGGTGGAATCACTGAAGGATCTACCTGCCAAGTATGCCAACATGCTGATCTTCGTCTCCGAAGGAGCCATGCACTTGGCCCAGCTGCACATTGGCCAACATGTGGTGCTGGAAGCACCTTCGACGGCGGAGCAGCCGCTGGTGAGGATTGTGTGGCCCATATCGGAGCAATTCCTCACCACAGTATTTGTTAGCGAAGCAGGTAGTTACACTTGGTATAGTAAGGTTCTAAGCAATAATCATTGTGATCTTCCCCAGACTTTAAAGTTCATTGCACGCAGCTGCGGGGAAAGTTCCTAAAGATATCTGCTTTGGATCCTAGTCGCCTCACAGCCGCTGCCAGCATTTCTCTGAGGCATCTGAACAGCACAGAAGCCCCTCTAAAATCCGGACAACTCCAGGATGCCATCGCCCTTCTCAAAAGAGACCTGGTCAATAGAGTATATTGCAAGGACAGTCAAATCCACATGAATTTCTTCAACAAATCGCTGACTTTTCGCCTGGAGCGCTGGCAAGGCACCGTGGAAGAGGCTCTGGCTGGTCTCAGTCTGGACTCCAAGCCCTTGCAGTTTGTGCAGGTCACCAACGTTACGAAACTCCAGTTGATAGATGATTCAAGCCAGCAGCAGGAGAAGCAGAAGACTAGCCACCGGATAACCAAAACCCAAATAGGAGGACTGGATAGGCAATTGCAGCTGGTCGAGGAGAGCATGGAGTACGCTTTGGGCTTCCGGGCGTTGCCCGCTGGTGAGTTTAGCCCAATATGAATGTGATTTCGACCTCTTTATTATTTTCATCTTCTAGGTCTCCGGGTATCTCGCGGATTGCTTCTTTACGGCGCTACTGGCTGCGGCAAATCAATGATTTTGGAAGCCATGTCCGTAGTGGCCGAGGAGCGCAGCCAAGGACATGTCCAACTGATCCGCATCAATAGTGGCGAAGTGTACAGCAAATTCCTGGGCGAAACGGAACAGAAACTGGCTGCCATTTTCGAGCGTGCCTACAATCACTATCCGCATCCAACTCTGCTGCTGATCGAGGATGTCCACAACTTGTGTCCCAAGCAGGAGGGCAGTGATCTTGTCAAGCGCGTCTCGTTGGCCTTTCTCTCCCTGTTGGATCAGCTGAGCACGCCCAGCCAGCTAAAGGGAAGCAAGACCTTCCTGCTGGCCACCAGTTCACAGATTGAGGCGCTGCATCCAAGCATTCGGAGAGCTGGTCGATTGGACAGTGAACTTGAATTGGGTGCTCCCAGTTCCCAGGCAAGGAGGGACATTATAAGATGCCTGCTGCAGTCGATGGAGCATCAGTTGAGTGAGGAGGAAGTCGAGCATGTGGCATCTATTACCCATGGTTACGTGGGAGCAGATCTAGCGAATCTGGTATATGCTGCCCTGCTACAGGCGCAGCCGAATCCCCTCAAGCTTCTGCACTTACAGTCTGCTCTGACTCGCATCAAGCCGTCGGCAATGCGAGAAGTTCTTATCGAGTGTCCCAATGTTCAGTGGTCCGACATTGGCGGTCAGTCCGAGCTCCGATTGGCCATGCAGCAGGCCATCGAGTGGCCGCTGCTTCATGCGGAGAAGTTCCAGCGCCTGGGCATCAAGCCACCAAGGGGAATCCTCATGTTCGGACCGCCGGGCTGCTCCAAGACCATGATTGCCAAGGCCCTGGCCACCGAAAGCAAGCTGAACTTTCTGTCTATCAAGGGACCAGAGCTTTTCTCCATGTGGGTGGGCGAATCGGAGCGAGCGGTGCGTGAGGTGTTCCGAAAGGCTCGCCAGGTGGCACCCGCCATTGTTTTCTTTGACGAAATCGACGCCATCGGCGGGGAGCGAGCCGAGGGCGATGGTTCCGGCTCAGGATCCTCTGTGAAGGAGCGCGTTCTCACTCAACTGCTCACCGAACTGGACGGCGTGGAGGCCCTGCAAAACGTCACCATTGTGGCGGCCACCAATCGTCCGGATATGATTGATAAGGCGCTGCTTCGTCCGGGTAGAATTGATCGAATTCTCTATGTAGGCCTACCACAGAGTGAAGCACGACGGGAAATCTTAAAGATCAAAATGCGTGCCATGCCGATAGCGGAGGAAGTGGACTTGGAGAAGTTGGTGCAGCTGACCGAGGGATATTCCGGAGCAGAAATCCAAGCCGTTTGCCATGAGGCTGCTCTGCGGGCCTTGGAGCAAAGCTTCGAGGCGGAGCAGGTTGAGTGGTTAGACTTTCTGCACGCGTTAGAGGCAGTGCCTCCCCGGACCAGTCCGGAACTCCTAAAACTCTATGAAGATTACCTCAAACGGAAGTAGTGCAAGATCAAAGGGAATTGATGACCATGTTTCGGGGGGAACCTACCGTTATCATCAACTTGTCAATTGTATATAAAGAAGATTATCTTAAACTGACACTGGAGGAATTTATGACTATGTTTTGGGAGAATCACAAACTATAAAACCACTAGGCAAGCTTGAAGGTTATATTTAATATTATAAATTAACTATTTTAAAAGCGATTTCATATTTACTAATCTAAATGGTAAACTTATAATGGTTAAATCAGGGCATAATTGCCTTTAAGCAAATTAGCTGGCTATAACCTCTATAAAGTTATTTATTTACGGCTACTTCAGCCTCAAAACTAAACTGATGATTGTAAAATAACCCGATTTGAGATATACTGTCTACCTTCGTATTTAGGCAGTACTGAAAATCTAATTTAGTATGTACAGATTAGGCTAAAAAGATAAGATGGCCAATGCAGAGTTATCAGTAAACGTGTATGCTCTATTTTTACCCATTCAAACTAGAGAGTACTTTTCTCTTTTTTTTATGAATATTGAGAGCCGAAGCATTTGATCGTTGAGCATTAGGCGAATTTTCAATTAATGCGTCACTCAATTGACACTAAATTGATGTGGAACAACCCCAGATATGTCTCGAATTAAGAAATTTATTTTATGTTGGTGAAGCAACTGATTTTGCTTACCTTGCATTCAGTAAATCGAGAGCATGTTGTGGGAAACAGTAAATAAACTAAATATACAATTTGTATATGTTTTTCATGATTCATGTTCATAATTTATGAGCCAATCCATAAATATTAAAAAAATGGTTAGGGCTGCTAGTTAATTGAATATAGATATTAGAATGTTCCTAGAAATCGTTTTTCACGGTCTTTAAAGGTCAGACAGTTGATGCAAATAATATTTTTCGGATGACAAGTATAATTTTAAAAATAAAACCTTTGTTTTTATGTGTCTAATGTAACTTATGTGTCTTATCAATAAAATGTCGGTGACCTTATGCAAATGGGAAATATATTTACATATATATGTACTATTTCGCAATACACGAATTTTAATCACACAGTAGGTAAAATAAATATTTTTTGGCAAACACATTTGCATTTTTACAAATTTGATGGTTACCAAGTAATTTAATTATCATGAATTAAAAAAAAATTATAAAATAACAGACTATTAAACAGACCCACCCATTTATTCATATACAAAATATCCTGAAAAAATGTTCTTTAAACATAATCTTTTGCTAGAATATGTACAAAATTTATAATTCAAACTTTTTACCCTTTAAGCAATTTTACTTTATTTTATTTATGTGATAAAATGTAATATATGTATATTTGTATCTTAAAAATATTGTTAAAATGCTCTAATATTTTTATTTTTACCATATTAATTTACTATCATCCTTTTACTAGTTTGCTTTCGGATTTTTCTAAGGTGTTATAAGTGGTTTCTGAACCACGAAAGCTTAACCGGTCTAGGATTTTCGGTTGTTGTGTGTGGGTACTTCTGGCCAAGACTGTAGTCGCTTTCCGAGAGCGACCGGGAGACCCTCCGCTCTTAATTCGCACGATCAGTTGCCGGCTGGCGTTCGTCGCGTTGGTTACGAAACTATTCAATTGGAGCAACATCTGTCGCCGGAGCAGATTCCACCTGGTATTGGTATCGCAACTCACGACATGAAGAACTGGCTGAAGATCTCTCTGCTGCTGTGCACGTTCGGGTTTTTCCGGGAACTTCGGCCCTCGGAACCGTACGTCACGGAGTATTTGGCCACGGACTACGGAAATCTGACCACGGAGCAGATTAACCAGGATGTGTACCCCTTCGGAACCTACTCGGTGCTGGCCCAGCTGGTCATAGTGTTCCTAATCACCGATCTAGTGAGGTACAAACCGGTTATCGTGCTATCGGCGCTGGCCGGGATTACCCTGTTCTCGCTGCTTATCTGGACGGAGACTCTGCGGATGTTGCAGGTGGCCCAGCTATTTTTCGGCACCTTCACGGCCGCGGAAGTGGCCTACTACACCTACATGTACGCCAAGGTCAGCAAGGAGCAGTATCAGATCGTCACGGGTCACACGCGTGCTGCCATCCTGAGCGGCAAGTTCCTGGGCGGCTTGCTGGCCCAGATTTTGGTGTCCACCAATAGCATGAACTACCGCCAGCTGCACTACATATCGCTGACCACACAGGTGATCTCCCTGGCGGTGTCCCTATTCCTACCCAGTGTGCCCCGGAGTCTCTACTTCTATGCCGCTTCTGCTGGGGATCCCCCTCCCGGTGGCGAAGTAACCGCACCGAGGTTCTCCTTTTCCAACGCCTGCCGCCTGTTGTGGTACCACCTCGTCTCCTCCTACTCCAATCCGGTGGTGCTGCAGTGGAGTCTGTGGTGGGCACTGGCCACCTGCGGGCAAATTCAGGTGAGTTGGGTTTTCTATATATGAAAATCATTCAGGGATATCTTGGAATTTCGTAGTTTACAACCTATTAAAGTGTCAATAAGATTTATTATACCCGTAACTCGTACATATCAAAATGTAAAAAAAAATTTTAAAATAGGCTAGTCCATTAAAATGTTATGAGCAAAAAATGAAACAGCCCCTAGATGGCGCTAGCATATATTCACATGCCACCCACTCCCGTTAGCTGAGTAACGGGTATCTAATAGTCGAAGTTCTCGCTATTAGGATATTTTAGATATTTGATATACTCGTAACAAAAATAATATTTAAAATAAATAAAGGATAGATAAATTTAATTAAAACTGTTTCTCAAACAATTTTAAAAACTGGAAAAACAAACAAAATAAATTGTAATTTAGTCAAAAAATAGGTCCGACTATTAGATAGGTATAGGTATTGATAAACACAATAAAACTGCATTTTTACTTTTCCGGACGAACAGACAGCTATATCGACTCGGCTACTTTTGCACGAATACAATATACCCTTTTACTCTACGAGTAACGGGTATAAAAAGGAGCTCAGAAATAAAACAACTTCTTTCGATCCCACAGGTAATTTCCTACATCCAGTTCCTGTGGAAAGAGGTGGCCCCGGATCACCAAAGCGTGTATAATGGCGGAGTGGAGGCAGTGGCTACTCTGCTAGGAGCGATCGGAGCTATTCTGGCGGGCTTGCTGAATTCCAATAAGCGACGTGCATCCTATATGTTGGGCATATCCATATGTTCCGCCATCCTGGGAGCCCTGATCCTCTATGCTGCCAAGACGCATGAAATCTGGGTGGCCTATGTGAACTATGTGCTTTTCTGCGCCGTTTTCTTCTTCATCATCACGGTGGCCGGTGCAGTGGTGGCCGAGAATCTGGTGGAGGATAGCTTCGGATTGGTATTCGGTATCAATACGTTGGTGGGTCTAATGCTTCAGACCATCCTGACCATTTCGGTGGTGGAGAAAGTGGGATTCACTCTGAATCCACGGGATCAGTACGTGGTGTATGGCAGCTACTTTATAGTTTTGGGTGGGATATACATAATTTGGACTGGCTTGGTCAAATTGTTCTGCCGGTCTAGGACATCAAGTGCGGTCATTTCTTCGTAGTATAGTATATAGTAAAGTATAAAAATATATTGAGGGAAAAAATAAATCAATTGTAAATAGATGTCTTCCTAAGTGCCGTGTACTAAATGTAAAGATCCCATTCATAACAGTTGAGAATAAGAAATTATTTTACTTATAAATAGTATCAGATAACCAAAATAACCTTCCCATCCTTGAACATAAGTATAAAGATTTTAAAATCCAATTATTTCGAATACTACACAAATGATAGTTCTTAAAAAATTAAATTTATCAGCACTTTCTAAAATTCTTTCCCACCGATTCAAAAAAAAAACGGTAATTTTTAAATCAATATTAAATTACTCCAGAAAATAAATTATTGGGAATGCGTAAATAACCATTTCCCTAATGAATTCAACGACTTCAAACTTCTTGTGATTATATCTTCACTAAATATGGGAACATTTAATATTTATCTAACACATATACATATAATATTTGTACTAAAAAATAACCTATTGCAAGAGCAGATCCATCTCCTCCGCGTTCGAGGACATGAGATCTCTCTCCAAGCTAGTGGTGGCTGCAGTCGCCTGGTTCAGGAACAGGTCGAAGTCGTACCCATCGTTCTGGGCCGCAATAGAGTCCTTTTGGTTGCTAATGGTCTGCGGATTGGACAGCAGGTCCACATCGTAGAGACCCAGCTCCTTGAGCAGCGTTTCGTTCTCGCTGGTGGATTGGGAAGCAGACGAAGCCACGGTTGCCTTGACCTCCATATTAATGATGGCCGCTGGCTGCTCCACAGCCTCAAATCCGCAATCGACTTGAGAAGGAGTGGCATTCGGGTGATTGTTGGCCTCGATTTCATCGTCGTCCAGTTCTTGCGGCTTCAGTGTGCTCGACTTGTACTGGAAGTCCGTCTCCTTGAAGTCCACCTCGATGGGAAAGAGCGGCGGCAGCGAGTCCAGACGGTCCACCAAACTGCGATGTAGTTCCGCCAAACTCTCGAGCAGACTCCTGAGTTGCTTGTTCAGATCCATGGCATGTTTGCATTCCAGCAGCTCCATCTTCTCGAGAACATCCGTGCGGAGTTTGGCGAACTTGCTGCGTGCATCCTGGCGACATCTCAAAATTAATCTGTACTCGTAGTTTCCAGTTTCCACGCGATAAAGTGGCTCCTGTAGGGCAGCAAAGCCATGCTCCTCATCATCCATTTCCTTGACTTTCAGGCAATACGAGAGATATGTGAACTTGGCATCCGCATAGCGACGCACCGTGAGCTTTGTGTCCGGGATGGCCTTGTTCAGATACGTTCCCAGATCGGCCAGCACTGGCTTTATCTGCTTGATGATGCCCAGCCCGTCCTTCTCCAAGGTGCGATGGAACTCCCCGAAGGTACGAAACGCCTCCGAGGCTCGCTGTTGCGGTTCGTGGACTGAAATCTGGGTGAAACAGTCGCCAAAGGACTTGTATGTCTGGAGAAGATCATAGTAGGCTTTAAGCATCCGACGGGCATGCTCCACCAGACCCTTGTACATCAATTCAGTGCCCTCGAGCTCCTCCAGTCGCTTCACCAGCGAATCATTGCAGAGTATCGCCCGGGAGAGACCCAGGGTATCCGCCGTGTTGCTCGACAAATTGTCCACAATCCGATGCTTCAGCTTCTTCAGGATGATGTCCAGGGTCTTGCCCTGTTCGGGATCAGCGTGCAGCTTGTTGTAGTGGACGACCACCTCGTCGGTGGCCGTCTGGATCATCTTGGCCACCTCCACCTTCGTCTTGCCCTTCACGCTCACCGAGTTCACCGCCAACAGTTCATCTCCTGATTGCAAGGATCCCTCCCTCGCGGCAGGCGTACCATCAAAGATCTGGAGTTAAAGCGCAGATTAATTTAATATAAATTTTGAAAATAACAAAAAATTTATGATCTATTTTCCACAATTATCATAATCACTATGGACGGCAGTCCATGTAGTGACGAAGCGCACCAGGAGAGTGTGCGAAGGCGACTACTATTATATAGCCGCAAAATTGAAAATCTGCTGTGATAGTCCGATCGTAATGAGTAATACACCAATCGAAAGGTATTGCAAAAACTTAAAGGATTGCATACCAAGACTTTAAGAAAATCAATTGGCTTGGAAGAGAGAGCGGTGAAAGTGAAAAAGTGAAAATTTCGAAATTTTGAGCTGTTGGGCCGGTGGGGATAAATGCCCCCTCGCAATGTTTTAGTTGTATTCCTTTTGAAAATACCCGTCGAATGAGGGGTCATTTGTCAAAATCCGACGCTCCGTTCAAAAGTTATAGCTAAAATAAGATTTTCTTCTTCTTCCCAAAATGAAAATTTAATTCTGTTTGTCAGTTTGTCAGTTTGTCCAAAACATGTTTTTTAAGTTTTGAAAATTTGATATGACGTTCATCACATCGATATAAAAATTTTTTGTTCTACGACTTTTGGAAAAACTCGCTAGTTTACCGGGAAAACAGCTATAAATAGCTAAAATTCGGAAAGCCGTAACTTCTATACTACTAAAGCTACAGAGTTGTGCTGCATCTCGTTTGAAAGGTATTTTTAAATGCTATAAATGCCCTTCATATGCAATTTATGTAAATGTAATAGCTAAAATGATATGAACAAAAGAAATTTTTTTTAAACTTTCTTTTTAGCTTTTTTTTAATTTTTTCAAAAACGGCTCTAACGATTTTCCTTACAACTTTAAACTGTATAGCCCTTGAGATTCCCTAAATTTTGGTATATAACACATTACTGTAAAAAGTCACGTTTAAAAGTTATTTTTATACGAAAATAGCCACTTTTGCCGGCTCGAACAACTAACGCTGCCTAAGCATTGAATTTAGTATGTGCGGATGCAAACTGTATTTTAGGGTCATGGAATCAATTCAATTGTTTTAAGGAATTCCAAATAGGAAACTTTTGTTTTACATTTGGAAAAACCCGCTGCTTTAGCGGGAAAAAGCTAAAAATAGCTAAATTTCTTTAGTTCGTAAGTTGTACACTACTGAAGCTACAGACATGTGCTATACCTCGTTTAAAAGGTATTTTGAAATACTTAAACACCTTTTTAACTTAATTTGTTTAAATACAATGGCTTACAAATTATGATTGACCAATTTAAATTTAAATGTATATATTAGCTCCTATGAGAGCCAATGTAAACAAACAAAAACTTCTGATATCAAATAAAAACACCTCTTAACGAGGTAAAAAACTAGTGACGATCGCACCTTGAACATACAAAAGTTCTGATATCAACATTTGTGACGAAAAATTATTACACTCGTCATTAAATAGACTTTCTAATATTTTCTCATTCGGCACGCTGCAATAGAGAATGCCTGTGAAGGGATAGTGGCTGGAATAGTTTGCTAGGGCGGGCCGAATGAGAAAATATTAGAAAGTCTATTTAATGACGAGTGTAATAATTTTTCGTCACAAATGTTGATATCAGAACTTTTGTATGTTCAAGGTGCGATCGTCACTAGTTTTTTACCTCGTTAAGAGGTGTTTTTATTTGATTGAAGAAAGACTATAAATATTATTTTATTCTTTCTATGATATAATATCATCATGTTATAAAAATTAAGAATTATTACTAATTTCGAATTGATTTTATGTTATCTTAGCATATCCAACCTAGTAGTAGTCTTTATACCAAACATCAAAATAAATTCAGAATATCGACTCTCAACACCTGAAACCCATTTGGCTAGCCAAATTATGACCACCACCAACTGGAATAAGTGGTCTGTGAAGGATTTCAGAAGTGAGCCCCATATCAGACCCAAGTTGATCCCGGGATTCGATCGGCTGGATGGCAGACTGAGAGGGGTGCTCCGGGAGCAGGACTTGCAAAAGGATTTGCTTAAGCGAAAACAGGCGGGTGGTGGCCAAAAGCAGAGCAAGGCCAAGAAGCTGAAGAAGATTGGGAAGCAGATCCCTCGAGTATGTGAGTTTTAGAAAGTGTACGCCGAGAAACGCCGGGATCTCAAACGTTTGGCCAGAAACCAAAGGAATGAGTTCCAGTTCCGGAGCAGTCCTGTGCCCAACTTTGAGCGATCCCATCAGCGTTTGGAGAGGCGCAGGCTATACCTGAACTCTCTGCAGAAGGTGACGAAGCCCCAATGTCCTGGCACTCTGGCCACTTCGATCGAGGCGCTCCACAAACGCAGAGGGGAGCTAAAGCAGCGCCGGAAGCCGACGGACTTTATTCCCAGCATCAATCCGGGGTCTTCCATGGACTATCTGCACCGCCAGCCCTTCATCCCGCAAGTCGAGTCCACCCACACCCGTCCAAAACCTTTTCGTCTCCACACTTCTGAGCGCGTTCTGCGACGTCGGCTGTATGACGAGAGGAAAAGGATGCGGATGGATATGCAGATGGAGCTGCAGACCAGAGACTGGCTTAAGAGGGAACGATCCGAGCTCCGCAAGCTCCGCCAAATGACAAACTTTAAGGCTACTCCGATTCCCTGGAAGCGGAAAAGGATCGGCACCGCAGTTGGTTCTTAATTGGTATAAAAATAAATTTGAAAAGTAATGCCGAACAAATCCTTATTTTAAATATCTAAAAATATCTCTAAAATAGATATGATAAAAAACTTTAAAAAAAGTAAAATTTTTTTTTTATTTTCCTTAAACTCACCTGCACAATGTAAAGACAGGGGCACATGGGGGCTCCACCTCCAATGCTAATTCCAATCAGGTTGCTCTGATCCTTGGTTATGACGACGGCGTTTGTGCTGACAGTCATGCCCCTATTTTAAAATTTTTAATACAACAAAAAATCAATTTAGCAAATTTCAAGGTATTTTCAAGCGTGAACTACGCGTGCTATATGATTTTAAATATATAATTATGTGTGGGTGATTTTATATCAATTTTCCATACGTACTTACATCGATCGGTGCAATTTTCTAATTAGCCATGTAACCAGTTCTAGCAAGGCCATTGGACTATATCAAATTTACCTACGGCTGTTTGGGAAAACTGTTGATCGGGGCAGTTTATTCTAAGACTTCGTGATACTATGTTTTTTTTAGGATAGCACTCCGAATGCCAATGGACACCTCGAAGTCAGTATAACTTGTTTAATTCACTAGCTAGCCTAGCTATTATTACGATATTGTTAGGTATAAGCATCTAGATTTCTACACACAAAAGAAAATCCTTTTTAAATAAAAGGAATTATCGTTAGTTCTAGTTCTGTTGTTTTTTGTACAAAATACGATATAAGGTACAGTGGTCGCTCGAAAAAATAAATATTAAAATCAAATTGTAAACCATTTAAATTAAATATTTTCTTAATTTAAAATACAAATCAATAGTTTAATGTATACAAAAAGACAATATTTTATTAAAGCAAACAATTTAGTAATAAAAATAAATTTAGTGAAAAGAATTTTTAAAAACTTAAACCTTTTTTAAGTAAAAGCATGTTGGAAAACCCATATTTAGAAAACTAGCGGCCACCGTGAAATAATATTCGAATGATTCGAGGTCAACGGAGTTGACTTACAAACGGTCTAACTCATATTTCTGCCTATTGGCGGACTCTATGCCGAACCTGTCCCCGGATCCCGAATCGGAGGCAAAGCCCGATGGGGAGCAGAGCATAACGGTGGCCTCGAGGGGAGCGACGGAGGGTTTCTCCTCCGCCTCGGGAAGATCCTTGTGCCGCCGCACAACCTGTGCACTATCCCCATCCAACTGGATGAGCAGCGGTTCTGGCCTGAGTCCAGAACAACAATATGTTTTGACGATTATTGATTTTTAACAGATACTTTTGGCACATCGCAGCAGATTGTTGTGCTCAAATAAAGCTAGGCAGAGAGTTTTCGTCAGTTACTGCATTTCTAAGGGATACTTACATCTTATCCTCCTCGAAGAAGAAGTCATCCTCGGTGTCCGTCAACATTTTGCGTGATTAAAAAAATATATTTGTTTATTTTGGCAACTTGAATTTCCTCCAACTGTCATCGGGGTCTCTGATAGCTGATTTGAAAACTATCGTATCGCAACGCGAATGGCAAACTCCAGGAGAAAATCGGACATTCCCACGGAGCAACCAAAATGACCACTTGTTGCCTTGGAAACGCTGAGGCAAAACATAAACAAAAGATGATGGACTGGGCCGAGGAACTCAAGATGACCATAAGAAAGGTGAAAAACAATGTTTAAATAGGTATGTACTAAAGTTTGGTTGTATTTTTACCCCTAGACGACGGCCAGAAAGGGTCGGCGCTCCAAGAGTCGCGATGTCTTGAAGGAGGAGACCTCGCAGGCGGCTCCTGCAGGCTCCAAGGATATTTCCATCGACATCACCCTGAACGTCCAGGCAGGATCTCCACCCACAACTTCGGATACGGCCACCTCGTCCACCTACAACAATGAGTTCGAGTCGCATCGTCCTCCCATTCGTCGAATTTCGGGAGGTTGGGCGGATTCTGGTCTAAAGGGATTGAAGTGAGTATGGTGGACCTTTAAGTAGGCACATTTCTGACTACTTCGTACCTTCACAGGTCCAAGAAGAACTCCTTTGACGAGTAAGTTTATCTAAAAAATATTACTAAAGGTCTTAGGTTTATCCTTAACTTGCCACGTATTTTATCGCAGTGCTATTCTATCATTACATTTATCTTACAATTTTGTTTTAAATTTCTGAAGAAAAAGTATATCGTAATATATATAAGTCATTTCAAACTTTTCATTAAAACAAAGATTTATGAGAACTGTTCCTTATAATAGTTAAAATTTAAAAATTAAATAAGGTTAGGGCCGTTTTCTCGTCCGTTTGTTAAATTTAAACTACGGTTAAAACCTTGAAATCGTATGGGAAATCAGAGTTTAAAGTTTCCTTTAAATTTAACAGGAGGACGAGTTTACGAACCTAAGATATTTTATAACAGAAAACTTTTAAATTTAACTTAGATTAGTACATTTCTATTATACTTTTTTAAATAATATTTCAATTATCATTTTTAGCGAACGTTTTAGGCAGACCAAGTCGGCTACAAATTCTATACCGACGGATGACATTCCCGTCATCCCAGATATGGATGATGTCAAGGATGAAATTATGCTCAATGAGATTGTGGAACCGCCTACGTAAGCCTGAGATTATCGGTTTTATCCATTACAGTTACTTAATACCTACCACTTTCAGTATGGGCACTTCTCGTTCTGCTGTCTTAAAGGAGGCCAATTCCGATTTGCTTTCCCAGTACGCCTTTTCCGCAGTGGATGGCTTCGATCTCTCAATCCTAACCGATTGCCTGGTTCCACAGGAGAGTCTCAATGAGAAGGACGATCTCTGGCAGTGGGACAAAATCTTTACCGAAGTCACTGCTGAAATCCATTCGGATAAGGTGCCAAATATAGGCATGAAGATAGGCCCCGATGTCGTTCCCCCCACACAATATTCCTAAGAGATTTTACCATACAATTTCAGTGCAATACAAATACTCAATATAAATGTTAAGGGAAAACAAATACATTTCTTGCCTTAAATGATCACAAAATATACTTATCAGAGATACTCAATTAAATTGTGAATTTTAAATATTATATTGATTTATTGGATGGCCCTGCCTACTCCATCGAAAGCCTTGTCCTTGTGATCTGCGGCATTGGCTCGAGCCTCGTAATTGCAGATGGTTACACCATGATAATGGGCTTCAGTAAACTCCCCTCGAAGACCTGTAATTAAAGAAGGTTGTAAGTGATATCTAAACCGGGATTCTTCGGGCACCTACCTATGTAGTAAATGCGTGTATTGTCATCGCCAAAATTGCTGGGGAAGTATAGCGAGAGATGATGCACGGAGGAGAAGGTGACTACCTTGGGTGAGTACTCGATTTCTCCGCGGGAATCGCGGGTCAGGTGGAATTCCTGATCAGGTTTAGCTTTGGCATCGTCGAAGGTCATCCTGGGTCGGTTCTTAAAGCTGAAATAATATGTTATATTTATTTATTATCCATATACAAAATATGGAATAGTATAGGTATTTTTAGCAGATTTACAGCTTCGTTTTTCACAAATATATATTTTTAAGAACTTTTTTAAAAATAGTTTTGAAAAGTTCTGGAATATTTTTTGAGTACCGCTTCTTACATTTTGACCATGTTCGGATGGGAATCATCATTGGCGCCGCTTATGATAATTCCCTTCAGCTTTACGTTGCCGGTGAAGGGAATATTGAACAGGAGCTCCTCGTCCGCGTCGCTCTGCACGAACTTGGACAGATCCTGACGCTTCTCGTAGGGCTTAAAGACACTCTTTCCCTGGCCATCCGTCTCCTCGTTCAGGCACTCCGTGTTGTCCAGGTCGATTTTCGTGTACAGACTGTACTCGATGCCCATTTCCAGGGCGTGATCCACATCCGTGGCCTCGTGACTGCAGCCACCATGGTCGTGCGAGTGTCCGTGCGGCATTATTTCAATTTAAAATTTAACAAAAACCAAATGTAAATAATACAGCCGAGTCACTACTAAGAATATGGTAACCCGGAAATGCCATTCACAGGGAACCATCTCATCGATAACAGTAATTATCGAATTTTAAGGCGGCGGTGTACAACAACTAACTGTGTGCGGCCACACTAATTTCAGCACAAAAAAATTAAATTTAACCATTTTTAATCTGTGTTAATCGCTGTTACTTTAGTGTGGAATAACCGTGTTTCGCTGAAAACTAAGACTAAACGTTCCAATGGCGCCCAAGGCAAAGTCGGTTAACATCAAGCCCGTGGCGAAGGCCTTCAAAGACAAGTCGAAGCCCACTGATGTGCGTTTGTCCAACATCCAGGCGGCCAAAGGTGAGAAATGTGGAAAATTAACGAAATTAAGGAGATCTGAGGGGCAAAGTAGTTGCCCAGGGACTATTTGTGGAGCCAGGAGTCTGCTGGATGCTCTTTCGGGCGGTGTTAGGCCGGAATTGCTGGCCAAATGGCCAATGAAAATCGCAGTTGGATGCCGGCTGTCTGGAAACTTCTCGGGCGCAAGAAGAAGAGCGAGCATTACTCATGTGATGAATGGAGCGCTGAAAATTTAAGGTTTCTAATACCCTTCTGGGGGTAGTTTAGCCAGGATAATATGTATACTCTGTCTGAAGAGGAATATCTCCTATTCTGCAACATTATGTTCGTTTTAAATCGTTAATGTAATGTAGTCTATACCATCTGTTTATGTGCAAATTAGTCATGCGATCGCGGAGCATTCTGTATAAAAGTAAGCACATGCTAACATATTTTGCCCAATTTTATATAATTTGTAATATAAATCCCAAGAATTCAATAAATGTAATCTATTTTTTGTATATTTAAATAGTTTAATATGAAATGTTTTTTAAGGGTTTATGTTAATACTTTGTTTATATTTATAATATTAATTAATTTATTATTAATTAATTAATTATTATTAATTAATATTAATAAAATTAATATTATCCCCAAAAAAACTATATTTTAAAAGTTCAATAAAATGTGCAGGATATTGAGAATCTTGGATACCACTTACGAATTTTTTAGCTTCTAGTGTTAAAATAATGTTAAAAATTCCGTACAGGTACATCTTATAATTAAGCTATTTAAAATTAAACAACTTTTCCTAATAATCATACTCCTCCATTTCAGCCGTTTCCGATGCCATCCGCACCAGTTTGGGCCCCCGCGGCATGGACAAGATGATCCAGGCTGCCAATGGCGAAGTTTCCATCACTAACGATGGAGCCACCATCTTGAAGCAGATGAACGTGCTGCACCCGGCCGCCAAGATGCTGGTGGAGCTGTCCCGTGCCCAGGATGTGGCCGCTGGCGACGGCACCACCTCCGTGGTGGTCATTGCCGGCGCTCTGCTAGAGGCCTGCGAGAAGCTGCTGCAGAAGGGCCTGCACCCCACGGCCATCTCGGACTCGTTCCAGCGCTGCTCCAACAAGGCCGTGGAGATCCTCAAACAGATGTCCACGCCCATCGAGCTGGACGACCGCGAGACGCTGATCAAGAGCGCCTCCACCTCCCTTAACTCCAAGGTGGTGTCGCAGCAGAGCAGCCTGCTGGCCCCCATTGCCGTGGATGCCGTCTTGAAGGTCACAGACCCCGGCAAGGAGACCTCCGTGGATCTCAAGAACATCAAGGTCATCTCCAGCCTGGGAGGTACTGTTGAGGATACCGAGCTGGTCGATGGCTTGGTCTTCACATGCCGCTCTGCCGGATCCAACGCTCCCAAGCGCATCGAGAAGGCCAAGATCGGTCTCATCCAGTTCTGCATTTCGGCACCAAAGACCGATGTGAGTTGGTAGCTAATTCTTGTTTAAGAATCCTTATTAATTCACACGTAATATTTTTCAGATGGATCACAACGTGATTGTGTCGGACTACGCTGCCATGGATCGTGTCCTGAAGGAGGAGCGTTCGTACATCCTCAACATTGTTAAGCAGATCAAGAAGTCCGGATGCAATGTGCTGCTGGTTCAGAAGTCCATCCTGCGGTAGGTTCAACTCACTCGCATCTTGCTCACCTTGTGCTCATAAATCATAATTCGATTTATTCTTAGCGATGCTGTTTCTGACCTGGCTCAGCACTTCTTGGACAAGATCAAGTGCCTGGTGGTGAAGGATGTGGAGCGCGAGGACATTGAGTTCGTGTGCAAGACTCTGCACTGCCGTCCCATTGCCTCGCTGGATCACTTCACAGCCGAGAACCTGTCCAGCGCCGATTTGGTCGAGGAGGTCGCCAGTGGCACCAACAAGTTTGTGAAGATCACCGGCATCCAGAACATGGGTCGCACAGTCTCGATCATCTGCCGCGGATCCAACAAGCTGGTGCTCGAGGAGGCAGCACGCTCCCTGCACGATGCTCTCTGTGTGGTGCGTTGTCTGGTGAAATTGCGCGCCCAGATTGTCGGAGGTGGTGCGCCGGAGATTGAGATGGCGCTGCAGTTGGCTGCTTTGGCTCAAACTGTGGAGGGTGTAGACGCGTATTGCTTCCGCGCATTTGCCGATGCCCTGGAGGTCATTCCCTCGACTCTGGCCGAGAACGCCGGCTTGAACCCCATTGCAACGGTCACCGAGCTGCGCAACCGTCACGCCCAGGGTGAGAAAAACGCTGGTATTAATGTGCGCAAGGGCGCCATCACAGACATTTTCGCCGAGAACGTGGTGCAACCCCTGCTGGTCAGTATTTCATCGATCACCTTGGCCACGGAGACGATTCGCTCGATCTTGAAGATCGACGATATTGTAAGTATTAATTGAAATAAAGTAATGATTTTATTGGTTGTTAATCAATATCCCACTTTCCTTTCAGGTCAACACCTTCAGTTAAGCATTGCGACCCCCGCCACCTTTGGTTGTCTGTCTCTGATCAAGATCAATCTTTAAGCATTTTCATCTAATCCCTCACATCTTATACCCATTATGCGATTGAGCATTACACTTTGAATAAAATTCACATATACACTACGCCTTACCAGCTTAATATGTATTTAAAAAAGAAAAACTAAAAGATTAAATACTTCGCTAACACAACCCAGACAAAAGAATGTTTTGAATTGTATACCTAATTTCGTTAAAATTGGTGCCCAGCTAAGGGACCGACTGCTTAGTCTTACAAATCGAAGCTAAATATCCTTTTTCAATTAGCAAGTTGTGTAATTTTTATACCCGTTACTCGTAGAGTAAAAGGGTATATTGTATTCGTGCAAAAGTATGTAACAGCTAGAAGGAAGCTTTTCCGACCCCATAAAGTATATATATTCTTGATCAGGATCACTAGCCGAGTCGATCTAGCCATGTCTGTCTGTCCGTCTGTCCGTCTGTCTGTCTGTCTGTCTGTCTGTATGAACGCTGAGATCTCGGAAACTATAAAAGCTAGAAGATTGGCATTTTGCATGCAGATTCTAGGAGCTCCTACGCAGCGCAAGTTTATTTCAAAAAGGTGCCACGCCCCCTCTAACGCCCACAATAGCTAATATACGATTTGAAAAATTTTAATATATCGGAAATGTAGGAATGCAGTTTTGTTGTGTTTATCAATACCTATCGATATGTAGAAGAAATTTTTTAAATCGGACCATTCGTTTAAAACTTATGCCTGATCAAAGTTTTATCTCCATCTCCCTAGCACTCCCTTTAGCTGAGTTACGTTTATTAGATAGTCTGGACACCTACCCTTTAGCTGAGTGACGGGTATTTGATAGTCGGGACACCAACCCGACTATAGCGTTCTCTCTTGTTTTTTGTGAAAAATATAAGTTGTAAAGTGTCAATGCGGATCGAATGGGAAATGTATTACGCACTTTTCCATATTTGGCCCATTTGTTGTCTGCGGTCAAAATAATAGTAGCGTTCTCGCCCTACATTTTTAAAAGTTTGTTGTTATAGCATTTTTCCAACTTGGAGGTCCTTTTTGCAGAGTCCTTATGTCAGGAAACTTTTCGGTCAACGCAGTTCAAATTGGGAATTCAAAGCGAATTCGATTTGATCGCGTTTATCGAGGAAAATTTTTGATGTTACAGCACACTTAATAAAACTTGCTTTAAAATTTGGGATATTGCTATTTTGTCTAGCTTTTGCTTTAAACTATAAAGTTTTATACATGTTTTATATTGCCCTCTTCATAATACATACAAAAAATTACAGAATATAATTCCCAGAGGGCCATCAGTAAATAGAGATAAATCCTTAAAATTGCCTCGCTATTAAAAATGATAAAACTTCTTTCGAATCCAGGGCAAACTTAGTGATTATCGACTAACTAACCGTATCCTTATCTAATGTGTGAACTCATTTTCCTCGTTTTCAACCACCACCTTGGATTTCAAAGGGTTGGCTGAGCCCCATCCATACGACACCCCCGCCCCAATCATCCACTCCCTTCCGATTTGGGGCTCCTTTTTGTCCTGGGCGTGTAAATAAAAATCACTTGATGCGATTTTTATGATGTGCGTTAAATGATTAAACCACTTGAACTGGTTTCAAATTGTCAAAAAAGCCAGGCGGCGGGCTTAGGTTAGAAAAAGGGTCTTTATCCTTTTGTTTTCTTAGCCCCATTTTGGAACTTTATGCGGGTTGGGTTTTCGCTTGGGTGTGATTAGATGGAGACTATCTCTCGTGTCCGGAAACTTTCGGCGCGTGTAAGTTAATTAAATGTGTAAACATGTCAAAGGGATCAAGTTATCCATCCCACTATCACCCACCACCCATCTGGCCGTGATGGTGTCGATTTCGAATCACGCCCTTGATTGCCTTTGATTTTTGAGCCTTAAAAAAGCTATTCCGCTAATTGGCTGATGGAAAATTCAGGGGAGGATTTCCATCAGCTTTCGGGGGTCGCATGCAAATTTTTCCATTTTAAAATGTTGTTTTTCTTCAGCGGCCATTGATTTGCGTTTCCATTTTGATTTCAAGAGGGTGGAAAACTCCGGTCTCAAAAGTTTTTCTACTTGTTCGTGTTTCTTTATTTGCCTTATTTGTATGGCAAACGATTTCATATATTTTCTTTAAATCTGACAAGGTAATATAGACTGATAATAAAATTTAGGAATTAAAAATATTTTGGAAAATTAGTAATAATTTAAAGAGAACACTCCAATCTTTTAATTGCAAACATTTTAATTGCATAAAAATTACCTAAGTCCTTATGGGGCTGTCCATATATTACGTAATCACGTTTTTGGTGATTTTTGACCCCCTCCCCCCCCTGGTGATCAAAAGTAATCTTTCAATAAAACCCCCCCTCCCCCCCAATGATTACGTAATCCCAAGAAAAAATTTTCGAATTTGTTGTTTTAATCTGTTGATTCAAACGGAGATGCACATTCGGTTCTTCTACGCTAAAATTATCTCCAACATATGTACTCTTCGACAATCCATAACAGGTCTTCGCATCCTTCGTGTGATTGAACCACTAAACATTCTCTTTTGCGCCGCCCAGCCACTCGAAAAAATATTTCTCTGCTTTACTATCCAAGTTTTTAAAAAATACATATAAAATGATTACGTAATCATTGTGCAAGACTCCCCCCTCCCCATGTAATCAAACATAATCATTTCGTGGACCCCCTCCCCCCCCTAAGGTGATTACGTAATATATGGACAGCCCCTATGACATTTGATAGATTCTTGCCTAACTTACCGGTTTTATTTAAAATAGTTAGTTTAAGAATAAATACAAAAAAAATTTAATATAAAGGTAGAATGTTATGTCTTCCTAAAAAAATCCATAATCCATAAAAAAAAGTCATACGGAAAAAATATATATATACTGAAGGGTATTGAGATCTGCGATCTAAGCTGCTTCCATACTTGTTATTTGTTTTATTTTTTGTTACTTTTTTAGCTATTTACTCGACTGTCTTGGGGCATTGTCGTTCACGTCCTCGTTCCCATTTGTTTCTTGTGCAAATATTGAACTTGCGCTTTTTTCCCGAGCTATTTGCCGGAGCCAGTGGCCCACACTTTTGAAACTTTTCATTTCGGGGGGTTTTCCTTTGTTTCGCCTGTTTGCTTAATTTTTGTATGCGATTTTCCTCATCTACTTTTTGCTCATTTCATATTTTCATTGTAATTCAATTGTGTTTCCCCCGCTGCTGTTGTTTTTGGCCAAATGTTTGCACAAGTCTTATGTTCTCCAGTCGGGCGAAAAGGGGTGTGTCCCCGTTGTCCTTGTTTCTTTTCGTTTTGCTAGACGAATTGAAATTCAAAGCACCAAATTGTCAGCCAGTCACGCAGAAATTTAACATATGTTCGCCATATAATTTGCGAGCACTTTTTATTTCGCCGAACTCATCTGAAATTACCAACGTCTGCTATCTCACATCTCGAGTATCTAACAATTTGAAGAGGAAAAAATCAATTTTAACAAATACATTTCAAACTGTCGGGGTATGAAATTAAAAATACTTTTTTTTTAAGGTTTTTTTTTATTAAAATTAAAAATGGTTCAAAAGATAAGTTGTATACATATGTATGTATGTAGGATTAATAGGAATCTTTTAAACGATTGAATTATAACTTTATTTTAGATTTTATTACATTTTATAAAAAATTGGTTGATACATTTTCTTTATTTTCTAATTATTTGGTCAATCAAAACTATTTTTTAATCTAATATCTTTAATTTTTTCTTGACATAAGATAGCTTTAAGAGCTCTAATAACTGAGTTTTGCCTCAAATTTATATTCAAATAAATAAATCTTAATTTTCTCTTTATATTGGTTCAGATCCGTTAATAAAAATTCAACAAAATAACATTAAATAGATCTGCTTCACAAAACACTTCCATCTAGTTCATGTCACTTAAAGAAGGAAAATTGGAAACAGCATCAAGAGAAGAAATTCTAGAAGCAAAAGCATAAAGGAAACTTAATTTTCGTTAGTCCTGCCAAGTGCCGAGTGATTAATGATGGCAGCACCACGACAATATTATGAAAACGCATTCGAAAATTTCATTAAATTGTTATAAATGAAGCGGACGAAAGGAAAATGAAACATTTGCTGGAGGGAAAATTCAATTTGCAAATGCAGCAAATGTTTGCCTGTCCGCCGAAAGGAAATCTATCAAAAGAAAACCTGAATGAAATCTCGGCCGAACGATCTGCAACCACCGGGGAACCCCCTGAATGGCCTACGGGGCTTATCAACCCATTTCGACCAGCTCAGGCTTTGGGCACTTTGAATATGACCAATGCAATTGAAGTTTCCCCCATTGAAAACCTAAATTGCTCAAAGCCATTTTGCGTCCGTTTCCATTCTGTTTTTTTTTCTCCTTTTTTGGTTATTTGGAATGGACAGACGTCGTCTGCACAGGACTGATAACATTCAAAGAGTCCCAAACTCAAACCCAAACCCCCAATCCGAGATTCGAGTGCTCGCCAATTAAGTGTGAGTGCCGGCATCGATGGGCTTTTCCTTTGGCCTCCGTTTGATGTGTGCTCGAGTGTGTGGGCGAATGGCCTGCAAATTAAATAGGGTAAGCATTCTGGTCGAGATTTCGCTTCTGGTCAGATTAAAAATTTATTCGCAACTCTGGACAGCTGCGGGCAAGTAAATCGTCAAGTTTTAAGCGAATGTGGTAGAATATAATAAGGGAACCAGTTCTTGAATTAAGAATTTCAAACATAACAAATGGTTAAAATTAAAGCAAAAAAAAAATACTAAGAAAAATCCAGAAAAATTATTTAAAAACAAAAATCTTGTAAATATAATGTTACAAAAATAAATACAAAATTAAAGCACATATGGCCATTACAGATGTACGAATAGTAGTAAGTAAATTGGAATTTAATATTATTTTAAAGTTTTATAATGTTTGAATACAAATTGTTTATCGAAGTGGAATAAACCAAACAATTTTTTTGATCCTAGTTTTGCATTGCATTTTGTATTCGATCAGATAAGTTGGAAATCACTCGGGACATTGTGATAAAAAAAATTAGTTAAGATTTATAAAGTTCATATCATCATTATTACAGGTACACAGCCAAAAATGTATAGGTTTTTAATGATATTTTTTTATTTATAAAATCTAATGTCCACTGAATGCTTGAATTTCAGTTTAAAGCTTTTTTTTTCTAAGCTCAAATGGTCTTTATCGTTTTTAAAAATTCGAAAAACAAGTACTCAACATATGTGTATTTACCATTCCCTTAAACCGTCATTTACCTAATTTATTGGCACACTTCCATTAAGATATCTCCATGAAGGACTTGACTTGCGTAAGCGATTTCAAAAGGATACAACTGGGACAACATAAAATACTTCCACTGCCCACATCGGGGACCGAAAACAGCAGACAACAGGAACTAGAACCAGAACAAGACCGAAATCAACCACCGAAGCGAGGACCATATGACATAACTATGTGTGAATTGATGGCACGAACCCTTTCCCTTCCCCAACTCTTATCATTTTTCAGAGGTTCGTGCCCTAAACGAATCAGAGCCCGGCAAACTTTGCAAGGGATGGGGAAGGGAATCCGGGACGAGGGATCGGAGTTGGGGGTTGCTAAAAAAGGATTTACACGCTTGCCTCGATATACAAATAAGGGTTTCTGTCTGGGCTGCCATATTGACTGTCGCCTGGCCCAAAAAGATGAAGTGATTTCTTATCCAACAAATCCACACTCGACAACCAAAAAAAAGGAGAAAAGGGGTTGCTGGTGTGGGTCCTTCGCATCCTTTTCGCCTTGGCCCGCGTTTGCCAGGAAGTTTATTAAAAAATGGTCGTGTTTGCCTTTGTCGCGTGGCTGGCAAACGCTTTCGGAGCGGGCCAAGGAAATCAGTTAACTAAATATCTCGTTCAATATTTATTTAGGCGGCGCCTAATGAGATTCGAGTGGGTTTTCAGAAGGCACACGACTGGCAATAAACCTAAAACCTTGGCTAATTGAATAATAAGCTAAGACGTTTGAAAAAATATTTACATCTGACAGCAGACAGTTTTTTAAATGTTTTGTTTATTGAATTAGAAAGAATAATAGCACTGTGCATCATTTTTTATGCTTTTTAAATTTTTAAAAGTTTGAAAGATAAAGAGTGTCTCCTTTAAAAAACATTAACATCGAATCAAACCATGAATCCGTTTGCCTCTGAGAGCCCCGGAAAGTTGGCCAATTTCAGCATTTTTCGAACTTTGAGGTCCTTTTGCTAAGAATCCTTGCGTCGGGGAACTTTTTGAAAAACGCAGTTTAACTTGGGAATTCGTAACGAATCCAAAAATATGGCATCCATCGCGGTAAATTTTTGATGCTGCATAGTGTAGTTATAGTTATTAACAAAATTTGTGTAGGAATGGGAATACTTCTAAAATTGTACTCAAATAATACATATATTCGGCAGTAAATGATTTACATTACCATACAAACTGTATAATTTCAAAATGGTAAGAAAAAATGGCTAAAAAATCTAAATAAATGAATCAGGGCTGCCATTTCTAGCCTTTTTCAGGACAGATCCGTTAATGATTTTATGATCTAGCCAGAAAAGCTCCATTAAACTACTAAATACTTAAATACTCGTAAGTCCCTTTATGAATTCCTCTGGATTTAAAAAATAATTGGATTCGGTTGCTTTTGCGTTTTAATCTACTTCTGTCCTTTTTTGTTGTTTAACTTTATTTTTTACATCGATGTGATTTAATTTCTTCATATATTTATCGATAGCCTTATTAAATAGTATAGACCGTAAACGTCCCCTATATATATCATACCCTAAAGATAGATCCCATTTAGAATGTGTATTTACAATTCCCATCCCAAAAATAAGTAAGCGTTTAACCTTTTTTTATAAATTATTTTATCGGAATAATTTTATTGAAATTTTTGGATGTTAGGATCTAAGTGTGTTCAAGATCAATTGGACATCGTACAACAACATCGGTATACATACACATCTAAGTCAATACACATAAAATACAACTAGGGGCATTGATTTGTGGCATAGTGGATATGGGGACACAACAGATCATACATATATGGCATTTTGGGGCACAGTTAGGAACTAGGAACTCTATATGCATACAGATACGAATAGGTAGTGCGGAACTATATGTACTCAATAAATTCGTAATGGATTTTCTGATACGACTGGCTATCACCTAGTTTACTAAATACATCCATGGCATTGTTTGCATTTGATATGGAGGAGTTTGTGGAATGTTGTGGAAGAGTTTGGAGTATAAGCTGACTATGTACAGGGTTCTTTTTTGGCTTTCCTCATTCCTTATTCGCCGGAACTGATGGAGCTGCCGCAGAAGGAGCCGGAACCGGCCTCCAGTTGCATGTGGGACATGTTGAGGGCCTGGGGTGGATAGCCGAAGGCGTGACTGCTCAACGGGGTGCCCGTGGGACTGTCCAGATCCAGCGACGGATTGATGCGCTTCTCCTTCTGGCGGCGATTGCAGAACCACACCCGAATCACCTCCTTGTCCATGTTCAGGCGGTCGGACAGGTGGGTGATCTCCTCCGACGTGGGCTTGCAGTTCATGAGGAAGGCCTTCTCCAGCGTGGTTCGCACCGTCGTCTCGATGGAGGTGCGCTTCTTGCGCCTGCGTCCCAGGATGCTCTCCGGTGTGCTGCTCAGGGTGCTGGTCATCGTGTTGATGTTGAACACACCGCCGCCCGACTTGGCCACACTGCTGTCCGCATCCTCCAGCCACTTCTGGAGCAGCGGCTTCAGCTTGCACATGTTCTTGAAGCTCAGATTGAGGGCCTCGAAGCGGGAGATCGTCGTTTGCGAGAAGTCGTTGCCGTACAGCTTGCCCATGGCCAGACCCACGTCGCCCTGGGTGAAGCCCAGCTTGATCCGGCGCTGCTTGAAGGTCTTGGCGAACTGCTCGAGCTCCTCCAGATCGGTGGTTTCCTCGGGGGATTGCTCCAGCTTAGCCATGGCCGAGGCCACGGTGAGACCGCTTAAGGGTTTGGGAGTGCTCTGCTGCTGGTGCTGCTGCTGCATGCTGGGCGTGTTGGGAGTCATCACGGCACTACTCAATCCCAGGGAGTTGGCCGTCATCGAGTTGGGCGGAGTTCGCTGCTGAATCTTGCTGCTGCTGCTGTGTCTGGGCACCGGACTCAGGGAGGGACTTCTTAGCGGTGATTTGGCCAGCGGAGTGGAGTAACTGGGCAGAGGATCCTCCCGCTGCTGCTGCTTAATCTGCTGGAGTGCCTGGAACTGGGCCAAGGCCTGCAGCGAGTTCTGCAGCAGGAACTGGGTGGCCAGGTTGGGATTGGGAAAGGCCTCCGGGGCCAGTTGGCGAACCATTTCGATGTAGCTGTGCAGCTGCAGCTGCAGGGCCTGATGCATTTCCTCCGGAGCAAATCCCATGGGCTGCGGCGGAATGGCACTGGCCACCGCGTGGGTCTCCTCCTTCAGCTGCTCCTCAGCCAATCTCTTGGGCGGCGGCGCCAGGTCGAGCACCTCGTTCTCCAGCTCTGGATCCAGTTCCCTGGCCTGGCGCTTGCTGCTCAGATTCTGCGGCATCTCGCAGTTCTCGCCCAGCTCCAGTTCCTCCTCCTCGAAGCTCTTTCCGCAGTCTGCAAGAAAAGGAAGGAAAGATATTTTTTATAGTACACGATTGTGAGTAGTTTGCTTTTCAATTTTCCAACTCAATGAAGTTCAAGTAGCCGGACTGGTCAACGCACGCGTGGCATAATTTGATTTTAACCAAAAGACTGTACAAGTTTTTCAATATTTCTCCTGCTATTTTTAAGGGTATACAAAGGGGTTTCAATCAAACTAGCTAAAAAATTTTAAAACTAAGAAAAATTTACAACGAAATACCTTACAATTTGCATAGAACATGTTATTTTTCAAGACCCTTATTTTATAGATTATTTTTTAGAATTTTAAAAACGTAATTGATATTTTTATATAACTTATTTTTTATGAGTTACTTTTCAAAATAATTAATCCTCTTAATGTATTTCCCATGGCTTTTTAGTGTATTCATTCAAAGACTTTCTGTTAACAAATTCTCTTCAACCTTTTTAAGGCAAATTTTATTCAATCTTCCAATTGAATGCCCATCCTTTTTCGCTATCCTGTCCAATGTCTGCGTCCTGCGGTTAGCTTCGATAGACGCTCAAGCGGAAGGGTTCGCCTTTGTGGCCCCAGCCTGTAGCCTCCTCCAACATCGTTGTTGAAAACCCAATCATGCATAATAATTGAAAAATAGCCATACATCAGAGGGCACGGCGGAGTCAAACAGGAAGCTTGCTCCTTTGTCTCCGATAAATGCGCAGTAGAGCAGCGAACAGAGCTCGGATTTCATAATTTTCTAAAGGAAAATTATTGATTTTGATGGGGCACTTCCGACAGGGGAAGCCTAAATTCTAACATTTCTAAATATTAAAAAAATATATACATATATATTTAATAACTTCCGTCTAAAATCAACTTCGGAACATTTGTAAAAGATGTAAAAAAAATGTAACGCTCTAAACCGATTGAGAAATAAAGAGAACTGATAGTTTTAAGCGGATTCAACCCCATGTTAAACTCGATTCACCGGATTAGGAAATTTTTCAAAAAATACTTCCAATGCGGGCGTTTGAACTTTGCCAATAAATCGCATGTGGGCAGCTGTTTTTATGACTCCCTTTATGTAGAACGGCGAAAGTTGAAAACGCCGTAATAAAATTAGCCATTGAAAACGCATATTGGAAACCAGTCAGAAATGAAAATCATCCAAGGGTTAGACGCTCGTAGTCAAAAATTTGTCACCCTTTTTGGAATGATTTTTCAACCCTCCTCCGATAGTTGAGATTCGAATTTAAAATTCGTTACAATTTCGAATGCACGAGTTGCGGATTAGAGTAGAATGCAACTTGCTATTGGGTGGAGAATTGGACCAGCTAGAAAAAAGGGTTCCAAGTTGCATTGTTTGCGTTCTGGAAAAATAGAGGAGGAAAGTCAAGAAGCCTCGGGAGCAAGTTCAAGCCAAGGCAAGAAACATTGTTGTGATCCTTTGTGAGTGGAATGCGCCTGCAGCGAGCGATCCACGATCCTCGAACCTCGAGCCTCGATTTTCCGAAACCCAAAACCAGGTGATGCCGCTTTGTCTGTCTTTAGGGGCAGATGTGTTATCCTGCTGATGAGGACTGCGCGGTGAATGCAAGTTCCTCGTCCTGCCACAATGGCAATGTGTGAATGCTTCCACTGACAAATGAAGTGTTGCCTCTATTTGAAAACTCTGAATTCTGTGTACTCCTTTTTTCCCTGCAGTTTTTAGGGGTTGATTTTGCCTATCCCAAAAGGGAGTGTAAAGTGCGTTTCGATTTATGGGAAAGATAGAACCAGAAATATGTAGAGTGCATCGTAGAGAGATTTTCAGCGATAGATAGAGTCTGGCAATCCAATTAAACTTGCCTATCTCAACAGTTTATCTAAACATTTTTCCAACTGAAACTGCATTCATAAAAATCTTCGATTTGCAAAATTTAAAAGAATAATTTTTTGCAACTTCAATAAATAAAAAAAACCGTTTTATAAATAGTTATTAAAGTAATCACTTCATTCATATTATTTCAAACCATTTAATACATTGTAAAAAATATAACTTTTAATTTTTCCTTATGCAGTTTCTTATACATTAATTCACTTTTGAAAATAAAGCTCATTACTACCTTCATGTTGCCAAGTTAAACCCTTTTCCCTTTCATTACCTCTACTTAACCCTTCATTAAAACTCGTCACGCCTATCGACTACTTCCAACTTGTTTGCATGCCACACAAAACGCCCTCGAAACGCCCTCGGAGTAAAGTTTTTTGAAACACAAAAAATAAAGAGCACCCAATCAGAACCGCTGATTATAATATCCTTTACGCGCTTCCTCTTCCGAATTACCCCTTAAACATTCAGAGAGCCTCAATTAACTTCACGCAACCAAATCCTTTCAATTTGAATAACGAAACGAGGGGAGATCGTTCAACAAGTGGTACTTTAAAAAATGAGGTGGCAAGGGTAACCCTTCGCTGCTTAGGGTTACCCCCTCAATCGAATTCACACCTCGACGCTATTCAAATGATATGTTAAACAGGGTTGAGCCGGGATCAACAGTTTGCCTTTTTGTGTGTGTGATGCTAATATTGCGGCACTTGAGTTTTTTAGCGGCTGAAGCAACCCTTTTTTGAAAAAGAGTTTACTCCTCCCTTTGTTGTGACAACATTTGAATATGCATAATGGCCTGAAGAGGGGTGAGAGAGGGGTTAGGCACCCTTGGCTCGATTGACTCGCCTAATTTGTGTAAACCAATAAAAATGCAAGTTTAATTGTCAACTACTATCGGATGGCATTGGCAACCCTGTTAATGCGCCGCATTTATTCAAATGGGGTGGATTTCCATGCATGTTTTTGCATAGATTAGTTGCACTTCGTTAGGGGTTGCTATCCTTGGCTGCGGGGTCCTTACATAATTGCTCGACCCATCATTTAAATGCGGCAAAGCAGAAATTTACATTTTGACAAATTGTTATTTCTGTTTGTTTGCGAACAGAAGAGGGTCGTGTTAGGGTCACTCGGGGGAGGGAGGTGGAGGTCAAAAGAGCATATAGGGGTCTCCTAAGGATGATCTCTGGTTTAAGCTTGTTTCCGTGCGGGGGTTGTTTTTAGGGGAGGTGGTTGGTGGGTGTGGAAAAAAAGATTTTGGGTGGCATTCCATGGAAATGGTTTGAGGGGATTTTAAGTTTGAATAAAATTTGACAATGGAATATAAGGAAAGCGTGTTTATACTAATTATTTCCTTTGTTGGATGTGAATTGTATTTATTGTTATTTTATAGGAGCACGGATCTTTTTCTGTATGAACCAATAAAATCCTTTTAAAAGTAAGTTGTACATATTTGTGGAGATGTCAAAGTAAAATACTTTTCGCTTTAGTTCTTCAAATGCAGCAGCTAAAGATCTATCTTTTAATATTCCTTCCTCGACCCTTTAGGGTCCTCGAATTTCTTATTGCTAACTCAAAGACTTCTGACCCGTCCTCAGTCACACTTTGGTCACGTGCTGATTCCTCAACAGCACCTATAAATATTATAGGTGCCCTAACCTAATGCCTCATTACCAATAACCGAGCCAGGAACTCCACTCCAGTTGTGAGTTACTACCTAAGCCAAACCCTAAAATAAACCCAATGTGGATAGGGGATGTGGATGTCGATGCGGCAAGGGGATGGATGGAGTGCCTTATTGCTTATTGCAAAAAGAGGAAAACTGAAAACTATAAAAATTGTCTGTCGTGTGAGTAATCAATTTGGCCACAAAGTAGCCACGTTCCGACACGAGTCAGCAGCAGGATAAAAAGGACATGTTGGCTGAATGCTGGCCAAGGATTAGCAATATTATGGATACATATATGTATGTATTTACCTGATAGGGAGCGCAGTGGCGAGGGCGGAGTGGGTGAGTTGGACATGTGCCGCATAACTGCAAAGAGAAAACAAAAATATTTTTACATTTTTAATAACGCTCGACACTGGCAAACTCAAATGCAAATGACACGTACTCCGGGTCAAGACAGCTAATGTCTATAGATGGTCAAGGCAAACAATTTTGAAACCAGGAGTGGGGATGGGTGTTTTCATTTCATGTCTGGCTCGTAAAATGTCCATTAGGAATTCGGACATAACACATTTCTTATGGCGTATATAACATGCAAAAATGTTTCCAGCTTTCAGCTGAGTGCTCGCTGGTGTAAAGTTTTTAAGGGTCAATTTCCGCGTGCGAATGTTTGGCATTATGCTTAAAGTAGTTTTCACACAATTTTATGGGCAAGGAAAAGTGCACTGTAAGTAATTGTAAAGTGCGCATTTCATTTTCTTTTCGTTAGAAAAAAATATATATTTTAAAAAGAAAAATCCCAAAATGCCTGTACAAACTGTCCCAAAATCCTCACCATCTTTCATCCATTTCCCACCAGTCCGCTCTCATCCTCCCTCAGCTCTTTTTTGTGCCATTTGGTTTTTTTGTTTTGCAAAGTAGATATTAAATTTATAGCTCCCTCGGGGCGTAAGCAAAGTAGTATCCTTGTATCCCGAGCAGGACAACGGGCAGCAGGAAAAAGTAACATATTTTTACGACAATATATTGTTGCGAGGACGCTCTGACTTGGGGAATCCTCGTGCATAATGTCCAGTGCAGGACAATATAAATATACAGATTACCCATACGCAGACCATTGGGATGGCGTTGTCCTTGTGGTTGGGTAATGGTTTTGCCCGATGGGATTGGGGGCGGCTTAGGTGGGGTCGGTGGCTGACCTCACACCTCACTTGTTGGCCGGATAACAAGTGGCATTAGTCAAAGGATCTTTGGGATTTTAGCTGTGCACATGATCTGCATGTTGGATACCCACACCTTCGGCTTAAATGTAATTACACAAAATTTGCCTTTTGTGGCTAATTTGGTTTCTTTTTCTTTTGTCCCACCCAAAAATTACCTACGCTTTGGATTGGAAAATAGTTTTCCCCCTAAAAAACGAAGAAAATGCCAAGGCTGAGGAGAAAAAATAAACGTTTCCTTTCTTCTTTGTTTCCATGCAAAATACCCTCAGGAAAAAAGACAACGTCTCGGACACAGGTAAAAAGGACACTGCCAGGATGCAAATGCAAACACAACAAATCTAAAAACTCCGATCACACGCTCGCACAGTGGGACGCTCAGGGACAGCTGCTGCCCAAAAACGACACCGTCACCAGCAGGACATCGCATCAAATCTATTGCAAAACGCCATGAAATCGTTCATCTGATAGGGAAATTGTGTGTGCCTCTTTTATGCTCTACTCCATCCGATCTGGACCCTATGACCGGGATAATGTGTGGGCGTGTAATCATCATCGGTGACCTTTGTCTGCACTGAACTGGTTTCTTTCTTTAGTCCTTTTCTGACCAAATTTATTGCTCGAGAAAGTGAAAAGTTTTGGTAACAGGTACGGGTTTCAATATATCAGGTTAGAATTTGTAAAAAATCGTTAAGTCGATTGCGTTTGGAATGGTGTTAATGGAAAAGGAAATACTTTGTTAACTTTTAAAGTTTTAATCATAACCATCAAAATATCGATCCTTTTATTAAAAATAGAAAAATAAATAATTCTGGAAACTATAAATAATTTAAGTTGAAACTCCACTTCTAATCTATAAATAGCTTGAAAATGTTCGGTAAAATCCTTTTGCACTTGACAACCCTGGCCAAAAAGTATGGAAAAGCTCCATGGCTAGTTGTGGGGTGGCAACCCTGTATAACTCACATGTGTGGGCTGCTGTTGTTGCATTTTCCTGATGGCAAACTTTTGTTGGTGTGCTTTCCACATTCGCCGATTGTTGTGTTGGTGTATTTGTGTTATTCGTTGTTGTTGTTGCATCCCAGAGACGCTGTTGTTGTTGCTGTAGTACCATCATTTTAGCAGATTTAATATTTTTAAGTGTTTGTAAAGTTATTTAAATTTGCACTTGAAACATTCACAGGTAAGAAAGTCTTCGTTTTTTTGGTATGTTCGATTTCCCAATCTTCCGTTTTATATTTCCTCTTGCGAGCAAGAAAACCGAACCGTCTATCTTCAACTTCTTCGGTCGAATGCAACTTAGAAACTGAATTGAGGAATCGTATTTTGCTGCATTCTCGCTATGTGCATGCCATCTCTCGCTCGCACTCGCTGCCCTCTCCTTCTCTCTCTCGCCCTGCTGTTGGTGTGTGTGTGATATGCTTTATGATTTGCAGCGGTAGTTTTCCCCATTTCCTCTCCGCTCTCCGCTCGCCACTCTCTCGCTCATTTTCCCTCGCAATCAACCCTGCACCGTTAGCCGAGTTTCAGTGTGTGTGTGTGGAACGTATCCTTTGTCGCCTGCATTCTGATCAGAATATCCATGGACTCCGTTGTCGCCCTCTCCTGCATTTTCACATTTTCCTGCACTTCCACATTTTCCTGCATTAGCATAGGCCACAAGTTGGCTTCTCCTGCGAAATGGGTGTGGCCTATGTATTATGCATTTTCCGACCCTCTGCGCAGTATGCAGCATTTCTTTGCATACCTCGATTTTCCGCCGTTGCAAGTAAATCATAATTAAGTGGGGGATTCTATGTGCTCCTGGGAAGGTGTCGTCTGGTTCTTATATACTATTTGGGATTCGGACGAACATATACATAAGATAGATTGAATATGCTGTTAAAGGGGGAGCTCAACGTTTGGATTCATTATAATAACTTTTATTTCGGCACCTCTCTAAAAAGTAATTATTGACTTTTTCTTGTTAATTTCCGGACACACGGGAAACACAAATATTATAATAAGATAAAATAAGATATAAAATATTATATAATAAGATATAATATCTACAAATTACTGCCCCTTGCATCAAGATCTTTAATATAGATCAGTAATAATTATAATAGTAATTAAAATAATAATAGTAGTCTTTTCAATGGCTAAAAAAGTACTGCATTTCGTATTGCATATTGCATATAAGACTTTATATTTTATTTTTTCCTAGAAGAAATAATATTCTTAGCTTTGCAAATGACAAAATAAAATGTATAAGATGTATTAATTTCTATTAATGTATATTAAAGTTGTGACTGCATCCTTTTTCTCCAATACTCTGTGGATTCCAGAAACCTAAGGCCGCGTTTTCCGAATCCTGCCATCCAATCCACCCATCACGTTGAGCATTTCGGTGTGATTATATAAACACAAAACTCATTCATATAAACATCAGCGCAGCCATTGAACCGAGACTTGGTCGAGTAATTACAACAAGTGTTGTTGCGCTCTCTCGCTTTCTCCCTGTTCCTGTCCCTTTCCCTTTTCCCTTTTCCCCACCTCCCAAACCACCCACACAAACTCACGAACTGCGATTTTCCTTCTTTATATTGCAAAAGAAGAAGGACGGGAAAAGGACATTTGCAGCCCTGGCGACAGCGCATACATTTTATGATTATGACTGTGACTGCACTTGGCTTTGCTTTCTTTCTCTTTTTCCTCCCAAGTTTGTGGGAGTTGCAGCAGAAAATTCTTTCTTGGAGAAAATTCATTCTATTTTCCTTTCGCTGACTTGGGCCCATTTCCCGTTTCGTCTGGAGCATTTTAATTAAAACTGCAAAATTAATGTTTTTGCCTTCAGGACTCGATTTCCTCTGCGCTCCGAGGACCGAAACAATTAAAGAATGTTGAAAGCACCAATAAAATCAAACGAAATATAAACGAGTATGTCTTTATGAATAAATATCTTGCTAATTCAATAAAATATTGTACTTTTAGAAAATAACAGTTTTTATATAATTTAATGATATATTTAAATTCTGCTTTCACCAAAAAAATAAATTAAAATAATTTTAAAGTAATAAAAGAACAAGTAGAATTTTGTAATAAACATAAACATGTTAACTCCCACAATTACTACTTGATTTACTGCTAAATAATAGGTTTTCACTATCACCATATATACTTAACTTCATATTAAAGTGCCAAAATGATTTAAGAACCAGAGGAAAAGCAGGAAAATCAATAGCAATCGTTCGATTCTCCCCCAAACTAATTTCAATAGTTATCCTTTTTGGTCCTGGCCTTCCTGCTGCTGCTGATTAAACTTGTCACTGGGAGACAAAAGATAAACAGTTCCTCACTTTGGATAGTTTTCCCTGTGTGTTATTTTGCGTTCTTCCTGGGCGGTGTCTAGGCAATTTGATTATTTGCCAGGAGTGGACGGCCCAGACAGCCAGGACATCACTGGACACACCAGACAGGACCAACGAAAAAAAAAAATAGGGGGAAGAACACCCAAATACACACATGTGCATAGCAACATAGAAGTTTTTGGGCATTGAAATTAATCAAGAAAATAAACGCTTGGCAGCATCGCCGGAAAATCGAGAGGAAAAGGGGAGTGTTGGGTGGAAACCACACACACTTTGCATGACGAAAACAGACGGGACAAGGACAAGGACATCGGCAGGATGGTCGGTGGAAAGTGGGAGCACTAACCCGGAACCAAACAATGTCGGGTGGTTGTGAAAACTCCGACATTTCCCTGTCGCTTCTCGTTCTGCCATCGCTGTTGTTGCAACGCATTAAAATGACATACCAATTTGCGTTAAGCAAATAAGACGAGACTAGCATTCGGTCCTCAAGTTGGTTGTACATTTTGGATAGGGAAAATGCGAGGTTAAGTGGTTGGGGGGGCGATTGCTCTAGTTGGGGTTCATATCTTCCGCCTTTGGGTGGTTTCTGCATGGGTTTTATGGTCCTTCGTTTGCGTTATAGTGAAAGAATAAAAGCGTTGTTTGATTCAGGGAAATTTATGCGAAAACTATTGCGTTATTCTAATCTATAACGAACAAATTTTTTGTAGGGCTAAAAGCTTACTTTAAATGCCCACGAACACTGAAGTTAATGTTAAAAATACAATTACTAAAAAGAAAACTGCTTTAATTTGCTTTCACCCAAAAAATGTAATAAAACATTTTATTGTATTGTACAAAATTTTAGCAAATTGAATTTTTTCAGAAAAAAAGTAACGGTTTTCTTGTTTATCATTTCATCTTCTATACCAAAAATGGGTTAAAAAACAGGCACATAAATCAATGATTCTTTCCCAAAAAAATTGTGAGAAAATTTTGCGAAAATTCCGTTAGATATCCCGTACTTAATTAGAGTCCCGGCACCCAAAAAAAAGTAAAAAAGGAACCGCAATTTTTCGTGCCTTTTTCTCACCCTCCTTCAAGACACAAAATTCGCACAAAAAATCACCCAAAAAATTGGCCTTTGTTCAATTTGAATTTCTTTCAATTTCGATATATTTTTACCTTAAAAAATTACGCATTATTGGGGTACATTCACCCTTAGGTAGCCGAAGCCAAGGGGTTGCTACCCCTCGTGAGTTTGCCTTAGAGCTAAGCCGTGGAAGATCTCGGGTAATCCTTGACAGTGATCCTCAATTTTTACCCTTGAGTCTCTGTCGTTTTCTTCGTTTTTCTGTCCCAAAAAACGGCGCGCAATTTTCTTCGGCATTGTGCGGAGAAAAAATGTGAAGAAAATGCATTATTTTTTGTCGAAATATCTCAGTTTGGTCTTCTGCGAAGGGTTGGAGCGCCGATTGACAGCGATTTTCTGTGGCAGATTGCCGCTGGGCAAGTCGAAATCAATAAACGTTAATAAATAATCCAGGAAGGGAAGATGCGGCGCTACGAATGCGGAAGTAAAGGGACATTTAGAGGCTGCTTTGTCCTCTTCCTCTATTGATTTCCGTTGCTGAGGTTTCCTCATCGATTTGCACTCGCTTTAATCGTGTTTCTTTTTACTATTTTGGCGCGCTATTTTTTGTGGAATTTTTGTACAAGATTTTGGGTTAGCAGATGGAAAGAGTTGAAAAGTTTTTTGGAGGGAACGAGAGGGTTCTACTTTTGTAACGGTTGGGCAAACTTTTAGAAGTTTTCAATGCAACAGTATAAGATGATTTTCTTATGATTTATTTCAATATATGTGTTGGTTATTGGTTAATTGTAGCGCAAATCTACCTTATACTTATTTGGTTCTAAATTTATTTAAAATCGTCAAAAACTAAATTTTTTAAACATTTTCGTTTGTGATTTTTTAAGTTTAGTTTTTTTTAGTTTTATCCGGGAATAAAATAAATATTTATGGTTTTAACTCTCCAAGAACTTTTAATCTACTTATTTATTTAATGGGCTCGCTTGGTAAATACCAATTAATCACTGGAAGGAAAATAGTTTCGCTATCCAACGCCATTTTTTCCGTCCCAGCTAAGGATCAATTTATGCAAATCTAACCCTTATGCTGTTGCGCAACCATTTTAGAGTCGGTGAAAAAATGTAAATCGCATTTAAATTGAGGTGGTGGGTAAAAAACAAAAATGGATTTATGATCTTTGCTTTACAGCTTGTAAAGCGTTTTTATTGGATTTACGGCCACCCTCGGCGGCGTTTGGTCCCCGAGGCGGGGCTCAATTGGCCATAAGCTGCTCAGAGTGCCGGGTCACAGTTGGTAGTGACACCAGTTTTCGTCAGAGCTTTCCTTTTGGATTTTCCCCTGCTTTTTACGGTGGCGGGGTCGGGGTGGGTTCCTTTTCCTCTTTCGCTTTTTGTGTTGTGTCCTGTCAAAGGTTACCTCATGCAATTGCGGTTCGGTTTTTTTGAACGCCGCAAGCAACCTTTTCGAACAACCCGACAACCACCCACCAAATGACCCAAGGCTGACCCACACACCCACTGGGCGCACAAAGTGGTTTTAAATTCCATTAAATAAAGTTGTAAAGGTTGCGCTGGTGTACTTGAGAATTTTCACGCATATTTTGTTCGCACTTTTGTAAAATTTATTAATATTTTAGTGATTTTAAATGGAGTTTGTATGTTGGCAATTCCAAAGGGGGACTCTCTCACTTTCGATTCTTTTCTGGGGTCTTGGTTTGTGGTGGGTGATAGTATGAAAGGTATTGTATTAAGTTGAGGGCTCGTAATTGAGTTGAATTTCTTTTTTACTTTTTGAGTGCTTGCTTTTGGGTTACCTTGGATTCGATTTAGGGCGTGAAATGAAAAGGAAAGTAATTTTAAGATTTAGTTATATAATTATTATTATAATTAAGATTCCGTTGAAGTGAATGTGAAAATTTGACATTAAACCTTTACTTTTTTTGATTAAAAACAAAATAATAATAATAAATAATATTTTTTTAATTTCTGTAAGAAAGGACAGTTAAATTTATTTATTTATTTTATATTTGCGCTAGGAATAATATTTAAGAAAAGAAATTATTGTTTTATGAATTATAAACATATGTACATATTATCCTTTCTTCGACCATTCTGACTCACTCTCAAAAGTATCTTTCTAATACATAAATATGTATATTGAATAAAATTTCCACACTTCCTTGACTAACTAACCCATTCCCCCTCTTTTTCCTTCCCGGTAAACAATTAATTCGAGCATAAAACTTACCTTTGTTGGCAGGACGACAATGTCGACCGTTTGGAGCTGGCTGATCGTAAATGCTGGGCTCCTTGGGTGGCACCACAATGGTCGAGAAGGATGCGGAGTTCGGGGGCAGGACCTGCCTGGCTGGCGGTCGTTGTGGTGGTGGTGGTCCTGCTTTCGGAGGGGTAATGTGGAGCAGCTTCGAGGCATGGCCGTTGGCATCGCAAACGACGCCATGCCAATGATGGTTATGCTCCAGCTCAGATGGAACATCCTGTGGCTTCCCCGGCTCCACCACTAGGCACTCCTCTTCGTGCTCCTCATCCTGCTTTTGTTCCTGGAGGACTTCTTCCTCCTCGTCACGCAACTGCTGCTGCTTGAGCTGGTGCTCCCGAATGAGGCGATCTCGTTCGTGAAAGTGCCGGACGAAGGAGTGGTCCCCGGTGTGATTCTGATGATTCGGGTGATTCTGTTGGTGCTGCAGTGGTTTCGGCGGGGTTAACGACTTGAACGTCTCTGTTTTGGGTGGATAGCCCCCCACAGCCCCCGCACCGACCAAGCTGGGCGGCAGACTATTAATTAATGTGCCCATTGTCCTTTGCTGGTAATGATGTTGTTGGAACATAATTTCGTGCAGCGGTATTAGAAAGTCTGGCAGGGATTTCTGTCTCTGTTTGACAGATGCCAGCGTCTCCATGCCAAAATACGGAACTGGCAGACATGTCTGGCCATCGCCACATGCGGAAGTCATCGGCTGGCCAGCATCCTTGTTGATTTCCCCACTGCCGCTGTTGTTGTTGCCATTATAATTATGATATCCAATGCCGTCGGCTGGCCTTAGATACCAGGGATTTAATATTGTTTTGCCACGACAGCTTGTAGCCAGCGCTATAAATCACAGAAACGGAAAAGGGTTAAACAATTGCATTTTTATAGACTAGTCGAAATGAAGTGAGAATTTGCCCCGAAAAAAGTGCTGATAAAATGGGCTAAAAAAGGGTAAAAAAGGGGTTTCAATATCATTATCAACACTTGCTGGCTTTTCACCCCTCCGATGGTAAACAGCCCTTGTTCAGCTCCTCCAACCCCTTAGCCAAAGCATATTGCCAATGGAAACCGTTTATGTCACTATCAATTACTCATCATTATGGAACTTTGATACGCCTTTCTACCTTATATAATATAACCCCCTCTTCGCTCTACACCCCTGGCCCATTTGGTTACGCTGCTTTTTTAGTTTTACGGGGGGTTGTACGCCATATTCGCCATATCCACTTTTCAATCAGTTTTTTTGTTCTTCGTCGATCTGTTCATTTATGACTTTGATTGATTATGAAATCTGTACATAATTTTGATTTTATAGTTTTCAGATAAGCGGCGGAGGGAGTGAAATCTGAACATTTGTTCATCGAAGTGTGGGCGTTCTACGTCATCTGAGTGACACGCCCTGCGCTGAGCGATGGGTTAACTCTATTAGCTAGATTTTAGGACTACTAATGGAGGTAAAATCGAATCAGAAGGGACTCAAATTTATTTTAAACATTTGTCATTATTTTTATTTCTTTTTTGATTTTTAGTTTTATGTGAATATTGAAAATAGAAACAATTATATTTTGTTACAATACATTATTTTAAATATTTAAAATATTTGATATTTACTTAAATATTTAAATATGCACTTAAAAAATGTAATAACTTTTAACCCATAATTAAATGTAAGCGCCATGAAAGCCCCAAAACTATTTACAAAATTCCCTTTTAATTTTTCCGACCCCCCCATTTATTTTCTCTCCGACAATTGCTACTGTATTGCACATGATCACTTCATTGTACATCATTTATGATCCCAGCACTCAGCGGAAAAACACAGAACACTTTATGAATGAAACTCTGACCTATGGCTAATGATGCACAAAAATAAAAAAGCATCAAACACAATTGCCATCGCTTCAAGTCCAACCAAGGCAACCACAAAATGTCCATTAGAGCGCCAAAAACCGTCTGAATAATGAGAGAAGTTCACGAATCACGAGTCCGAGATAATTGTGATTGGAGGCAGTAGTCAGATCGGATCAGAGCCGATGTTATGGGTATTAATTTGATTAATGGCCGGGGGTCAGGTAGAATAAAGCCGGCAAAGCCGCAGGAAAGTCATTTCCCCTTCTGTTCGCCGGCACAGATTGAACCGGATTCTTTAGCATAATGAGAATAGGGAAAATATTAGTTAACATTTAACCCTCTGTCACCCCTTCGGCTTGTGCCGGCCACGCGACATCTTAAAGATGCAAAAAGGGTTGACACACCGGAAATGGTGCAGAAACATCTGATGCGAACAGTGTTGCCAGCTCTAGCTGGTTTCAAGCCAAATTTAAAGATTTGAATTAACATAAAATATTGCTCATGCCAGATTATATAATACTATAATGTAAACATAAAAATGTAATGTTTGCAATATGGGAACAAGTAGGTAATTGAGAAATATTCAAAATTATAAATTGTTTGTTATTATTTTTTGTCAATTTAATGTTAATATATTATTAAAATTATTGTACAACAGGCAAAAGTCAACCTTAACCAAATTAAATGTAAATTAATCATATATGTATCTTTAAATATTATATATCACAGATAAATGTAAAAAATTCCTTCAAAAAAATATAGGAAAAATATTTATATTTTTTAATAAAAGAAAATGTATTTAAAATATTGGTTTTGGCTTCTTTTACAACTAATATTCAAATGTCACCACTGAATTCGAAGTGTGCCGAGGATTATGAAAATGAAATGAGGGCGGGTCGGGCCAGAAAGCTGACTTTCAATAATTGGAAAGGCTTCCTGATTTCTATAAAGGATTCTTGTGCCGCTGCTGTCAATATGCCTGAATGCTCGTGCCAGTCAAGGTCCCCTTTTGAAAATGCAATCTGTCGAGGGGAAAACTCTCGCTGAAAGATGAAGATCCAAAGGTGAAAGTTTCAATCAAATGAAGGGACTGAAAAGGAAAAGGAGTCGTTGCTTGCACAGTTGCCATCGAAGGAGCAGCTGGTTTAGCCGCACAAGCCGCAATTGTTAAAAAACTGAACATTAAATCCTTTTTTCAGGCTCAATTTGCTACTGATGCCGTGCATCCTTTGGCCCCGCGCATCCTAAGCCTCGCAAGCTGTTTCAACCAAACCGAAGGCGCTCCAAGGAATCCCCCGGCCATCGGCATTTTCTCCGCTTTTTTGGCATTGTTACTTTGTGCGATTATATTTACCTGCAACATGGCGATTAACGCGCATCCTGCTCTACCTGGGTCCCTCTTTATTGCTTTCCTATGCGCTTTGATTTCCCATTGCGGCAATATCCTTTATCCTTTGTGCTCCTTTGTTGCATGCACCGGCTGGCAAACACATTAGAAAAAGTGAAAAGCGGGGGAAGGAAGGGGGCAGCCCCGCAAAAGTGTCAGGAGCGCAATGCATTGGCAGTTGGCTGCTTCCCCTCGATCATTTAAGGATTTTCAATTACGCAATGCCTGCGAAGGAAATTCGCTGAATATCTATTTTTTCGGTTGATGCGTTCTTTTTTTTACGATTTTTCTTTGGAAATATTTTTAATTGAGAAATTGGACCACACACCAGGCTCTTGGTGCCTGATTGTGTGAAGTCTTAAAGGTTATTAAAATATTCGGTGAGCAGCAGATGTGGTCATAAAAAAAGGGAGATTTTCAATGCAATTTAATTAAATTTTTTAACTTGTTAAACGATTTAATGGGATTTAAAAAGGAATTTATTTTTCAGTGTAACATTTTAAATGAAACGTGTCAGTGAAATATTAGCAAAAAATGCGTAAATTGTTTTGCGAATATTAAATTGAAATATAGCACTATTTTAAAGCCATAATTTGTCTGGTTCTGTTTTTGCCATTAAAATTGGTACTATTCCGAGCGCTATCACCAAGGCCCTCTCCCCCTCTCCACAAATTTCTCTCGCCCTACTGACTGATGTAACGAGTCTATTCCCAGACTTATACAATACACATAAAAAACGATATTAAATATATATATGAAAAAACCAAACCACCAGATGAGAGAGTTAAAAACCATTTAGAAATGTTTGCATTATAATTGCGGTGATTATTTTGGAACGGGGTCATTAACATGTGACATTCACAAACCAAAAAAAAACAAACAAACAAATTCGAAAAGAGTCGAAAGAGAAACACTCTGGGCTGAGATCTCCGGAGAGTGATAAAATAGTTAAATCAGCATTTGGTCCAGCGAGAGCTTTCTAGTGTGATAAGAGCTCTTTTGGAGAATTGCGGTTAATTGAAGAATGCCAAGATTTGTGCGGAAGATTCGGCCGTTACGAGGTAGAACCATAAATTGTTCCACTAATGTGACTTCTGTGGTGAATCCGAATCCGAATACGAGTGTGTTGTGTATTACCTAAGCCACTGAAGCGTTTACTCAGACCCCTTTCGACCCGAATGCCCCCTTTTCGCTCTGGCCAGATCATGATTGTATAAATTGCCAAAGCGCGTTGCCAAAAAAGTTTAGAACTTTTCTGTCTGCTGCCGGGCGCGCAACTCCAATTTAATTATTGCTCTCGAATCGTGTGTGTTTGGACCATGGTCAACGCTCTGTGGGCCACGTTAATATCGCTCACTTTAATCGCCCGTGTTTTGGCCAACGATCTGTTTTCCCTGCCGCCTGCCACGAATCACAGAGAGGAGCTGCTCGAGGACTATGGCCGATTTCTGCTGTCCACCATGAACAGGAGCATCGATCCCTGCGAGAACTTCTACGAGTTCAGCTGTGGCGGCTGGAAGAAGGCCGAGCTGGTGCCGGAACAGGCCAGGAATACCAGTTTTCTGCACGCCATCCAGCACAAGATCGATGAGCAGGTCCTGGGATTCCTGCAGAATGCCACCAAACGGGAGCTCGAGGATCTGGGTGTCAATGGCACCAGATCGGCGGAGACTAAGGCCAAGCAATTTTACGCCAGCTGTGTGGAAATGAAGGCCAACTTGTCGCTGGGCTATCAATATTTACTGGAACTCGATGAGGATCGCTTGAGGGACACCAATGCCACCTACGACTGGATGTACATCAACTTCATGTCCAAATACGATATATATCCTCTGCTACCTCTGAAAGTGCACTACAGTACCTCGACCAGGAAGTTCGATCTACTCTTCACGCTGCCCAGTAAAGTTCTGGCCGGCATAAGTGAGGAGCAGCTGAAAAATATGACCAGAGAGTTTGGCTTGGATACGAGTGCAGAGAAGGCTAAGCAATTCACGGAGAACTTCGCCAACCTCACACAATTCGAGAGGAATTTAGTCTCTGTCGCCAAAATGCGCAATGAAACAGAGCAGTTAAATTTCAAGGATTTCCTGGCCAAGCACAAACACGATCGCCTGAATTGGACGCGATTTTTCGAACTGGCCTTCAACGGCAGCCAGGAATCCCACTGGCCAGTGCTCAATCAGCTGGATAATGTCAACGATTTGGTTTACCTTCTGGAACAAACCAGTCTGGAAACACTCAAGAGTTACATTCGAATGCGAGAGCTGCTCAAGTTCTATGGCCTGTTGAAAACTCAAACTAAACTGGGGGGAGTTCAGAGCGAATGCCGCTCTCTATCGGAGACCTATTTCAATTACGCTCTGCTGCCCTGGTTTATTGGTAAGGTATTCGACAAGGAGAGACGTGCGGATATATTAAGTGTCGCGAAGGATGTTAAGGACACGTTCTATGATCTCTTGGACCATCATACCTGGTTGGATGACGAGACTCGGTCGCAGGCCAAAACCAAACTGGCTTCCATGGACATTTTGGTGGGCTATACGGACGATCTGCAGCATCGCGAGGTGATTGATGCTGTCTATAACGACATCAATATGACCGGAAGTTGGTTTGAGAACCTGTGCATCCTGGAGGGAAGCAGAGCGAGGATTCGGCTGCGTTCGGTGGATAAGGCTTTGATTCCGCTGCTCATGCCCACGAGAACTGTGAACGCGTATTATGCTGATTTTCTCAACCTGGCCTTCATCACCATCGGCATGGCCCAGTGGCCCTTCTATCACATGGACTTTCCCGATGTCCTCAAATACGCTGGAGTGGGTAATATAATAGGCCACGAAATGGCTCACGGTTTCGATTCCTATTGCTATCAGTACAATTATGATGGCAAGAAGACCAACTGGTGGTCTTCGGCTTCCTTGAGGAACTTTAAGGAACGCTATCGCTGCCTGGAATCGCAGTATAATAAATTTATTCTGATGGGCATCCAAACTAATGGGACGCTCACCTCTGGCGATAATATAGCCGATAATGTTGGCACCCGAATGGCGTACTATGCTTTCAAGCGGAAAACCGGCGACAAGGCTTGGCTGGAAAAACCTCTGAGGGGAGTGAACTTCAATAACAGGCAGCTGTTTTTCGTGAAGTTCGCCCAAACCTGGTGCAATGGCAAGGATAATGGCGATAAGCTGCGGAGACTGAAGACTGATGTCCATGCCTACGACGAGTTCCGGGTTCAGGGCACCTTGAGCAATATGCCCGAGTTTAGTGAGGCTTTTAACTGTAAACTGGGCACGGAAATGAATCCGCTCAAGAAGTGCGTGGTTTGGTGAAATAAAATTGAATGTTCGAAGAGAATGGATGGTGGTTTCATCTTTTTATTGGGTTAAATGCGGGGCAATATAAGGAAAATTACTAATTGAAAAGCTAAAATGCTCGGTTATAAAATCGGATTTGTTATAATAAGTTGCTTGATCATTTAGAAAAGGTGTCCAATAAATATTAAAAAAGTTTTTTTTTATTATATAACAAATCAAAGGTTAATAAAGGTTTGCAAAAATAAATCGTGTACAGTTTTCTTGCACATTGGTGCAAATAATTTGCCAAATTTAATTCAAATGAAAGCCATTTTTGCAATTTTTCTGAAGGTTCTACTAAAATTAATTTCCAAAGTAATCTTCCAATGAAATTGTGATGTTTAAATCGTATCTTTAGTCAAGATTTTGTTTATGATTCAGATGGTATTTTAAAGGAATTTAAAACCCAAATAAGGTTTAGCCTGCCCCAATGATGACTTCATTTACCCAGCCAAAGTAGTCGTTCCTTCAGAGCAATCAGCGATTTCGCGGCTCTTCTGCCGGCATAAAATCGATATTTCATGGACCAAACTAACGCCCCCCACTTGGAACAGCTGATGGCAATCGAATAGAAGAGAAATACTAATTGATTTGATGCAGAACCTGCCGGAGGAACCTCCCCCCGGGGTCGGGAACTCAAAGTGTGGGCGGTTCCCGGCAATATTTGTCTTTTGACTTTGCAGCGATGACACCTTTCTCATTACGAATTAATGGCATTTTCGGCCGGCCAACAAAAGGTGCAACAAAAGACCAAGAAGAAAGTCACCGGGCACAAGAAAAGGTGCAGAAAGTGAGGCTTCAGCCGAAAAACCGTTGGCATGTTCTGTTTTTCCCAAAAAGAAAAACAGTTTTTACTATCATTAGTCGTCACTTGAGAGTCAGAGATACGGAGAACAAAACCAATGCGTTAGCCCAGCAAAGAGTCAAAAAGGAAGCCAAACCGTTGGATCGAGGCTGCAGCCTGAATACGAAATAGGGATATGTATTTGCTTAAGGATATTCGGGCTTATCTCGGGCGTCCGAGCGGCGGCCTAACGGATTTTCGTGCATTTGTTATGGATTTTCGGCGCCAGGTCTCTTATTAGCTGGCCAACAGAGCAGGCAGGTAAATGATCCTGCTGCCTCGCAGCGGGACTCCTGACTCCTGGCAGGTCGTAAAAATCCGGCTCATGCATTGCAGATAGATCATTAATTTAATGGCTTTTGTGCGCTAGGAAATGCAAAGTGCAATCCTGCACAAGTATGTATATACGAAGTATATATACCCACATCACACAACTGATCGTGGAGGTGGTCCTCGTCGGGCAAGTCAAATTGCAAACTCTCCTGGGCTGGGAAATTCGAGACAGCAGTGCTCTATCTCATAATTGCATTTGCCCAGCACAATGGACCAGTCAAATTAGCCTTCATTTGTAATCTTCTAGCACAGGTTCTGGGGTCTCCGCCCCCCACCTTATCGACCACACTCCGATCCCCGTTCTTGATCGCATTAATTCCGTTTATGTAAACCATTTCGCAGAGGGCTTGTCGCTGGTAATTCGAAAGGCGTACACGGTGTAATAAAAAATCAACTTGCTCGGGAAGCTCCTGGGGAGAGAAGGGGGTGGATTCCAGGCTGGGTGGGTGATGTACGGGATTGGGGCAATAGCGGGAAATATGGCCGAGCTAAAGGGTTGTCAGGTGTACAGATAAAATTTAATTAAATTAAAGGATTACTAATTAAATTGTGCCTGAGTTCTTACAAATTCATATTTGAATTCATATTTGAAAAACTTTTAAATATGTATACTTTCTAAGAATTCTTTAAAATTAATATTTTTATCAAATTATATTTAATTTAAATTAGATTTTCTAGAAGCATTTATGTTCAAAGGGTGACCTGGCAACTCTATAGATTCATGTCTTATTTTTGGAACTTATCAACCCAAAATGCATCTGCTATTTTATATATTTTGTGTTCTATAATTATAGATTATAATCTATGGCAATAAAATCTATATTAGTTAGCATTCGAATACCAATTAAATTCAATCGCATTCGTTGACCTGGCAACCCTATGACATCGCGCTCTGAGCAAACAACTTGCCAAAACCATGTTTCCATAATTACATGCAGAATGCCTTTTATGCCACGGCAACCTGCTTCCGCCGCTTAGCCAATAATGCCTCATCCACCTCGGCATCGGCATCAGCCTCAACCTTCACCCATCACCCCTTCCAGTAACTGGCTGACCCACCGTCCTCATCATCGTCCTCATCATCTCCATCTGCCTCCACCATCGCAGCAGAAATTGAACAAAAGGGGCGTCGTCGCAGGCCAAGCTAAGAGTTTTGCTTAGCCGGGCCAACAGTCAGGTAGGAACTACCAAAACAGTTGCACTTGCCGGGGATTTTCGGGAGGGGTTTTTGGGGCCGGGATCGGCAGGAATCCATCGGTGCACTAGCTGCCAAGTCGGGTGTTCATGGTGAATTATGAAAATCGTTGCGAAATTAAGTTAATAACTTTTTTCAGCTTAGCAGGAAGCAAAAAGGCAGCAGCAGTGGAAGTTGGGAATGGGTATGGCAGCGTGAGAAGAGCGTGAGCACCTGAATTTTGTAACCTCAAGAAAATTGAATGTCGGAAAAACACGGATAAGTTAAGTTAAGTAAACATATTTTAGATTTAAAATTATCGATATTTTTTTTTAATAAATACTCTCTTCTATACAATTTATGATTTCAGTCAGAGGTTTGCAACGCAGTGAAGGAGACATTTCCGACCCTATAAAGTATATGTATATTCTTAATCAGCATCACTAGACGAGTCGATCTAGCCATGTCCGTGTGTCCGTCCGTCAGTCCGTCCGTTTCTACGCCAAATTTTATCAAAATCGGACGACTATATCATATAGCTGCCATAGGAACGATCGGAAAATTAATGGAAATATAATAGAAAATAAATTATTGCTTCGATGGTTTTTATTGTATTTTCTTCTACTCTGGGACATGACTTTTTTTATAGGTTTTCGAATTTCGATTTTAATTTTATCAATATCGAACTACTATATCATATAGCTGCCATAAGAACGATTGAAAAACTAGTGATTAATTATCTGCAAGGGTATATAAGCTTCGGCTGGAAGCTAGCTTCCTTTCTTGTTTTTGATTTTCTCCAGGAAAGACTGATTTTTAAGTTACGTTTCTTTTTCTGAGACACCATTTAAACTGCTGGTCACGCTGCCACCACTTAAATCCTACAACCATTGAACCCGTACTTTTATTAAATGGAGATGATCAATTTAAATATTTTGCAATTGTTGTTGCCGGTGGTGCGTGAGCGCCCTGACCCTGAGCTGCGATGGAGCTCGGTTGCAAGAAGCCACCGCAGCTGGGGCAGGAGCAACATCATTGGAGCGGGGCGAAATGCATGCGGATCTTGATGCAACCTGCTGCTGCTGCCGATGCTGCCGCCTCCTCTCGATTTGTATAAAAAATGTGCTTCATTTTATTTGGCCGCGACCGGCGTCCGCCTCCATGGGTAAACGCCCCAACTCTCAAACTCCGAAACTCCGAATCCCCCAGCTCCAAAAACGCAGGCCAGCCGAAAATGCAGCCAAACAAATCGCATATGGATCGCATGGATCGCTGGGGATTCTGCCTGCCCATGGCTTCTGCGGGATTTTCTGTTTTTTTCGCCAACGATTATCTAAATTGCATACGAAATTATTTTAATTAAAAATCTAATTTTCTTAGCCGCCTTACACGGTGCAAGGTCCCCTCTTTTTTCATTTCGTTTTTGGATCAATGGATTCCTTCTACCCAAGGAAGTTTTTGTTTACCATCATGCGCGGATCCACGGGGGGTGATATGGGTGATATATCACCCCCCACTCGGGTTAAAAATGAAAGAAATTTTGGTACTCAAAAAGTATGCAACAAAAAAATTCTTCTGATATCACCCCCCACAACAAAATCCTGGATCCGCCACTGGTTGGATCTATAGATATTTTGGGGATGGCACTTTCAGAATTTAGGGCTATGGATATGGCGTTAGTTAAGTTTCTGACATATGTGTCTATTTCACTTGGGCTTATGTTTTCGTGGTTTGGTATATCTCTTAGGTTTTGGAGGATAATTGTGTTCCAATATAGGTTATTTATTTTATTAAAGTTAAGGGGGGACATCTAGGTAACTGGGGAAAAAAAAGCGGATTTTCTGGATTTTTGTTTTGGCCAAATGAAGAGGCCAATCGAAAATTTGTAAACTACGTTTTATTATATTAGGTCCGAAGTATAAAATAAAATTTTTTTCGAATAAATCGAAAACAAAATGGTGGCTGTGCAGCATTTCTTCGTAGGCCCTTTTTTGTTAAAGGGGGTCCATGGCCGGACACCTAACGTCCTTAATTTTTGATCAACAAAAAAAAAAAAATTTACATAGTTTCTATACCTCAACAGCTATCGACGGACGTAGGATTTTTTCGATATTTTGATTTTTTAAAAAATGGTGAGTGATTGAAAAAAAAGTAGCATTTTTTCGAATAAAAAACGTCACAAAATTATTGATAAAAAAAAAAGTAAGCAAAATAAAAAAAAAATCCTACGTCCGTCGATAGACATAGGTATTTTGAATATACTGTCAAAAATTGAGATCGATCGGTTAAGATTTGTTCGAGTTATGTGTCCGGCCGCCTCAAAAAAAGTGGTTTTGAGAAAAACGCGTTTAAAGTTTTAAGGTGCCCGGGATATACATGTGAGGCATCGCCGCAGAATGGAAAATTTCGTCACTTAGACACTTTTGCCGGACTCTATCTTTTGGTATGTGATTTTTAAAACCCTAAAGCATTTTTTAAGCGAAAAAAAAAATTTTCGATTTTTTAAAAATTCTACCTAGATGTCCCCCCTTAAGTAGGGGAGAGGTCTGTAGGTTGAGACAGTCTGTAAGTTGAGACACTCAATTTTCTCAAAACTTTTCCACTAAAAAAATTTTTTTTATTTTTTTTTTTGTAGTCCTTTTCAGTGACAAAACTTTTGGGGAAAACATTATAAGCCAGGCTCTAGCCAGATTTAAGCTGTGAGAGTGGTGTACCATTTTGCACCAAAAAAGTTTTTGTCCACTTTTTTCAAAATTCCATTAAAAATTAATAACGTGCTTAAATTAACTTGGTAAGAGATTTAAAACATTAGTAATTTAACTGTTAACAAATTTAAAAAAAAATCAGCTTAATGTGACAGTTAGAAAAAAAGTTATTAATTTTTTCCCGAAACATCCCATTTTGTGTAAGTTGGGACACTTTGAGCGTGTAAGTTGAGACACCCGTTTCTCATACAAAAAGGCCTTAGCCCGACAGAGGTCGCTTTCTGCCTAGTACATTTCTTTGATAATAGGGGAAAAGTGAATGTTCAATGAGCCTTTTGGTTTTAATTGTTATTTGGTCTAAGTTCTTAAAAAATGGATAGGAAAAATTTTAAGACGAACTAAAATTGATTAAATTAACATAAATAAATAGTTTTTAAAAGTTTGGAGTACTTTTGGTGTGAGTATTATTGACTTTTAAAAGTGTCTCAACTTACAGACCTCTTTTTCAAATTGTCATTTTTTGGCACTTTTCAAAAAAAATTATTTTTTAGTTTTCCCTAGGGAAAAAAAAATTTTTTTTTGCTTTATTGTCCAGCTAAAAGACTAAGCTTTCGATCGGTACCTAACACGTGAAGTTTCAAAAGCGAATGTCCAAATGGGAGACTAAAAACAAAAGGTGTACCAACCTACAGACCTCTCCCCTATTGTTTTTGGCTGGTCGTAGGTGATTTTATTTCTGTTATTTATAGTTAATTCGACCCCGAGGTGGTCTGAGGAATAATCTTTTATTGTTTTGCATCCATACATGAACGTATGATTGTCTATTGCGATGGTGGATGAGATAATATAGAAGTCTATTGACGAGTCTTGTACTTTATTTGGGTGGGTTGGTTCTTGGCTGGGAATAAGGGTACACTGATAAAAAAAACGTAGTAAATCCAACGATTTCATATTCAATCTAAATATTTTTCGCTTTGATTTTCATCCATTGCGGTTTTTATTAAATTTAAATATGTGCATATTAAATTTTTTTCAATATTAAATTTAAATATGGAAATATTAAATTTAAATATGGAAATATTTACTTTAGAGAAGAATAATAGATAAACTTGAATGCTCTTGTAAGCATTCTGTCACGAATGAAAATAATATGGGCATGGCTCAGTGGCCAAGTGTGCTTGCTCTGCTACTATTTTATGCTCGGGGGTATGAGGTTCAAATCCCGCTCCCGACATAACTTTTTTTTTTTTTAGTAGTTGTATTAACAACTTTTTTAATACATTTTTTTTTTTCAAATTATTATGGAAGTGTTAGATATGCATCATAAAAACTTTTTACTTACTCTGCTTTAGTTGGGTTTTGAACCTGGGTCCTCCCGCATAAGAGGCAGACGCCTTACCAATTGCGCCATCCCACCATGTTACGCGGGAGCGCATAAGTTCAACTTAAATGTAAAGTTAACATGTTCGCGAACATTTAAAACTTTATACAACTTAAAATATAACATTTTCCATATGCTAATTTTATTTAAAATAATCGTAGTCTTTTAGTTAAGTAATCAATTTATGAAATGTTTTATATTCAAATTAAAAGAGTTCTTATTTCGGATAAATTGCTAAAGTTTTCAATCTGAACATAAAAAATCTTTAAATAAATCATGCATATTAGCTACTTTGTAAAAATATTAAAAACTTAAAAATAAAATATTTTGAATATGTAAAACTAATATGAAACATATTTAATTTGAATACGGATTTTTTTAATTCTGAAAATATTAACGATAAATATAATACTTTTTAAAATAAATATACCCAATTTTAAATTTAATATGCACTTATTGGATTTAAATATTTTAATATTAAACTAAGTGTTTTAATATGTTTCGTATTTAATTCAATGTGTTTTGTATTAAATTTAAATACGAAATAAGACATTTTTTATTCAATATGCGGATATTTAAATTTACTATTCCATTTTTTTATCAGTGTAAGTGTTGGTTGGCTCAGTAGCCATTGGTTTAGGACTGATCCTGCATGGCTTGTGTGGCGAGGACTGAGGTTTGGCTTGTTCCAAGATGGGTGCTTGGCGTTTAAATCGCAACCCATTATTATTTGATCGCAGTTTTGTTCTTTTGATACGGAATGTATGAGTTTATTGAGGTCTGAAACTAGAAGTTTATGTTGAGGGCGTTTATATAGGGATATGAAGATGGTTATTGAGGGTCTGTTAAGTTGGTCGGTATGATGGATTTTTATTCCCACTGCTTCAATGAATTCCATCTGTTTAATGTTGATGTACTCGTATTTTATTCCATTTTTAAGACATATTGCTATTTTGATAAAAAATTATTCGAAATTCAGAATTAGATACAAAGTGGTATTTCCAAAAGTAGGAGGTTCTATGTTCAAAAACACCCAAGATAAATTTTTTTTACATTTTTTTCCCCGATTATTCCTATGGGAGCTATATGATATAGTTGTCCGATCCGGCTCGTTCCGACTTATACTACCTGCAACAGAAAGAAGACTTTTGGGAAAGTTTTAGCCCGATAGCTTTAAAACTGACAGACTAGTTTGCGTAGAAACAGACGGACAGACGGACGGACGGAGATAAAAACTTTGATCAGGCATAAGTTTTAAACGAATGGTCCGATTTAAAAAATTTCTTCTACATTTCGATAGGTATTGATAAACACAACAAAACTGCATTTTTACTTTTTCGAAATATTTAAATTTTTAAAATCGTTTATAAGCTATTGTGGGCGTTAGAGGGGGCGTGGCACCATTTTTAAACAAGCTTGCGCTGCGTAGGAGCTCCTAGAATCTGCATGCAAAATGTCAATCTCCTAGCTTTTATAGTTTCCGAGATCTCAGCGTTCATACAGACGGACAGACATACATGGCTAGATCGACTCGTCTAGTGATCCTGATCAAGAATATATATACTTTATAGGGTCGGAAACGCTTCCTTCTACCTGTTACATACTTTTGCACGAATACAATATACCCTTTTACTCTACGAGTAACGGGTATAATTATCCTCATATTGCTTCATCAATTCTTTAAGAGAATTTAAAATTAGAAAAATTCTGTACGCCGGAATACACGCGGTTTCCAAATAAAACAAGAGAGAACGCTATAGTCGGGTTGGTGTCCAGACTATCTAATACCCGTCACTCGGCTAAAGAGAGTGCGAGTGAGATGAAGATATAAACTTTGATCAGGCCTAACTTTTTAACGAATAGTCCGATTTAAAAAGGCCTAACTACATTTCGATAGGTATAACTAAACACAACAGAATTGCATTTATACTTATCCAAAATCTTTAAAAATGTGGGCGCCAGACACATTTTAGTATAGTTTGTGGGCGATTATGGGCGATTGTGAGCGTTAGAGGATCACGAGCCGAGTCGATCTTGCCATGTCTGTCTGTCCGTCTGTCTGTCTGTCTGTATGAACGCTGAGATTTCGGAAACTATAAAAGCTAGAGGATTGGCATTTTGCATGCAGATTCTAGGAGTTCCTACGCAGCGCCAGTTTATTTCAAAAAGGTGCCACGCCCCCTCTAACGCCCACAATCGCTTATATACGATTTTAAAAATTTAAATATTTCGGAAAAGTAAAAATGCAGTTTTGTTGTGTTTATTAATACCTATCGAAATTTTTTAAATCGGACCATTCGTTTAAAACTTATGCCTGATCAAAGTTTTTGCTGAGTTACGTTTATTAGATAGTCGGGACACCAACCTGACTACACCGTTCGCACTCCCTTTAGCTGAGTGACGGGTATTAGATAGTCGGGACTCCAACCCGACTATAGCGTTCTCTCGTTTTTTTTTTTGGAAACCGCGTGTATTCCGGCGTACAGAATTTTTCTAATTTTAAATTCTCTTAAAAAATACTTAATTTTAAATTTAACGAGGACGGAAGCTAGCTTCGGCAAGCCGAAGTTTTAATACCCTTGCAGATTTCACGAATGAAAACTTGACTAGAAAAGCAACATGAATTAACAAAACAACAAAATATTTTATATTTGAAAAAAAATATAATTTTAAAATTTTTCACCCTATTGTTCCTATAGGAGCTATAGGATATGGACGTCCGATCGGCACGCGCTTTTACCCTAATCAAGGTATATTTCGAAAGTTTCATGTCAATAGCCTATATTCTGCGCGAAATATCCTGAAAAACGTCAAATCTTGACCGATTTCACCCTATTGTTCCTATGGGAGCTATAGGATATAGACGTCCGAGCGGCACGCGCTTTTACCCTGATCAAGGTACGCACAAAAAAATACGATTTGAAAAGATTCTTGTCAATAGCTCTTATACTGAGCGAAATATCTTCATTTTTTTAAAGCTATATCCGATTGTTCCTATGGGAGCTATAGGATATAGACGTCCGATCGGGTCGGTTTTCAAACTTGATCTGCGTACACATGTTTTAGGACGACTGTGAAAGTTTTAAGTCGCTAGCTTTTAAACTAAGCTCGCAAACGGTGTTGAAACAGACATACAGACGGACAGACGGACATGGCTATATCGACTCCCCTATTGATCCTGATCAAGAATATATACTTTATGGGGTCGGAAACGTCTCCTTCACTGCGTTACAAACTTCTGACCAAAATTATAATACCCTCTGCAAGGGTATACAAATTTTTTAAAATATTTTTCTGAAAGATATTAAGATATGCAACAAAGTGGCATATCAAATATTAAAATAACTCAAACGAGTCTCAAGTGCTGCATAACAGAAAAATAGGAGCTTAATTAGGAAAATAATTTTAAAAGATTAATCGTAAGAGATAAAAAAAAAATAAAAAAAACCGGTCCTTATATTTCAATCCTCTATCGAAAAAAAAGTTTCGATTGATTCTGAGATTTGACCCTGGCCTGTCACGTTTCACGTGGAATGACCCATTTGTGAATCCTTGGTTTATGGCTCCTGGCCAATTTTGGTCTGCTGTGTAAAGGTTATTGAATACTATTCTGTTGATATTTAATGTTGTAGATTTTATTATGTTGGCTCTATGGTTTATGTTATATGTGTGTCTTCTCAGGTGTATTAACGTAACGGCAGTTGTTTCGGTTTCGGTTTCGGTCAAAAGACCATGCGAGAGCATTGACTTTTCCAAATGTTGATGTTATTATTTGGGAATTTATGTTGAGATTTATATCGATGGTTGAGGCTTCCTCGTTTGTGAGGCAGATGTCAGGTGAAAGCTGATCCTTGGTATAAATATTTGGGTTTATTGTTAAGTTTGCTGAGTTTATGGTATATCGAATTGACTTCGCTTATTTCTATGTTGTTTGTTATTTGGATGTCTAGTTATTTTATGGTGTTTATACCCGTTACTCGTAGAGTAAAAGGGTATATTGTATCGCGCAAAAGTATGTAACAGCTAGAAGGAAGCGTTTCCGACCCCATAAAGTATATATATTCTTGATCAGGATCACTAGCCGAGTCGATCTAGCCATGTCTGTCTGTCCGTCTGTCCGTCTGTCCGTCTCTCCGTCTGTCCGTCTGTCTGTCCGTATGAACGCTGAGATTTCGGAAACTATAAAAGCTAGAACATTAGCATTTTGCATACAGATTTTAGGAGTTCCTACGCAGCGCAAGTTTATTTCAAAAAGGTGCCACGCCTCCTCTAACGCCCTCAATAGCTTATATACGATTTTAAAAATTTAAATATTTCGAAAAAGTAGGAATGCAGTTTTGTTGTGTTTATCAATACCTATCGAAATGTAGAAGAATTTTTTTAAATCGGACCATTCGTTAAAAAGTTAGGCCTGATCAAAGTTTTATCTCTATCTCCCTCGCACTCCTTTTAGCTGAGTTACGATTATTAGATAGTCGGGACACCAACCTGACTACAGCGTTCGCACTCCCTTTAGCTGAGTGACGGGTATTAAATAGTCGGGACACCAACCCGCCTATAGCGTTCTCTCTTGTTTTGATTTGTGTACGTTGGAGTTGTGTTAGGGTATTGTGATGGCGGTAGAGGGATCTCCTTAGCTTCCTTTTAGTTTTTATTCATTTTATGCAACTATTGCTCAGGCGGTTAAATGTTTGGCGAGATTTAGTTGGATCCATGCGCGGATCCACGGGGGGTGATATGGGTGATATATCACCCCCCACTCGGGTTAAAAATGAAAGAAATTTTGGTACTCAAAAAGTATGCAACAAAAAAATTCTTCTGATATCACCCCCCACAACAAAATCCTGGATCCGCCACTGTTTACCATATATTGATTTTAAGTCCCTGGGAATTTTTGGTGATGTTGACTTGTTTGTTCATTGAACCTTTAATTTGACGCGATTAAAATGATATTAGAGGTTCACGTCACATCTGTTGCGAGAGTTCTTCTTCAGGCAATTCCTTTAACCTTCCCTGCAGAAGGTGTGAAGATGTGACGGCGTCAGCTGGGGCCTCATCTTTCCAAACCATGACCATTTATTGATTAATGATGCATAATTTGGTGGGGAATATTATTCGGGTCTTGGCTAATTGACGCCTTTCCGGTTTAGTTTCTTTAAAATGGGATCGGCAAGGGTTGAAGACGTTTGAACCAGTTTGAAGTACATAAAACAATAGACTTGTTTAGTAGTAAATTGTAAAATAAATAAAAGCAAGATTTTTTAAAAAATTATACCATCAATTTCTAATATTTCGACGGTTTTAAAAAGGAGGATTAGTATTTCCAAAAATCTCATCTACATAATATATGTATTATCTGTATTATATATGAATTTTACTTCTATAAAGTAATTGGACTTTTTTCGTCATTAAATCATTTTCCAACCATCTCGAATTGCACTCATCTTCAGTAGCTCAGGGAAAACCTCGGTTCAATGCAATTCAATCAAATCAACCACCAACCGATGCATAAAATTTAAATAAATGTTTGATTTGAATTTAATTGCGGCAGCAGAGCCGGCAGAACCTGTCTGTATTCCGTCAGAGAACCTCAATTGAATATAAATCAAATGCAGCCGACAGCCGCACATCAGTGCGGATCAAAGGGACGCGCTAATCACACGCTGGGCCAAATAGGATCTAATTTCCACACAAGAAAAACCCATTTTTTATATGAATATATGTATGGCGGAGATATCGACAAAAGATCATATGGAGATGCGTTTATAGAGAGATCAGGTGCAGTCGATGAGCATTCAAATTTCGCGCATCTCGGGAAGATAAATGATGGAGCAGGTAGGACAGGTAGAGGAGCTGGCAGGTAACCCAACCATTTCAATTTGAATTTCGACCATAATTAAGCGCAACAATGGATTTATTGAGTTTTCCTCATCTGAAACCAACGAATTGCTTCTGCGGTTCCCGTTGCCAGTGAGCCCACAATTAGTTGGGAACCCAAGACCCTATAGCCCTAGACCATCCCATCCGATCTCGTGGCAGTTGCAATTATCATAATTATTTTCATTCATGCGGCGATGCATTGAGCATCTCCGACTGACAGTTCATCTCTCGCTGGCGGAGATTGGCGAGATAAATCCGAGTCCGCTCTGAATGGAATCTTTGCGTTCTTAACGCCGTTTCCCTTTTGTTATCCCGGACCCATGTTCTCACAGATCCCAGTAGCAGAAGTTGAGAAAGAGGATGCATCCCGATGTTGTGTTTTTCTTTGCATTTCCGGCACTTGCTGCATGAACGGCACTTACTTTGAATACCCTTCTATGGGAAATGGGGGTTATGTTTGTGTTATTTCCTCAGATCTTGATCGAATTTGACCGCAGTGCATTGAAAATACTATTGAGTTCTATCTGTGGAATTGCATTTAAAAAGAAATGCTTTGTAACTGAGTTAGGTATTTTTTGGTTACTGTTTTTATTATTATTAGTATTTTATTTAATTTTTAATTCCTCTTCATTTTTTCACTACTTGTTCTACAACTTTCCTTAAATTTTCCTCTTCATAGGGTAGGGAAATATCTGCCTTTGGATTGCATATACCAGACCATTTCCCATGTTGTTTCTGATGTAGATGTGCCATTGTATCGCGTTGGCTCATTTATGGCAAATTATTGTTCAAATCGTAATGGGAAGCTTGCCTCAGACTTGGGTGATGGATCGCCTCAAATGCTAACGATCTTGGGCCTAGACGAATATCACGAATATCTAACAGAAAATCTAATCAAAGAAACCAACTTCGGTGAGTTACATTTGCCTAAATCGACATTAATTTCCGGTCGCGTGTTGGGCTTATTCGTTTTGAGTTCCCCTCCCATTGTTTTACTTTAAATTTTTGATAATTGCGCACTTAAGGAGCTTTGATTTTTTGTGGGTTTTGCATGTCATGAGAGCATTTCCGAGCTGGATCAGAGGAAATGGATTTACATATGAAGATGAATGGTAATGAGACCTATTTAAATATGGGTAAATTGGTGTTTCGGTTCGGTTGCCTTTGACTACAATTGAGGCCACGAGAAGTGATTTTTCGAGTCCCCCGAGTGAGATCATCAAACGGCAAAATGGCAATTTCAATAATCGAAAGAAAACAAGATGTTGCAACCCCCTTTTTGGGTTGAGCAGGAGCAACAGGATGTGTGTGGCACCCTCTTTAACCCCTTGCGGTTCTCCTTGTCCTTGTCCCTTAAGACGGATGAAGTGTTTGACAACCCTTTCAATCTTCATAAATGTTCGCACTCGTGGCACAGTGCGACTCTCTTTCTGTTGCAATATTAGCCCGGGTCCTTGGGTCCCTTGTGTCGCATCCTTTTTTCCCAACTCTATCAAGATGACGGCGACCCTTTGCCAATAAAAAAATGAAATCTGTTTCGATGCATAAAAAATTGAAAATCCCATAAGCATGCGTTTGGCACGAGTTTTTCTTTGGCAAAAAAGGGGTTCCCCTGTTTCTTGAGGCCTGCTTCTCGAGCTGAAGGCCATGAAAAATGGCCGTGCTCTTGTTAACACGTTGTAAATACCTCATTTTTCACTTAACGGGTTTTTAAATACACTTATGCATTTGAGTGGCGGTATTTGGGCTGGGAAAATGGGTGGTAGATGGAAAAGGGTTATTTATGAAAAAATCCCAGAAGAGTTTGCAATGTGGATACATTACAATTTCATTTTAAAATAAATAAATGGAGTACTGGTTTCAAAAGTGGCGTGGCGTGATATTGCTTTAAAAATGCAGTAAAAATATTTTCAAAAGACCGAGAATATTTGAAATAAGTTTCTATAAACTAATTCATTAATTTTTTTAGCTACGAACTTAAAGGAAATAAAAAGTTAAGGCCAACAAATAAAGAATTCCAGAATGTTTATATCAGATAAAAGGATATTATGTACTTTCTAAAGCAATGTACTGCCAGCTTTTTGAACGTCTAATATCCATTGCATATTGGGCTTACGACATATTCCCGTTCCCATGAGAAGGAGGCCAACCACTCACCTGATGTTGCTGCCGCCTGCTGGTGGCTGTGGTTCATGGGATTGCAGTTGGATCTCTCCGGCGGCGACTCCATGAATTCCTGCTTGACTTGAATCTGCGGCAGGCGCAGCAATCCCTCAAAAGCCTCCTTGGTGGGTGGAACTGGTGGGCAGTTGTCTTTAGGGTTAAAGACATTCAAATGGCCAACGTTAGCGGCATAATTAGCCGCTGATGCTGCCATTGCCGGCAGTTGCAGTTGCAGTTGATCGTCGACTAGAGTGGCTGAAACGCCTTGGCCAGTAATTTGAACATTAACACCTGCTGCCGATGTTGCTGTTGCAAGGCAATGAGTTGCTGCTGTCGGCGACGTCAGCAACATGGTTGCTGTTGCTGCCGTTGCTGCAGTTGCTGCTGCTGCTGCCGTCGAGCTCAAGTGTTGATGATGGGAATTGTTGGCGAGTGTTGTTGCCAGCAGTAATGGCATAGTTGTTCCCGCTGCTGCCGATGTTGCTCTTCTTGCTGCTGCGTTGCAGTTCGTCAGCAGCAAATTGCGACGCTTTGATTTATGGGAACCTCAACTGCTCCTTGCTGCCTGCGGCGACTTGTTTGCCGCTCCGGTTGCTGCCTCAGATTATGATATTGACCCATGGGCCGCTGGCGATATATATTCCTGCCTCCTAGTCCTCTGCTGCCTGCAAACGGTTGATAATTAAAAATGTCTTCTTCTGCTGAAAGCTTAATTTGCTGTTAAGTGCATTTTAAAAAGCTGTTATTAAATATGTATTGCGGTGATCTTTAGGACTCGATAGCGGAAGTAATTGATTTTTCCTTAACAGATGTAACCACTCTGCTTCACGTGACTTTTTCATCTGATCACGTTGCATATTGAAACAACGAATTGGTTTCACATCGAACTGAAGTTTGTATATGACCTTATCACTTAGATTACCTAGTTTAGTTTAATGACTAGCTCATGAGTAAGTCTCTCTGTCTGCGCATTTTGCGATTAGCAAGTTTGTATTTTGATACGAGTCTGTGAGAAAATAGGGGAACTAATAAGGTAGGTCTGAAAAATTCCGTAGTGTGTTTATTAACATAAACTTGAAAAATTAAAATTTTTAAACCACCATTTTTAATATCAGTTATACATTTTTTTCTACCAACAGAAGAATTCGAAAACTATTTTAAATTAAACTTAAAAATAGCCATCAATATTGTTAATCATTTATTTAGGGATAATGAGCATTTTTTAACTTCTTTAAATTTTTTGTACTTTCAATAAAATAAAGATTGAACATACAAATTTGTATAAAACTTATTTTAATTAAGAACATTCTGCTTTTTTTTTAATTCAAATTTGGTTATTTAAATAAAATCAAAGTTGTTGAGTAAGTTTTGGACAATTGTAGGCTTCAAATAAAATGTACATATCATAATTTAAATACTTGACATATTTGCTCTTTTCCAATTTTTTATGGCCAATCCAAACAATTTCTTTAAAATTTCCCATGGCCCGCGAAATCAGCTCCCACAACTCTAAAGTGGTTGTATAAAACTTTACAGCAGTAGACACCATAAAAGGCACTAAAACCTAAACTTTGTATTATTATGCAAACAAATAGGGGAAAGAAAACGGGAAAACTGACGGGCATATGTACATAGATATTTACCAAATGTGGCTTGAAACGAAATTGTTGTAAATTGAAAACAAATTGAAGTCAAATGAGATAAGGACTGGGTGGGAGTCGAAGAACCACAGCAGAAGGCGATGAAATCAAAGGAAATAGAAATGGGAAATTAAAACACCGCAAAGACGATCAAATGCCCCGAACAGGCACAAGTCACCTCGCCGATAAGATACGGTGCTGAAAAGTGCATCGAGTTTATGGAAATGGTATTTACATACATAACCATATACGATAATAGAGGCGGGTCGGGGCAACTAACATTAATGGCACTTGTAAACAAATCAATTGAGTTGTCAGTATCGACGGCAAATTGGCCACAGCCAAAGTGCCACACGAAGATTGTTTATCAATTTTGCCGGTCGGTAAATTATGTTCTTTGCATGTCAGCAACCAATTGCCAAGAATCGATATGTGTACCGGCCACATCAAAGTGGACGCCGACTAAATGCAGTCACTTCTTCCCCACTAATACTACGTTCAATAATTCCCAATCGAGCTGGTAATTTCTTATTGGCCCGATATCGGGGCTTTCGCTATTTTTGTTTAGCATTATCTTGTTTTAAAATTAAACACAATTGCTTACTCCAGTTGGGATCGTATCGCATATCGTATAATACCGAACATTGCGATTGTTTGTCTCCAATTTGGAATTTGTGTTTTCATAATTTTCTATTGGGTGTACACAGGTCGGTTGTAAAGATACGAGGGAACCCAGTTTGATGATGTGATTTGCTTGACTTTCGGTTGAGAAATTGTTTGTCGTGATTATCGAATCATTGCCAGGAGTGGAGCAGTTAAAAGCTCATATAAATTACTGTGGAATATCTAAGATAGTGTGACCGTATCGCAGGCAGTTTGTCCATCAAATTAAATAATTTTTGAAATAGTTTGGTTCTTGAAACGTCCTCAAAACTGAATTTATTTTGATTTAAATAAATTAGCAAATAAAAAATTCTTGCATATCTTAACTTAATAACGAAGCTGATATTTAGTTTTTGCTAAACATCAATCCAGCTTGAAAAATATTAATCAACTTCATTTTATTTAATAAAAAATTTAAAGCTTGTTTAAAATAAAAAAATATTAAATAAGGCACAACAACTTTTAAATGTTCCTATTGATTATTGGGATTAGCGAAAGTCTGGCCAAGATCTCTGATGGACTTAGCTCGCCTGCCCAACTGCAATTGTCAGCCATATCGGGACACTTGTTGGCCCTCAAAAACATATGGCCAATTAAGGACCCAGAAATACGGGCAGACACATGGGAAAACCTCATTAAGAATCTGACAAGCCCGAAGAAACTGTGCCCCTCTCCCTTCTTCTGCATCTGGCTGATCCATCTAGCTGATCCATCGATCCCATTGAGTGTGGGCGTAACAAGACAAGCTCCTTGACACACTCATACGGTCCTAAAAAAAGCGGGCACACTTACTTGGGATGGATGATGGCGCACCTCCTTACTGGTTTTTCCTTTCTACCTTTTTTTAGTCTTTTTTCCTGTCACGAATTATAATTTAATTGTTTATTTTGCCACACTTTTATAAATTGTAATTGCCAACGAGAACTGCGACAGCTTCACGCCCTTTCTGGATTTTCTGGGGGGCGGTGAGGTGAGGTGATCTCAGCCTTTTGGGACAATTCTCCGAGACACGCTTTTTGATTGACTTCCGACAAACGACTGACTTAAAAAAACGCGCAAGGAGATATGGGCAAAAAGTGAAAAAAAAAACAGAGTAAAGAAAAGAGAAAGAGCAAAAAGAAGCCAAGTTCGCGACGACTTCCGACGACGTCCGACGTATCCACAAAATGTCAAGCGAGTACAAAAAAATACTTTTTTTATAGAAGATGTTGGAGAGAGTGAGTGAGTGTGCGGGTGTATTGGTCGGCCTGCGATTGTGTGTGTGTGAATGTGAGTGGGAGGGGGACTATAAAACAGGTGGAGGGGGTGGTGCGTGGGTGTTTGGGGCGTTTGACGTCGTTTTTCTTTCTTCTTTCTCTCGCTGTTTTCTTTTTTAAAGGAGGTTTTAAAATCAAAAGCGTGTATTGTGTGGGTGGGAAATAGCTGAGTGTGTGTGTGCCTATATACATATATGGGTGGGTGGCTCTTATCGGATTTCGAATTATGTATGTATTGACTGAGCTGCTTCTGTTCGCTCAGGGGAGAAATAATATGGGGGCTCCTAAGTTGATTTGTAGTTTACAGCGGCATGAAAATGTTCTTTGGCTAGGATGCAGAATGAGAAAAGGAGAGAGGCTTATTGGAGTGAATGAGATGACAACGGGAACATACAAATAAAAGATTGTATTTCTCATAAATTTTTAAAATTTTTTTTATTTTCCATTTTTACCACTCACTCAAAAATAAGAAAAGTATCGCGATATGAACAAACTGTTTAACGTACTTTTTTTGGTCTAATAAAAAAGTCCATTACAATAAATGATAAACACGCACTTTAAAATCTTATTGTTGTTTTCAATTATGCACGCCTAAAAACAATTAAAAACGAATCAAAAAGTGTCCCAATTAATAATTTAAATATTATATTTATTTGTTTAATCCCTAATAGCCTGTTATTTACTATTGAAAATTTTTCTGGATTTGCTGAGAGTAGACAAAATATTCATTACAAAAAATATTTTCCGACGGCATTGCATTTGTTCGAAATCACAGCACAGCTCGCGTTACGCATACGCCCCGTGGAGCAAGTCAAAAATCAACGAAACCAAAAAAAATGACATTGCAATGATGGCAGAACCGAGAATTATTCGCTGTGCTGTCAAAATGCGAATGTCAAGGCAAAAAAGAGCAAATGCAGCTGAGAGCCAACAAAAACCGATGAAGCGACCACAAAACGGCGGCAAAAGGCAAAAAGCGATAAACGCATAAATTAAAATAATTACAAGAGGCGTCCTCAGATTGTTTTGTTGTTGTTGCTGTCACGCACACACAGCTAGTTCAAAAGTCGGGGTAAAAAAACAAGAAAAGTCGCGAGGACGACAACCGACAAACGGCCAACGGAGTGGCAACTGAAAAACTGCAATTGAATGCAACTTGACCAGGCCAAAGCAGCTAGAAGAAGAGCAGTACTAGCTGAATAAATGAAAGAAGAAGCAGTACAAGCAGCAACAATACACCAAGAAAAAAGTAATGATGTTTTAATCATTAAAATTATATGTATTCTTTGGATTTATTTTCTTCTTAAATTTTTACTTTGTACTTGTACTTCGACAAAAGTCAATTAATCGAAATTAATCAATAAAACAATATCAATTATTAAAAATCAAGTTTTTTCTTAATAAAACTGTCGTTTAATAAGCTTTAATATACAAATAAATTTAAAAATTTAAATTTTATTGTAATTATCTTTAATTATTCGACATAAACTAGGTATAATGAGTTTATATAAAAAGTTGTTCATGGATGTACTTATTTTCTGAGTGTAAAATCAGAAGATTTTTCTCGACAACTTGGGATCCACATTGTTGCAACAACGGTGTTGTTGCTGCTGCTGTTGATTTTATTCAAAATGGTTTGTTTATGCTTGAACAGAGAGAGAGAGAGAGAGAAAGAGAAAGGGAGAGGAGGAAGAAGTAGAAAATCTTGGGGAAATATCCACAAGCCCGCTCTCTCCCACTCACCCACACACACGCAAAGGGGGCAGCCGGTAGCCAATCGGCTTGGAGCTTCGACGCTCTCTTTTGGCGCATGCTCGCTCTTATTGTGGAGCTCTCTCTTTCGCTGTTTGGCAGTGCTGGAGTGTTTGCTTGTGAATTCGCCGTTGATGCTGGGGAAAAAAGAGAGCGAGAGGGCTTTTACCTTTTGACTGCTAATTTCCGTTCATTAAAGTTGGCAGCGACTCGACTTGCCCACTATTCTATATCTGCCACTCCCCTAGCCTTCCGCCCCCTCTGTAGTGAGTCCTTAAAGTTATTTCGCCATGGCCGCAACTTTAATTTCATTGATTAGCGCCGAGGAAATTCCCTCCTTGGCCCTTTTATTTTTGGTTTGTCACTTCTATTCACTTGTCTGCGCGTCTGCTTGTGTTTTGGCTTCTGTACGGCGGTCCTTACTTCCTCTTCTCCACTACTTTTTGTATTTTCTGTTTTGTAAGCATTTAAGATGTGCCGCTGTTTCTGGAGAGTTAAATCCAACTAATCGATGGGTTCGGGCTAAAAATGGCAAAGTTTGTGGGGGTAGGTTCTGGAAACTATAATGGGAACTATTTATGGGTTAGTTATTTAGTAATCTTAAGATAGTTATGAGATAAAGGAGTTAAGGGACAATACAACTGTTGAGTCGGATTCTTTACAGAGGAATGATGATACTAAAACCCATTCTAAAATAATATTACTTTGAATCAGATAGCTAATACTTCAAATGGTCAACATTTATTCTACCTAAAACTAAGACAAAAAACGTTACCAAAGTAAATGTTACAATACAATTATACAAATTACACAGTGTTACAAAATAAAAAGTTTATTTATTTACCTCGAATAATGCTTAAAAATCTTATTCTCTTTAAAACTGGTGAATTTCGGAGGAAAAACCCTTAACTTGGAAAATGCGGTTTTGTTCCATTTTTTTATCCATTTTACAGCGAACGTTTTCGTGGTTTGTTAGGTAGTCAAATCGTTTTAAAAGGGCAACACTTTATCTTTTAAGCCACACGTCTAAAAAAAATGTTAGGATTTTTTGTATCGGAATTATAAACAAAAAAAGACGAGTTACACTTTTCAAACGATTAACTTCCTAATTACTTTTTAAAATTTGTTTAAAAGTCAAAATATTTCTTGCATGAATTTAAAGTTAGAACTATATGTGAAAAAAAGTCAAATGAAGAAAGCCCTTTGTTTATTCGCTAGATTTGATTATATGCAGAGCCCACAGCCCTCACTCTGAAAAAATCTCACACCCCTTAAGAGCTTCTTTTACATTTTCCACCCAGTACTCCACATTCCGTATACGCCCCATAAAACTTGAAAATGTCGCCCAACCACCAAATTCAGTTGCCTCCCTTGACTCATTTTTCATATTGAAGGGCGAGCACCTAAGGACCAACCAACAAAGCTAAGCTGACGGCTCCCTAAGTTATGGTTCCTGCCATATCATCCGCTCTCCCCACATTCTGTGGAAACTTTTTAGAATTTTGCACTTTTCCTTTTTTTTGTTGTCGTGTGCTCATACATATCGCAAACATTTCCTGTCTCTTTTTATTTACATTACCCACCGAGGACGAGGCGACATAAAAGTTGAAAGTTTCCCATAATGTTTATGTGTATATAAGTGTTTGCGGGTGGAATATGTTGTATATAGGGAAACAAAGAGGAGAAAAATATTTTTTCCTTTCCTAAGGCTGTATTTCAACGGTATTCTTTTCTTATTTTCCGTTTCGCAGTTGTGACTTTTCATTTTTCATATGCTCACTGCCTCACATAAAAACATACACACATACAAAAGCAAAAGGTCCTTTTTCTCTTTCCTACTTTCCTTCTTAGGTTCTTCATTTTCCATCTCCCTTGGCTTTTCTTCGTTACCAAAGTAAATGGCTTTTGCATTGTAAAATGTTGCATACATTTTCCTCTACTTTGCCTTCGATGTGTATATATGTACACATATATATCCATGTATGACTGCCATTTACCGCTATACACAGATGAAGCAGGACAAAAGAAGCACACACAAGGTTCGCCATCTCTCTTTCCCTCTCTCTCACTCGCACAGTCTGGCCCCTGGTATATTTTAAAATTTATGAAAAATAATATTTTTCCATCTCTCCACACTCGCACACACACTTATGTACATATAGGAGCCCTGGAGGAGTCCTGGGCCGTAAGGCGCACAATCAGAATACAATGGCTGCCTAGGGCATCCAAAGGGGGTGGTGGGGGTGGCATATACGAGAGAGTAGGGGCGGTAAGGGAAGGGGGATGGCAATATGGCACAGTTGGCTTCGCTTGCATTTACGTACAGAGTTGCAGAACAGAGGTGCTTAAAACAGGGTTGCCTCCATTTTGGTTGAAAAAGTTATAGAACCATGTAAAAATTGCATTTAAAACTTTTAATAATTTGGTGTGCCACAGAAATCTAATTATACACCCAGAAAAAAAAGACCGAAAAAATCTAAGACCGAATTTCTTACATTACTACCGTTTTGTTCTTTTATTTTCTTAAGACCATATTCTTATATTGATACCAAAGGGTATTGATTTAAGACCAGTAAATTTAGATTTTGAACTTATGCACGCGCGCGTAACATGGTGCGATGGCCCAGTTGGTAAGGCGTCTGCCTCTGATGCGAGAGGACCCCGGTTCAAAAACCGAATAAGTCAAAGTAAGTAAAAAGTTTTTTAAATGTATTTCAATTAACATTTCCTTTATAACTTTAAGAACAAAAATAATTTACTAATTACAAAAAAAAAAAAAAATAAGTTGTGTTGTGAGCGGGAATTGAACCTCGTACCCCAAACACAAAATAGTACCAGAATCCAGCACCCTGGCCCCTGGGCCATGGCCTTATTATTTCCTTCCATGGCAGAACGCTTACAGAAGCATTAAAAAAAATTTAATTTTTTACTAAAAATAAATATAAATTTAAGTACGTTTCGTTCTTAAAGTAAGAACAGCGGTCTTAAAAATCCGATCTTAAAATAATACCATAAATTCTTATAATGATACCAAACGGTATAAAGCTATTTTTGAGACTCAAACAGACACGTTTTCAGACACAATCAGAACAATTTTTTCCCTGAGTGTAGTCTACACTTTATACAGATATTATTAATATATATTTCAATTAAAATATTATATATCGTGTCATAATTTAAACGTTACATCTTGCCTAAATTAATTAAGAAATTATTTTTTGTTAATATTTATAATGATCTTAATTATTTAAAACTAAAAATAAACATTTTATATTAAATTTAATTTAAGAATTTTTAAAAATATAAGAAGCATGTTTTTTTTTGATTTAATGTGTTTTGAATGATAATGAATATTAAAGAAATGTATTATTAAATAAACTTTTATTTGACAACCCTGGTCACTCAAGTCAAAAGCATTTCCATTATGATAATGTAAGTGCACAATTTTCCCAACTTGAATGCGCACACAGATGCACTCAGGCTGTCTCTCTTCCGTTTGCCGTGCCTCTCTTTCGCACGCGCTCTCACAGTCTGCAGGACTCGTTCATTGCGCTTGGAAAATTTTCATATCCTGGCTGGTGCACATGAGAGCATGGAACATGAAAAACTGCACAAATGTGCAGAAAATGTTGCAAAACTACATGACCTGAGGGGGTAGTAAAGGGGGGGATGTGTGGATGGCAACCCGAAAAAAGAGGTCCTGTTAGGTCCTGGACAAGGAAGCACAAGCACATAAAATACGATAACTGTGGAGCAAAGTGCTACATATGAAAGGTATTTCTTGGGAGTCCCCCATCTAAAATTCTCCTTCTGCGCCCTGCTTTTAACCCCCCCTATAGTCACTCTACATACACAATCTATCGGCCATGCATGTGTGCAAGTTTTTAGAATATAAAAGGCGTTTCCTTGCCCCAAAGTGGGAGGTCGTATATAATTACGCTGGCCCCCAGTTTTGCACCTTAGAGAACCTCTCCACATACATACGAACCCACACGGAACTATAAAATATGATGGCAGCTTATGTAAGCCAAATTTTTCCTCTCTTTCTTCTCCCCATCCCAAACGAATCTTTGGCATTTATGCCATAAAATTAAGTATGAAATTGAAAAATCGCTCACAGACCAGTACACACCAGTACAGACCCCTCAACATATTGTGAAATTAATTTTTAAATATTTATGAGCCCCAACCGAACTGTACCAAAGGCCACGCCAACAGTAAAAACTTTTCTATATTTGTTTACGTTGGTTGGAGAGGGGCCAAACCGAGGACTGAAGTCGAAGTGGGGGATTTCGGAGGAGGTCAAAGCGATTGCCCATTTTCAATTTTGATCAATTTCTTCGTCTTTTTTTATTGAATTTTCAAGTGGAGTGTGTGCTACAGTTCATTTTGTAGTTGCTTCTCGTTTCTTTACATGAAATATGAGAGAGAAATTTCATTTCGCTAAAGAGAAGGCCGCCACAGGGCGTATGAGTAATGTGCTTTTCGTGTTTTAGGCTTGAATTTAATAAGAAAATTATCCTTACTTCCGAAGAAAAAAAATGGAGGCACATAGATAAGAAATTAATATGTAATTTGTATCTTATAAGAACTGTAGAATACTCAACAAGGTCTGTTCATCAAATGATTCTAAAATGTAAAATATTTATTTTCTTACTATAGGAAATTGAATAAATTTAAAAATACAAATTTACAGGCTTTTTGTACTATGTTTTGGCATTCAATAGATTGGGATTACTATAAAATCTGTTTGGTTTAAAGCTGAAAATATTGCTTTATTTTAATTTAATTTAAATTATTTTTTAAGTTAAATTTTATTGAAATTTCAGTGTAAAAGTGGAAAATAGGACTGTATTTTCTTTGTCTTATGTCTAGTTCGCTCCCCTGATCTTAACATTACCTATCAGTGCTCGAAAATCTTCTTCGTGTGATAGTTTGATAGCGATAATGATAATGATGCCCCGAGTGCAACTCCGCCTTGTCCAAACTGATTATGATAATAATGCGTGATCGAGTTAAGCGCGGAAATTGCTACCTTTTTTTAAAGCATCCTCTTGAATCTTTTTTTTCTGCTCTGCCTAATAAGCCCAAAGAACTGAGGTCTAAGGCCCCGGCCCCTAAAGAGGTCCACAAGCCAAAAGTCGGGCACACAATGTGAGACCTTTTTGCTGCCTTTGTTGTTGTCGGAGGCACAAGTGCTTAACAAGCTGTTTTGCATGGAGCCCGATATCTCAGGTGCCCTACGAACCACCGAACCACTGAACCACCGAGCCACATTCAAGCCCGGTAGCCCCGAAACAATGCACTTAATGTGGGAAAAAACGTCAAGAATTTGCACGCCAGCCCAGGGACCACAAGAGAATTCGCCAATTTCCCTCGGTCCCTTGTCTCTTCAGCCTCAGTTTCTTCATATGCAAAAAGCCTGCACTGAGGCAGCTGCAAGTTAAGCCAAATCTTTATACCCTTTTAAGCGGTTAGAATATTTTTTATAAGCCTTGCTATTTAAGATAAAAATTCCAGATATTAAGGCTTTCAGTTCTAGAATCACTTTATGAACATTTAATATATCTATTTTTAGTTTTATTGATTATTATTCGATTTATATAGACTTTCTTATTCAAATAAGAGACACAAAATAAATAATTTTTAAGGATATTAAAATGCATTAATGAACTAAAATAAAAATTTGGAAATTATTATACCAAAATTTTAGAAAAGGGTATTCGAAATTGTGTTGTTCGAGACACTTTTTCGTTGGCCTTACCTGCAACTTATCTGGCCAACTTTGCTCTGGGCACGAAACAATTCACACTTGGCCGAGGACTCGCGGGAAGGGGAAGGTGAAGTCAGCCGCGTTGCGTGTCGGCAGCCTGCTTGTGCCTGCTGATCATTTGCTTAAATAGCCCAAAGGGGACAACGGACGATCCGATTCATTGCGGAATATGGGTGGCTTGGCTCAAATCTCCTTCGGCCATACGGAAAAGGACCAGAAACGAGAACAAAAAGGTGTCGAGTGTGTGGAGTGGATTTTGCGTGCTTATCGCGATGGACAAGCCAAGGAAAATTATTAAGGTTTTTAATGGTTCTAAAGGAGTGGGGGCAGCGTTTGGGGATGGGGATGTTGGGGTAGATTCTGTATAAGGGGGGGGCTTTATCTGTTGAAACATAAGCAATTTGGTCTTTCATTTGTTTTAACCAAAAAATCTATAAAGCTAAATTTTCTTTTAATTATAAAATAATTATAAAAAAAAGAAATGAACATTTAATATAATAATAATTAAATTAAATTTTAAATTTTAATTATAATGGAGAATAGTCAATACTTAATTAGAAGGGTAGATAAACAGTTACCGTAATGCCAATATTGAAAAGATGTTAAGCTTTCTTCCAAGCAAACAATAAAACACATTTCCCAGTAGATTCTCCACTCGTCCTTGATATCTCATAAGAGATATAGGAAATCAAGCCACACAATGATCGCCATCTGGGAGAAAGATACATGGAGTCGCACCAGCGAAATGATTATGAGAATCGAAGCTGGCAGCATGACACGATGCCAGTCCTTTTCATATCCCCTCGCCGCCTCCAGGTGCTCTTAGCCACCCACATAAAACTGGCTCTGGGTTGCCCGCTGCCTGCTTACTGGAGGGCTAATAGACATTTTGCCTATTTTAATAAGTGGCAAAAAGGCGTGAAATAGTGACTGCCTTCGGGATGTTTGGGAAATACCTTCGGCATGCTATATCGCAGCCTATCAATGGCAGGAGCTGCAGCATTGGCCACCTTGGTGGCTGAACTGGAACTTAAAGTTGTTGCCTTGCTCGCCAGCTAAATATGATTTTTTCTGCAGCTGTTTTTTGTCTCTACCTTTCCCCATACCTGACTGCCAGTCTGCCAATAGCACACTTTGCGAAAAATACGTTAATTAACCGATTTTTAGAACATTTAAATATTTATTTGGCTTCAAAAAATTTTATTTTTCATAATCATTTTCAAGTGTAAAATAAGAAAAACCAATTAACTACTCAGGAATAACTTTTTGGAATCATTTCTACCATTATATTTGGGGGTCCCAAGAAAAAGTTTCATACAAACTTATGTTTTATCAACAACAGATTATATTAATATTAGTTTTTAGTTATAACCATATAAAAAATAGATTTTTAAAAACCCAAAATAATAAATGGTATTAAAAATAAAATTTGTAATGCAAAATATAGTATTTCTTTGAAGTGCATCACCTCGAAATGGAAGTCGCAGTTTAGGCTTTAGCTCCAGCTTGAGCTTGAGCCCAACTCCAATTTGAGCTGCAGTCGAAACGGACCACAAGGTGAGAAATGAGATTTTAATCGGACGTGTCTGATTTCAAATGAGCCTTAATGGGGAAGCCATTTAGCCCGGCACTTACCACTATCCGTGGTGTGGCAGTAACCTCCGCCGGAGGGAAGCCGTCCTCCGCTTCCTCCTCCTGCTCCTTGGACTCCTCCGCCACCAATTCCCTTCCTTAAGTTCACTTCACTTTACTTTATTTATTTTTATATTTACTTCGCCTTTTTTCCTTGTTATCGTTTTTTTTCGCTGCTTCGGGCCATGTGCTCTGGGTCGCCTTTTTTCACTTATGGCAGAGCAAATAAACTAGACGTAATACATTGAGTCCACCGGTATCAATAGTTTAAGATAAGTTTTTGATGTTAATACAAGGTAACGATTTTAATTGAGTCCAGATGCATTCTTTTTTACTAACTTTATAAAAACAGAAATAAAATGTTTCTAGAAAAATTAAAATGTAATTTGCTTGGCAAAAATCATTTTTTAAAAAATTTGATTTGGGAAATTGTAACACTGACAACTTTTAACTTTTTGATTTCTTAATTCAAAACTGTAAGCGATTTAATCTTCTAAAATTAAATTTGTAAAAGTATTCATTTCTTTTAGCTTCAATATGTTTAGGTACTAAATTTAAAATAAAAACATATTTAAATGATTTTTAAATTTCTAAACAATATCTTGAAATAATATTGGTAATAGGAAAAAGCGTAAGGCTTGTGGATTCAATTAGTCGGTCAGATTTGCCATTAGCAAAATATTTTCAACATATTACAAATATATATTAACAGTTTAAAACTGGCCTCCTCTTAACCTTTTCTCCGGCTGGCCTTCTTATCACTATCATTTATCCTTTGCACACGCAACAAAAAAGGGAAACCGAACCAAATGAAAGAGCCAGCCACAATTTTTCGCAATTAACTTTTTGCGATTTTTAAATATTACGGAACACGCACCAGCGAGTAAATCGATGGAAGCACACGTGTAAATGGCAGCGTAGCAGCTCCCACACACCGAGTTCCCCGTCGCCTCCTCGGATCGGGAGCACTTGCCAGCACATCTGGGCCTCGATTCGGGCAGCCTCCCAGCGATCTGATAAGGTCCGAAAAACCGAACCGAGTCCAGCAATTTACCGGCCGAAGAGATGAAGCTGATCCTAACCTTGCCCAATCCGCAGGCTGCGGTGCGGTCCGATCTTCGCTGGCTTCCGCCAGCAGGGTTCAGTCTTCTTTGCTCCGGAGTGCCCACTGAAAGAAAAACCTACCAAAATGAAATATTTCCAATAATATATTTAGCTTAAAATATAAATTCTATTTATTATAATTAAATATAAATGGAATCCGACTATTGTTAAAAAGCATAACCATCTTAAAATCCATTTCGCAATCATTTTAACTTTTCCATTTGTCCGATTCTTTTAAATACGGTTTAATAATATTTAAATTATTGTTTTTTTATTTATTTAAACAAACTATTAAGTCTTAACACCAAACTGAAAACTTTGGGATATGTTCTCCAAGATTTATATAATTTGAAGTCTCCTATATTTTATTCTTTTATTTATTTACATATTTTTATGGCTGTTTTAAAGATATTTAAAGTTTATTTGATATTTAAATAAAAATAATATTTTTTTTAGTGTGTTTGAAAAGATCAGTACTGAGTTTGCTTGTGGCTACAATTTTATTTACGAGTCATGCGCGCGACCGTCGCCTTCAAGACGCGAAAACTGCTTGCCTCCCCCAACTCTACATCAAAGACTCCCCTCCTTCTTTGCGTGTTTGCAGTATCAGTTTTTTTAAGTTTTTTATTCATACTCATTCATTCATGGTTTTTCTCTGGACACGCACCTAATAATTTTTGATTAGAATGCGTCTTGGATTGAGTTTGGTAGGGGGTGGGTTAATTAAAAGTGAACTAACTAGAAAGCCAAGACGAAAGAAAATCATACTTATTGATCTAAAAATAATCTTTATTTATTGTTTTTAGATCACTTAATCAAAGATAATAGTTACGTGTTTGATAAGAATACCTTAAATAAGGAAAGAGGTAAAATATATTATTATTATATATATATATTTGTGCCTATAGGCACAAAAAACTGCTTTGCTAGAAAAACTAGAGTTTTATTATGAGTAACTGTTTTGTTTTTATTTTAAGACTTGGGTCAATCGTATTGAAAAAGGCAACCGTTCTGCGATTTTAAATCAGATTTTTCAAAACACCGTCGGCAAGTTGCTTTCGGCCCAAAGCAAAGTTGGCAAAAAACGAATGATATATACCAAAACAAGAGCAAACTGTTGACTTCGATAACGTGCCACCCCCTGACAGTAACCTTTTTCGACCCTTTGCCCTGCCCCCTCCAACCACCACTTATTTATCTCACTTTCGCTGCAAAACTTGATTATTTTTTCGCGCGAATTTTTCACTTGCACTCTGGCTTCTTCCATTGACCTTCGTCGGCCCTCTCAGTCTGCCTCCCCCTTACCCTCCCACTTTGCCCCTCACCCATCCCATACCACCACGATGTCTGCCCGGATTTGTGGCATGTCCTTGACTCCTGCGTCTTGGCCACCGACTGTGTCCAATTGTATTGTGTTTCCTTCTCCGCAGCCAGTTTTCACTTTTTTCGCTGGCTCATAAAACTGCAAGCACGAGTATTTAGCAGTGGGCACTTTCCCACTCTCTTTCGGCATCTGTAACTTGTATCTCTGTATCTTTGTATCGCGGCATCCATTCCTTGGGGTTCATCGACTGCACTCGATTTGGCAAATGTCCTGGGTTATATAAACGTCTGGTAACATTTCATTTGACCGTTGCGTTTTGAGATAAGTGTTCTTAAAAAGGCCAGAATTTGCTGGTAGGTCAACTTGGGTCAAGCTCAATTCGACCTGTGCAGGTGAGGTTCTTAACGCTCCAAATATAGGATTGATAACTGCTTGGGCTATCAAATTTCTCTACTGTATTAATCCAAGTACAGGGTCAAAGGTTAAGTGCACATGCACAGGTAAGGCCTTAAGGTTCAAAACACTTAGCAATTTCACAAGCAATTTAAAAACACCCTTATTTAAAAAACCTTAAGTTAAGATTTTATAAATGGTTAGTTTAAGTAAGTTTCGGAATTTTTGTCAGCAATTAGTAAAAATAAGTTTATACTTTATCACTAAGGATGTCAGCCAATAAATAAATTAAATTATATTAATCCTTAATTATGCCACAACTATTTTTGTTTGGGCAGTTTAATGTTTGTTTTCTATTAGAGGGACTAATCGCTTGAGTTTTTGCATAATATGTTATTGCCAGATGAAAATAATATAGCTGTGATAATTGACTGAGCTATAGTATTTCCATTTTGTAATTATCGAATAAGCAGGTTAAAGGTTAAGTACAAACGTTAGCCTTTAGGACTAAAAATGTTTTATTGAATGTCTTAAACAATAAAAGAATTAGATAAAAGTCCAAAGCTAAACGTTTAAGTATAATTCTGTTTTAAAATAAGATACATAATACAAAGTTACAAAATTCCTCATTTATGTCATTGTTGCATAATTTTCATTAAGAGCAATTGATTGGCATGTGCAGTGGGTTAGGTAAACCGTCTGGTTACATATAATTTACTCTCTTTTCGAGATGACTCGAAATTATGTGACTATATATGTATGTTACAAATGCCATTGGCAAGAAGGTGAAATAAGCGAATGATGAGATTATATTAAAGGTTACGTGCTTCGCTAAAGCGCTTGATCTTATTATTCTTAATCAAATCCATTTGTTACTTATTATAAAAATTTTAAATTCCTCATATTTTGCTTAGAATTACTATTACTAATTGCGGCTTATACCTAAAATCTTTTTGTTTATCCACGGGCGACATAAACACTCTTCTTTGGCTATTCCAAGTCGAATGCTTTCCGTTCCCTGGACGAATCAGAGCTGCAGCATTCATCACCGGCCGTCAGAGGCGTTACCCAAATAAACCGAAAACAGGGCTCGGGATCGGGATGTACAAAGGATGATGGGGATATAGAAGGAGTTAACCATTTACGATTGCCGCCTTTCATTGTTCCGCGCTGTCTACTTTGATATGCATCCAATCACTGCGCGCCATTTGCCCCGATTCCCGATGTCCTGATGTCCCAACGTCCCGAGGCCCCGGACTCTGGAGTTGGGCCTGTCAAAGTCCTCAGCTCTTCAGCTGTCTTGGTCCTCATCGTATGGGGATCGGCGGCATCTTGCTGCCGAGGTTTTCCAGCGTCCACTCGTCCGGCGTCCACTTATATAGAGTTTTATGCCACCATAACAATTGTACTTTTTCACATACTCAGGCGTTCCCAGCCAGATTCCACCATCTTCTTCTTTCGGTCTTTCTGTGTTTCTCTGACGTCCTTTGCGCTTTTTTTTTTGCCAGCTTGTTGTTGTTTGTACATTTTTATTGCATTTTTCAAGCAATTACTTTGAATATCACCAGTCAGTCGGGGGATAGAGAGAGACGATCCAAGTCCAGTCGAAATGTCAACGTCGCTGGCTGTCAGTGGCCAAGTTGGGGATGAGATCGTGAAACCATCGGCTGGGCTATGACGATATTTCAAGTCAAAGTCAGTGTGGCTAAAAAAATATATCATTTGATGCTTGGAAAAGAACACCGCAATTTCAGGGTATCCAAATATTTTAAATACAAATCTTTAAAATATTTTATAATGTAAATTTAAGAGTACTTAAAAATATCGTAAGCCATTTATTCTAACTTTAAAATAGCTGAATAAGTAGTTTTTATAAATATTTTTATTAAGAAATGTTTTTAATTTATAATATATATTTCAAAGTTTTTTACAAACCATTGTAACTTTTATATTTTAAATACACAATTTGTTTGGCCAATAAATATGGTTATGCATAATATAATATTTTTATTTTGAAAATACCATTTCAATCACGCAACCATCTCCAACATATGTCACTGCTAAAAACGCAGTCGCAAGTCTGATTTAAATCTCCTGCTCTTCCCCATCGCAAACTCCATCTTCAGGTCCATCTCCATCTCCATCCCGGCAACTGCAACTCCAACTCATGGTAATTGCCCCTGGAGCTCCTCTTTGCATTATGGCTGCCGGCGATGCCGCCTTGGACTTGAAAGTCGCACCGACTTGGCCGTCCTCGTCTGGCGTCAGTTGGTGGCGACATCGACATGTCCTCGGATCCTCCGCTCCATCCCCCTCCCCGAGGCCCCTTTGGCAATGGCTTTCGGGCAATTAATGGATGAATACTTTAAGTGAGTGATGGAATGACACTTTTGTGTACTTGTAAAGCATTTTTATACTCGTACTTTGTCTGCGCCTTTTCTTTTCGGCTGAGGTTCTCGTTCTGGTTCAGGTAAGAATCCTCATAGCCTGACTTGCTTTATTTGGGTGGCAAGAGGGGAGAAACTGCGCCAATTAGTTGTCAACTCAAAATACTAGACGATTGCCATAGAATTTATGAAAATTATCAGAGATATGCAGTGAATTATTTGGGATAATTAACTAAAAGTTATTTTCATCGCTTTGCTTTAAAGGATTCCTGGCGGAGATTTTGAGAGATTTGAGATTTTGAAGCTTACTTCATAAGCAAGACTAAGGGACCATAAACTAAAAGAAATCAAATTGGTGGATGTTTTGTGCAGATATTTCTTCTACTATTAAACTTTTATTTTTATCAATTTTTAACAAAAACACCTTTTTATTAATAAATTAATTTTTTCTGTTTGTTAAATCGCGTAAGTTTTTTTTACAGATGTTTAAATAATATAAGTTAACTTTCCTTGAACTTTCCAATAACTAAAAGATGGTATACAAATTTCTTTCACCCAAAGATCCGCATTCCTTGCAACACTTTTTACACCCAGGCAGCGAAAACACAATGAACGAGTCATAATCATAATGAGTGCACGATGGTGAAAAAGTTTCGGATCGAGCTTAAGCCATTTGACAGCTCGTGCACGCGTTTCGCGTACTCCTCCAGATAGCGATCTCTGATCCGATGGAGGAGCAGTAGCCCAAGAAGCCATCGGATCCTGCTCTGCATAGACGGGCAAGTGCAGCTCAGTTTTGAGTGCTTACCATATCAAGGGGGCCCATCTCGAGTGGCTCCAGCCCCCAGCCCCCACTTCCACTTCCACCTTCGCATCCCACTCCCACTCCATTCTGCAGGAGATCTTGTATCTCTGCTATCTCTGGCCTCATTACGAGCCAAGTTTGGCCTGTTAATGGCCTAGACCAGTGCAGAGAGATGCTGGCGATAAATATGCGACGATCACGTATCGGAAATGATTTTTTATACTCACTTTTTCCACTTACCGTCTATCGACTGGGCTTTTTGTTTCTTTTCTGATTAGCCAGAATTAACATGCGTAAGAAGCCTTTAACAAATTAACCGCATTCCGTTCGGGTTTATCACCGTTTAATTTACTGATAACCTTCAGCCAGACGTAAAAAAAGAGGTTTCTGACTCTTGTTATTAATGAATTTATGTTCGCTGATCATCGACAGTATTTACCAATCTTTGTTTGCCTACAGTTTTAACAATTCTAATTTTCCCGAAATCGAATCATTTCCCCAAAAATGATGTACTACGTAATTGAATTAAATGGAAATAATTATGGCTGCTTTTCACAATGCTTATCGGTTGGGCTCTTTTAATTAGAGAGGAGAATGAAGGTGTTTTAAAAAATGTTTTGAAACTAAATAACTTTAGCTGCGTTCAGTTTCTAATTCAAATATTATTGTAGGTTCTTGGAATTTTTTAGAGCTTATATAAATCTTGATTTTTTATTAACTGACTGGATTTCTTCTAAGAAGTCAGGTATTTATTTGTTTATGCTGACATGAATATTTTTAATAAATATTTAATAAATTCCAAAAATATGTTAAGAATTTATTCTTAACCTTTAGAATATCATAATTATATGATTCCCATTTTGCCACCTCTAACACCCGAGAATTCTGTTCTCGTGTTATCATTCCGTGCTGACATCTTTTTCATTTGCTCATATCGTTCCGTTTTCGGCGGGTGACGACGATATCTCTCGGCCAGCTTTAGTCTATTTTCGTTGGCTTTTAATACGCTTTTAGTTATTGTACGCATTATTGTAAATTTAATGACTTCACCTCAAACGACACATGTGGATAGTTGGCAGCGGGGGGAGGAGAGGGGGACCTATACAGAGGCACTTAAGATACAATGAAATCGTTTCTGTTATTAAATTTTGTGTCATGTTGTGTGGCCGTGTTACGGTTTTTGCCCCATTGCCACTTGACTGACTGACTGACTGGATGGCGGTTGTCATTGCTGACACATTTGTGCCGATCGTAAATACATTAGTAATACATAGTCATAATACATGGCATCGAGTGCATATACATATGCTTAATTGTCGTGGACAGACCGACCGACCGCCGACCAATAACGTATTAATAACGTAAACATTTACGATTTGACTCCGGCTTTCATTGTCACTGCGAATGGGAGCGGGCATTTAATTAATTTATGCGTAATGTTGTCGCTCATTAAAATGATTCTTTAATTGCTATTCGCCATAGCAATCGAGTGGCTAACCTTATAGACATTTGTTTTGACATAAGGTGTAAATCATGTTTTTATCGACGACTGTTTAATATTTATGAAATTAAGTTTTGGAATTGCTACAAAAATATTACTTAAAAAAAATAACTATATAATCTGATAGATACCAATGATACCAATACCATATATTTAATTTAATTTTAATTTTATTGTTTTACTATCCTACCGCTACAAGTGTGAAACTTATTTCTTACTGCGCTAATCACTTTGTACATAAAATCTTACATTAATTACATTAAGAAGCATATTACGATATTTTTTTTATATATTTAAGATCAATCATTTGCTTAATTTACTATGACCCCCTCCATTGCAAAGCCATAGAGTTGTAAAACTTTTCCCATAAAAATCGAAGACAATTTAATTAAACTCCCGTTTTTGCAATTAAATTTTCCGCTTGGTTTTAATCAAATTTAAATTCGTTGTCTTAATTTATTGCCTTTCAAGTGGGCGGCATCTTTCTGTCAATGTAAGGGCGACAGGCTTTGAAGCGCCAGGCAGTGGAGTAGTAAGGGGGATTGTAATTGGTTCTTAAAAAAATGCAGTATTTACAGTGTTCACAATATATAATTTTTGTTATTTGAACAAACTTAAAAATATAAATTGTCAACTTCTAAAATTTAAGTGAGACTAAATTTAATTTTCCATGTTCGAAATCATTTGAAATCATCTCTTGGCGCCCCTTTTATAATCCCATGATTTCCCCCTTTGATCTCTATTTCACCAATTAAACCTTAAATTAATTTGCTTGACTTTCGTGGGAGCCTCATCTGGCCTTCTGTTCTCTGGCTCAACTCCTTCCCTTATCATTCCCCCACCAACAACAACGGCTCCTCCTCGTTTCCATCTGGCTCGACTTGTTCGGGGCGATCTTTCAATTCGATTATATTGAAATAAATTAAACGTTCTTCAATTGAATAATTAGCAAAACAACAGCCGAGTAGTTCCGTATCGATTTCGAGTGAGCCCGTTTCACTCCCCGTGCGCCTCTTCCGTACGAAAGAAAAACATGTCATTGGACCTCCTTTGGGCGTCAGTTACAATTAACCATTTCGGTCGGCCTGAGAACCATGATACAATGTATTTTGTGCGGAGAGATCGAAGCGGGGTCGCCTTGTGCCTATTGATTTGCTTTGACAAATTTCGCTGACAACATTGACTTCTCAGGGGCCATAAATTCTCATTGCATTTTGTTTTATGTAAAAAACTAACCACTCAGCTGCGTGGGCTGATCAACGGTTTAATTAATTAATTGGCTTCGGATACTTGCCTCGGCCCTCAATTGAATGCATAATTGTTATGAGGGTCATTTAAATAAAATTGTATGCCAGCAAAGTCTTGGGGGTGAAATTACAAAAAAAATAAATTAATTCACTCAAGCGAAAGTTGGAACAAGAAAAAATAGTACAATTAATGCTACCTATGTATGCCTTTAAAAGAATTCTACATTTAAAAGCAAATGAATTAAATAAGTTATTTTATTTTGTTCGTAATAATTAAAAATATTATATATATTTAAAATAAATTTAAAAATAGTTTAAAACTAGCTAGCGTTCCATAATAAACTTTATAAACAGGTTAGTGTTAGCATTTTATGACTTTTGCCTATCAATAAAAAATTAACCCTCTAATAAAAGATAAATGTTTGAAAAATATGAAAAACCCAATACGATAAGCAAAATAGAAAATAACCATTTTTTAAAGTCAATAAACGCGGCTGGGTTGTGCACCCTATGGCATTTCTTATCTCGGGCGGAATGAAAAATTTAAGAATTTAAATTTCATGCAGAGAGATATACGAGGGGTAGACCGATAGATACAACAAGGAATGACCGATTATTTGTGAACGACAAGCGAACGATTGATATAGCAGGGAATATCTTAAGACATGATTTCATTAAAGAGGTGGACATACTTACCTGTCATGGCCTAAATAAATAAACGGGGTATCAGGCGAACTGATAATGCACACAATAATCGGGCGCGTAATTCAATTCAAATTGTATCGGAGGGGGAGGCGAGGGAACAAGCAATTAATAAATTTCCGGAACCGAGCGGAACGGAGCGATTGTAATTGCTATCGATGTATAAACAAATTTCGGTCGTCGTTGTTGTTAAATTTATTCTTTTTCTTATTTGTTTATGATATTTACGCTGAGCACCTTTCCACAGGTGACGATGCGGCGACCGCTTATCTCGGTTTTTTCTGCCTGATATAAATAACAAATATTGAAATTCCTAGAAATGCAGCGACAATTTCCCGTAGAAAATTGAGAATCGATAGGAATACACATTACACGTAGGGGTTCTAGAACAAGTCAAGTCAAAGTCGAAGTGCATTTTTATACTGGTTACAGGCGGAAATGCCAGCCGGTGGAAAGTCTGGGCTTAAGTTTGCACCCAAGTCAGCCATTTTATAAGATCCCCCAAGATTTTTGCATTCTCTTTGTTTTTTTTGTATTGCCTCCCTTAACCCCCAACCCCTATCCTTTGCCGTTGGCAGGCCAATCAATCAAGTTTTTTTGTCCCGTCGCCTTTTGCATGCACCGCCGAGACTCAAGATGGAGTCGTGTTAAGGCCTCCTCCATCCATCCGATCCATCGGATCCAACCTTCCATCGGAGAAAACATAAATATGCAAGGCTCTCGTGGTGCCAGAAAAAACGAACTTAACTTCTAGAGGTGGACACACACACACGCTCCAGTGGCAAAATTTACATTGCAGGTGGTAGACAAATGAAAAAGATAAAAACCATCATTAAATACTCTTCAAAAATAATACGAGCAAATTAAATTAAAAGATTAAATTTTAATCAAAAATTTTAACCATAAAATGTATTATATAATTTAACATTTTAACTATGATTTAAACAAATACGATTTTTGTATGTTAGTTAGTATTTTCAAGAGCTAAAGGCTTTAGTTCTTAGAGCTTAAACCTATTTTTTTAAGCTTCTAGATTTTGATCTTAAGCTAACCTCATCTAAATAAAAGAATAAGCAAATGATGTTAGTTAGTATTAATGGATGGATTAAATTCGTTGAAATAATTCAAGGTTGAAAGCAAAGAAAGGAATTTACGTTCACGACATGTACTTCTGTCAAACGATTAAACTCTAATTTCTAATGGAACTCAATGAGATTTTCCGTGTAGCTAATATACTTTTGTTACCACTAAATGGACGTCTTGTAGCCGAAGTCACAATGACAAACTGCTCTCTGGGCGCAGTCATCCAGCAGTCCATCCTCGGTTCTGGCCTCATCCCATCCAGCCATCAAGACGCGGAGTCGGAGACCCATCCACCGAGAATGACGATGGACATCGGTGTATCTCCTGTATCTGGTATCTGCATTCTGCTGGCTTTTCCCACTTTTTGCTCGACTGGGGACTGGTCGGATCTTAATTTATGCGTTTCGAGAGTTCGATATGCAATTTTGCTTCTGATTCTCCTGCTGCCTGCGATGGCTTCTAATGACGAGTCTTGTGGTTTTGACGTCGGTTGTATTCCTGTTTGGTCCTTGGTCACTTGTTTGCCGCTCGCTTGTTGCTGTTTATCTTGTAATGTTTGTTCAACTTAATGAAAGACAAATAATTACATAAATTGCATTTAAAATGCAACAACTATCATATAATGTGCAGACTGATAAGAGCCCTTCAACATGGGAACATGAAAATTAATTATTAATTAATATTGATTTTGTAGATAAGTTAGTAGGTAATTAACTTTTAGTGGCTTGTCTTTTTAAAAAGTATATAAAAGATCTTAAAACGTAAAAAGACATATGGTTCACATTTTCTCGTTACATGTTTTTGGGACATTTTAAATTGAAAACCATTTCCTTAAAATATTTTACGTAAAATTTCTTATATAATAAATCTTTATAACCGCAAATGTTGATTTTGAAAATAATATTTATCACTGAGCATAAGTATTTCCATTGCAATAGTTTCAGTTAAATTCCGCAATTTTTTATTTGCTCAACTTTCTTGTAGTTTTCCCATAGAATTAATTTCACATAACAATAACCATGATTGTTCAGAAAACTGGGGAAAAATGATTTGCATTTCGAACATGCGTAGCGAAAGAAAAAAACAATATTCCCAAGAGGGTGGACCGTTCTTTGACAAATTTCGTCATCATAATGAAACTTTCATGCAAAATGCATAAAAAACGGTGTAGTTAGGGGGTGATCCTGCCCATGAAGCTAACGCGATTTGGTTTCGGATGGAAAGTAACCCTGGCAGGACGTCCTATCAGAAACGGAGGCCGAAAAAAAGGGTGGCGCAAGTCGGTATAAAATGGAATAAAACAAAATCCACGACAATCATTGAATCCTTATTACAGTCATTATCGATGCGTTCTTGTGGTCGTCGTGCGGTTACTTTTGTCCACCCCATTCTTTCTTCTTTTTTTTTTTGGCTGGCGGTAAGTTTTATTTTTTATCTGTTTTTTATCAGAGGGTGGAGTCGCATCATTTACCAACTAATTTCAGTTTAGTTGCGCAAACGAGCGCGGCGCGTGTCCCGTGGCAATTTTCAGCCTGCTAGGCGTGCTTCTTCCCCCGGCCATTATTTTTTTAACTACACATATCCCAGCCAGCCCGATGGGAACTGTCGTCCTTGCCGGCATTTCATCCATCGTTTAGCGTATTAATTGTCACAAAGTATCGCATGCCCAGGACCTGCTGGTAAAAATACAGGCAAGGGTCTCCTCAGGGGTGTGGTTTTCCTTAGTTCTCTACCTTTGATTGCAACGCTTATCGCATTCCAATTTATTTGTATTCGAATTGTATTTGCTTCGCTCATCATACTGAATTTCAATTTTAGATCTCCCACTCCTCGCGGGGAGAACTCGTTTATTCCATTCGCTTTTTAGTTAATTTGCTAAGTAAATATGTGGGTTCCAATCCATAGGTTGTATAACTCGTAGGCGATATGTGTCATCTGGGTGTGTTCGATATAGATGATTGAAAGAATGACGTGGGCAACTGAAGGACTGGCCGTTTATGAAGTTTATTGACCAAAGAAAGTTCAATGGATTAAACCAAAGGTGTACCAAAGGTTCTTGTTGATATGTAAAGCTAAGCATAAGTTGAAAATTTCTGATTTTAAATATTAAAATATCACATAAATTTGTATTATATGATTTTATACTGCATCTTTTTTACTTTCTTTTATATTTCCCCAATGAAAACCTCATTATAAACCTTTCGAAGCATGAATATTCAAATTAGCAGTGATAGAAAAAGCATGTAATTAGGCCCACTTCAATTTAATTTAATCAAAGCGTGTGTGGTTCATATTCAAATGAATAGACCCCAAAGAAAGTCACCCAATTGTGAATCTCGTTAGACACAGACAGTTGAATTCGTCGTCTACCAACCCACAAAAAAATGAAGCCTTCAGCATGACTCTCAAATATTTTCACTTTCCTTCCATCAAACGTGCAATTAATCAAATAGGAATTTGTGTATTTGAAAGCAGACATTTAAATGCTGAAATTCGGAATTCAATTGGCCGTTTAATAGTGGATAATACGGAATCGTTGGGGAGTAAGGGAAATGAATTGCATTTTCGGACACAAATAAAGGAGGAACAAGTTCCTTGGGGGAATAGCCCAAAAAGAGGATGCCACTGTGGAATGGAAATGTGGAAATCATTCATGGAAATGAATAAGTAAATAAAGGAATCGAACATGATTCTCAGTACTAATGTTCCTAGCATTATTAGGAATCAATCAAAGGTTTTTTTTAGTTTATACCACTCCTGAGAAGTCCTGCCACATTTGTAAATTATTCACAATTTTTTTTCAGTTCCATTACAGCAATTTTCAACAAATTTTCACAACACTTTGCGTGACTCTACGTAACGGATATATCCGCCAACTATTAGGGGGAAATCGAGAAGGAAAAAGTTTCCCATTACGACTGCGACAGCTGACGGCTTTTTGTTTCGATTCATTGGAACAATATGAATAATTGGGCATAGCCAATAAGAGTAGTTACTGGAACACCCGAAATTGATTGACAGTTGTGTGTGCTAGCTGTTGTCATTTCAAACGTCAACACGTCCGCGTAATGACCACCGAACCCCATTGAACTACGAAGACAGCCAGACGGAACTTGGCCGGCAAATTAATTTCTTTCGAGTGGAAATATGTTTATGAATTATTACTCAATTGCCGTGGGTTCTACACCTGATCGATTACGTCTGCTGCCGTCGGTTAGGGGAACTGGCTCTATAGCGAGGGGGTTTCCGATCAAAAAACAATAAATATTATGACATATTGCATGTTTGTACATAATTTCTGTGGTCACCAGGAGGCAAGCCCATAAGACAACCACTGAATGATTAACCCATATATCCTGCCAACAGATCCTTTGGGAATAATTTCCTTTATTATTCTAGAACATTGTTAGTATATATTCTTAAACAATAAATATAATTCTTAAAACAATAAATATAAATAAATAATATTTTTTAATATAAAAAACTTTATTTCGACTTTATTTAAATTTCGTTTTACTTTATTTTTCAAGCTGAAACCCTGGATCTACGGATTATTATTATTATAATCCAAGTAAAGACTTCAAAGGATTTGCAACATATTTTCGCATTGGTTCTCTAGATATTAGCCTTTTCTGGCCCCTAAATGATATGCCGATCCTGACCCTTCCGGACCTCAATGGGTTAATCATAACCATTTTTCCAGTTCTTTGCCAAGGATTAACCAAATGCCAATTGGTAATTCGAAAACCAGTTCGGGGCGCCACTTTATCCAATTGAAATGCCAAACGACTGCCACGCCCCCGGTCTCCAGCCGGCCCCTCCCCTTCCCCGACCGCCCCTCTCCGCCCAATCCGCCCCCTGGTTTGTCTTAGCCGCAAAATACGAAATTAATTCTTTGCATATTGGCATGGCATTGTATAAATTAAATTTGCTTACACTGTTACACGCCCCTTGCATGTTGTTTAGCATATGCCACGCCCCCAATTGGAGGCTCGCAGCGTTCCGCATCCTTTTCGGTCGCTTAATTATAGCTTATCACATTTCCATAGCCGCGGATCGAGCTCGTTTTTCATCTTTGTCATTCTGCTCCTCTGTAATTGTGGGTCTCCGGTATTTTCACAGTCGCATAAATCAAAACGGGGAGTTAACCAACTCAAACTCCATCTCTTATCCTCGGCCTCCTCTCCGCCTGACCTTGACATTCGGAGTCGTCGTTTGGGGATTTTATTATAATAAAATCGCAAGTGAGGCATTTGGAATACCGTTAGGCGCTGTAGGCCACAAAAACTAATTGCAAAACAAAAGCATTCGCCAAAAATTCCACAACAAAGCAAAAGCCCCACGAAAAAAGGGAGAAAAACTTTCGGAAAGGAGGACAAAAAATGTCGCAGACATAGGGGAATGCAGTTTTTTTCCGCCCCTTCTTCATTGTTTTGCTATTTAAATTTTGATGGCATTGTGAACACCAACAACGATCGGCCTTCAAAGCGGTGCCGAAAGCCTTTTGGCCGGCGGGAAGGTTGGGGAGGGATTGAAATCCGGTGCGGAATACAGTAGCGATAGAATACAGCCAGCATTAGCATCGATCTGCCTTTGATGTATCTTCGTATCTGCTTTTGGCATTTCGTCATCGTGGACGATTCGCAGATACTTGCGGTACTTTTCAGGGTTGTCAAGTAAAAAAAGGTTTTAGAAAATCTAAGTCCGTTTTCTCGTCCGTTTGTTCAATTTAAAGTAGGGTTAAACCTTGAAATCGTTTGTGAAATCAAAGATTTAACCCTACTTTAAATTTAACAGGCGGACGAGAAAACGGCCCTAAACTATGAATTTTTACCCCCGTAATAAAGTGTATAATAATAGTTTGATTTATATAGGACCTAAATTTAAATCTTTAGAGTATTTTTTTTAAATATTTTTTACAACTTTTATCTTTAAAAAGATTTTAAAGAAGAATTGTTCAAACTTTTAAACATTCTTAATTTCTGAGGCAAATTGTTATTATAATTTTATTAATTTGGATATTATTATCGCGAGATTTACATATGTAACTTTTTGTCTGCCCTAAATAAAACTTCACTTTTGTTTTTAGGTATTAGATCGGAAAAATATTTTAACCAATCTGAGGACATAGTTAAGTTTTTTTTATTTAAGACTTATAATTCTAAATAACTTTTATTTTATGCATTGACTTGGCAACCCAGCATTTTCGCTTGCCTCAGCAGACAGAATGTTGGCGATTTAAATTTTTTGCCGCTGCAAGAAACGGCTGCGACTGCAAGGGCCAAAAGCAAAGCCAAACAATCGGCAACAATCAACAACCAATTCAATCTATAACCCGAAAACCGAAAGCCGAAAATATTTATGCATTTTGATGCGGCAAAATGAATGATTTGACTTTGACGAAAAGATGTCAATGCCATGAAAAGAAGTCGCAAAAAGTAAGCCGCGCAGAAAGACAAAAGCTGGAAGCGAAAAGGAATGCATTGGGGACAAGGACTGGCTGCTTTTGGTGGATATTAGTGCAAAACGCTTGGATCCTGCCGACAATTTAAATGCGCGGACGGGGCAGGAGTCGCTACTCCAGAACCTGATCCGGTCCACAGTGGCAACAATAATCAGAACATGGCCTCAGCTCCGCTCCTTTCCTTTGTGGCAAATGTCGTCGCCGCTTGATGAAAGCGTCAGAAATTGATGGATGTGAATGCTGGCTGAATGTTCTGAGGGGTACTGAGGAGCTGTGAGGGGTTCTGGGGGCTCTGAGCGGCTCTGGCCAGGGACTTTAACTCCGAGCCGCAACGCAAATCTTTTGGGCTACTGTTGGGAGACTCCAAGCTGTTGTCCCTGGCCCCCATCGGCTTTTGGGCCTTTGAAGTCGCTCGTTGCGGTAGCAATTTGTGCTTTAATTTGAGTTTAAAAACTATGCACAACTCGGGCAAAAGCTCCATTGTTAAGGCGTAGCGAAAATTGACTGACGGACTGGGTCTATGCGGATGTCGTTTGGGGAGCGACAGAGCCTACTTGCAGTCAGACTTAATTAAATTACTAAAGTTGTCACTAAGATGAATGATAATAATGATGAAAACAATTAAAATTTTTAATAAAATTGTTTTCCCTTTTAAATAAATATTTATGACAATCGAAAAAATTTTCCAGACAAATATTTTCAAAATTTCCATACCACATACAAAAGGCAGAAAAATGTACACATTCGATGGGACATGGATTTTATTTTCCATCTGCATGTTCAGTGGCTAAAGGATACAGAAAATAAAACACCATAAAAATGCCGAACACAAAGCAGACATTTAAATTTGTTGTAATAAATTGTGCGATCAACAAGCGGCCATCGAAAATAAGAGCTGCAACAACAAAGCGTAACCGACCAACGACATCTGAAGTGCGACAGGGATCGAGAGACATTGCGGCAGAAATGATTGCAGTTCATAAGACCGACTTGCCTGCTGAATATATGCGTGTAATGGCTTCCTTAAGGCCAAAACCAAAGTCAACCAGAAGGGGGGCCAACGAAGGGGTCCAATCTGCAGCATGATCAAAAATCATACGGCCGACAGTGGAAGTCAAGAAAGGCAAAAGCCGCTCTCCGATGGCCAACATCATGATGATGATGATGAGGTTGTCAACGTGGCCATAACCCAGGATCATCTCGAATGGCAAACTGAATTGTCAGGCAGCGTTAGGGATTGAGTTTCGTTTTTTTGAAAGCCATCGGATTAAAGAAGAATAGAAATAGGATCAGCAAGAAATTGGGTAAAATGGTAATTAATAATGACTCCTTAAAACAGAGTGGATTTTGAACACAAAAAATTACCATATTTCCCTATTGAGTTTGAAAAGACTTTTTAATGAACTGAAATCTTTATTATAATTTTAAAATATTATATATAATAATATTTCGGAAAATATATATTTTTTTATCTAGCTAACTTTGCAAGCAAGAAAATTATTAAATGCCCATTCCAACTTTTCTTAGAACTTTTCAAGTGCAAAAACTCGTACCCTTATTTGGCAAGTGGCTAACGCCAATTAGACAGCAGCAACTTAATCCAACGCCTTATAGCTGCAAATTCCATCTGCCATAATAATTTCCCAGAAGCCAACTACACCCTTCAGAGCATCTTTGAGTATAGGGTATAAATATGAGTATAACTGGCGAGACCTGAGCTGCCTCGCAAATTGTTTTGTCACTCGAAGAACTTAGCTTTTTCTTAGGCTATCATTAAAATGATGAAATGCTTTGGCTTACACTTAGGCATAGCCAAGTAGGACCAGAAGTTGTTGCGATAAAGGCGAGCGGAGGTGCCAGAGACAAACAAAGTAATCCAATAATTTTTAATTAAAACTCAACACTCGGGGCAAACAATTTTTTCCAGATAAACTGTCATTATGCGCCGTCAATTAATTTCTACCCCCTCCCTCCGTTTAATGATCATCATCAAACAGGCGGAGTAGCGCAGCAACAAAAACAATGAGGGAGCAGCGCCAAGAACAACAATAAAAACAAGTTGACGACGACACTAAATGAATATTGATAAATGGGGCGGTGCTCCAGAAAAGTGGGCGTCGGTGTGTGAAGTCAAAAAAAGAATAAAACGAAAAGGAACGAGAAGTATAGAAGTTGGCAAGTGGAAACCAATTGCAAGTTAGACAACTTCACTTGCCTTTGGCATAAAGGTTTGCTTTGACAATTAATAATTTTCTTAACCATGGGAAGATCTTGTCGGGACCATCGCATGCTTTACTAAAAGTTCTGAATGAAGATCAATTGGAGATTTCCTGAAATACATTTCTTTCCTTATTATACGCGTTACTCGTAGAGTAAAAGGGTATATTGGGTACTTAAAGAAATGTAGAAGAAATTTTGTAAATCGGACCATTCTTTAAAAAGTTATGCGCGATCAAAGTTTCATATCTCCATCTCCCTCGCACTCCCTTTGGCTGAGTAACGGGTATCTGATAGTCGGGGCACCCGACTATAACGTTCTCTCTTGTTTTCGGTCTTCACTCACCGCACCACATGGTCACACTCCAGATCCCCCCGCATTAAAACCTTTCAACACGCGCCAAATGTCATAATAAATTGTAACGAACAAAGCGAAGGGATACCGATAGTACTATATAACCAGAAGAAATACGTAATCGAGGGGCCAGAAACACCCTCGCACGCGGTTCCCTCCGTCGCTCCTTTGTGGATCTCTCGCGGGAATGACAAAGCACTTTCGATGGATGTTACACAATAAACAATAAAGGCAATCGCGATAAGGATCGGACCGAGTCAAGGTTAATGCCACGCCACTCGAGAAATTAAGGGCAGCCTAAACGGAGCGTTTAGTCGGGATCGGCATATAGGGAGTGGGAGTACGGGTCCGACTGCGAGTAGGTAACAAAAGGACTTTTGGGTAGGGTTATTATAACATAGGAATGGTATAGGGGCTGGGAAGCGTGCCAAAAGTGCGTTGGTCAAACAGGATGCATTGTGTCCGCGAAATGGGGGATGATATCTGGAGACCGGGAGAGTGAAAGAATGATGACCGCAGAGTTCGGATGATCGGGTCCAGACATCGAGTGCTATTTGGACGCCTACCCAAAGTTGGGCAGTTGGTTTGAGCCGAATTTTTCCCCAGAATGCGAGACAAAAACGCATCATAAATCACTGGGATGCATAGAATGCATAGATAGATACAAACTGCCATCAGTATTTGCACCTGGAAGCGTTTTGTGGGAGACCCAGAACTCTGCAGGGCAGGTCATAGTTCATCCGCTGCGACGATCCTACGGCAGTTCAACTAAATTACTCAACAGTCGCCCTTTCGATGGCTGCTGTTCTTTGATTTGCTCGCTCTTCTTGCACGCTCCATTTGACAATGGCTTTTTGTCTCGCGCTGAATGAAACAATTTCGAAAAATTGTAAATAGACTTGATGACTTTATTTAATTTTTATTGCATTCAGCCAGCGCATTTCGCCCGGCCTTTGTTCAATTTCGAGTATTGTCCGATGAGGATGGTTAAACAAAATCTTTAGATTGTGGTAGCTGCTCGAACGCCTGCAATTTTCAGGGGCTAAAATTGATGGGGAAATAGGATATTGCATCTGATGTTTTCATTGTGAGGTTGAACACATTTTCCATAGTGGTGAACTCCAAAGATATACCTTCATACCTTAAACGGAAGTCTGGTAAAGCCATAAAATAATTTTATTATAGGTATTTATTAAAATATATAAGCGAACTCTTTCAAGTCTATATAATACTTGCTATAGCAAGCATTATAATGTTTTAATTCAATGTAACAATTTTATATATACTGCTAGATAAATATTTAACTTTAAAACTTGTTCTATTTTTAAACTTTTATTTTAGACAATTCTCAGAACTTGTAAACCTACTCTTCAAAAATACGCTCAAACTAAATCGACTTTTCTGAAAATATTTCAATAATTTCATTTTGTTCATTTTTATAAGTGTACCATAAAATATTACAGTTGCATCAATCGATTGCTCCCAGTTTCTTTTTATTGAATATAATGTCACGATTGTAAACTACAGGAAATTAAGCAACAGAAGACTTCCGAATAAAAGCGCTACTTCCTGGGCCGTTGAGAGACTTATAAGAGCTTCGAACGCCGGCCGCACTTGACAATTAAAAACGCAAATTTTTTGCCATTGTCTTAATTTAAATAAATTAAATTTTATGACACTTGCAGTTGCAAGTGCAGTTTGCGGCTTTAATTGGCTTCATGTCGGCCGACACGAGATGAGAACGACCCCCTCCCGCTCTAAATAAGTAATCAAGTGGTGAGAATCCCCTGATCGGACTCGGTTGACAGGCAAAACACCCACCAAAGGCGATTTGCATGGTGCCCCGCTGTACAAGAAAATACAATTAACATTGGGTTTAATGTGCATTTAATGAGAAATAAAAATGCTGTCCGTTCGGATTGCGTGCGAGATCTCTTTCTGTGCTCTTCATCATTGTAAGATTGTAGATTGCAGATTCTAGCCCGATTTTATGTCTTTGCATGGACGGTGTCTATATCTAATGTACACGATTCTGGGCAGCAAATGATATTTACTAATTAGTTATATGTGTTATAATTTTCCACCTACCCACTGACCATGGCCAAAAGCTCCTTTCCTTGTGTGTCTCTGTTGATTATCGCAATCATAAAATGTATATTTGTTCGCTTTGATGATGTTTTCTATTAACGCGATCCGCTGGGCCCCAGGGGATTGGCTTTTACATTGTTATTTAATAAGATTTTGATAGTTCTTGGCATAATGCACTGACTCGATTTGTAGCTGCACAGTGGTTAAAGATATAAGAGTTATAGAGTTACAATTTTTCAAAACAATTAAGTTTTATAAATGGGAACTTGAACGAAATAATTGCGACTAATAATATTTTAGATCGATTTTAAAATCTTTGTAAAGGTAAAAAAATTATATAATGCTTTCAAAAATCGCTTATAAAATAAAATAAAGAATATTATAAAATCTATAGATAATTATAATACTTTATTACATATTTTTATTGAACCAAAAATTATGTTCGTTGTTTTCTAATTGAGAACCTTTAATATATTCCGGCATTACAGAACCAAGTTTAATTTCTTACCCTTCGAACCACTGTTCAAGTTTGAAGAATTTCCTCAAAGAGGCATGAAAACCCACCTGCATGATATTTCTGCAACCTGTAATAAAGTAGGTGTTGTGGCTACATGGTCCTCTTCTCCTCCAGCCGATATTAACATACCCAGCCAAGAGAGTCGAATGGGGAGTGGGTAGGTGGATCTTTCCTTACCGGATCCCGGTTCCCTGGGCAATCACAAGCTGAGCATCAGAGACATTCTGTGGCCACGAGCTTTAATGAGTCCCGGGCCGTAAATTAAATTCAAAAATAATATGGACTGGGCTGGGTTGAGGGCCCCTCCCCCCGTCCCGCCCACTTGACCGCCCACTCCGAGCGGGGCAATTGCATGATCGCATGCAAAGTGCCGGGAAGTTAACCATTTGCCCCGGAAAGGAAGGAAGGGGACGGCGCCACTTTTGCGCTTCGCAACCCACAGACACTTCGTTATAAAACAATTTAATTTCCAGAAGGAACAAACAAAGAAAATACATTACAAAAACACAAAAAATGAAAATTACCAGACAAACTGAAACCGAATTGCGCAAAAAGGCGAGCAAAATATTTACAAAACTAATTTTTAATTAATGACCAGCAGGAACGGGAAGTGGTTAACTTGCATGCTCGACCTTTTCACATAATTTACAAATTGGCTCCCTTTTGCATTGGCCGAATGCTAATAAGGCTTCTTTGTTTCTTTTTTGTGTCGACGGCAAATTAAAGTTGCATAATTTGTATTGGAGAACACCTGCTCGCGGTTATTGAGTTCTGGGTTTTCGGCATTCGATTGTGGTCTGCACTTGCATTCATTAAGTACACGCAAATGTAATAATTCCAAGTTCTTTGTATGATTTTAAGGTCAATATTATTAGCTATTGATTTGATTAGGGAGGGTTGGAATGGGCCATGCGGTTGTGACTCAGACTTTCAATTTACTGAATGGCTGGGAATTTTATAGTTTTTTTATTCACCACATGTACTTTACTTAAAGTCTTTAAAAATAGTTTTTGTTATTTAAAGTTTTTTTAAATAAGGGAAAATATAAATAAATATAAATAAAATATAAATAAAATATATAGCTAAATTTTAAATTTTGATAATTATCAACCTAAATTGTATTCCTTTAAAGCCCCAAATTAAAATAAATGTATCCCTTCTCAATAACTATTCTTCTTTTTAAGCTTTAATTTAAAAACTAGGAAAAGAATTGAAAACTGATTTATTTCCCAGCCGTAATTCTTTAGGTTTAACTAGTTGTAAAAGTAATTAAATCCAGGGAGATCTGAGTAGCTTTCTGCATATATCGAACCCTGAATGAATCATATTAATTTGTTAACCCGTTTAATGGCATTCCCCACCTACCCCCTAACGATTCCTAGTATTGGCCTTCTTTGAACACAAATAAAACAGGGTGTATCCATATATGCAGCAATGAAATAAAATGTCTAACTAAAAGTGTGTGGCAGAGGCAAGTTCCACAATGCATATTCATGGGCTCCGTGCTTCGCCGGCCTCCCCCTTTTCCCATTTTCCGGGCTGGAAATGCCAACTGTGTGCTGAACTGATAAATTAAGCAATTCCAACTAAAATGCAATGCATTGCAAATTTTCCTCTTTATTTTTTTGTAGTCGCAGCTCGCGACTAGAAAGTTGGAGAGTAAAAAAAGGAAAAAAAAAAGAGTCAGATGAAATTTATGCCTCATTCAGGTTAGTTTTGATGTCTTTGATGCCACTGCATGACAAGAAGACAGTCCCGCAAGAAGAGGAGCAGGTGTTAAGCTCGTCATATCGGGGATTTAAATGGCATAGAAGTGGAGTGCATTCTAGACGACCCATCACCTTAAAGCTATATTTCCGCCACATCTCGAGTCGGTAATTAAATGTGCTTTAATTTGTATAATTCAGTTGATTTAAGCATGTAGAACTTAGGCCCCAGACTTAGGTCCCGAATGAATATTCAAAATTTCGCGCAGCTTAGAAAGTTTCCTGGGAAATGCCAATTGGGGGTCTCGAACTCAGGCTCAGTTTCAGGTGCCCTCGAGGGGCCGAAAAGATTTATCGCAATCCATCTACAATGTTCGCTGTACGCGCTAATGGGGTTTACGAGCTCCAATTTTCTTATATGCAAATTAACGCTCTTCCAGCCGTTTTCTTTCGGAAGGAAATGGCTGGGCTGAGCCGCTGAATTCCTGTGAAATCGTCGTCGCTTGTCTCGTAATTACCAGCAATTTTCCATGAATTTATTAAAATTAAGGGCAAAGCAGGCAAAAGCCAGGCATAAGTGCCCAGGGCTAAAACATCTCGTACATCCCAACCCCATCCCACCCCATTCAAGGCCCAACACCAAACAGCAAAGACCAAAGCGCAACGCTACCCATTCCGTTTGATTCCATCTGACTACAAACAAACAGACCATAAATAGTATAAATTTCCACATGACACGCGATGATTATGCGCTTTCCATGCAAACAAGTGTCTGCGGAAGAGCGGCGGTACGAAAGTACCAGGGAGGTCGATGGGAGGGCATCTGCATCTGCTTTCAACATCATTTGCGTATATGTCGAGCTTCTGCCCTGCTAATGAGTACAGTGGGCTCTGGCATGAGAGGTACGTGCCTCTAGCAGAAATGTCAAATGTCTAAATTGAAAATATCAAGTACATCTGAAATTTCCGAATTCATGGTTAAAAAAAATGTGTTTATAAAATCATAACTAGATTAAAATCTAATCTTACTTCGGTTTTGATAAAAAAAAATAAAACTGAAAAGGGATTGTTAAAATTAGGCTTTAAAAAAAGACTTAAAAAAAACGACGTCAATGGATAAATTAATAAAATCGTTGTACCCCTCAATAAATAGTTTTTTTTTTAAAACAAATATAATTTGTTTTTTTTTTCTAATTAAAAGTTACCCTAATTAATTATACTGTTTTCTGAAAATGAAGTCATCTTCCCTTAAAAATAATTTGAATCTTATCCCTTTAAATTTATCGAACGCCCCCTGTACTTTCGACTTGCCAACTCACAGAGATAGTAAACAATTTTTAATTGCTCAAAGCTGGAGCGACAATGACAGCAAACGTCGTTCCTCTAAATCGCAGTGAATTCATTTTGTTTTGTCGGCTTCCCATTGATAGTGTGTGGGTACTTGAAGTGACCCGGGTCCCGGGTGGCCCCTGCCTGAAAACCCCGTGGAACCTCGTTTCATGCGGCTCATCTGCATGTTGATATCTTGGTCATGAGATCGAATCGGTCCAGTTGCCGTACTGCGGGTGTCTGGTTCTTATTAGCTCTGCACGCGCTTCCCTCCCAGTTGAATTCCATGAATTAATTTCAGTTTTGCATGTTGTTATTTATTAAAATTTCAGAACGCCTTTGCCCGTCTCAGACATTTGCGATTCTTCGTGATGCCCTTTCATATGCGCCGCTGAGCTAATTTCAGAAACAAATTCCTTCCCTTGTGATTGATATCTTTGAGATATTTTCTGTGTTTTTGAGGAACACAAAAATAAATACACAGAAGAAAAAAGCTACTCAAGTAAAAGATATTTGTAATTATTTTGTATGATAATAGTTTTTATTTCATTGTGAGTTTTTCTTTTGCCTTTTTGTAGTTATACATTTAAAAATTCTAGTGTTTTCATGCTTTACATTTGTAAATGTTTTCTTGTTTCTTTTTCATAAATTCAATTGGTTTTTACACATAAATACGTAGGATTTAAATTAATGTTTTTTGTGTTAGTTTACTTGCCCATAACATTCAAAGTACAGCTAAATTATGTTTATATTGTTTTTCTTTGTTTTTTTCTTTTTCTTTTAATTAAAATTAAAATCATTCAAATTGATTATCACAGTATTCACGCGAAAAATAAATATGCTTAAAAACTAATCTAAGTTTTCTTTTGATGTGGATAGTGTTTAAGTTTATAGCTATTCGCTAGGAATTCATTATGTTGACTTTGAAAATTGTGCAGAGACTGTACTTAAATATTAGTAATACACAAACGTCACATGAACTCATAAAGAAATCGAATTTACTTGCCTGTCGAGGCAAAAAATACAATTTTCTTATGATCGGCAAAATATTGGTGATTAAGTGAACTTCGTTTACCAGTTCACTTGAACAGCAATATTTTGGGGTGTCTTTTCAATAGAGTTACTTTAAAATAAATACCATTAATAGTTAACATAAGCAAACCCCATTTTGTGTAGGAGCTGATACCTATCCGAAGTACAGAATTATGCTAGTATTTGATGTGTTTGCGACTTTGAACCTGCAAGATAATAAGCAAAGGAAGAGATAACGTTAGTAAAGTTAAATTAATAGTTGTGAAATAACTATAGTTCTATAAATAAAATAAATAATTTTTTTTTATTTTTAATTATTTATCAAAAATACATATTTTTTCATTTAAAATTAACTTTGATAAATAACATTTAAAAATAATATTATAAAAGAGAATTTACACACCTGCTGTTGCTAAGCTTCCTTAGATTTCTCCCGCACATTGCACTGTCTTTGTCCCTAAAAGTGACCTCACGACGGCCCCGATTCCGATCCCTTAGTGCATCATATAGGACGACTCATCGTCATCGGCGCCCGTGGGGCTGTCCAGCGAGGGATTGATGCGCTTCTCCTTCTGCCGGCGGTTGCAGAACCACACGCGCACCACCTCCTTCTCCATGCCCAGGCGGTCGGCCAGCTGGGTGATCTCCTCGGAGGTCGGCTTCTGGTTGGCCAGGAAGGCCTTCTCCAGGGCGCCCCGGATGGTGGTCTCGATGGAGGTGCGCTTCTTGCGGCGGCGTCCAATGATCTCGGGGGTGCTGACGGTGGCCTGCAGGGCGGCCGGATCGAAGACGCCGCCGGTGGCCTGGATGGTGCGATCGGCATCGTCCAGCCACTTCTGCAGCAGCGGCTTCAGCTTGCACATGTTCTTGAAGCTCAGGTTGAGGGCCTCGAAGCGCGAGATGGTGGTCTGCGAGAAGTCGTTGCCGTACAGCTTGCCCATGGCCAGGCCCACGTCGCCCTGGGTGAAGCCCAGCTTGATGCGGCGCTGCTTGAAGGTCTTGGCGAACTGCTCGAGTTCCTCCAGGTCGGTGGTTTCCTCGGGCGAAGGTTCACCCGCCGCCCGGGCGGCCGCGGCACTGGCCACCGTCTTGGGCTGCGGCGTGGTGGTGCCCGGTGTGGTGGTGGCCATCTGGGTGCCACTGGTGGGTGTGCTCGGCGTCAGCATGCCACTCAGCTTCAGGCTGGCCGCCGAACTGGGCGGCGTGATCTGCAGTGGGTGGTGGTGCTGCTGCTGGTGGTGGCTATGGTGGTGCAGCTGCTGGGGCGAACTGGCCGGACTGCGGATCGCAATGGGACTGCGTATCGAATGGGGAGTCGAGCTGCGCGGCTGCTGCACTGGCATCTTGTGGTTCAGCTGCAGCGGCTCATCCTGCTGGATCTGCTGCCTCTGCTGCTGCTTCTGCAGCGCCTGCAGCTGCTGGGTGGCCTGACCCAAGGCCTGCAGTTGGCTCTGCATCAGGAACTGGGCAGCGGCCACCTGGGTGGTCAGTGCCGGATCATCCTGCTGCATCCCCAGGGATCCACTCCTCAGCAGCTCCATGTAGCTGTTGAACTGCTGCGTCAAAGCCACCTGGCGTTGCTGCAGCAACTGCTGGAACTGGGCGAAGTCCTGCGGCGACAGGGAGCCCGTCAGCAGGGGATTGCCCATGCCCAGGCCGGCGGCAGCCAGTTGAGCCTGTGGCGAGGACATGCCCGGCATGGCCAGCATGGGTGAAATCTGGGAGGCCATGGCGGCGGCTGCTGCTGCAGCTGCGGCTGCCATCGAATTGGGTGTGGTGGAGCCACCACCCACCGGGGAGTTGGCCAGAACCGGCGAGATCATGGGCGGCGCCACTGGCGAGGGCACCGAAATCACCGGAACCGGCGAAGCATGGGCCGATTTAACCGAGGTCGCCGGCGACTGGGTGCTGTGACGACTATTGTCGCTGGTCAAGTTCAGGGCGCCGCCATTGGCATCCTCGTAGTCCTCCTCCTGCTTGAACTGGTGGTGGTGGTTCAGGTGGTGGTTCAGATGGTGGTGGTGGTGAGCCGGGTGGGGCTGCAGTTGGGACATCAGCTGGCGCTTGGCCTGCTGGTGGGTCAGGGAAAGGGCAGGACTCAACGGGGAGCGGCAGCGATCGCTCGAGGTGCCAACACTCGAGTTATTATCATCGCAATCGGAAGCTGTAAAACAGAGAGAGGGGAAATTATGGGTTAGGAAAATTAAATATAAAATACTAAAAGGTGGAAAAATATGATACAGAAGTCTATTTTGCAATCAAGCCGAGAAAGAGGCGTAACCAACTGACCAAATCCCAGGGAAAATGTATTTTCCCATCCACTCAGGCTATGCAAAAATAAGGACCTCTAGCCCCCTGACCATTTCCCATTCGAATGTCCTTTTGCATAAATTTAGCATAGGCCACACGAGCGTTTTGTATAATTTTCGTTCAATTTCATAGTCCGTTGGTTTTCGGTTTCGAGTGAAAGCCTTTCTCGTGACCACCCACCCATCAGCCAGTGGTTTTATTATGCGAAAATGCCGTCAGCCTCTCCTTTCACCCCCTTCGAGCCACTCGGTCCATAGTTTACATAGTTCCACCTTGACATCAAATGGAATTCTCATGTTTTCTTTTCATTTTGGCTGACGCTTTTAGCTGCTTTTAAGTGGCATTTTAGCATTTCAAATGCCTGGCCAAGCGATTTGTATAAATTTGCTATTTGTATGCATTTTATTTGCACAACAAAGGGGGTGGGGAGGGTTTCGGGCAGAGGCCAATTGATTTGCAATAATATTTAAATACAAGACGAGTTCATTTTTGAGCTACGACTAAGACTTCCTCCCTCATAAATGGCAATCAAAGGAGTTAAACCCTTTGAAGTGGCCCCTGGTCTGGGATCCCGAATCTCACATTCTCACATATCCCTTCCACATTCCCATTCCTATTCCCATTCCCATTCCCCCCAACCAATTTCCACATCCTGTCCACTGCAGCCAATTTTTGCATATGTTTGCCTGGGCTACTTTATGACTTGTGTTCGCCTCCTGATGCTCGATTCCCAATCCTCGATCCCCCATTCCCCACTAACCATGGTTGGATGCTACGTGAATTTGATGACTTATTCGCCCAAGTGGGCGACCCACCGACCGACCACATGGTCATCCTTTTTACATATGCGACCGAACCCTGGCCAGGAACGATTTTTTCTCTCCTCCTCGGACGGGCTACGTGCGTCCATTTGGTATTCAGATGATGTGCAAATTCGATTTGTATGTGTTGTGTGAATGGCTATCGACATGGGCGGCGGTGGATGCCTTTATGAAAGGGGTTTTAGGAAATATAAGGTAATTAGGTTTCTAATCTGGCAACAATTTCGATATTTATTCAATGTAAGTCATTTATATTCTAATGGAAAAAGTTTAAGATCCAAAAAAGGTTCTTAAATGTAAATTTCTGTTAGAAATATTTTAATTATTTCATAATAGAATTTATAGAGATATAAGTAATAGATATAAGAAACCATTAGATATTATATGAAACCCCCCTTTCAGCACGCTCCTGTTCCATTTAGCACAACCAATAAAAAATAAGCCAAATGGTCAGTTTGACTGCACATTGAGCTACCCCAAAAGCGCTCCCACATACGGCGGCTGGCATAACGGAATAATTTTTGCATAAAATATATGTAAATATATATATTTTCATGTTCGTGAAAGAAATCACAGCAACTGTGTCCAGTCCCACACACACACACACACAGCCCCATTCGACCAGACAGCCTCCCTCACACATATTCGAATTCAAATCAAGCGAAATGCTGTCAATAATGTGGTAAAAAAAGAGGGGGCCAGAAAAGGTTGAAGTTGGTTTTTGTTCGGACCGTGACTAACGAAGTCCATGAAATTTGAAAAGTGTGAATTGCAAATTGAACGCAGCCTTCTTCGAGGAACGAGTTATGAATAATAATCGAAGGTTTTATGAATCTATCAAAAATTTATAGTGCACCCAAGGACCGACATTTACAATGGTTCTCCTCGCACTTCGGTTTTCGCTTTTCGGTTTAGGGAACAATTAGGGGGAATTGACAGACCCAATTGTCACCTCAGAAACTACTTAAGAAGCTGTTAAGTCGAAACACCCATTTAATAAGACATCAAAATCAACTTAAAGACGCCCTCCCCTCCCTTTTCTCGGTTAAATCACAGCCGAAAGGGGTGTGACAAAAGTTTTGACAGGCCATTGTGTGAGGAGGGGATATCCTCCCTAGGAAAGAAAGAACACACCAACCGACCAACCCTAACCCAAAACCCGATATATATACCCTATATATACGGGGCCTAGCGCGTGGCTGTCGCAGGCAAGGGTTGATATTTTGATATTCCCTTCGGTTTATTGTCTTTTTGTCGAACCGAAAACATGCGAGTGATTTAGTGAAACCGAGAATGCCCCCAAGCAGATGTTCCAGACCAGAAATATGTATACACATATATCCCTATGAAGTGGACAAATCTCGTAAATCGTTTTCGGACAACAGCTGATGCTCTGAGATGGGGAAAATACAAAAACGCACTTACCATTCGATTGAAGTGGCGACGGCGAACGCGACAGACGACTGATATCTGAAAGGAGAGAAAAGGGAAAACAAAAATTTTAGTCTGGCTAAATTGAGACCACTTAAAGCTAAAAGTAAAATAACACACGTCGCAAACATAAAATGGAAAATACAACAATTTCCTAGAAGCAAACGCTCAAGTTTACGATACACCCAAAATCGATATCGATATACATTCTAAGCCAGGACTGACCAAATGGCCGCTAGTCCGGAGTCCAGACATCGACACCGTTGCCTATAAAAGGATATTTTTATGGACCTTCCTCGAGGGGCAGTCGGAATGGAGCTCGAATGGAGTTCAAGGAACACCTGGTCCGTGTACGATTTGAATTTTCGAGTTGGGAACGAGAACGGACAGCATTTGTGTTGCATTTTTATGTCTGTAGAAATTGAATTTTGTTTGGTCTCGCTGGCTAATTTACGAGTGCAGCGAGGTGACCTCTCTGAAATGCATTAGAAACTGAATGCTCTTATTCTTTGGGTGTAGTATGACACTTGGGGACTAGCAAATTTCAAGGTTTCCATTAGCTGATTAAATTTCTTTGAGATTAGGTTACTAAATGTTAACTGTAGGTGAGATAAATATTATTAAATAAATTTGAATATGTTTAATATTATTTTAAAATATTCCTTGTATTTTATCCTTTAAATAATGCCTTTTAAAATTTCTGAATGACTTTCTTTTAGCAGTTATACTGACCTCCTTTCGATTTCGCTACCTAAGATCCTATTCCCAGTGAATCAGTTTATCTGAAATGGATTTCTTCCCTCTTGCCACCACAATCTTCCCTCACTTCTGGCACACTTCTGTCGCCCCTTTTGGCCACGCCTTTGGCCCGCTAATTAAGCGGCACAACTGCTGCCAGTTCAAGTGGTGCATGTGGCATATGTGCGGATCCAGAATATACATTCACACATCTAGTATATCGGTTCGGGTTAGGTAAATGAAAATTTTACAAAAACCCGGCGTTAAAATGCCACATAAATTATGTAACTTGGGGGGTGGGGAGGAAAGGGAAATTCAACACCCTCGCGCGTGTCCAGCACGAGTGAAATGAGCAGCATTGGCAATCGTTTTTGAGAATTTTACAGTTTTTGGCAGAGAAATTGCGAAAACCACAGGCGGCCACCCCCAAATAAATAAAATTTTAGAGAATCGCCCAGCGGGGGTGGCGGTTTATGATGAGGATGATGGTCGAAGAGCCGAAGGGGGATACATTGGGCATTGGTGGCGCACACAATTAGTCAATGACCTCGACAGTTGGCTGGCTGGGGGTGGCTGGGCTAAGACCAACACACAGGCAGGCAGTCCAGGCGACCATATATGCTATATGGTCATCACGTGCGCAGACTGAGACTGACTATCGATTGAGTCGTCGTCGTTGGCGGCGGCGGAAGCTGCGTGTCTTGAACTCTTGACCCCTCTGCATCGGTGGGTTGATGGAACCCCCGAAAAGTAGCCGAAAAAATAACATAAATAAATAAAATAAAATATAATAGAATGAGGGGAAAGCAAACATAATGTGCGTGCTCTTTGGCCCTTTGTCTCTGCCTGTATATTCGTAGCAAAACAAAACTAGCAAAATCGCAAAGAGAGAAAGCTTCAAGTGCGGCGAAATGAAAGCTTGATTAGAGGATGCGAGAGAGTGCGAAAACAATTAAGGAGAGTCTCCTTTTGTTCTCAAGAGCAGTTTCCTCTTGAAGTTTCTTAAACACTAATCTTACTTCTTTAAGCAAATAATTATTTTACATTCAAATTCCTGCTAAATTGTAGTCTTAGAATATTATAAGTAATGCTAATTAAATATGCAACTATCCTTTGTAATCTTTTTTAAACAATTCAACTAGGCTTTTAGTTTTAATTAGTTAACAACATTTGTTTAACACTTAACCTGCATTATAAAACAGTATTTGCTGCATTTTCCAACGACTTCCACCTTGATAATTGTAAATCTTAATCGATACTTCATTTATTTCCTTCGGATTCCTAGAATTACCCATTAAAAGTTGAGCCAGCGGATACACGCCCTCTTTCTTGATCGGCTTTTATAGCGGCGATAGGTGATAACGCGATATAGTAGAGCAACAACAAAATAAAAAAATTTCAAAAGACTGCATGAGCTCATGGACAATGACTAAAAATAATGTTATTATTCAAGTTGGACATTGTCGTCAATTGGCGTGGCCGTAATCGGCCAAATATATTAATTTAAAACTGATTGGCGAACGAACGAACCAGTATTTTCTGTGGGCTCCGATTAATTTATTAAAATCACCAAAATGTGACGATACTTGTTTGCTTTGAGGGGCGGACTTCTTGGAATCTTTGAGTATTGTGCAGGTGTGCAAAACGTTACTTCGGTTTTGGTTTTGGCGATAAGCGGGTGCGATAAGCAAATCGTAGTGTATAAGGTAAGTAAACCCTTACGGGAATATCATGAGACATATATTAGCTATCGTTAGTTCTTGAGATTAGAGCAGCCATTTGCGTCACGTGCTCGACGCGGGGCACCGAAGTACTTCTGCACGAAGTAAGTGGAAATTTGTATAACGTAAAAAAATCCCCCATTTTATCACCCTTCGTCTATCTCATTAAAATGTTCCATAGTCACCTGCTTATCTGGCGACTTGTATGCGCCACTTAAACACCGAGCTACTCACTTTCCGTTCGTCAGTTTTACATAATCAATCATAGCCCATTCCAAGCCCGTACCACTTGGTACACCTCAAGTATGGCTCATCGGAATTATTACGCATATTCCGTAGGCCGCACTCGATGATACTTCCTTTTACAATATTTGTCATCGAAATGCGCTTTTTTATTGCCCCGCATTTGCTGCGCTTCGGAAACGATAATTGATAAGGTAACAAATTAAAAGTATTGTTTACAACGGCCGAGCGGTTCCATTGAGTGCCCATCGCCCCAAGTAGTATCGGTACCCCTCGCCCGAACCGTACCTATTTACATGGTCATATTTGTGGGCTGGTTGTGCAAGAAATGCGTCTTTAATAAATATTTTTATGGTCCGGCATTTGTAATACTCATTTGTTAGTTTGTGGTTCTGTAGCGTAGCCTGGCACCGGCGGGGATTTTGAGACCCGTCTTTAAGTGGGTCGCTGGGAGTTAATATTTATGGCGGAGACACCTGTGCCGGTGTTTATTTTCAATAAGCAGATTGCAGTTTTCTTTGTTCTAGGTGTTGTTGGGTATTGAGACTTGGGTTTTTCGTTAGTGCAGAGCACCTGACTCAGTGCTCATGGTAATTTTCACGAGGTCTGGCTTAGTAATTCAGTGGTGAAAGGCAGACTTTGCACAAGCGTTTTTGGGGAAATCGCAAGTGGGTTGTTATTAGTTGGGGTTTTATCGAAACACATGAGGTGTGAGAAAGTTGTTATTAGGGATATTATTGGATTTATTGATTTATCACCTGATTCTGCTTTTCATTATTATAATATTCTTATGATATTTTGCCTGATTGAAGTCATTATTTCAAAACTGTAAATATGACCACTAAAAAAAACCGAGTATATTTTTAAAAGCCGTAAAGTATTTTTGTCAGAGCTTTTATATTTGAACGTCTTTGCCTTAAATGACATAAAATCCTGACAACTCAATATATAGTACTAGCAATTAAGCTTTTTTATATCAAGTGTTGGAAGCCTAATATTCAAATTTTTTTTAAATTCATACTGTGAATACAAAGAAGTAATTATGCAAGAATGTTTATAAGTGATATTACTAGTCTTAAAAGCTTTATTTTGCTACTTAAAGGATTTAATAAATTGTAAAATGTATTTGAAAATCTTCAAAACCTTGTTAGATTTGTTTTAGCTGTTCAATGGGCTTCAACTTACATCGATTCTGCATTATGTGAACGGCGGCCTCGCGGGCGCTGGTCGGTGTGGATTTGAGCAAATCGCGCTTCAAGGAGTTGTTATTATCCTCGGGACTAGCGGTGTGCCAACGTAGCTCCGACATAACCATTTTCACAACTCAAAGGTGCAGATGCAAATGTTTATATGCGATATGTTCAATGTTCAATGAGCACTGTAAATTCACTTTAGCACTGGGTTCTGATCTGATCTGATTGTTTGTTATTTGGTGTTTGATGTTTGGTTATTTGTTTGTTGAATATTTCTTCTGTTTTCTTTTTTTGGAAGCGCCGCTTTCGTGTGGACGCGTTCGTGTCTCGTGTGAAACTGACAACAGAGAAGCGGTCGCAGCGGCAGGATAGCTCTCTGCGAACTAACGGATAATCGCTCTAGGCCTGAATGTTTGGGTTCCGTTCCGATGATGATGATATGATGGCGATGATGATGGTCTGTGTCTGCTCTCTCTTTCTCGCTCTCTCTGCGAGCGCTCTTTCCCTCCCTCTCTATCGCCCTCTCTTTGCCGGCGTTTGGGATTTTGAGTTGAAAACTGGTGTGTTTGTTGCACCCCTAAAAAAGCGTTAAGGGTTGATTTGTCCTTTTTTTTAGCCCAGACACACAGAAACACACACACTAATACACGGGGGGTAAAAAACCGACTGGGGAAATGGTGGCGTATACGTGATAAAAAACGCGATGTAGCGCTCCACACGTTTAACTGGTTCCACTTTTGCGCGTCGACTGCAGTTGAATTGGAACTTGGGGCACAAGGCAGAATCGCTGGCGGAAGAGAGCGAGATGGAGAGAGCGAGCCCCAAAGCTCTCCATCGCTCGCTCTCTCTCCCTCTCTCTCTCGCTGGCATTAGAAATGCGTTCCACACACACACACAGTCAGAATCCAATTGGAGTGGAGAGGAGAAGTTCTTGGGCTCTCTCGAATGCGAGTGAATTGTAAACTAACACACACATTTTATGCGCTTTAAAATGTGGTGTGAGAGTGTGTGAGTGGGGGGCTGCCTCGTTTGTGGTTCGCTCGTGGGCTCCATTGTTGTACTTGTGTGTGTGTGTGTGCGAGATGCGTGCGCTTGTTTGAGGCGTGGCTTAAAATTTAAATTTGGCTTTCAAATGGCAATGGATTTTTTATACGGGCCCCCCCTCGCTCTTTGAAGCTGTATGTGTGTATGCATATTATTTTATGATTGGCGAGTCAAAAATGCTGCTTGAGAGTGTGTGTGTTTGCTTGTGAGCTATGTAAAAATATTTTAAAGCTGCGTCGACGTCGACTGCAGCACAGTCACCCCTCCCCCCCCCCCCCCTTTTCCACGTTCAACGAAAAAAAAACCTTACTTTATATTTGCAGCATTGTCGTCTTCTGATTTCGCTCTTTGTTCTGGCTCCCGTTGCCTCTCCGCTTTCGCAATTTTATTTGCCATTCATGTATGCACACATGTGCGGAGCTCCCCTACTCCCGAAAAAAAGAAGACCACCACCTCCACCCACCCACTTCCCCTCGGAAAGTTGGCATCTCCTTTTTTGAGCTTGCCACCCACTTGGCAGAATTTTCTTTTCCTTTGGTTTTCTTTGCTTTTGTTTCTCGCCCATGGCGAATTTTCCTTTTCTCCGCTTTTTATTATTTTTATGATTTGTTTTGGTTTTGTATTTACTTCGGAAGGAAACGACATTTATGGTGATAAATATTTCAGAATTGAAAGGAAAACCAAATATAATAAAAGAAATTAACATTTAAACCATAAAGTTATTTCGATGGAGTTTTAAAGAAAAACATAATTAATTATAATTAATCTTTAAATTAAATTTTCCCACTTTTATAAATATATAAACATACATATAATAAATCCAAACATTTCCGTGACCTGGTAAATCGTACACAGAGGTTCATTTCCATGAATTTCTTTTTATGCATATTAAAAACAAAATGTTTTTTTTTATATTCCTAAGAACTGTGAAGACAAACGAATTATAATGAAAAAGTCAAATTTTCAAGGCGACAGTAACGAAATCTTTCCCATATAAAAAACTAGCCCAACTACCTGACCAATGCACAATGTACACATATATTTTTTATGCGTATATCGCTTTGTTATGGAAAAAAATCATAAAAAATTGTTACAAAGTCATAAAAAGTCAAAAATTACAAACAGGTAACAAGAATATATGTGAGGGAGAGGGAGGTCGAGTCGGAGGAATCAGTGACTAGGTCCTGACAAGCGTTTAACGCTTCCATCAATGATAGCCACCTAGGGTTCCGTTCGGTTCGGTTTAGTTTTCCTACGGTCCGAAGGATTTCGCGCTGCTAGCCATCTTTTTTACGACGCAATCTGGCTCAATTTCCACGTAAATCATAAAAAACATTCGATACGTTTGGTATCTCAGGATACCGAGTCATTCGAGTCAGTTGGGCAGTCAGAAAGTCGGTTTGTTGGCCAGCATCCTGGGTCTACATGTTAATTAGCCCAAGAGGCATTGGTCCACTTCGACTACTGGTTATCCGCTCTCGCACGTTCGCAAAGATCTGTTAAAAAAAGGATTTCTGGGATGCCCTACAGGGTATTGTGGGCATTTTGGGCGCAACTAAATTGTGAAAAAATAAACTGTATCTAATTAAATGTGTCTGTAAAAGCATTGGTAGAAGGAAATCCTTAAATTAACTGTCTTCAAATTATTAAATAAGTAAATATGATATATGCTTAATAGTTAAATGGTTTGGTAATTTTCATGATATAGCAAGAAGTCGTAGAAGGTATTGTTGGTTTAATACTGAGCACATTCCACAAATATGCCAGGGTATCAAATACTCCATACAACTCCCTTTAATTTAGCTGCTTTTGACTTGCTGACCGTTTGACTTTTTTATTTGCGTGAACTCGAACTGATGCTATGTGGCCTACTGTGCGTGTCCATAAAAAATATCAAAACTATTTGTCGGCTCGCCCTCTATCTCCCTCTATTTTCCGGCATTCCCGCCTTCCCCTCCTTGCGTCCTTGCGGCCCATCGTAAAAGAAAATTCGTTGCCGAGAATTACTTAAGTCAATGTAGGCAAAGATCATAAAAAAGGCAAAAAGTCCAGAAGAGTTGAACCTGGCAAACAACATTTTTATTGGGGCAGCCGGAAAATATTAAAAAGAAAATGGAAAGGGAATTTTCCGTACCCATTCGGAGGGTACTTGGTAAATTGTTTGAGAAAATAATGAAAAGTGAAATGTCTAATGAAGTCGTAAAGTGTTTTCGACCAGCAAACATGTTGGCATGTGTTTGTATTTTAGTGAGATCTCCCTTTTTGGGGCTTGTTCTTGTGGGTTTACTGATTTTTAGATTTTAGTGCATTGATTAATGGGAAAAGGAAACTGAATTTAGAGTAAAAAGAAAGTTTATATATATTTGTGTAGTCCCACTACACAATTTAATGGAGCTGGTTTAAGAGGAGAATTCTCGCGTTGTATTCGTTTCTAGAATTCCAAAATTAACAAGAACCTATGAGTAAAAATGTTTTAAATATTGTGTTATACTTAAATTTCCCCACTTTACCATTAAATTATTTTTCATGATTCAGAATTCACTACTAAAATTAATTGTGCACACATTTTCGAAAGTCATCTGCCCTTGAAGATTATATTTTTGCACCCTTTCAGCAACTATAAATTTTGAGTAGAAAACTCACCCCCAGTTCAGCTAGAGTGTGTGCGTTAATTAAATTTGTCCCTCATTCTAATCAGCAGCTTAGCATCTCTTAAAATCCGCTCACAATTTTGCTGGAAATTATAGGAAATTTGAACTCGAACAACTTGGGGATGGACCGAAGAGGGTAGCTCTTCCAAAAATGAGGAGGGAAAAGGAAAAGCTGCTGCAGCCTGTCCTTGGCTGAAAAATATTCATGATCCTTGGCAAGGCATTCCCCTAAGGTTTTTTACATATCTCCGATGGCAACTTCAGTTCAGACTTTGTCTTTGTTTTGGGTAACATGATGAAGCACCGAATCATCGATGTTGAGGATGACATTCAATGACATTTCTTGATTCTTATTTATGTTCTTATAGAAAATGTAGGTCTGTTTTTTTTTGGGTAGAAAAGAACAGAAATCAATTGCGTTGTCTGCCTACCTCGATAAGGAAATATTTCTTAAAAAACACACGATAGAGCGAGGCTAAACAATGGAATAGCAAAGAACATGCTACGGTACTTTGCTGGCATTTGACACCCCAAAATGTAAGGAAACACATCGGCAGGACCCTCAGGTAGTGAGCGTAGAGTCCTGAGATATGCATATGCGAGGCGTTTACCTACCCCCAACTGCAGTTTTTTCCGCTTTTTTATGCAATTTTTAGCATGAAAATTTGAGTTTCCTTCTGTTTGCCCAGGGGTAGTTAGGGAACTTTCTCTACGTTTCGTTTTTTCGGGAGTTTTATAGCGAGTTTCCTTAATTGCGTTCTTTCTTTTCCTTGCTATTTTGAGTATACCTAGATTGTGGTTGTTAACGGTTTTTGATTTATTTTGCGCCTTTTCTCCAAAAAAGCAGAAATCGAAGTACTCTCTTCGTAAATGATTTTTGGGATTTATTTTGCGGAAGTTTCCCACGAGTTTTAAGGTAAAAAACGGAAATCTTTTTGCATGCCTTCAGCTGTGATTTTTGCTGAGGACAGTTGTCCAATGAACTATTGGTTTAGGGTAATTGGAAGGCAGAAAAGAAAATATAAAGATGGGTATTTGAAATGGGGGCTTAATGTCTTTTGATTGTAAGATAAATGAATGATTTATGAGAAAATGTTTTAGATACATATTCATTAGACTAAAAAAATGTATAAACGCTTAGAATAAATAATTTTAATTTCTAACAGAAAATATTCCTTTTCATTGTGGAAAAATTAATAAATGTAGAATTTTCTTCTCAAAAAAGTATTTCCTTTAATTCCATTATATGTACATGTTTGTATACCTCCCCTTTTCTTGAAAATCTTCTTAACTTAAATTTCCATCGCATCAGTTCCTTCTCTACTCACCACTTGGGTCCTGCAATTTCAGGCACTGCTCTAAATCTCGCACATCCTTGCTGGCATTGTTCAAGTGGCCATAGAGAGCAACTGCTGCTCCGGTCAGTTCCAGGACCTTATCCTTATCCTTTTCCTCCTCCTCCTGCTTGTCCTGCTCCTCCTGCTCCTCCACCTTCAATTGCAGAGGCGACGAAGCATTGTTGTTGGCAATCTGAGCTGGATGCAGCCGTTCGGCTCCTTTATCCTTTGGCTGCTCAACATATTCATCACACGATTGCAACTTCAATTCGAGCGTTAGCTTCTTGTCCCGCATCCTCGTCCCCTCATCCCCCCCTTCCGAAGGGGGCGACGCGGAGGGGGAGTGGCAGGACACCAGAGTCGAGGAGGCGGAGGAGGAGGAGAGAAAGGAGCTGCTGTGATTTGCGCTGACATCGCGCATATTTGTGTCAACAGCAGTCAAAGTTCCATCTTTGTTCTCCTCGTTCCTCGTTAGGACAGCTTCATTCGCAGACCCGGCATGTTGTTGGCTTGGCTCGAATTTAAAGTTGCCAACTGCAAAGAAAAATGTGCAAAATAGATTTTCAATGATTTCACATTGCTATTAGGAAGTGTAAGTCTGACATCCTAACGTAAGATAGTTTGTTAAAACCCATATTCCATGCATTATCCACTTAGAAATGTATTATTTATATGGATTTTATATAGCAAATTAATGAACAATAATAAAAACATAGTCTTCTAAATCAAAAAAAAAAATTTCAAAATCCGTAGTGATCCAGTTTATAATGACTATTGCAAATCTTATTCTATTTGACTAAAAAAAAATTTAAATAAGTAATTTTACCATAACTTAAAACTAAATATTTACAATATGAATTATTTTTTCAATTTATTCTTGATTTTTATAGTATTTATGTAAAAATTGACTCATAGCTCTTAACATACACCATTTTGTAGGCCTATATATTCAAATCACTGCCAGAGAACCAATCACAAGCACAAATCGCTATCTCCGAAAGGGTTGACTTCGGGATTTACATAAGCCCATCGTTATGGAATCACAGCAACCCTTTTTTTACGACTCTCACCCCATTTGAATAAGCTTCTCTCTCTGGTGGGCCATAAAAAAGGGGTTGATTTACATAAAAAACGGGCGGGCTGAGTCGTCGAGCCTTCATTTTAATATTTCCCCCTAGGGGTTGATGGCCCAATACGCACACTCCTGGAAATATGCTGATAACGTCATATTTTCCTCGCTTTTGCTGTGGAGAAAACTTGGAAGGGGGTTCGCCGGTGGGGGGACTCTTAAAAAAGCAACCAACCGGGCACATTTCATTGGCTGAAGGGCCTGCACTCGGCATGTGGCCCAAAAAGAACGGGGAATATGAAAAATATTTTCATGGCAAGGCGTTGAAATGTCTCCGGGTAACTGATGCTTGAAATAACGGCAGGACACCGCCGTCATGTGTTCATTGAGTCCTGTTCCTGTTGCTGGGTAATTTCTGTGCTCAGGAATGCCACTAAAAAATGAGTCACATGGATGGGTTTCAAGTGTGAAAGTTCTCTGAGGGGGAATCAAATGAAAAAGGGAAATCCTAAATGCTCAGGAATGTGTGATATTTTAAATGAGGGAAGATAAGCTAAGGAAATATGATTTAGGTTGGTATATTACCAATCTTTAAGCTTTGTAGAAAGCAAGGACTCTTTAATTTAGACTCTCTGTTCAGTGTTCAAGATCATAAGGCTAAAACCTTTCAATCTAAAAATTTGCAATCTCTCTAAACCAGACTTACCACAGATATAAATCTTAAGTAACCAACATTGCCTTTGTCGTAATGCTTTCTTTTTGCGTTTCCAAGAACCCACTGTCATCTAGTTTTTTATCGCAAAGTATTTAGGATCTGTGATATTTCAGGATTTCAATTTCTCGCTTCAGCAAACAAATCTCTGCCTGTTGCGCAACCTGAATATCTTAGGAAAAGGTAAACTTCTGAGGACAAGCCGCCGGGGATATAATAAGGATAACTGCAACTACAAACGAATTGCAGCATTAAACGAAGGACAACAAAGGAGCTAAAAATTATTAGATTTTTTACCGTTTGACAGCGCATTTCAATTGCACAATTACGAGGAAGTGGCAGCAGCGAGAAAAGGATCCTCCTACAGTCATAAATTTCTGTCAGCCAGGGGTTTTAATTGAGGAGCTATCGATGGAGAGACCTGCCCGAGATCGATGTCCATCCATCTCTCTTCCTCCACAGAATACCTCTACAGAATACAGAATACAGAGTACCAGGTGTAACCGGGAATCAAAGGAGGTGTTGCTGGGGTCCAGAAGGATTCTATACCGCAATACAGGAGCAGTCGTCGTACCTTCGTCGTGGGAACTGCACATTGCGCAAAGGACAATGCATCGAGCTCACCTAACCAAGTGCAATTTGGCTTTTGTCCCATGGCAACTACAACTACAGAAACAACTACACCACACCCGCTGCGTATTTCGACACACAAAGTGTAACTGTAACACTGGCCAAGAAAATCGAAGAAGAACCCGGTTCCAGACAATAGCGAATCTGGAGAATCGGGAAATGATGATCACCAGCCCATTGTGATCACTTGGCTACGCACCAAAAATAAGCGAAACAAAACGGCAGCACAATGGGCGAAGTGATTATTGTTGCGACTTTTGCTCTTTTGTGTAAGCGAAACGTGAATTTATTGCTTCTTCTTTTGCGACTTTTCATATAGCATCTAAGGTATTATAATATGGGTGGGATATTCGAAACAGCGCAGTGGGAAACTGGAGGAAAATGTTCTGTACTTTTTTTCTAAAATAATCCTGATATGATAATATTAATACAATTTTTTCAAAACATTGCAGTCATTTGTTCAAACTGCTGCAAATCTAAGAAAGTGTCTGCCCTGTCTGTCATCCATCGTTTTGGTAGTTTTAATATCTATATCAACCTGAAACAGTTCTCAACCCGAATTTTGGTAGCTGGTTATTCTGTTCCATTGAATAATCTTTAAATATAGCAAAAATATCCTTAGCAACATGGACAACGTGGAGATCATTAAGAAGAAGCTTGGCGAGATCCTGAAGCTAGATGTCTTTCGCCAAATACCGAAAAGGTCTCGTGGAGGAAAACGTCGTTCTGGGGTAACCGAAATGAACGGGAAGCCAGCACAAGGAAAGGGATCTGGAGGGGTTCTCAAATCCCGCAAGGGAAGTGGAGTTGTTCGAAAGACCAAGGGTCCTGAAGGGAACGCGAAAAGTGGAGGTAAAGGACCCACACTGCTACTCGTTTGCAATTTGGATTACGGCGTGGACGACGCGGATCTTATGGAGCTGTTAAATGAAGATGGACTAATACTGAACGGGGCTGTGCACCACGATCGCCATGGTAAATCATTGGGAACCGCCGAGTTGGCATTTAGGAATCACGTTGATGCCAAGAAGGTTATCAAGAAGTTTCACGGGGTGCTTTTGGACGGGCGCCGCTTAAAAATTCACCTAGTTCAGGCCTCCCCCAAAGTCAAGCGTCGTGCTTTCATTACTCGTCCTGAAAAATTGGATTCTACTCCATCGAAAAGCTTGGAATCGGACTCGGCCAATTTGCAGAAAACCAAAGAAGATTTGATGGAAAATGAAATGCCTCACTTTAATCTTGACTAAAGGTCTTTAATATTTATATACCTAATATTCAATACCTTCACAGAATTGTAATGCAACATTTAACATTTTACACCAACCAAACAACAAATAAACACAGGGGCAAAAATAAATGTTGTATTTCTTTACTGGTATGCTGTGCAAAATTTCTGAATAGTCAGCTCATAATTGTATTTTAATAACAATAAAATATTGTACTTTTTTATAGTCTCTGTTTTGTCATACATTTGATGTGTTTCTGTTTTCTCTTCTTGATCCCGCCCAATGCATGTACATATTTTTGAGCCAAGCATAAAGTACACTGGCAGCAAATCTTCGGAGCTTGGCGCTCATTTAAATAACGGTGCGCTCTGTTTAATGCGCTTCTGGCACGCAACTCGGCGGTTTTTCATTTTTTGCATACACTGAGCACAATTAGCGCTTATAATTTGCGGTGCGTTTCGACCCTCCGCCACCCGCGCCTTTGCTTTTGACGCCCCCGCTTTTTACACGCCTTTCTACACTTCGCTGCTTGTTTGCATAAATTTCGTGCCAGGCACTCGGGCCCCACTCGCCTCGTCTCTTTCCCTTCCGCACTTTGCATGTGCAACCGCTCGAGACGCCCGTCTTGCCTCTCTTTCCCCCACCCGGTCTTCTGCGTTTTTGCGTTTTGTAATTGCAGTTATTTGGCCCAAGTCGCGCATTATAAAAGCAAACATCAGCGGGCCGCAAACACAAAAAATGGTCTTAAATTGCGTAAATTCATATTAAACACATATATTTAATTTAATTTTTATTTCTATTGCATTTAAATTTTGCCTTAGCAGCGCTGCAAATGAAGTGAAAATGTGTGGCAAGACCATAATTATAGAGGTTTTTTGAATTGCTGTCTGTGGAATTTATAGGCTTAAGGTTGATATGTTTGAAATTGTTAAATAAATAATTCATTTGTGTTTAATTGAAAATTAATGGTTTTTCATATGAATATCTGTAATTGCTACTAAAAACTATAAGGATTAGAAACGATTTTAAAGTTTCCCTGCCTTAACTTATAAAATTGTTGTAAAAAATAGCATTTTCTGCTTCATTGCCGAAAATAATATTTCCCGAAATTTACACCCATTCCCACGCTACCACAAAACCCGCAATATTTCCGCATTGTTTAATGGTTTTTTCCGTTAGTTGTCCCATTTTTCCGCAATTTAAAATCAATGTTTCCCAAGAAAACACTCGATGCTGGTGGTAATAAAATCCTTTTAATTTTGGTTTCACAAAAATACGTTACGAAATGGTGCAAAAATGGTAGAAATAAATACAAAAGGTTAAATGTCACTTAAGAGAATTCGATTTTCATTTTTTTCTCACCCTGAGATTTTTTTTTCAAGCAATTACTTGCCGATTTTTGCAGATTTTTTACCAAAATTTTGAGCGCGCAAAGTAAAAGGGAATTTTAATGGCAGCTGCTCGCGTCGCAATAAAGGGGTGGAAAAGGGGCGACCATTAAATGTGGGCATGGCTCTAAAATACGAAAAAAAATCACAAACTATATGTTCATGAATTTTCAACCCTATTTTGCATGAACATGAATGATAAGCAAAAAACAAAGTTTAGAAACTCCCGAGGGCCAATAAAAAATTGTTTGAAATAATAAAAAGTGGATGGGGTGCGGAGGCTATGTATCGGAAGAGATATCATTGTGATCATCACGAATAAAAATGAAAAGCGAAATCAGCGCGTGCGGGGAAAAGGATGCGCCTTTCGCCCGAGTCCTTAAACCAAGCGTGCTGCGCATGCGCGCCTTGTTTGTTATTGTCCCTGTTGTGTAACCCAATCCCCGGATCCCCGTAAGGGTTAGAGGACGAGAACCCCGCTTTAAAATTGTTTCGAGTGAGTCGCTGCTGATGATTTTTTGAAAACAGAGAATGTTTTGTCGTCGTCGCTAAATGTGGCGGAACTTGCAGCTTCCAATGGCAACGCAGCGCATTTATCATCATTAAAGGCCGCCCGGCACACGCACATCGATGTCGATCGAATATCCTGGCCCGAGATCCTTTCACTTTTGTGCCAAAGGCTTGTGGCCACTGCGGGTCGCAGCTGCTCTCGCTCTATTTGTTTGGAAATTAAATTTGACATGCAAACATTTTCACATTTTCCCCCTTTTTTCGGTTGGAGGTGTTCCGGGTCCTGCGAAAGGATTTCGATTTCGCTGGCTTCTCAATTCAAAATCGAGCTGTCGCCGCCTGTGACTTCCTTGTAACACGATACACGGAGTGAAAGTAATTTGCGACAAATTTCCACATTTTCCATTTCCATTAGCACACACACACCACAGAAGTGAAAGCCATGCAAATGCCTTAACAGATGTTTTTCGACTTGGCAAATGGTTTTCGTCTGGCTATGCGGCAAACGCCGACGAAAATTTGTTAGCTAAAAATGTTAACAAGCGAAATTAATGAGCCCTGCAACATGAGCAAGAAAATATTATTTACGTTTCCATTTTCCTGCAATTCTTCTTTTTCAGAGCCAAAAGTTATTAGTTTAGATGTTTAGCCGAGATATGTGTTAAGTGAATAATTATGGGGCTGTCGGGAGAGGGAGTGGCTGTGATTCGAGCGTACGGAAATTTTAATTCAAAACGTTGGCAATAAAAAAGAATAATAAATGCAATTTGGTAAGCAAATAAACGTCTGCCTAGAAAACCGCAAGATAATATTATCTACAAAATGAATTTGTTGTTTAATATAATTAAATATTTATTTTAAAGGTCATTATTTATTTTACTAATTTGAATTAATATATATTCTTTAGTTAATTATGCAATTTTAATATTACAAATATCTATTATCCACCTCCTTAAATTGACACTGTATTTAAATCCAGTACCTGCATATCTGAGCATTTATTCATTTGCTCATTCATTCATTTATTTATATGGATCGTATCAACCTGTCTGCATGAAATTGCACTTTCCTGCTCAATAATAACAATAATCCCCGGAATAATGGCCTCGAAAGATGTTCCATTTAGGAACCCGCACAAACACTTTCCCATGCAAATTCGCCTTAAGGTGATTTTGCATAAGATTGAGCTGGAAAACAACCCTAAGAAGTCTGGGAACATTTTGTGGGACCCAACGGATGAGGCAATGGCACTCCCACCTGCGAATGCATGGAAAATTGCAAAAGCAGGTAGTCAAAATGCAAGGACAACTTTCACTGGATTGCCTTCCACTTGAACGGAGATTGCTCTAAGGAGTACAGGGGCCGAAAGGATCCGAAACTCATTTCGCATTATCCTATTGATGAGCACTCATTATTATTTATTATTTCTCCTCTTTGAATATGCAGCAAGGTGCGTTCTGGGACGTGGGAATGTAAACAAGTCGCCTGTCTTGGGGGAGTTTTCTTCTGATTCTGTGTTATTTTTTTGCAAAGGATTTAGCTCAATGGTGAGCTCCCAGCACTTGCTGTGCCTTCCATAAATTAAACTAAATTTAATTGTGTTTCAAAGAAAATAAAAACCCAGGAAGGGAACTGCCGCCACCCTTCCTCCAAGATGATTCCCATCTTTTTGATGTTTTTTGGTTCCCATTTCGTTCTACCCGAACGGATATTGAGCCAATGATTTTATTCGATTGTCTGGGGCAGTCGGTCAATGCTGCAACTGGGAAATGGAAAACACGGAAGTGCACGAGTACATAAATCAAATGATGCCCAATTGTCGAGGATGAAAGGGAAACGCAGGTGTCCTGGCGGCCATACAAATATATAGGATATATTGGGTTCGGAAATCACAAATTGATCGTCAAAGGCTGTCAAAATAAATCAAGTTAACCATAAATGCTGAAAGTTGCAAAGTCTAAACTATTTTTGATCGTTTCTTTTGATGATGATAGGTCCAAAATCCCCATTTAACTTTGTTTCATATTTATATTTATGTTAAAATTACTTAAGTGTATTTCAGACTGGCCTGAAAGACATTAATCCAGGCTCTTGGAGCATTCAACTATCTGAAACTCAGCTGGCTGTCTTTGCACTCGTAATATGCACAAACATTTTGCCCCACATTAGTCATGGTAATTGCCAGCAATAATTGCAATAACAATTAGTACAATTATTGCAATTTACTTGGCTCGGGTATGTGTGTGTGTGCCTTGGCGTATATGAGTCTCCGTAATTTTCAATTTGCAAAACCAAACTCATTATTATTTGCACACTTTTTAAAATCGAAATAAACGCAGCAAACTATTTGAATTTCATTACAGTCGCCCCTCGCGCCGTGCCATCAAAATAAATTTCAAATATTTCCATTTCGCTTTGTTAGTTGCCTGAGTTTTTCGCACTTTTTTCCCCATACAACACGCAATAATTTCTCCCCTCTGCCACTGCCACAAATTTCCATATCTTTATGCAAAAAAAAAAGAAACTCGTTGCACTTCATAAATTTTTTAACTGGCTGTGGCAGCAGAACCCCCTAATTAGCTTTACAGTTTTACTGGGGATGCGTGCCACAGTCAAACCGTCTAAAAAAATAAAACAAAGAGGCAAAAACGAAAAAAAAAAACAATGCGAAAAATCATTGAAAAATGCTTTCAACTTTGCCGCTGCTGAAATGTGGCAGCCAAAGATCAAAGTCAAGGATCAGAAATCTCGGCTCTGTTCTTGTCTTGTTATGATGATTTCTTCGGCTGTCTTCTCATCGTCTCAGTTAGCCAATCCATCCGTCCGTCCATCCAGCCAATCCATCCATCCAATCCATTCATAATAATGCGAAAATCGGCAACAAAAGTTAAAAAAATCAAAAGCGGCTGCGAAAAAGAAACAAGGGGGGTAAAGGCAAAAAAATTTGCTCAGCTTAAAACAAAAGCCGCTAAACAAGTCCGTTTTGAGGCCCCTGCACCACTTGCTGATCTTCTGACAGCGTTAAACGAGGTACGGAAAAAAATATTTTTCCCCGCTTTCAGTTGACATTCATCTTGGACTCAGTCACACAGCTCGAGTTGCAGAACAAATCTCAGGCTGTCTCGTAGTTCGATTTAAAAACTAATTGACATTGAAATTGGTAAAAAAAAAATATAGAAATGCCACTTCGGCTGAAAGGTAACGCGTGGCTCTTAATATCATCTTGGTTTTATTTATACAAAATATTAACATTCCATCGAAAAACATTAATATATATTTCTGATTACTAAGAAAAGATAAGATAAGATAATTTTAAAGTTACATTTTAGTAGGGGTTTTTAAAAACCCCTTTTTAATAACCACCCAACCCCTTAAGATTATTTTTGGCAAAGATTAGCAATTAATAAGAAGTTTAAAACACAGTTATCCCGGATAATGTAGGCTTATGAGCAGAAAAAAATATTTTTAAATGGTAGCAACAATCAAAACACGAAATGTACGCAAATAAGCCAAAGTTGTAATTTTTCAATTGAATGAACAGCGGCAACAACAATTGCATTTTCGTTGTAGAACGCACGCATATTCGCAGTCAGGGTTAAATTACCAATGAGTTGGCGGGGGAGGGGGATGGGGGATGGGTAATTAGCATGCATTGCGATTAACATATAATTAATTGTAGGTAGAATACAAAAAAAACAGAACAGCAACGGCAACAAATTATATTTCCCTGCAAATTGCTACAAAAACAAGAGAGCTTGCAGCCAGAACTACAACAAATAATTATCAGCGACGGCATCTAAGCGGCGATCGCATGCAAAATACATTCCCTGGGTGCAAAATATCGCAGAGAACACGAAAAGAGCGCCAAAGGTGAACGGGGATCGTCAGCAGATTAAATACCCTTAACGGGCAATAAAAGAGTCAGGAAACTTTCAATTTAAAATTTTTAATGTGCAGCTTTAAAAAATATTTCAATTACTTATATTAAAACAAAAATATATAGACATTTTTATATTTTTTCGATAAAAGGTTCTTACAATTGTATTAACTTATTTTATTTATAGCTTTGATTTCTATACTACTTATAATTTGTAAATTATTTTATTTTTATTTCTTTAAAAATATATATCACTTAATTATAAATTAAAAATGTCGGATTCCGACAAAAAAATCTGTAATTAAATGGTTTTGGTTAGGTTAAAAAAGACAAAGTTAAAGTTTCTTATAAAAATATATATTTTTAAATCCAAACACCTTGATAAAGCATTGGATACCCGTCCATAAACACAGGGTATTTCAGATAGCAACAGGTGCAATGCATTGCGCACTAATTAGTTGCACAACAGACCGAAAAAACAACAAAAGATACGCAAATATTTGTTGCTGTTTCTGCTGCCTTCATAACTGAGCCGAACTGAACTGAGCTTTTGTAATTGAGACTTGGACTTGGAAAAAACAGCGATGTCGATGCAGCATTTGTCTGCAGGCGCATAACAGTTTGTCTCGGCAAAAGTTCAATTAACGCATATTCATAGAGAAATACTACCAGATAAAGAGCGCTATGGGGGCGGGGGACCGAGGGAGACAAACCACTTAAATGCTCAAACAGGCCAGAACGTCTGCGAATCGAAAGACTGAGGCAACGAACCTCCGCTGGCATCTTCGTAGAGCTGCCCATGGGCGGGGAAACCAGGAGGAGAGGGGGTGATCTTAGCTGGAGCAAGCAATTGCTTCCCAGCACTGTGGCATATGCAAATTTCACTATAAATCAGCGGAATTCTATCGATTCAATGCCATATTTCTCCCTCTCCAGCTGTGATCGCGAAATGAAGTTCTCAACAGCAATCGGGCCAAAAGCGTTCAATTAGCTGACCCCGGGGGGTGCCACCAGTTGGGGCAGGCCAAAATGCACTGGGAATATTTTTGTTAGTAAAAGATTTAAATGAAATTGTGCATAAGAGGACTTAAACTATTTGTTTTGTACTATATTTTGAAAAAAAACTATGTATGGTATCTTAATTATTTAACGTTTTTGGTTGATGTTTTAGTTTACGGGTTTAATTTTTACAAAACCATTTTGTATTTTCTGGTTTATAAACAAAACAAACGTTCTTATGCATCTCTAAAAATTTTAAAATCTTTAAATTTTATATTTTGGTTTTTCTTCAGTGCATTTACATTCCCCTAGTTTCGCGTTTATTTCGTTTCGAATTTTTTTGTCATTCTATATTGGCCAGCAACTTGCATTTATGTATATATATTTGTTGTATTAAAGGTGGCACCCCTTCATCCTACCTCGTCTAGGGGCCGCACTTTACCTGGGGTAATTAGCAAATGTTTAATTATAGTTCACAATTCGCTAGTTGCTCCTTCTTTTCAGCCTCGACTCTGGGTTCTTTGGCTTAACTAATTGCTCTTGGTGACTTGACTTGACTTGCTGAGCAACTGAGTGAGTTGTTGTTGCTGCAGCCGGGGAACTGACACAATTGCCTGTCAATTGTAATTAGTTGTGCTTTTTGAACATTGCATGAATGTGGATAAGAAGAGGTGAGGACTGAAGTCAAGTGCAGTTATCCAGAAGTTGGTCTTTGGATTTGAGCTCTTCCGATGAAAATATTGTTATAACAGGGGATTTCAAAAATGCAGTAAGCATTCGTCTTGATTTTGACTAAATTTTCACGAAGCCATCTGGCGTTGAGTAGATAAATTAAATCTAGGGGTGAGATCTCCTCCAATTGGACCAGAAAATTTCAAATTAAGATACATTTCTGATTAGAAATCGATAAGGGTAGAAATATACTACTCTTGCCAGTAAAAATTATTGGTAAATATATTATACTTTTCCTTAAACTGTTTATTTCCAGTAACAACTTGACCCAGAACAATCATCTAAATATAAATGAATCTCAAAAGACCCACCACAATACATTAATTGAATTTAAGTTTGTTATTTATTATTTACCGTTCCCAGAGAGCAAGCACCTTAGGAAAGTTTTTATTATCCGGCAGCCAAAACAACCGATTCTTCTATTCAAGACTATTTTTAACTTGTTTGACTTCTTTACGGAGCTTGTCTGCCGCTTGTCTACGGTTGCAATTGAGGTGCAAAAAATAAAAAAGCGAAACAGTTAATAACTTTTTATAGCCACAACAAAAGCGAGTGCCGTGAATTGGACAAGTTTTGCCCGGCGACCAGGCGGCCACTATGATTCACCAGCCAAGCCGGCAAAGTCCACAATGAAGCGATCTCGTGACAGACAATTGTCGACAGTTGCAGCGACATCTAGCGGCGGCTGCCAAAGTGTTAAATAACAATTACTACTTTATGAAGTTGTTTTTGTCATTGGTAAATATTTATGATTGCCAGTTCAGAGATCGCACAAGGAGCTAAACAGCGAAGGGAGCTAATTAGTCGAGGGGACTAAGGCGGGGGCAAAATACGAGTATAGAAAAAACAAAATATGTATATAGCGAGAAGGGAACCAACGCAAGGGTTTACCAAAACTAATTTCAGATATGCATCGGCCGATGTTGCTGCCACGGCTGCTGCAGCACGCCCTCCATTGTGGCCAAGAGGTCGCTTCTGTTGGACGATCCCGGCCGAAGCCGAAAGAGCAGAATAGCCTCAACCTGAACCTGCCCGGCTCTTTCGGCTTGAATTAAAACCAATCACAGCAACATGCAAAAAGAATCTGCAGCAACATGTTGCTCGTGTGCATGTACATACAGCAGGGGTCAACGCAATAGCACTGGTGGCTTTAGATATTTGAAATCGTTGAAAAAAGAAGGCTCACGTTTTAAAATCTGATAAATAAAAAATTATATTTATGATATCTTTTTTTTGAGATCAGCTAAGATTTAAGTTTTATGTAGGTGTGTTTTTTTAATGATCCTTTAATTATGTAACGTGCTAATTAAGTAGAATAATTCTATAAATATCTTTTACATAATAATACTTAATAAAAAAAAAATGTTGATGTATATTATTCCAAAGAACAAGAAAAGAAAAGACAAAAGAAGTGTTCTCTTATTTTTATATACTATTTTCGATACCCTTTGATACCACCAAAATGCTATTATTCTGCCTGCACCTTTTGATATATAGAGAGAGGATCTCTTTTGGCTCAGCGTAAAAGTTATATACAAAAGTAATATTCGTCATAATCATAATGATAGGCTTTCAGAGCTGCAGCAGCAGCAGCCGCCATGGCAGTTGATTATGATGATGACTCGCGTCCTTCTTTCGCAGGCACAGCAGCAACAACTCACAAAGTAGCCGCATAAAGAGGGGGGGCCAAGCGGCTGGGGGAGGCACTACGGCAATTCCAAGTCGTCAGTCTTACGTACGACGTCCGCACGATCCATGCAAATTAAATGAAACGTACGAAAGGCGCAAGCAGCAAAAAAGTTCCCATGACTTTGGCAATGGATGATCGGTTCAGGTTCGCGCTGAGGAGTGGGGTGAGGGGTGTGGGGAGGGGGGTCTGCAGGGGGGATAGAGGCTGTGACTGTGGCAACTTGCAGATCGGGCTGCAGTCGGGCACAGGTCCAACCTGCGGTCTCGTTGTACATTGTACGCTCCTTTAGCTGCGCCTCATTTTCCCATTCATCCCATTCAATTCACTTGCGTTGTTGCCGGGCACCAAAAAAAAAGGTATGAAATACAAAATTATGCTTTTTGTAGACTTTCAGTTTGCGTATCAGAAAGTATGTTGTGTATTATTTAACGTGTATCTCTTCTTATAAATATTTTTCATATTAGGCACAGTTTTCGCTCGCATGTTAAACTCAAAGTATGAAGCTTTAAACATATAATACGAATAGAAATTTAAAATTTATTGTTAGGATATTATCTTTTTATTCCCATTTCGATATTGCGATTTACAATAAAAGAAATCATTAATTAACTAAAAAATCCTTTTGTTAGTTACAATTATTTTCTGTGTAATATTCGTTGTTTTTCCAAGTGGCTTTTGCAGTTATCCGCATTTGAGTGTCAGATTCGTTTTGGTTTAATTTTCATTTTTGTGTGTTGCTATTATGATATTTATAAATTTAAAAAATTTGCAAAATTGAAATTTGTTTAATTAAAAAATTTGCAAAAATGAAATTTTTTAATTTAAATAAAATTTATTTAACATTCAGTGTGAATCTTTTTTGAGTGTCTGAAAAGCTAGAACTGGCTGATATTACTAATCACAAAACATTCTATTGGTAATGGTAATTGTGAACTTTTGTCATCAAATTCTTGGTATTTTGATTATTGATTTTGGAAATTGATTAATTTAGTAGTTTTCTCAGAAATATTTAAGTGTAGGCGACAATTTGGTCTAGCACTTTGGATGATAAGGTTTTTGGAAATAATGATTCATGGAAATATACTCGAAGAAAACGTTTATAAATGTTTAATACCAATACCAATTTAATTTTTCCACACTAAAAACCATTGATAAATTTTTAAGACAGTTGGAAAACAGCTAAACTGGCGCTTACCTTCTATACAAAGTGTGGTCAAAACACTTTACCGAAAAGAAACCGAAAACAGCGCCGAGGACGACTGACTCGAACGTCAACTTGAAAATGTGTTGAAAAGTAATAAAAATGTTGGCACAATTTTATAACCGCAAGAGCGTCAGCTGAGCACAACTTTTGCACCAGGACAGGACTGGCGTTAAACTGAGGCTCATAAAAGTCGGCGTCATGGGGAGAGTGAATAGTGCAGAGTGGCGCGAAGACTGGGAACAGAAGACTCCTCTTCGGCGCCTGCTAAAGACCAAATATATTTGACTTTAGTCTAAAGACTCTGAAGGTCAGTCGTCAGGGAGTGAGAGCGTTTTGAAAAGAGTTTGCCGACAGGGGAGTGTTTGGCTCCCTGAATGAGATTTCCTGAATTATGAATTCAAAATTAATACCGGGAACTGTCTAAGCAATCGCTACCGAAGACCCAGCTCCTTGTGGCGACCATTAATCTTTTCCGTAGCTGGCAAATTGTTTTGTGTTTCGCTCTACAACTCAGGTAGGTCCTGTCTTTGGCTCCGAAATCTTTGGGTTCCTGGTCTTCTTGGCCTCGTTCGAAACTCAATTTGCCAGCTAACTGTAAAAGAGGTTGCCGTCTAACGCCTCCCGGCCGAAAGGAACTTGGTTAATTGTGTTCCCAGGAAACTCTGTCCAGGCCACAAAGCTAATTTGCCTACGAAATGTAGTCGGGATCTTTGGGCAAAGTCAATTAATTTTGCCACGGGGAGAACAGTGGTTCCGGGGTCTACAAAAGCATTCTTAATTTTTTAAGATATTCCTTGAGGCTTTTCTTTTTAAAATAAACTATATTTCTTATAATAGTTAACTGGAAATCATATAAAAAATAAATGAAGAATATATCTATATGGTAACTCCAGTGATCAGACCTTTTTGTCGATTTAATTTTGATATAATTTCATAATTCCCACAAACACTTTGTAAGGAAAATGTAAATGGGCTCAATTATCATGCCCCAACCACTGTGGCCCCGGCAATAATTTGACCCAAAACTCTCTCACCCTATCTCTTCCGGGACAGGGATAATTTGAGCACATTTTCAGAGAACAACATATCCGCTGACCCGCGGGATCCGCGACTCCCTTTAATGGGTCTGCAATCTTCATATGACAAGCCAGGCGAGATTCTCGGGCAATTTGAATCCGCAGATCCTCGGAGACCCGAAGACTTTAAATTATGATTAAGTATGATCATCTGGTACTCTCACATGGCCCCATGGCTTATACATATGCCGAGCAATAATAAAAAGCGGAAATGCTAATGATAGGGTTTCGCAGTTCGAACATTGAGTGAGCAGGGAGTTCCTCCAGTCCTCCCTCGAACATATCCTTTCTGGCCGAAACAAAATAAAACTCACGTTCCACACTCAAAAATGAAACAAATTTATAGTTCTTATTCCTTTGTCTCTGCGCCTGCTGCTCGCCAGGCTCTTTGAAATTATTATTTATGCATATAATTTGACCAGCTGCCTTTTTTTGGGTTTTCTGCGGAAAGAGACGCGTCGACGGATTTTTATGAGAAGACCGACCCTCTCCGCCAAAACGTAGGCAAATTTCCTTCACCGCCACAAAACCGAAATAAAATATCACGTCTCAACTTTATTATGGCTAATTGGAGGTGAGGTCTGCGGCGGTGCAAATTAAATCGCTGACTTTGCGAGCCCACGAGGCGTATGAGTTACGATGCGCTCAGTTCGCTGGAAATTCAGCGGCTTGCGTTCTGAAGAAGGCGCCAGGATGCAGGCTTCCCTTTCCAGCCTGCATTGCTCAATTCAAACAGAACGTAGCACAAATTTACCATTTTTTATGGTAAACATATTAAAGGGGCCCTCAGTTCGGTTCAGTTCAGTTCGATTCGGTTCCTCCGGCGACTGGCCATTGGCCAGCAATCAAACTAAGTTAACTGCCCGAACGTGCCTGAACGGCTTTCGTACTCGAACGGAATCGAATGCAATTTTATTAAAATTTTTAAATGCCATGCAAAGAGGGTGAATTCGTGACGGGCTCAGGGCTTTCCCAAGGGAGGTTTTTTGGATAGGAAACATCTTCAAGATTCGCAATTACAGTATGCTTTTATTTATTTTAAAGTATAATAAATAATATTTTTTTTATTTTTTTTAGCTAAAAAAAGAATAGAAATTTTATAAAATCCAAAATTAATCTCTACGAAAATAATTACGACAATAATAAAGGTTTGAAATAGTACTTATTAAAAATTTTAGTAAGGGTCATCTGGAAATACCTAACAATTGGAGCCTCAACAAACTTAACCCACAATTACCATAATTGTACATTTTATTACCCACCCATTGACATAACAAACTCCTGCCCAAAAACGATCGGCTCCCACACACATAAATTTAAGTTCAAAAATTATTATCTGCACCCATCGAAACATATTTGTTTAAGTTCAGCCCAAAAAGACGCAGCCCAAAAAAACGCAAAAAGAAAAATCGATGTTAAGCCGAAGACAAAAGAGGCTTTCCCACCAAACAAATTCCCAGGGCCCTATGCCTAAGCATGCATAATTTTAATTTATTTGTAGCAGCAGCAGCAACAACAGCCAAAACCAAAACAGCACAGACAACTGGCCAACTAATAAAAGTAAAAAGCAAGGCCTGAACAGTCCAAAATGAAGCAAAAGCAGTCAAAGCAGCCAGCAAAATACTGAAGCTGGGGCCAAGGAATATTTATGGAAATACCTTCGGGGCGGAGCTCCCGAATTGCGAAAACGTTGATCAAATTTTGCCAGATAAGCGACGACGACGAAGACGAGCGTGGATGATGATGGTGATGGTTATGGTTGTGGTCCAAAACCCGGAGCTTTGCGATGTGAGCGTGACTGAAGCATATTGCAATTGGCCCAGGTTTAAGCAGGTGCAAAAGTCAATTTATTGAAATTAAGGAAATGATGATGGGGTAATGGAAATCTGAAGAGGCTTAATAGTTTAAATTGTAATTTACTATTTAGTGAACTCTCTTAGGCACTCTCCAAAGAACAAACCGATCGTACGTTAGACAGATTTTCCTTTTCACTGTGAATATACCTATCCCACTTTTTTTATTGTACAGTATAGAAAGTAAACACCGATTGATCAATTACAAAATATTAGTTCATTTACAGAACGCATGGTCACACCGTGCTTCACATGCTTTTTGGGAACACTTAAATTTCCATTAATACATGACTTGGTCCCACTAAAACAATTGTCCTTAATCTTTTTAAAGCAACATTTTATAAAATTAGTTAAATTTAAGTTTAAATTCTTTATAAAAAATAAATTTAATAAACTAATAAAACCTATTGAGATTCCTTATGCTTTAAAAACCGTAGGCTTTCCCTTATTTCGTGACTCACGCACCCATCTCGAACCCATCAAGCTCATATGCATGTCGAGGTCTCCGAGTCATCAGCCAAAGGAGTAGGAGTTCGCCGGCGGAAGGGGGAGGGGCCGGAGGAGGCTGCGGCGGCTTCAACTCTGCGGCTGCCTTACAACGTCATCAGTTTTCGAAGGCGTTGCCAAAGAGCAACCGCCGCGGCGACTGTGGGAACTGATATTGCATGCTGCACACATACAACTCACCGCGAGAGCGCTACGTACTACGTATAGGCATGGCCATAGTATAGTACGTAGTAACTCCCCTCTGAACCGATATCGTGCCTCTGAAATCTGCATTCGGGCCTCGAACTCGTTTGCATTTCTTATTTGCAGCGGCAGCGTAGTCAGCCCTCGTCAGATTGGCTGGCGTAATCTGTTTTAACTTGGCTCGAACTCAAACTCAAAACCCGAACTCGGCCTGGATGGATATGGCTCTGGATGTGGATGTGGATGTGCCTGCCCTCCCTTCTCAGTTTTGACGGTAGTCGTGCTTTGGTTATAAAAATTGAAGCCGCCATTAAATTCTGACAGTTGTCAGCTCTCGCGGTTTCGGTTTCTGTTTCGGTTTCGGTCCCGCACCCAAGTTAAGTAGTTAGGAGGGAGCCGGGATCGGGAGGATCGGGCCTAATGGCTGCTGTACTTGGCCAAATGGCTGATGATCGCTTGGCCAGGGATTTGGTTATATGGCAATGATCTGGCCAAGGAGCCGCAGAACGTTTCTCCCAGCAATTTGCAACTCCAAATGCCTAACTGGGCATTTAGCCGGTAATAGTTCCGCAGCCTAATGGCCTAATGGGATAACGAATTGAACTTTAATGCCCAGGCCCAAGTCCAAGCCCCAGCCCATCGAAATTGTCTACTTCGCTTAGGAAAAGCTTTCTGAATGCGGAATCTCCGCAATAAATTATATTTTATTGATGATTCTGATAGGCGGTCGCCGGGTCTATTTTAATACAATTAATAAATCATCAGTTCAGTTCACAGGGTGATCGCTTATAGCTTATGGCGATATTGATAGTGCAAATGTAAATTTATGCAGGAATATAGAGTCCAAAATTATCAATCTAAATGGTTTCGTTTAACTAAATAACTAGCTTTTGCAGCTTAGTTGCCTAAGTTCTAATAAGTATGGTGGATCTTTTTAATTTCTAACTATAATATTGATAATGACAGAAATTATGTTTATATTAAAAGTAAATGTGTTATATTATTTTGATAAATGACTCACAAAAAAATGTAAGGAAAAATTATGAGAAATCTTTGCAAAAGTGAGTTATTTTAAATACTCGCAGCTTTTTAGCGTTACATGTTTTACAGTTGGCACCTCTTTTGTGAGCTTTTCAGGTAGCAATCAGAGCTATCAGTCAACTGGCTGCGGCCTGATGAGTTCAAATTGCTACTGCACTCGCCCCGGACACCAACTCATCTTCATTTATCACTTTCAATAATAATCAAAAGCCATCAAAAGCGCTGAATGAAACCGAAAAAAGGCGTCAGAGTCAGAGGCCTCCGAGGGATCCAGACAATAGCAATATCTGACAGACTGCAATCAAGGTGGAGCGAACAAAAGATGCTGGCAAAGAATTCCCGGCCGATGGGGTTATTAAAAAAGAATTTGCATAAAAGACAAACCGGGGCACGAGTTCTCCAAAGCACAAACCACAAGGATTAAGCAATAAATAACCGAGAGAGCGGAAAACGAAGTGGTTAATTTTCTATGAAATTATATTCAAATTAGTTTGATGTTGCCGTCCCGTCTCCGCAAAGGCAAAGGCAAAGTCTCAAACTGTTGTACAAATGGCATAATTATGGGATAGACACAAAGCACTTTGAGATCACTTCGAGGGCACTTGAAATTATGCTAAAACGCCAAACGGGGAGGAGGTGTGACCGAGATGGTAGCACAGGTACAGGTACGGTCTTTCGACAGAGGCTTGACTGTGGCCCCGCTCATCAATTATCCACGTGCTTACAGAGGCTGGCAATTTGTTAGATGTCTAGGCGGTGGGTTGGCCCAGAAGCGGCGAGGGGTATTCACTTTTGACACCTCTGACGTGATTATAACACTTTTATGGTTGGTTATTAATGATATTCATATTCAATAGAAGCAGTAAGGAGAGGAATGTTCATACGGTTTGGAGATTTTAATGTATCTATAGATGAAATTAAACTTGGGCATAGAATAAAGTATTAAGAACATACAACTACATAAATGCAAAGAAATATATATTAAGAAAAATTTATTTTATATTTTATTTTTATTATTATCCTTTATATTCATATTTATATTTTCTTCATAATGGAATACAAATCAAAATTCCATCATACAGACATTCCCAGTCTCATTTCTTAATTAATCAGAGCATATTACCCTAAAGGCTTTATGCCGATTTACATAATTCCAACAAAAAGCATAATTTAATTGCCAGACATGCGATTTCATTTCCTAAGCAGCGGAGCCATGTAAATTTCCGCAGACCGAGACATTTATCAGGCGAGCAGATATTCAAAACTTGACCACGAAACATTTATTCATTCCGGTTTCCTACCACCAACACGTCAAGTGGCGATGGCCTAAACCAACAAAAATATTCTTATATCTACGAATATTGCGTGCAGACAACAGACGATTTTGTGAAAAGCAAACTGAAAGACACAAAAAAGCGAGGGAAAAAAAGGGAAACAGAAGTCGACGATTGGCTGATGAGAGGGCGCTGCGATGATGGTAATGTTGCGCCTGATGATGATGTTTAAGAGGCCGGGACTCTCCGGTTCCTCGGGACCTGGCCCAAACCCACCGATTTGACGGACTGCTGCGGAGGCGGGTGCGGAAGTGCAGTGCAGCTAACGTGTCTGCTGATGAGGCTAATGATATGAAAATGAGTCCGGGCCCAGATGACACGAAAGTGTGAGCCAGCAGCCATGGCATAGAGCATAATCATTTCATTTTATGAATGAAATAAAGGCCGCATAATAAATCAAAAGACACACACGTTGCCAAAACGGAGATGAGAGGTGGATCAAAAAACGAATCAGACTTAAAACGAAGCGTGATCGGGACAGGAAATGGAAATGAGCTTGCATTATCAAAAAGCGGCGAGGGGTTCTCGAAGGATGTGTCTCAGAAGCGGTTGAAAATCAATAGAAAAAAGGGAAGAACAGAACGAAAAGTCATGTTAAAAGAAGGGGCCATTTAAAAACAAAGTTGACAATAACAAAAGATAAATTAGGGTTTCCTAAATTTAAGTGGATCGGAATGAAAAAGACAACAAAAAATAATCTCACTGGTTTATTGAATTATTAAAATAAGCAATAAAAATAAATAAAAAAATAATGTAATTTGTAATTTAAAAGAATAATTAATTAATTTAAAAAATAACAAAAATAACTAACTTGCCTTATATCATAGTTAACTTCTTAACCTCCCCTCGTTCCTTACTGCAGCTGCCAAAATAATCATAAAACATCAAACTTACCGCCTGAATTTTGCATGTGGTTGCCGATGTTGCTGTCGTCATCATCATCATCATCGATGTCGTCAATTGTTGCTGTTGGCGCCTGCAATGTTGCTGATGTTGTTGCTGCTGCAGGGCGCGTTGCTGTTGTTGCTGCTGCTGCAGTTGCTGATGCAGTTGTCGCTGGTGTCGGTGTTGCTGTTGCCATTGTTGCCTCGGGCAGGGCATCATTTTGCTGTAATGCGACTAATGAGGCGGCAAAATTGACGTGTTGCTGCGGCGTGAAGCTAAAGACCGATGTTGCTGCCACTGATTGAGTTGTTTGCTCGCTTTTAATTGTTGCTGCCGGCTGTTGTTGTTGCTGCTGTTGCTGGTGCTGCTGCCAGTACTCGGCGGCAATCAAATGCTGCAGACTGTGCGTAGGCAAATGCTGGCCAAACAGATTGCTCAGATGTTGCAGCGGCGAACTGCTGGCCACATGTTGCTGCAGGAGCTGCTGCTGCAACAGCAACTGCTGCTGATGATGATGATGTTGCTGCTGCTGCTGCGTCGCATGATGATGCGGATGATGATAGAGCAACGTGGATGCTGCAACGCTTTCGGTGGCCTCGCCATTGATTTTATATTTCGATGTTGTTGTCGGCGTTGACATTGTTAGTGCTTCCGCTGCGGACAGCTGTCGCTGGTTGTGGCTGTTGTTGTTGCTGCTGCAATTGTTGCTATCCCGATTCGTATTGCAATGGCTTTTGTATTCAAGTAACATGCCGTTGTTGCTAGCAACACGCTGCTGCTGCTGCTGCCGTTGCTGGAGTTGCTGCTGATAATAGTTTGCTAGCAACAATGGCATAATCAGTGTTTACGGCTATATGTGCCAACAGCAGCAACAGCATAGAGCACATAGGTAATCACTCCCGGGCGCAGATAGCAGTTGAGACCGAGTTCTCGAAAAACAGCTCGGGAACCTTGATTAGAGGCGATAGCCGCAAGTTGGTCAAGTGGACATTCGCTGGTCTGTAATTAGCCAAAGAAGATTAATTAGCCATAAAGGGTGTGTCGTGGGGGCGAGCGAGCTTGGGAGTGCCATAAATTATATCAAAGCAATTGTCATGGTAATAAATAAATTGTTTAAAGAAATATTTTCGAGCCAAAGGAAATTCTAGGCAAGCCAAAAGCCGCAACAATTAGAAATTCAAAGAGCTCAAATCGCATTTTCAGCTTAGAAGACGAGCAGCAAAGAAAATTCACTTGTATTTATGCAAACTCATCACTCCGCACGCAAAGTATGATGGACATGTGAACCTGTTTATCTGCAGGTTGAAAGCCCCAGTTGAGCTTCTTCTTTTCTCGGTTTCTTGCTTCGTTTTTTGTCATTTTAATTAGTTCAATTTCGGTTTATGTTATTTTGGTTAAATCTGCTCATTGCCTTGAAATTTCACTCGGCGACAACAGCAATAACATGACGTGGCCGAAAATTAAAATCCAAAAATGCCAATTCATTCTTACTTTTGTTTAGCTTATCAGCCAACTGCAGATGGAGGGGATGAAGGTGACCCAAGCAGTTGAAAAAGCCTGTCAACGGTAGCGGGCAATCGAACTGAATATTCATAATCGCCAGCCGAAGAAAATAGTTAAAAACTCTACACTGCAAGACAAAATGCTATCAATTTTTAAAGTTTTACAGGCAAACGATAAAGGTTTCAAAATGAATGTTATAATAAAAATTATTCTGGCATTCTTTAAATCCATAATTTATATCAAAGATAGTATGAAATTTATAACAATTTTTTGATGGTACAAATTACCACATTAATTTTCTTTACATTCATTCCAAGTCTTTTTAATAATACCTATCCTAATCCCAAAAATTAGAACATTTTTTAAAAATTAAAATAAAAAGTGAACAAAAAGCTCAAAATTTCATTAACTTTTAAATAATTTTTTTTCAAGGGCCAGGTTAATATAAAAATAACGGATTTTAGGAATATATTTACCATAAATCGAATTTATAACTTACTAAATTTGTTCTCAGTGTAACTATTGATATTTTTATAGCTCCACAGCGCTTTGGGCGCATTAAACTCCCCAACTTCAAAATAGATACTCGTACAGACTCCGATCGCGGCATCGTAATTACAAGTCATCTACCTGATGTTTTTGACCATTTAAGCCACAAACGCAGAAGCAGACAAAGTTGAATAGACGGAACAGTAGCCAAGTTAGGAGGCGGGGGCAATCGTATAAAAATAAAATAATAATCAGACAATAAACACCGACAGAAACAAATTTCCATTCATGTATAGGGCCTAAACACGCATAATTGCTAATGCCATTTAAATGTGCGGACAGAGGAGAACACTTTGTTAGGCCCAAGTCATGTTCTTTTATTGAAGAAGAAAGAGTTATTTCAGTTCCCGATCTAGATCCGAGTGCAGCGGAAATGTGGAAAGTGACGCGGCCGATTTCTCTCCTACCCATTGTTAAATATTTACCAACATTTAACCCTATAAGCGTATTACGAAACCTTATTTTGGTGCTAAATGGGAACAAACTGTTCGACCAGACGGTTTACAGTTTAATCAGGGGAATTTTCAGTCAAAGAGACGCTTTTCAGGTTTATATGCGGTCATATTCGTATTACAAATATCACTTTAAATAAAATATTTAGAATTTAAGTTCTTAATTTTAAAAGGCATTATAAAAAATATTATTGTGAAATTATCAATGCATAAGTTCAAGGATGCAAAAACCCGAAACTTGATTATTCTTAAGTAACATATTTTGTTTAATTAATGGGAATTTCTTGAACAACATTCGAGCAATATCATAAATATTTAATACGATTAAATATATTTATTTTTGGTTACCTATAGTTGCAATATTTTATGATAATGCTCATAACAAATCTACACAAGAAATAAGACAAAGACAAAGATATCGAACTATTTAGAAATTATTTACTTAGAATTCACTTTAATTTTAGTTTAGTTTAAAACCAATATTTTGGTTAAACACGATCCATAGTTTTATGTAAATATTGATAGGCTGCGTGGAACATGTCAGCCCCTACTTTTGGATATGATATGAATATGACCTTTACCCAAGTGTGACAATGCCATGGCACTCATTACGGGTGAGTCTACAACGCCTATTCTGAAATATTTCATGCGAATACCTATTTTCGCTTTCCCAGCTAATCAATTTCAGCGGAAGGCTTACGGTAGTCAGAAATATGTAGATAAATTCATATAAAAAATTGACAATTAATAGAAGTATATTTTTAACTTGTGGACTTAAAATGCTAATAGAAGTTTAGTTGCAAGTCCATAAATATTAAGGGAATTTACAAAATTAATTACATTTAATGCATAACCAAATAGAAGAGGTCTCCCATCGATTTCTGTCACCCTTCATAATACCGAAGGGGGTCTGAATTTTTCATATTTATGAATAATGGGGCGCCATTCGTTAAGTGCCAAAGGGAGATTTCCTGCGGCTCAAGTCGACTTAGCTCTGCTCCACAAAAACAAGAAATAGACTTCATAATATTAAATACTAAATGAAACAATTTGTGACTTACCAACTAAGACAAATTAACCCCATTGCAGCTCAATATTAATTAGCAACACTTTACTGATTGCCTTGTCGTCGGAGCCCCAAATTCGTAATTCTAAACAAATTATTTGTCTTTCTATCTAGACATCATCACCTCCCCTTTTGGCACTTGCCTTTGACTCATTTCCATTTCGCGGTATCACCGGGCCCTATCTTGATAACCGTCTGTGTTTGTTAACTAGCCAGGTCTTACTGTAATTGACTAATGAATGCCATTCATTGTTCCTGCTTTTTCAACTTGTGACAAATTTTATTTATTATTACTTTGGTTTTGTTCTTGTGTCATGCTCAATTGTTATTGGTCCCGTTTACTGGCAGGCGGGTTCTCAAGAACAGACGTCGATCTAATGGCAACCACGAGGTACTAACTGATCGATTTATATAAGAAGCACTTAAGTGAGGAAGCGGAAAAGGTCAATAAAGGGGAAGCACAGAACTTGAGCTAAGTCAAGATCCATAAAAGGCGAAATGCTTCTTGGAATTGTGATATGTGGCTTATATTGTCACGTTGTTTTCAATCTTTTAGATAAGGATATATATAGTGAAAATATTATAATACTTTTTTGAATTGGTCTTCTACAAATGTACCGCTAAGAAAGGTTATCTCGTAGAAGTGTGTAGTGATTATCTTTATTAAATGATCTAGGAAATGCAAAGAAAAATGTTATACATAATTTAATGATACACAAAAAAATCGAACATAATTAAACCAAATTGATTTTAGAACCGTGCATATAATAAAGGCCCAAGTATCGACTATATAGCCCCTATATCAACCCCGTCAAATCGTTTACCCTTAAAACCAATTGGCACTTGAGGCAAGTACTATCGCACCGGACCTTACCTAACCCAAAACATCGAAAACGAAAAGCCCGAAACCGGTACGAACCGATTTCCAAGATTGCGAAATGTGAAACGTGTTAAACGAAACAAGCCCCCAATGAACTTTGCACGGACTAAACATCAGCCCATACTTCGAGATTCTATTGTTTACCCTCGGTGAAAGAATTACGAGTTCCTAGAACTCAGCACTCAGCTCATAGAATTGAATTCAAGTGAGGAGTGAAGTGAGCTGAAGTGGCGAGCGCAATAAACGAAATCAGGTGAATTTAATAAACTCTAATCGCAAGCCTTCAACTTATTTGTTAATTTTTCAAATTATATTTTATTGGATCGCTCGTATCGCGTTTCCGCATGGAGAGAATGGAGCGGAGGGGTGAAGCCGATGCAAGGATCCTTTTGACGAAATTGGCTTATCAACCGCAAAGAAATCAATAATTCTTATCAACCATCCACTGAATCGATTTTGGTCGCCAAGTCTTATGTGCAGTCTTTACGACAATTGTGATTCATATTTAAATTATATATGAAAATTATCGGAATGATAAGATTTCAATCAACTGTTATCTGACTTTGTTGTTTAAATAAGATGACAAACTAGACTATTTTTGGAAAATATAGTAATGCAAATTTACAATGATCGTGAATAAATTAATGTTAGAATTTCTATAGAAGCAAAACAATTCATTTTAAAGAAATAAAATACTTGCTTTAAGAATTTCAATTGTCATTCCTAAATTCAGAGCATTCAATTGTCAACGTCGTGGATTTTCCCAGCAAATCGATACCCCTTCAATTGATTAGTTTTTCGAGACTTGGGCAAGTGCCATTGTCGATCACGTCGACGCTGATATGCAAAGTGCTGAGTTATGAGTGGAAGTGCTGGGCATGACACAGGTTCTTTGCTGACTTTGTCTCACCTCAGCTCAACCTCACCTGCCGGCGGTGTCTTATCAGGCCAGAGCAAACAAATTGAACTCATTTTTCTTTTTAAACAACAGCTTCGACGCAATTGTCGACACGGGTCGACATAGATATAGATACTTCAGTAAGGCCCAACTCGTCTTGGTCTTTTTGGCCTGGTCTGGTCGGGCTTAATCAGTTCAGTTCGGTCGGTCGGTCGGCCTGAGGAGCACCGAATATGGTAAATGGGGAAAACGCAGTCGAGATAATGCTACGCCAAGAACGAGAAGGAAGGAGCAGGTTGCATTTTTCCATTCCATTTTTATCTAATTAGGCTAAGCAGCCAACGCCACAAACGTTGGACAAATATTTATTATTGTACTGTAAAAATAATCAATCACTCGATCGTTACAGCAAATGGTAATGGTATGGTATCTGTATCTGTATCTGTACGCCTGTATCTATATACGCCGGCCAGATAACGGCATTTGAATAAGAAGAAAAAACAAACTAAAAGAGTCCAACAAAAAGGAAATGCAGCTCCAACTTGTCCAGAGGCACTTGAACTCAAAACTGCGGCGCACCACAAGTGTTATGCTAATAAAACATATCGAAGCGATCGCCTTATCAATAAGGCAACATAATACTCGTACGTGTATTGATATAGATATATACATTAAACAAATCGAATGGTGGCGAGGTACAATATTTAAAGTGTAAATCGATCGGTTTTTCTTACACCTTATTTGCTGTATTTATTTCAATTTCAATATTATTTATTGCCTGACGACGGTTCACCCCAACGATATTGCGAAAGGTACCTGGGCGCCCCACTTCAACTTTTTTAGAGTAAACTTTACTGCAGGTTCTGTTTACCTCCAGGCGGAGACTCAAGGCGTCTTACAAACAAAAAAAAAACATTAATTAAACAACATATCCCCTGCTCAATTGGTATACATTTCCTTTACCTTCATTTGCTTTCAATAACCTTGTGACTTTCAATCTGTGCCTAAAATAGTTGCAAAAGAAAAACCATATTCTTGATAATCGAAGGGGTAATCGGAGGGGGAAACCCCTCAAGAAAAAGCGAAGCAACATAAATTCAAGAATGTTTCATTTATTAACGGTTGTTAAAGATTACAGATTAGGATTGTGAAATTTCACACTGTTTTGATTAATTGAGTGATTCATGATTAGGGTCCAGGTGGCCTGGGGAAGTCTTATCAAAAACATTTCGGGATGTCAATTGGCTTACAATTGATAACCATACTCAATATTTATAGAAAAAACAGTCACACATTAAACACAATAACCCATTTAAAACAAAAGATCTTGGTGATGTGTTTAAAATCCATTCAATTCTTATGAAAAGAGATCATTTAACATTTTCTGATCAGATAGCTTGTGGTTCCGAATTGTTAAACGACAAAAAAAAATCGATCCATTTAGCATAGGTTAGATTTTTTGCAACACAAAAATTTTAAATGTATCCTTAAACTGGGAAATTCTAAAAAAAACTTTTTTAAAACTATTTCATCATTTTGCCATACCGTAAAATAATTCTTTTTCTTTCATTTTTAAATAAAAGTTTTTAAATATAAAGCATATCGAAATTAAACACTTCTTTATATGTATACACGATTGGTACAAACATATTATTAATACAAATTCAATTGCTTTTTAAAAGGAATTTATGCATTCCACACTAACTTACAATATAATTCGGAAGAAGTTTACCTTTATCGTCAAGTTGGCCAAACAAACTCAAGCTTTATATATAATAAAATTCATGTCGATCAAGTGAATGGGCAGTAATTAGTATTCACTTTTCTTTATCTGCACAAGGGTAGACACTTTTTATAAACTATGAGCCATTTGTTCTTCAACAATTTGTAATGATTCCGCAAGCGGAATTTGCGTCTCATTCGCAGCGCGCCTCGATTTGCACAAATGCCGTCGTCAAAACGCAAAAACTGCGGCACAAAAGAGATCGGGTGGTAAAAATCGCGACGCGAAAAGAGAGCGATGAGAACGAGGGGATATTTCAGAAGGGGTTCTTCGAATCGTAGCGGATCGTATCGGACCGTATCGGTATAGTATCGGTATCGCATGGGATCTCGCGAGGACAAAAGTTGCAAAAAGTCCGGGGAGCGCGCGCACTTGAGCTACAACCACTGAACGCTGAACTCAACTGAGGCGAGCTCGCTAAAAAGTATCTTAAAGATGCGCAACAGATCGGCAACTTTAACGGCAGCGAGCTGCAACAAGTTTTTGCCAAATCCATAAAAACAAAAGGCAAATAAACAAACGGCAGTGCACTCAAACAATTGCAATGCAAAGGTGTCTCTGTGTTCGTATCTCCTGTATCTGGATCTTAGTGTGAATGTATCTTTGTATCTGATGCAGGTAGCTGAGCACACAGATACACCTGCTTGCAACATTGCAATTGTGGGAGCAGATAAGAGAGTAAGCTCTCTCAAACTTTGATAAGTGAGGGTTTTTATATTAATTTTCTGTGTAATATAATAACAAAGTCCAATGAAAAATCCCCTACACCGCTGCAATTCTCTCGCTTTTCCTTCTCTGAAAATGTATCTCAAAAATATCTCTCTCTTTGCACTCACCCCACTGCGAAAAGCTGCGATCGCTCTCTTAGGTTCCACAAAAAGCTGTACCCATGGGCGAAAAAGAGACAACTAATCCCACTTACTAATTTACTACCCACACTTTTGCGTTATTCAAATTTAGTGGCTCGCCATCTCGCTCACTCCCGCATGCTCCCTCGCTTTATTTAAATTTATGATTATCGCCTTGTTGTGTGTGTGCCCGCTTAATCCAATTGGAGGTGGAGCTTCGCCTAAAGCGCCTCTTTAACTGTCACATTGACAGAAGTGGGGGACTTATCTTTATTTTAAGGCCCCGGCTCTATCCAATTGAATTTGTGTTTTGCAAACTGGTTTCGCCAACGCCTCTTATTGGCAGGGCTATTTTTAGATCTCTTATGGCTATTAACTAAATACCAACTGGCCAAAGAAACGATCTCAGTGCGAATAATATGTAAAAGCGGTTTTCGTAATGATGATTTATTGTTAAAAAATTTGTTGAATTGATAAATTTAGGAAAGAAATTAGTATAATTGTTTATTTAAACATGGTTAGTACGCTTTTTAAAATATTTTATTTCATTTCTTTTATTCCTGATTAATTTGTATTTATGTACAGCGACATATTACAATTTAATTGAATCTTATAGTTTATATTTTTATACCCGTTACTCGTAGAGTAAAAGGGTATATTGTATTCGTGCAAAAGTATGTAACAGGGAGAAGGAAGCGTTTCCGACCCTATAAAGTATATATATTCTTGGTCAGGGTCACTAGCCGAGTCGATATAGCCATGTCCGTCTGTCCGTCTGTCCGTCTGTCCGTCTGTCTGTCTGTCTGTATGAACGCTGAGATCTCGGAGACTATAAAAGCTAGAGGATTGGTATTTGGCATGAGGATTCTTGGAGTTCCTACGCAGCGCAAGTTTATTTCAAGAAGGTGCCACGCCCCCTCTAACGCCCACAATACTTAATATACGATTTTAAAAATTTAAATATTTCGGAAATGTAAAAATGCAGTTTTGTTGTGTTTATCAATACCTATCGAAATGTAGAAGATATTTTTTAAATCGGACCATTCGTTAAAAAGTTATTGCTGATCAAAGTCAGTCACTCGGCTAAAGGCAGTGCGAGGGAGATGGAGATATAACCATCTCCCTCGCACTGCCTTTAGCCGAGTGACGGGTATTAGATAGTCGGGACACCAACCCGACTATAGCGTTCTCTCTTGTTAAAAACATGTTAGTACATATACATTTTTACTAAAATGTAATCAATCTACTAGGTAAAACAAATAATAAATCTAAGTTGCGGTTAACAAAGCAGTTTAGAAATTTAGCCATTCCTAAAGATTAAGATAAATTATGTAAAATGCCTGATATCAATTCTAAATAAGTTTTGTGGCGCCCCCGTTTCAAAAAAGTTTTTTTAACTATTTATAATTTATAAATTTATAAATAGTTAATTGTAAGCAATTACATAAAAAAAAAAAGCAAACAAATTGTATAAAGGAAATCACAACAAATTTACCTTATTATCCATCAAGTAAAAACACCTTTTAACGAGGTAAAATGTCGCACCTTCAAAAAACAAAACTTCTGATATCAAGTTTTGTGAAGAGTGGTTATACATTTGACTAAACTAATATAAATAAATATTTAAGATTCTTGCCCACACAGATATTTTCTACTGCAGCGTGCCGAATAAGAACATTTTTGAAAATGTATTCATGTAGTCGAATGTATCATAAGAACATTTATATTTTTGTAAATTTATAAGTTCGAACTATTAAAGAAATATGTTAGTCGTAACTCTAGTTTATAGTCTTAGCGCATATCATACAATTAAATACCCTATATTTTTATATATTTGTCTTATGCCTGTTTTGCAGCGATTACCTATTCTTCTGTTATGTTTGCGTATACTTAATTTTCTCACATCTCGATAAAAGTAATAAAGTAAATTACTTAACAATAAATCTACAAACTTATTTTCAACAAATGTGCTGCCAGTTCCCAGGTAACTGGTGATCCATTGAATGCCGTGGAGTATTCAGTTTGGATTCGCCCGAGGAGTTTCCATTGAAGGGCATTGTTTTTGGCTGTTGACGACGGGCGCCGCTTCTTCTGCACCACAAATCGCAGATCGCATATCGCAAACGCACGATCTGCTGACACAATTCCACCAGCAATTAAGTTGATTCACCTCCGCGGGCTGGATTTTACCTGGCGCTCAATTTGCCGGCGTTTAAGAAAGCTGTCAACGGCGATCGGTGATCGGGAATCGGGAATCGGCGACCTGGGTGCATAATGCCGGCCAACTGGAGCTGATCTTGGCCAATTGTTTACCATATGCAGTCCGGCCAGGCATTCCAAACTGTCCGCTTGGGCTTATTAGCCTGTCGTTTGCATTTCTGCGGTATTTCCACTTTGTTCAAGGCGCCGGCCTCCCCAGTGAACGGGCCTGAATTTGAATGCAAATTCCACGCATTGCGCTCTTTTGGTCATTCAAATGTTGCCGCTGCTCAGTGGCCAGGGAATTATGGATTTAAGGCCAAGGTATACGATACCCTGCCTCAAAGGAGAAGTCCATCCATTTGTAGACTTTATCTTTAAAAGAAATAAATATCTAAAAATACCTAAAAAATAAATAATATCCTAACTGATGAACTTCTTTAGAAGATAGTTTAGGATTTTTATTAAGTCAACCTTAATTTTAATATTGGCATTAAAGATATTTTCAAATTTTTTTTCAAATGTTAAATATTATTTTTTAAGCTTTCCTACATTATAAGATCTTAGCTTTGCATTTAGTTCAATACTGTGACTTTGTAGATTTTCAATATTTTATTCTATTATTTCTGAGTAACATTTTATCCACGTTTTGCAGTGTCTAAAGGTAATGCAATTTTTATAGAAATGTCCAATGCATTGAGAAAAAAAATTAATCCATATATAACTAATCTGTACCTTATTTTTTTAGTTTGGTTTTAAGTTGTAGTAGTTTTGACAGTATTTTAACATTAGATATTTATTTTATATTGTTGCTTTTATAAATACTCTCTAATAATATTCTCTTATTTAAAAAGCTCTTTTACAAAGTACCTTTTAAGCCTCTTACACTTACCGTGATAAATATTCATATAAGCAGAAGTAAATTTAGAAAGAACTTTTTACAATTCGAAGAATCCTAATTCGTATAATCATTAAATACTTGACTAATACACTCCCATTGTCTAAGCTTTAAGCCACCATTACAAAATGATAGGCTGTCCTTAGGCCCTGGCTCATATCATGGTTGGATTGGTTCCTGGAACTCCAATCTATGTTTAAATTACCATCTAAATGTTACCCCATCCGAGGCATTTCATCACAAAGTTACATTCACATTATTCAGGCAGCATAAAATTGCAAACACATATTATTGACACATCATTATCAATCAAAGTTATGCTCAGTTGAAAGTCCGCAATGCTTCCGCAAAAAGGCGAAGAACAAGACCGGCAGTAGTCGCTGTTCTCTGCGCAGATTACAGCTAAGTTTTATGACCATGATTTATGGCAGAATTCTTCATAGGCGGCCGTTCTGGTTTGATGGTCCAGGCCCAAGCCCAGTGCACCATGAAGCCAATCCCAATCCGCATACGAATCCGAATCCGAAAAGACACACTACACACTCGCTGACACGCACAGTCTAGATGCGAGTCGGCATCTAGATATCTAGATATCTGGCAGATACCGCCAGCACTCTAGCATGCTTTATGGTCTAATCCCGATGGTTAGTTTTGTTCAACATAAACTGCTCGATTTCATGTATTCCATTTAAATGTCATAGAAAGTTGTTGCAAATCAACTTCTTGGCCAGCTCATTCCTCGCTTTTACATCCATATTTATTTGCCATAATTTCGGTTGGTTTATGGGATTCTCTCTTTTTTTCGCTGAACACCAAATGCATTTGCCATGTTTAATCTGATTATAATTGGTAAAACAGAGGCATAAAATATTCCAAATGATTGTTATGCCAAAGTTAATGGCGAGTTTACGATTTTGATATGGGTTGAAATATGGAATTAACTTGGCATATTTTGTCGGAAGTACTTCTGGTCTTATGCATACAAATTTTTAATTTTAAATACTTTTAATTAGCGGCCAGGAGCTTGACTTTTCATAAAACAGATATCCTTCCTTTATACACTTTATCTTAAAATTGTTTATCATAGTTCTGCCAGTTTTGTAAGATTCGCATACACACAAAAAAAATTTGCTTGGTAAAATTGACCAACAAAGATAGTTACGTAACTATTAAAATAGTTACGTGTATTTTGTTTTTGCTTTGGGTGTGTGTGTGCTAATTGTGTGTCATTGCTAATTGTGTGTATTTGTTGTTGTGGAATAACTATTTACTTAGTAGAATTGACAATTTGGCTGTTTGACCTGTTTGACAATTATTACAGTTGATTTTACCAAGTTTTTTTTTTGTGTGTAGTAATCAAAATAATAACTTTTTAAATATTGGGAAGTTTTTAAGTTATTTTTTATGTTTTCCAAATAAACTTGGTAAAGTGACCTAAGATATTCCTTGGCCACTTAAATCAATAAACTCGCCTTTGCCCGAGTGCAGAGTTTATTAGCTTTGCTTCCCTAATGGCATCTCATCCATATGGAGCTGCCTGCAGACCAATTTTTCACTTCACACTTGTAAGCACGCCATGCCGAGCACATTTTTCTCTTTAACGCATTTAAACCCCACTGGTTAACCCCAAACTTTGCATTTATATTAAAAAAACCCAAGCGCGAACAATCAGGGAAAAACAATTAAATGTGATATGAAAAGGGTTGTCTGCGGCAAGCTCGTTGACAAATTGTGCGATTATGCTAAGGCCAACCGAGAAACAGAAAGTTTTATAACTTTAATTGTCGCGTTACAACACCCGCAGCAAACGCAAAGTGCAGACAACAAAAGGCCATGTAATTATATATCCACTATATATATCCACATCACCTCTCCTCCGACACACGGAATTCTTCTGGAGCATTACAAATGAGCCATTGGCGTGCAGTCCCTTGATTATTTTAATTTTTTATTAACGCTTTTCTTCTGCGTAATTGTTTTTAAGCAAATAGCGCCTTAGGGCAAAGAAGTCTGGGTTTAATTCTATATTTATATTTTTAGTGCGGCCATAATCTGGGATTTATAAAACTTTATGGAGCATAGAATAATTAAGTAAGTTAATAAATATATAAATATTTTTAAACATTTTCTAGCACTTCTCTAGCTTTTTCCATGTTTTTTTTTTACGAAATCTGAAGTAGGTAAATATAATATAACAAAATTTGATTATTGATAGCTGTTTAACCAATTAAATTTCAATTAGCATAGCCCTACCTCCAAAACCACACCTCCCTTAATTGTGAAAATTCAAGCATTACAAGTGGTTTCTCTCTGCTGTAAAAATAATAACTACGTCGTGTTGATAGGCTGTAGGTTCAGGGTCTGGCAATTGCTCGAGATTTCCATCTGTTAAACACTTTTCTGTATTTTCAATTGATTTTCAGTTCAATAGTTAATTATTTCAGGAAGATTTCCAACAGTTTAACGACTTTGTTGCGTCTGTTGGCGCCAACGGCAATTGGTTGATTTGAAATCTACTTAAACAGTTGGTTATTTGGAGTTTACAGTTCGGCTTTGGTTATTATAAATGCACTTCCTAATTGAATTGCATTTGCTTGAAATAATTAATGAGTTAATGAAGGTGAGGCTCCGCTCGAGATCATAGATTTGTCAAGTGGGAAATAAGCCATTAGATATTACAATATAGAAGATTTGATTTGGATAACATAATTTCAATTGGGGTTTGTGTTTAAAACCTTCAAACTTTTCAAAGATCTATAGAATATTTGAAAAGAGTAAGAAGATATAACTTAGGTTATATCTTTTTAACGGTATAAAATGTTTTCCGATAAATTTTAACAAAATTAAAAGCTTTGTAAATCAAAATCAAAGTATTGACAAAGTATTATACTTTTTAGGCTTATATTGGAATTCAAAAATGTAATATTTTTGGTAATCGATAGATATTAATAATTGTTTTATTTTTACGATTCAATAAATTTTTTACATTTTAGATTTATTTGTACAGAAGATCTTATTTATTTAAAACCAAACTCTTTTACATAACACTTTGACTTTTCTATAACCCAAAGGCATATAAACTCTATCAACTAAAGATCTACAAATGCAGAGGAAAATGTTGCGCTTAAGAGACGCAAAAATGCTGTACAACAAGCGCCAAGTTTGCCACACAAATCAAAGCCGATTTGCCGTTTGCCGTTTGTGTACCACTTTGGACATATATGGAAAAATTAGTGGGATGTTTTCGAATTGTCCACTATCCAGAGAGATGATGAAGTCGGGGGACAGAGGTGTTTTTTTCCAAGGTGTCGACGTCATTAGCAGTTGTAGCTGCAATGGTGAAAGAGAGAGAGAGAGATATTCGAAATTGGTGTTTGATTTTTTGATTATGAAATTTGAAGCACTCACAGTCGTTGCGGTTATATTGTGTGGTGTCCCCACGGATTCGAGTGGCAACATATCCTCACGCCAATAAACGCGCAATTATAATAAAAATAATCACAGGGGGCGACTGCTGATCCTCTGCATTTGGTCATAACCGGCCAGGCCAGGCCAGAAACCGTTGAGCTGGCCAAGATCCAAGATCCAGACGTTGCGTTTGATCATTGCGATCCGAAGCGATCCGAGGCGATCCTCGCCGTCCATGTCCGTCGATCCCGACTGGATTATCGCCTTTTCGAACAGCTTTTTCTTCTTTTGTTCCCGTTCTCTACAATCTCATTGCGACGACAATTGGCGAGTAATTGCTGCTGCATAATAATTCCCCACCAGCCATCGTTGTTGGCCTGGTCAAGTTTTTGCACCTCTTTGCCGGCGTTTTTTTGCGCTGCCGTCCCCGCCATCCACTTAATCCGTTTTTGGTTGAGTGAGTTTCCTGAATTTATATAGAAAATATTATTTTATTCTCAGATACACGTTTTTTCTTAATCTAATAAAGAAAATTAATTAAGGTGGTATGAAATAAATTAACGAAGCAATTAGACACAAATTCCATTACAAGGTGAGGGAGCTCTGAAAAATGCCTTTAACGGCATGCCCAACTAAAAAGTGGTAAAATAATTTATCGAAAAATTGTTGCAAAAAATTAGCATTGCCAATAAGGTCGGGTTGACTTTTAGGAGCCGAGAAGGCTGTGCTGTATAAAAATTATATGTTTTATGGGTGAAGCAAGTTCGCTATTCATATTTCAACTTATGATTTTCAGACGAGAATGCCATAATAGTTTTTGCGGTGGAAATTAAATATTTATAAATTTCTGAATTCGCGGATTAATAAAATACTTCAAATAGTTCCAGTTAAATAAAATTTAAAAGGTATTCGATTGGTATTTTTAGAAGATTTTCTTTTGGAATGGGATAGCAAATGTTGCTTGCCATTTAAAGATTTTAGAACGGATTCAGGACATATTTTACTAAAGTTTATCTAAAATTAATTTCTTGTTATTGACGTCTCTATCATTTGTTGCCATATATTTGGTTCTAGCAAACGAAATTGAGTATATTCAAAAGTTTTCTAGTATAATGACTAAATTTTATTAGAGTATGGAAAACAAAAAATTAATAATTTGTCTTTTATATCCCTACTTTCTAGAAAATAAAGTAATAAAGTATTTAATGTAATCCATGACTTATTTACCTAATCAATCATTAAATGTCTATTAGTGTTTATCTACGGCTAACGATCCATTAAAAGCAGTGAAAAAAAGCATTTTCCACGGTCATCAAATCAATATTCAAAAAGCCTCCACTACCAAATTGGCAACAATCTGTCAGATGCATTTCATAAAGCTCAAACGGCGGCCAGAAAAAAGCCCCACTTCGTGCCGTAAGGAGTGGAAAAAAGTCGAAAATTGCTTTATGAACACGTTTCAATTGCGTTTTGCCAGCTCGCCAGGCATGTTCGATGTCATGTACTCCATGCTGCAGTCGAGGGAGAGACACTTCTCCGGGCCTGATGAAATCGATAATTTTCCCACGATCGACTGGATCGGCTAAGATCGGCTCGGCTGTCAGCGGCCCAAGTCTCAATGACTAACTCTAACTGCACAACAAGTGGCCAGTTGGCAGGCCGGGTTGAAAAAAAAACCTGACCAATAGCAGGCATTACTTGATTTGTATGTGCTGCTATGTAAATGCTATAAAAGGATTTTGATTACGGCCAAATGCCGGCCCCGCCAGCGGGACGACATGAGCCCAAGGTGTCTGAATTCTATTGGGATGGGATGGGATGGGATAGGATGGGATGCGATTCAGGGGGCTCTTTCTCTTGAAGGCGGAAGCATGACTGGACGCCTTTTTCTGGTCGTCAGCATTCATTGATCGATATCAGGAAACTGTGGACTTCAACATAAATCTCTATCTCCCCTCTACATTTCTTGCTTATGTTTTTAACATTAAAAGGTCGAACCAAAAATTAAATTTCTACTAATAACATCTTATTTTTGTATAAATAAATTGAATATGAACTATCTTTAATAGATAATTAAGAATAGAAAAAGGTTTTTTAAATTCCTCATATTTCTTTCCATGATTTGTTATGTTATATTTGTTATTAAAAAAATATATACCTATTTTAATCAACATTTTCTGTACAATTTTTCAACAATTCAATTGTACCTACTAAATATACGGCCCTGTTCTAGTTTTCACTTCCGAAAAATTCACACGGATTCGAATTTCCCAGACCTGTTCCAAGACTCACTTTCGAAAGAACTGCACGGAATCGAATTTCCCTCTGTTGTTACTCTGTTAACTTCCGAAAAATTCACACGGAAACTTTCCGACTAGCATTTGACAGGCGGATTTAAATCCGGCAGTATAAATATTAATTATTTAAAAATACTTCGCGATAGCTTTAAAAGCCAATCATATTTTTATGATATTCCTTGATGTTTTATGATCATAATTGCATCATCGGAATCGAAATTATTTATATATATGAGTTAATAAAAATTATTTTGTGGTTTCACCTCAAAAATCAGTCAATTCTAGCCTTGACAATTATTTCAAATCCCCTGCCCTTGCTCTAAATTCCGCTCGGATTTGGCTAAAATGGGCCAGGGCTATCATGGTAGGCTGGAAAATAATAATTTTGTGAAGATGATTTATTAACATTCTTATTATGCCAGTTTTTTTTATTGTAAGAATGATTATTTATCCGAGATACCTTAAATCATGTTTTGGTTTAAAATTTCACTTAATTTAATGCTTAAACTGAGCGAAACCTTTTTAATGGGGATATTTTTTGGAGAACTCAGCAACCCTTTTCTTTTCAGTATTGTATAGCGTTGGATGCAAAAAGGGGAACAAATGAGGGAAATTATATATTATGTTAAAGGGAAATTCGACAATGTTAACAAATTCACTTCCGAGTGAAAACTGGAACAGGCCGGATAATTTTAATACCACACCTTTAATATGAAATCCTGACATATCGGTTTTAAACGCGGCTAACTCAAAAAGATTCCATCATTTTATCTGTCATCCAACAGGTCAAAAATCACAATTTCAAGCATGTTTCCCAATGAAAGCCGTGAATAAACATTTTTTCGTTAGGGCTTTATTCTAATTAGCACTGTGGTCCCTTTCCCCTATCAACATCTTTTTACCCTTCTCCACTGGTCTTACGCACTTGCCATGACTGGTAAAAAAATAGATGAGCCGCTTAATTGGGGCGGACAGTCAGCTCGATCCGCTCAGTTCTTTGACATGTTTTCTATTTGTCTAATTTGTCAAGTTTTGACTGGAATATTTTCTGTTTGTAAAACGGAAATGATCCGACAAAAAGTTTGTGGCTTACAAATTTTTTTGTCAGTTTTGAATTAATTTGAAAGCGTGGCCAGGTTTTTGGGTTGGGCAGAAATAGATAAATATAGGTATATTTAAATTGATCCCATTGGGCTCGTGGTCAAACAATGCTTATTTTGCGGCTTGATTGGGGTAAGCGTGCTTCGGTGTTTATTTATTTGGTCGTGGATACGTGGTAGTGCATACACAAGGAAGTTTATCTTGGCTTTTTAGCTTACGAATCGAAGCGTGTGGGTAATTTAAGAAGCTTTACATTGCGACCAATTTATCTTAAGGGGGGGGTAGGGTCTAGCAAAAAAAAAGAATCGATTTTTTTTTTATTTTTTTTTCTTGTAGATTAACATTTTAAGATTCTACAAAAAAAGTTTTAAGTCAATGGGACAAAAACTTTAGAAGTTATGCTAAAACTAGTACTCCAACCTCTAAGACTTTAGGTACGTAAGTGCATCTTTAAGTGCGTTTTTCTCGAAACCACTTTTTGAAAGTCCGTGACCATCGGCATTTCTAAACGGCTCAATCGATCGTTTTCAAATTTGTCGCATATTTTTGTCGCATTTTTGACTTTGGAAATGCAAAAAAAATTCTTTAAAAAAAAAATTTTAAAATCGCGCTTCCCAGGGGGCGGGTTTTTTCTTTTCTTAAGCTAAATGTAAAAGCAGAATGGAAATGTAATAATTTTTGGAGGAGATACAGTGGTCACCGCAAAACGCCTTTTTTTAATAGTGTTCCAGCAATCGCTTTGCCACCGATATATTAGCCGATAGTATCGGCTATAAAAATTAGAGAATGTTATTTAAATGACACTTTATAATATACAATTGGTTTGAATTAAATCCATCCAACCAGTTTTTATAGAAAAAATCGCAAAGTTACTTGATTTTTTGATGCCATAGACCCTACCCCCCCCTTAACGACTTTCAAAAATTATTAGTAAGTACGTCACGTCAGTGCATTTTATAAATATTTATTTCAAAAACACTATTTTTAAAAAATGTATTGTAATTCACTCCATTGTAATTTAACCACAAAAATAAAATTTATAAGGTTTTAAGTGTATTATAAAAGTTAATTTAAGTTCGAATAGTGTAATGTATGGTGTATAAGTTTTCACACACAGTTTTGAAAGTTTTTAAACACTGTTTTATACGCAACAATTTATTTGTAACTATTTTTTTTTGTCAATTTTGTATTTACACACATAAAAAACTTTTTTACGACGATGTCCATTTAATAGAAGTCAAATATTTGAATATTTTGTAAAACGAAAAATCATTGCTATTAATAAGATTTAATATTCGTGGTATTTTACCATTTTTTTCTTTTCCAGCAATTCCAAAATGTTGTGGCTTATAAGTACACACATTTTCAGTCAAAGAGTTCCTAAAATAGTTAGGCTATGAAACAAAATACTTACAGTCTATATACATTGCATATTCTATAAAAAGATACAATGTCAAATATAAAAACCAACAAATACAAATTAGTTGGTAAATTCTTTACTGAGAACCTTGCTTCCCCAAAGTCTAAAACAAACTGAGTGCTGTCTGTCAAATAAAAAATTTCCAACCACCCTCTCGATAAAAAATAAACGTCTATTCAACCCTTTATGGGAAGTCTCACTTCCAGTCGGCGATTTTTGCATAGAGCCATGGTGTTTCCTTTTTTAGAACTCTTCCAACCCCTTCGATAAGGTGAAAGAACTAGTTCCGAACGCCAGATGGCGCTGGTGGACCATTTTTGTACGATTTCCACTGCAATGGCAATTCATTAATGGCAGAAAAACTTGTGAATAATTTATATAATTAATACCCCGCTACGTTGACCACGCACAGCTGGCATTTAGTAGCAACTTAAGGAGAGATCTCTCAGCTGCTGTTAAATAAAATATTTTAAATAATTCCGTAATCTAAATGCAGTCATCGTCAGAGCAGCAAAACAAGCCCAAGAACGTTGGCGACGTTTTCCTCATCGGATTCAACAGGATGCTGAGAAGCTGGCACTGAGAAGGAAATTCTAAATACCAACGAGTCACAGCAGCATCCAGCACAAATCACAAATTGTCACGTTAATAGTGGCAGCCATCCCCGATACCCGATCCCCTGTCTCCGGTCTCCGGTACCCGAACCCACCTCCATCCTACCTCCGCCTCATTTGAGCTTGTCTTGCATTTCGCATCCGTATAAATGCAATGTAAATTTTTTTGTGTTGTGCGCGCCATTGCATATGTCAAGACAACAACAAAACGCTGACGGAGGAGATGGCCAAAGAGACAGATGAGGTTTACCAAGAGGAAGCTAGGGGATGGCACCGTGAGGGCTGAGATACTATACACCTAGTGGTCAGATTAGTTCAAAAGAATTTTGAAACTAGTGTTCTGAATGGGAAAATTAAATATTCAACAGCTTTAACTGCTGTGGCTTTCGGCTGAAACCGCATACTAGTTAAAGCAAATTATAAATATAAATATCTAAATTTAATTTTAGCTAAGTCGGTTAGTATTTTTATACCGAAATGTTATTACAAATAAATAAATAAGATAGCTTTTAAGATAAATATAAGGGATACAATGTATTTTTTGACCTTTCTTATATAACTAAATAATTTTTTTCTTTTTAACTAACAAAGTAATTAATAGAAAGGAACGTAATCTAAAATAGTAGCATAGTTTAACTAAAATGCACTAGAATTATCGTCTAACAAACCTAGCTCTCATTTCTTTTTATATTTCTAAACAAAAACTATTTTAGGAACCACCCATTAAATAGTCTACTTTTCGTGCCCCACGCTGCCATCTCCAAAGTCAAAGCCCGATGGAGTGCCATTGGCAGCCACTCTTCTCCGTCTCTCAGCACGTTTCGCCTTGATAATTTATGAGACGCCTTATTAACATCAGTCAGCATCGGCAGAAGCGCAGATTCTGTCTCTGGCCTCGTCTTCAGCTCGGTTTGCGGCATCCAACTGGCTTTCTCAGAAAGGAATCTCCGCTTTTTGCCGTCTCTCGTCGGCTGCCACATTTTCACTCATTTTAATGTAATTTCTGCTGTTTAATTTGTAAATTATTTTAATGCAGCCTTTGTCATAATTTATTGCCTGCTCTTGCCCGAGGCATCCGTGTATCCGGTAGATACATTTTATATGTCCGCCTGTGACGGGCTATACGAGCATGCAAATCAGCTGGTCAAAGTCCTCAACGAATCTCATTCTATGCAAATCCGTTTGTCCCGGCCGATTCACGTCCATTGAGATGAGGTGCTCGGCTCGTTAGGTGGGCAGCCGCTGGGATTTGCATAAGTATGTTGACTTTCAATTAAATGCCAAAGCTCGATCAGTTGTTAAAGGCATTCCGAATGTTAATTCTCAAGTGCATTTGATGGTAATGCCCAGTATGCCAAACGAAATTGGGAATTTAGAATCTGAATGGAGAAGTTGAGATACCCTAAGTTAAAATAAATACAAAATATTTTTAAATCTAATTTTTTTAGTTAACCTAAAGATGTAAAAGTCACAAATTTCAACATGGTATTTGGTACTATAGCTTTTTTCTGAATATATTCACTAATTTATAAGTTAAAGAAAATCTTAAGTTTTAGCAAAACAGTTGTTTTTAAATAACTTCAAACAACTTAAACATATTTTATTAAATTTTTTTTGAGTGTTTTATGAAAATGTTACATACGAAAACGATCCTATTTACTTCAAATAGCCAATGTACACCTCTACAGTTCAAAAACAACATTCACATTTATAAGGCACAACAATCAGTTCAATGACAAGCAGAGCAAATATGTAAGTTTTCGATTCGAATCGAGTCGATTGAGGGCAGCAAAATGTTTGCATAAATTGAAAAGGAAATCTGGCCTTAATTGTTCTCAAACAATTATCAATTGTGCATAAACACAGCACCAATAATGGCAGAGCAAAATGCTTAAAAGGATTTAAGTCAGCGACAATTAGTTGGATGATTTTTCATAAATGCATTCGAAATTAGCCACTCCAAAAAGGACCGTGACGAATCTGCTGATAAATTGGCACTCTACCAGCGGCAAGTTCAAGTCCATCTACTTCTTGGCCAAATTACAGTATTTAAAAATCTTAAATAAGCGCAAAATCAGGTATGGAATATGCCGCAGCCGACCCACTTCAGATGCACTCGGGGAACTGGGGGCGTGTCGGCGATCTTGAAAAGCGCCGACACCTCAACACATCATCATCAGCGTCATTGAAAGCCCCGAACAGTAGCCGTCAGTAGATGCCAACATTCTTTCCGCCATCGTCTGAGGCAATATTTAAATTAATTGGGGCCTGACTCACTCTGAATTGAAAGGCGAAAAGTTCGAGACGGAAAATTTACATTCGTTGGAAATGGAAATCGTATTCGGCTTGGCAATGCGAAAATCATTAAAACAATGCACACTTTTGTAGACTATTTTGTAATTGTAAGCGGCCTCTCTATGCAACATTTCCGAATAAGTGAATAATAATCGGGATTACTTCATTGTGAATAATGTTCAAGCGGAAATACTTTATGATGTACAAAAAACAGAAAAAGAAGTATTATACAATTCTTTTTTAATCAAAAATCAAAACAAAATCATTTCAAAGATATAAAAATAATATTTATTCTTTTCTTATATTGTCTTTATTATAAGAGTAGCAACCCCCTTGTACATTCTTTTTTTTTCTGTGTATGTAAAAGTTCACTAAATCATTAATTGGCCATTGCTCAATATCGATATGTGTGCTCGATTTTTGCCAGCATTCCATTTAAGTTAGTTCATGGTAATGGACTCCAATCAGCGGCCGATTAACTGACTAACTAGCCTCGTGATTTCTAAATAATTATGCAAATTTTCGATTTGCAATTGCAATTATTGTAACGTTAATAAGCAGAAGTCAAAGCCAAAGGCAGCAGTAGCAGCTCGCAGCTCGCAAAAAAAAACCTGGCAAATTATTCAATCGAAAAATTGTTTTCCAACAGCTGCAAAATCGAACTCAAATCTGACACACGGCGCAAAAGAGAGAGAGAGAAGTTAGCGACAAGGCGACATTGCCGTTGAAGTGTTGTTGGCCTGGGGCCGCCAGTTGGCAGCTGTCAGTCAGTTTGACGTTTTTGACCAAATCGTGTAAAAACCGTTGAAAACGACAAACGACACGTCGCCACCAGCTGAAGTCGCGAACAGATGCAAGCTTTTCAATTCAAACTTTTTGAGATGGCTGCGTGAGAGGAGTTAATATTCTTGAAAATATACCAATATCTTATTAAAATATCTTGAAAAAAATCAATAAAAAGTCTTATGCATATTTTACTTATTCAATTAGTTTAAAACAAAGATTTATTATTGCTCAAAAGAAGTTCAGAAACTGCTGCTAATACTCGTAATTCAGCAAATTATATTTTTGAACAAAAGGCTTTTTGAATATATTTTTAAATTGTTGTCAAAGTTTTTTTTAAAGAAAAATAAAACAATTATAAATATATTTTGAATTAAAAATTTTTTTAAATGTCTCAGAAAAATACGAAGTTTTTAGTTTAGTTTGAATTTATAATTAAGTTATTATTTATTTTTTGCTGTACGAACTGTATTGTTATATTTATGTAACATACATATGACTTTAAAAAAAATGGTTTAAATTTAAATCTCTCACCTCTAGTTACCCTTCCCCCTTTTCGACCGTTGATGATTTTGTAGGTTTAACGCTTTTTGTCACCAGATTTCTCAGTCAGTCAGCTTCTGACGATTTTTCGTCTTGCTCCTCGGACCGATTAATTGTTGGCAATGCGCAAGCGCGCGCCTCTCCTCAAAAGTTTGTTGTGTCAGTTGGAAAATGTAAATTATGCTTTGTTGCATTTTTTGTTGTTGTTTCTTTTTGCCTTCGCTGCCCCTCGAGTTGCTTTTAATGAGGTAAAACTATTTGCATTTTGATTGACAGCACTGGAGATTGTCGAAATTGGACATGCGCACGGATGCATATTTGGCAAATGTGATAATGATGCGGGCAAAAACCAGAAGAATTCAACAAAACAAAAGGTAAAAATACTTTTGTTGGCCTTACAAATTTAATTTTCAATTGAAAGGTGTGGTATTTTTTAATATACTAAAAATCTGAGTGATGGCAATGCTGTTTTGTTTCCAAAAAAGGGGTTACAAAGTTGACTGGAATCCAAGAGGTCAAAGTATTTTTTACACAGGGTCACACTTAGAATGTTCTAAAAATCTCATATAATAAAAGGGGTAAATAGCGCTGCATTTATTTCCCAGGGAACAGGGGTTACGAATAAACTTCTACTCATTTTTTATGAAAGGGTTGGTTAACCATTCCAATGCCACCCCAAAAATCAATGTTCACCGTTCCAAGGAGTGGTTTCTTTTGTGTTTTTTATTGGTGTCGCGCACATTTCAATGCGCATATTCAAATTTTTGAGCGTTTCCTTTAAATTGGAAACCTTTCCAGTGCAAGGAATTGGTATAAAAGGCAGGCAGACGCCAAGACTTTGAAGTCAATCGTATTTTGACGGCTATCGCGAACGGATCTGATATTTGGATTACTCTGTTGGATTACCTATTGGATTACACACACGTGGATTACGTTTTCAATGAGTGTTTTTAATTTTCTTCATGTTTGTTATGAAGTTAAATTGATTTTTTTAAGTTATAGCTTTTTTTAAAAAGCATAAACAATTTATAAATTGCTATTAACAGTACAGATCATGTTTTATGAGTTACACATTTTGATATAGAGCATCGATTTTTTTTAAATTTATAACAAATTTGAAATTAAAATTTTGATCTATAAATAACGGTAGACGTTATTTTAATATTGAAATTTGTTATAAATTGGCTTATTTATTTTGATAAGTAAACAACAACTCATAGTTAACTAATATTTATTTAACACACTATTTTTATGTGATGAATATATTTTCCTTTACAATAATTTCTCGCCTTCAAATTTCAACAAATTTCGTTGCTTTATATGCAACCCAATTTCATTTCGCCGATCTTTATCACTTCTAATTTGCTGTAATTAGCAATGAAAACATTGCAAACAGATGTATATCTAATTTGATTTTGAGTTTCTGCCTCGTTGAAGGCCTTAAGCAAATACTCATCCGCCTTCGAGTCGAAATCGGAGCCAGAAACAATTTGCGTGTCAAATTGTGAACAGAAGAGGCAGCCGCCTCGAAAAGGCAGAAACTGTTTATGCATTTTGTGCAGCGAGTGCAACAAATTTAATTGTACCGATAGACATGCATTGGCAGTAAAAACCAAAACTAATAATACTGGCGAAAAACAAAAATAGTAAAAACCTTAGCTAAGTGGCAATAAAAATGCACAACACCAAAATTTCAGCCCAGCGACCATGCAATGATATCATTTCGACTCCGTACCGCCCTGCGTGTTGTTAATTAAGCTCATTAATTTTCGCCGCTGTCGCTTGCCAGCAACAACAATATAGTTCTTTAACAACAACAAGGAAATAAAGACGTTAACTGGCTGCGAAGGCAATGCAAAAGATACTCGGATACGCAAAACTGCACCCAAACAAACATCTTTCATTTCGCCTTATAATTTATTTAATATTTCTTTTATTTCATTTTCTATTTTATTATATTTCGCACTGCCAAGCGATTTGTTGCTCTTCAGCATAATTCATGGTGTGCAGCTGCGCACCCAGAAAATGAAATTAATTTTGAAAATTTTCATTAATACTTTAAACTTAATATTTAGGCATAATTTTTCCATTTTTTACGGCTTTGCTCTGAGTGCGTTCGCTCCTTGAGTCTTTTGTTGCAGTTGATTTATAAGCTACGATCATAAAATGCCATTCGTAATCTTGATTTTAATTTGGAATTTGGTTTCGTGGGCTTTGAGCAGAGAAATTTCAAATTTGAAACTAATTGTGAAAAATGGCTAATTGAAATTGGACAGCAATGAATAAAGAAAAATAAAATAACTGTTAGGTCGGAAGTATGCACAGAGAGAAACAAATTTCTATTTGCTTCAATAATTCTGTAATTATACCCGTTACTCGTAGAGTAAAAGGGTATATTGTATTCGTGCAAAAGTATGTAACAGCTAGAAGGAAGCTTTTCCGACCCCATAAAGTATATATATTCTTGATCAGGATCACTAGCCGAGTCGATCTAGCCATGTCCGTCTGTCCGTCTGTCTGTCTGTCCGTATGAACGCTGAGATCTCGGAAACTATAAAAGCTAGAAGATTGGCATTTTGCATGCAGATTCTTGGAGTTCCTACGCAGCGCAAGTTTATTTCAAAAAGGTGCCACGCCCCCTCTAACGCTCACAATAGTTTATATACGATTTGAAAAATTTTAATATATCGAAAAAGTAGGAATGCAGTTTTGTTGTGTTTATCAATACCTATCGAAATGTAGAAGAAATTTTTTAAATCGGACCATTCGTTTAAAACTTATGCCTGATCAAAGTTTTATCTCCATCTCCCTAGCACTCCCTTTAGCTGAGTTACGTCTATTAGATAGTCGGGACACCAACCCTTTAGCTGAGTGACGGGTATTAGATAGTCGGGACACCAACCCGACTATAGCGTTCTCTCTTGTTTTATCTTAATATTTTAATTCGTATTTTTATACCCGTTACTCGTAGAGTAAAAGGGTATATTGTATTCGTGCAAAAGTATGTAACAGCTAGAAGGAAGCATTTCCGACCCTATAAAGTATATATATTCTTGATCAGGGTCACTAGCCGAGTCGATATAGCCATGTCCGTCTGTCCGTCTGTCCGTCTGTCTGTCTGTCCGTCCGTATGAACGCTGAGATCTCGGAAACTATAAAAGCTAGAGGATTGGTATTTGGCATGAAGATTCTTGGAGTTCCTACGCAGCGCAAGTTTGTTTCCAGAAGGTGCCACGCCCCCTCTAACGCCCACAATAGCTTATATACGATTTTAAAAATTTAAATATTTCGGAAAAAAAAAAATGCAGTTTTGTTGTGCTTATCAATACCTATCGAAATGTAGAATAAATTTTTTAAATCGGACCATTCGTTAAAAAGTTATAGCTGATAAAAGTTTATATCTCCATCTCCCTCGCACTCCCTTTAGCCGAGTGACGGGTATTAGATAGTCGGGACACCAACCCGACTATAGCGTTCTCTCTTGTTTTAAAATGATTTACAACGATAGGAATTTTTAGGAATGGAAATTTACACTTAATAAAAGCATCAAGTAATTTAAACAAATAAAATCTTAGTTATGCTTTAATAAAAAAGTTTGAAGAAAGGTAACCGACAAGCTATACAAAATTTTGGAAAACATCAAAATTCCATTTCGATTCCCAAGCGCTCTAGAACAATGGCCCATTTAACTGTTTCAAAATCATTTAGAAAAACGTAAAAAATTAGCAAATTCATGAGCCAAAATGTAAACACTTTAATATAAATATATAAAATAAAATAGGCATCCCAGCCCGCTTTTATAACGTTCCAACTAAATGGCTAACGTCATGCAACCCATCGGAATTAATACGAAAATTAAGTTTATAAATTGTCTATGCATAGATAAATTGTGAAAGGAGTTCACAGCGTATAAGCCAGATCGGGTCAGAGCCAACCCATCATTATACCGCCCAAGATGGGCTATCTCTACCTGTCCATATGTGTTTGTAGTACCAGAGTAAGACATAAAATTATGCTAACTACGGAAATTGACGGCCGCCGCTGATGGAATGGAAATTGATAATGACTTGTCGACGAAGGAGGTGGGGTTTCAGTCAGGGGGAGTCGGCTATTAGCATTTAATTCTAATGCGACTTTGACATGCAAATGATAAACTCACGTCAGCTACAGGTACAGGTATCCACATTTTTCGTTCGAGTTATTTATATGTAAAACCTACGAACACATTTCAAATTTGCACTCCAGACCGAAGATCACGCCCTATAAAGCTCACTGAGGCAGAGTTTTATGGGAATCAGGCATGCAAATCCACCCAAGCCTAATCCATGAGCTTAACTAATAAACACATTAAAATGTAATTTCTTTTTAATACGTTTTACAAAAAAAGAGGTAGATATTTTTTAGACTTGCTCTTTTGTTGGGTAGCCAACAACCCATTATTAAGCAACGTAATAACATGTCTGTGGGAATAATTTAATAAATCTACTCTCTGTTCCACTTAGGCTGGACTCCTTCGCCTTGCGTGAAGATCTTCACATAAACCGGAGCAGTATTAGCCGTAGTTTGTTTAATCACTTTTACAGATTTAGATATGTCGAGGCGTGTCCGCATCTCTTAATGATCATTGGAGGTTTAGTTTTTTGCATAGAACCGGAACTTATTGCAGTTATCTAGATGGGATTAACTGGAACGAGAAGTAAAAGATTTTTAAGGTGCGGACTAACAACTGAAAATTAATTAATTTTATGAAAACTATTATTATTTCTTTGAGTGCCGCTCCTGCATTAATCCAGACCGTAAATATTTAATATGATATCTTAAATCAAAGCTTAGCTTTCCATCAAACCATAACCCCATACTTCAGCCCAAACACTTCGCTTTAATTATAATTCATGGTTTGAAATTGTTTCCTACCGTCAAACTTCGTGTTAGAGAACAAAATCCCATATATATGCGTAGGTTGCATAAATATTATTAACGCCAGTTTACGCAGAAGCTCTATGGAAATGTGTTAGCTCGAATCTGGACTCAAAAGTAATTAAAAGTGCAGTCAGATCGGAGGCAGACTTAAAGCGCAATTCGTGTGGCACGGTGCATCATGCAAATTTACTAAAGTGTGAAATATTGCAAATTCATGCAGACAGGGGGTTGCGGGGCCTTGGCACCACAGGTGGCCATCGCAGCTGGACCTCCAGACCAATAAATTAACACTCTATTTTCATACAATACTTTTCCCAGATCGCATGCAAACTGACCAATGCAGAAAATGCTCGAAAAGAGTTTTTCCTCGGCAACAATTAGCTATGCATAGAAAAATGTATTTCATTTCTGTTCCAGTTTTGCATTGGGGGCACGCCACCGTAGTGGAAGTTATAAAATATTTATTTTCTTTAATAGCATTGCTGGCTTTCTTTTACAAATTATTAAGACTACTACTTTTACTTGAAGAATTAAATATCATATACTATTTTTAAAATGTTATTCTCTTTAAGTTAGATAAAATTGGTTTGTAAAAGCTTTTTTGCGTTTATTCCAATAATTTAGCATATCTATTAGAATTTATATTTTATTTTTAAGTGATTTAAGTTCCGTTTAAAACTTGGATGTTGTACTTGCGCCGTTGACCCTTAGACTTCAAAAAAGACTCATTCATTTCATCCCGAAAAAAAGTAGAAATGAAATTAGTGAAGCTTATCGGCTGACTCCAGTCCGTCAGGCTGAAACATCCGCAACTCTTCGCCTGCCTTTTACCGTTGACAATGCAAGGACATACAACAATGGGCATTAGACATACAGTGGTGGTCACGAGTTTAGCACACTTTTCTCGCCCATCGTTTTTTCGCCATATCTCCTTTTCCGTTAGAGTTTTCGACTTTCTGTTTTTACCCACCTTCGTGCTGGAAATAGAGCAACTTCCACTGTTAATATCGTCCCATTCGCATTTACCATTGATCTTTGGCAATCATTTAAGTGGATCAACCTCTAAAATGAGCTGGACACGAGTTTAGCACACTTTAGGAAATTCATTTCCTTTTCACACTTCTGATTATTTTCCTTGACTTTTTACTTCGTATTCTGGTTAGTGAACCTAAATAAGGTAAGAAATCGAAGAAACGATGTTTATAGATATATCACAAGGACCCTGGAACATAAAAAACCAAAGGTGTCAAAATATCCTGTTTTTAGGCAGGATAAGTGTCCAAATGGATCCCCATCAATTTTATTTACTTGTTATCCTTAAAATTAAACAATTAAAAGGTAATGCGGCCGAAAACATAGAGCTGGGACCCGAAAAATGGTAATAAATAGACTTCCCCTTGCATAGCATTTCAGCAGATCCTGATTTTCAAGTCCTTTCAAATGGTCTAAAAATCTCCGGACTGCATATTTTTTAGCCAATTAAAAGACAAAAAAAATGAGGTATATATCATTAAGATCGGTCAACAACTTCCTGAGCAATTGACTACAACACTTTTATATTCATATCAAAGTCTCGAGAGTACGGAATTTTGTATGAAAGTCGTCCATTAAGTCAAAGCAGTTATGACTTTATTTTAGTGTTGTAGTCAATTGCTCAGGAAGTTGTTGACCGATCTTAATGATATATACCTCATTTTTTTTGTCTTTTAATTGGCTAAAAAATATGCAGTCCGGAGATTTTTAGACCATTTGAAAGGACTTGAAAATCAGGATCTGCTGAAATGCTATGCAAGGGGAAGTCTATTTATTACCATTTTTCGGGTCCCAGCTCTATGTTTTCGGCCGCATTACCTTTTAATTGTTTAATTTTAAGGATAACAAGTAAATAAAATTGATGGGGATCCATTTGGACACTTATCCTGCCTAAAAACAGGATATTTTGACACCTTTGGTTTTTTATGTTCCAGGGTTCTTGTGATATATCTATAAACATCGTTTCTTCGATTTCTTACCTTATTTAGGTTCACTAACCAGAATACGAAGTAAAAAGTCAAGGAAAATAATCAGAAGTGTGAAAAGGAAATGAATTTCCTAAAGTGTGCTAAACTCGTGTCCAGCTCATTTTAGAGGTTGATCCACTTAAATGATTGCCAAAGATCAATGGTAAATGCGAATGGGACGATATTAACAGTGGAAGTTGCTCTATTTCCAGCACGAAGGTGGGTAAAAACAGAAAGTCGAAAACTCTAACGGAAAAGGAGATATGGCGAAAAAACGATGGGCGAGAAAAGTGTGCTAAACTCGTGACCACCACTGTATGTCTGTTCTATCCAGCGATTCCATTTCCAATCTCCCCATGGCCAGGCCCCAGCGGAAAACCTACCGTAAATAATAAAAGAAATCGTCTTAGGCACGCATCTCAGGCGGCTGATGGACATTTTCGCACACAGACGTATAAAAACAGGACATCAGGACAACGAATGCCCCACAGGACATCACTTTGAATATAAAGCAAGCGAATAAAACACAACAGCGAATGAATGAGAAAGGACGTGTGGCATAAAAAACACTTTGGACGGAAGGAGAGAAAATAAAAAAGAATTTCTTATTACAGATATTTTGCTTATCTGCAGCAAAACATTCGTTCACACTTCCCACAGGACATCGAGTGGGGTTTGTGTTCCATCCTCTGCCCTTTCATGTTGGCTAAGGGTGAATGTGAATGTGAGTCGTGGGTCTCGAATCCCGAATCCCACCCTCCCATGAAACACATGAAACTTGGATGGACACAAATCCGCTTTTATATTTTCAACTGTCAATCGTCGTCGCAATTTCTCCGTCCTCCTCCGCCAGTCGGCTTCACTTTGTAGGTGTTGGAATTATAATCAAAGTCCAGTGTACTACCCCCAAACAAAACCCATGGCCGCTCGCATTCCTTGCATTATCTTGGCTCACACACTCGGACGCCATGTCGAACTTTTCCTACTCGATTTTATTTCCTTTTATTTGCTTCTCTTTTTTGGCCCACAAATTGTAAAGCGAAAAAATTCCAACAAAATTCGTTCTTAATGCCCTTTTTTCACTTGACTGACAGGCTCTGGCTCCATTTTCTTTTTTCTCAGCTTCCTTTGAAAACTCCCTTTTCCCTTTCTTTGCATTGCGAATTTTGTAAACTTTCTGCCTGCAATTTGTTGAATACTTTTCATGGATACATTTTCCAGATTAGTTTTTTTGTTGTAACCAATGCTAATCAAGATAAGAAAACAGGCTTTTGATCCCCTTAGACTTTCGAAATAAAAAAACTCATATTAACTAATGAAATTAATTTAACAGCAATAAAAGAAAAAAAGGAAAATAAAGCTCACTTGTAAATTGGCTTTGGAGAAATCTTTGCCAGCATTTCGTTATCCTTAAAATTAAAAAAAAAAAATTGTAAAGCAAAAAAACACCGCAGAGTTTATTCTAAACTAGTTTTCCAACAATTCTTTTATTTTCACTTTTTTTTTAAATAATTTTAAAAATAGTTCCTTTTAGTTTTCATATCGACAAGGAGCAATTGAACAGAAAAATCTCAGTTAGCTTTGAGAAAAACAAACTTAGCCTAAGGCCCCCTCATATCACCATCAAGTTATTCAAATGGCTGCATATTTAGGTTTATGACAGCGCAGCACATAAATCTAACAATGGAGGACTAAGGGTAGTTCGATGCTAATGAGCCGCGTCCAGGTCAGAGGTCGGGGAACGGATATGGCGGGATTTTCGTTGGGCTTTCACCTTTTGTGGTGCGCAGAAAGTTTCTGCCAAAACGCCAACAATGAATCACTGGCGAAACCACCAAATAACCCACAACCCACTCGCAGCTGCCTCCAGTGAAGCGTTAGAACTGCCAAGTTTGCACAAAATACTCGGATGGCGAAATATATACATATATCTTCGCTTGCCTTGCATGCATAATAATAACAATCATAAAAATTGCGGGAGGAATACGACGGAACCAAATTATGCATACAATAATCATGGTTCATGGCTTCTTTTCCTGGCCAAAGTTTTCTTCGGCATTTGAATTTATGACTAATCAACTGTATATAATTTTTACTAGCCAAAGATTTATGTGTGCTGATTTAGTGGAATTTATGGGTGGAGGTGGAGGATTTAGCTGCTATGTAAAATAATGCTACCCTTAATTTAAATGCAAATAAGGCGCATTGAGATGGGGGTTAGTTGGTAGAAAAAGGAGTCAGGAAGGGTGGCATAGAAGGGTGCTTCCGGCTTCAAATTTGAATTTAAACAAATTTTCAAATGGCGGACTCTAAAAAAAGTAACTGCTTTCGCTTTCCGTCTCTTTTTGTAAAAGGAAATTTTTATAAAATGGCCGCGAGCTAAGTTCAGCCATCTTAAAAAGTTTCCCTTTTTATAGATTTTCTTAAAATAAATATTTTACATTTTAAGGTTCTTCGCCTCAAATATATATATTTTGTATGTTTAATATTTTTGCACAATGATTTTAGGGCCATCTGGCGAAAGAAATGCAAGGTAAAACTTTTTCATAATGCACAAAGTCCAGCAAATATGTATATCCAAATGTTTCTAGACAGGGAAAATAAAATCGATTTTATGTCACTTGCCACGGTGGCTTTTTCTCTGAATGTGCAGCCAGCAAAAAAGATAGACTGAACAAGGAAATACTCTTTGCTCTCGGGGCTTCCCCCTTTTCGGAGGTAAAACTTTCTTTTTGCAGCCGACGGTATTGCTTTGCATGTGCGGAGGGTATGGGCACATATCCTTGAAGATTGTTGGTGCCTCCGGCTGGAGCTGAAACAGCTTCCAGACTGTGCGTGCAAGATAAGAAGTCGGAAAAGAGGAAAAGTCTTGGGAAAATACGACAAAAGGGGCGTCTGCCTCGCCGCTTCCTGTTGCAAGTGTACTTTCGTGTGTGCGAGATCTGTCTGCCCAGCACAGGGATATCCATATCCGGTTTGCAATGTAGTCATATAGACAGACAGCGGGAAGGGGTCCATCGATTGGTATGGGTCACCAGTCGATTGAAAAGAAAGAGTTCTATATTATTTAAGGGTAAAGTTAGTACAGAGTGTGGTAAATTAAAATTAATCACTAATATACCAAGTTACTAAATTCATAGTTTATAAAAAATGTACTAATGAAAGATATTACCTTAAATTATTATTATTTTAGATATATTTTTTGCAATATCGTAACTATACAAAACTCATAGTTTTTACGAACAACATTTGCCTTCTTTTGATATTTTTTTAAAAATTATTTGCACTTATAATGATACCCTATTAGTTAATCTGCTAAACAAATATCTGTGATTTTTATGTAAATTGTATGGTTATGACCGAATTACACCCGCCAAAAAATTGTAAACAAACCCATTAGAAGAATATAAACATAATTTATGTAGCTTGCTCTCGGGCGAAACTATCAATTTGCGAAGAAGTAAAAGAAAGAAAGTCTAAAGAAATCATCACGAGACGTAGAGAGGGCAATTTAGATTTAGCCATTGAATTTTATGCGCAACGCAGCGTAAAAATTACACGAACAATTACCGGAGTGATGACATGCTTTTAGTGCTAATGCTTCAAATGTCTCCGGATCTGCTGACCGCAGCAAGTCCCAAAAAAATAGAGCTCCGTTAGAGGAGGCCAAAAAAACAGGACATAAAATCTACAGCTGCATAAAAGCCTCTTTCAATTAACATAAAATTAGCATTCCAATTCAATTTATTTTTATATACGGCCGAGCAGCCCTACGGCCCTTTTCTGGACAAATGGGTTGAAGTTATTTACGCGATTTCGGCTGCTTTCTCTTCCAACCAAAGCCAGGCCAAAGCCAAGGCAACATTTACATTCCCACATGCGGCTAAAAAAAAGAAGAGGGCGAAATTCATGGCTGTTTTTCTGTGGGGGAGGGTGCCGGGAAATGTAAGTGGTCATAATAATAAAAATAATGATGCCGCAATAAAGCTGATTCAAGTCCTCTCCGGGACTCCGGGAGCGAGCTGGTTATTGGCTCGATAGGCCTGCGACGATTTGCGTAAAAAATGGCAGGGTCCTTGCGCAGATAAAAAAGCAAACACCAGCAAACGAAAAGGCAAAGGCCGGAAAAGCAGCGCAGAAAAGCCGAGGGGGAATGGAAATGGTCAAACGGCAAACGGCACGGCCGAAGAAATTTTCCTGCGAATCAGCGTATTTTTCATGCTGCAGCGATTATTCACCTCTGCGACGGAAGGAAAAAGCACTGAAAACAAAATTTAAAAATATTACATTTTTTTAGTAGATACAATTGCGAAAAAATAGGTTAAGATAAAAAATCCTTGTCTAATTAAACAAAGAAAGTTTACCAAAAATTGTCAAATTATTTACAAAATCAACATATTATAATAAAATATTTATAAATATACCTACCATTGGTAAATGAAATAATTAATAAATAACTTAAATATTTTGTAAATTTAACAAATTTATATTAATTTATTTGCTTATACATATTGTCAATATTTGAGGGCAGTATGTTTTATTCTTTCATTAACTTAACATTTCCATGCAATAATAGCAATAAATAAATGTATTCTTTAAATTAAGAGCTCATTAAAAAATTCTTGGCATGTTTTATTTTAAATTGACGAAAAAAGTTTTTAAAGAATGTTATTTTTAATTTCTTTAAATAAAAAACCTAAACTAAAATCATTACAAATAATATTATTAAAAACTTTTAAATTGTCTTACCCCTTAACAACTATTTTTTCGCTGTGTGGGTAAAACACCGACTCACCCACTCAATCTGGCCATCCCACCCAAAACCCTCCAGCAACCCATGCGTGTCGTACGTCTTGGCCAAAGTGTCATAAATTCATAATAACGCAAATAAGCACCGGCACTAGCAGAACGCAAAACTTATCGGAAGGCATCTAAATCGGTCGAACCAGCAGCAGCGAAATCGGCTAAAGCCGTGGCCATAGGCATCCTGCCAATAACAACATCGAAGGGCTCGTCCTGTGTGTCTGCGCCTGTGTGTTTGTATATAGCGGCAAATACGTTTTTTACGACTTTATGCTAAGCACTTTTTATGCATAAAAAGCTAAAAGAAAAAAAGGAGCAGCAGGAGGCGCAAGGAAAACAACCACCAATGGACCAGAGATGATGGCGAAACCACCACGCAGATTCTGAACCACCGCACCACCAGCAACAGACATAACCGTTATTTTCTTCTCGGACGGGTCCTTATTTATGCGTTTTTTAGTATGGAAAGCACAAGGATACACATACAGCCGTAGATATCCTTTCAGCGTCGCGTATGTAAAGAACAAGTGCGCTTTTGCCTTTTATGCCTCGGGTAATATATTGAAAATAGCTGTCCAGCGTAATAAAATGTATCTTCACTTGAGTGTTTGTGTGCGCAAGGACCTCTCTGTGCTTCTGTGTGTGCGTGTGTGCTTTAGCGTTTGTATGCATACCAATAAAACTGCCAAATGTGAAAAGCAAAAGCAACAGCCACAAACAAAACTCAATTTGCTTACTGACTCACAGTGGGCTATAATGAAATAAAAACAATTGTACCTATTTATAATTGTTCTTGATTTATCTCTAAAAAATAAAATTACTATCAGGGACTGATACTGTGATTACTTTAAAATTAAAGCGATTTTTAACCGTTTTTTATTAATAGGAAAAAATTGTAAAAATAAACTAAAAAAAAAAATGTTTATCATAAAAATTAAACGATAAGATTTTATTGTATTTTGTTTTTTATATTTAAAGAACTCAAAAGAAACTGTTATTTTTATAAACATTTTTATTATTTTTCATATACTAAAACTAAAACTTTTGGAAAAGTAACAAACCTTATTTTATGTATTTTTCGTTATTTTTTAATATACTTTGTCATATAAAATAGTTTTGGAAAAATTAAAAATAATTTTTTTATTATTTGTAATCTATTTGCAATATTTCAACCCACGGTGCGTCAAAAAGTGCGCTGACCAGGCACTCTCCTCTTCTTCGGCCACCCCTCAATTTTTGCTTTCATCCATTGTCATCATCTTTGTCCATTTGGCAATCCCCTTGTCTGAGGCTATGTTTTTGAATTGCTGCTCAATAAAATTGCATCGATGATTATGTGGATTCTTCATTCTATTTTTCTTTTTTCCCCAATTTTGTTTGACTCTTCAATATTCCTATTTTTTGTTTGCCATTTCTAGCTGCAACTGTTTTTATGTTCATAAATAAGAAATGCTTCTAAGGGGTCGAATAAAGCGCATGGAAATCGAAGCTTTGAATAATTGATGGCAGCAGATGGAGCTATCAAACAGAACAAAGAAATATCTTCACAAAATGCGTCATGCAAAGCGATAAATTGAGGGTTAGACGAAAAATAAGAAAATGAGCCTTGATCAGCAAAATGGGCAAGTCGGAACTCGTTAATTATAAAAGCTATAGGAAACCTATTTAAACTGACTTTTCGAAAATATTATATATATTTTACCCTACTTTAAAAGCATTGGAGTTTAGCATTAAAATAAGATTTGGTGAATTGTACGAAATATATTTATGATTACCGAAGTTTTTAGTATTTTCCCCTGTTAATTATAATCATATTTCTTGAAGCATTTACAATCCACGAAGGGAATTTTTCCAAGCCACAATAAAAGAATGTAAAATTCACAGATTCTTAACATTTCACCCTCAAAAACACCCTTGTTTTTTCTGGAAACCCCATACACATATGCCAAGTGCACGTAACTAATACAAAATAGATTTAAATTCCATTTGGACAGCATTAGCACTTTGGGTCACAAAGGGAACTCAGAACAAATCCCTTCAGAGACTGAATGGGGTGTAAACAGAAATTATTCCGTAAGTGTTTCCATAAAAAATGCATAACATTTTGAGGAATGTCATGTGGCAAAAATGGCGAATAATTTGAAACATTTTCAGAAACGCTAAATAAATGCCAACGTTTCAAATAAATATTGGTCCTCGAGTGCGGAACGAATGGACATTTTCCATGTAGGAAGAGAGTAATTTTATTTTTCTAATGTAAAACGAATTCGCAATTCATTCTCAACCCTCCAGATAAGTCTATTTTCCTTCGTCCAAAGAAAATATATTTACAAATAAAAAGGGCAAGGGTCCATGAAGGTGGAAACAATCTTGCCGCAAAAAAAATAAAAAATTTCGAATGTCCAGCATTTGGGAGGGTGTCTGGCTGTAAATCCCATATGAAAGATTACCCAGAGACAAACCCTGAAAAGCACTTGATGCCAGACGCACACACATATGTGAGGGTAGGAAAAGATGAATAAAATGTAAAAAATAACCTCAAAAAATGTATAATTTTGCTATGTGTCCAGCGGGCGAGTTTTTCCATGTTAACAGTGTTGTTTTTTCCGCCTTCTCGACCCCACGAGGGTTGCGCGAAGGGGAACTTTGACATGTTATTATGCTGAAATAATTTTATAATTTATTTATTTTTCTTCTTCCTTCATGCGGTCCTTTTGTGCTCCGCTTCGTTTGCCATTCGTTACGCCTGCCATCTTCCATGGGACTAGCAGTTGACATCTGAGTAAGCTTCTCCATTTGGGGAGCCTTTATTCCTGGTGGCACATCCCGTTCAGCTGAACGATGAATGGAGAATGCTGATGGCAGCATCAGAGTGACATTTCAGCATTTCCTGTTTTTCTTGTCCGCGAACCACGCACAAATCCTAAAAATATTTCTGAAATAAGAGTGGGGTGATGGTTTGTAATAGAGACATTAAAAAAATGTTTATTGAGTCATATTTTATTTATAAAATCCTTTATTCTTTACTTATACACATCCTATTTACTTATCAGACATGACAATGAAAATTCAATTTAGGATGTATGTAATCGTTTACTAGTTTTTAATTTTTTTGTCTGACAGCGGATCATTACTTTTGATTTTGAAAGAATGATCATAAAAAAAATTAATGTAAAAATAAATATATAATTATTCAAGGAAGCAAGTTAGTTAAAAGTAATTTTTTTCATAATTGTTTATTGATGTGGTAATGTTTAATTTTAAAATAAAACTTAATTGTATTATACTGGACAAAACTAATAAAGGTTTACATTTTATCATTCTTATTTCTGAATAATCTGCCTTTCCTTCCAAATTTTGGGCCCCCCTTTGACCTTTTATTAAAACAGACCCTTCTCAAAGCCTTTCACATTCCAGAGTCAACCATAACTTTTCAAATCAGATTACCAACTCTCCCAACCAAACCAATTCCATACGCAACATTACGCAATTGAAAATCGAATTGTGCCTTCGTTTTCTAAGCGAGGCCGAGTAAAAATGTTCACAACAAATTAGATTTTACAATTCCAGATATGCGGCCATAAAAAATTGCATTTATGTGTAAGGAAACGAATCGAGCCCCAGAGCACGATAAAAGTGAAACTCTCACTGATTAGATTGGCCGGCCCAGGATGGATGGGGGATGGAAGTTTGGGGAGTTTAAGTGGCTGCTTGCCAGGAATTTACATAAAGTCAATCAATCATGGCATTTGCCAGAGCCATTTTGCATGTGAGACAGACACTTGTGAGATTTCATTAATATCCAGTCGGTGGTGGATTCTGGGGGCCCCTGCCTTGAGATTAGCATTTCGTCGCTCATACGCCCCGTGGCACTGGCATGAGCTTGCATAATAAACGAGGACGATGTCCTTCGGTCCTTCGCCGAAGGGTGTCATGATGAATGACCGAGCTGTCCCCGGGTCTCTTCTGGTCCGCACTTGATCCTGCTCCATTGTCCTGCTCGCAGGACCATCATTTTTCATGCGTTTAAAAAAGCCAAGAGGGGGTATAAACAGAAAATAAAGCAACAGCATTCGCAACTGTAGCCGCTGGTCAGTAGCTGAAAAACTGTTCAAATTTGATTTACTCACTTGATTACTCCTTGTGTTGGCGGTGGGGAAGGCGAGGAATTCCCCTGTCCTTTCACTTTGATTTCGCCATGTATCGCATGTATGTGGCCCCCAAGGCCTTTGTTCGCCCAATTGTCGAGTGGCGTGTAATTTGCGTAAAAATGTCATATTCATATTCGGCTGGAGCTGCTGATGTTGATTGATGAGCCGGCAGCTCAAGTGGCAAGAGCCTCAAATTATTCCAAGAGCTAAAACACTTTAGTTCTCGGATCGCCCGGGGGAAGAAAGTTAAAGATTTATTTAGTTTAGATTACGTTTCAATAAATCTGTGGTAGTTTAATCTAGATGTTCTTCATTCTTAATGCCAACTTAATAGTTGGGAAACTTAAGTTATAGATTTTTAAAAATAATAATTATAAATTGTCAATGAGTTTTTCATATTATTTATTTCAATATTTCTATACAGGCTGAGATCTAAATATATTCGGCAATAAAAATATAATATTTTAAAGTTTTTTATTTCCAGGTTTTAGTTTCTCGGTGATTTAATTGTGGATTTATAAAATAAAAATAAGATAGTTAAAAATTAAAAATTGTTAAATAATGCGGTAAAAGATTACTAATTTGGTTTTTATTCCAGCTATTATTATATTCTAAACAATATCTTATACAACTATATATACAAAATCGTGGTATCCAATCACTATATGTACCATAGGCCCACGGCAAAATAAACAACGTGCACACAAGAAAATCAAATGAAAATTTGCCAAAAGTAGAAAATGAAAGTTTGACTAGAGGGTCCTTGTGAATTTGATGTGCGTTTGTGTCACGAGCAGACAACAACAAGAACTTTTGACCCTAAATGAAGAAAGCACAAAAAAAAAGAAAGCACATGGCAAACGTAATTTAAAATTTAGAAAAGAAAGAAATGCCCGAAATGCTCATGTAAGTCCTAAAAAGGACACACGCCTGATTGGCACGCACATGACATAAGCAGAAATACATATATGTTCCATACTTACATATATACTTACTACACACAATACAAAGTCAAATATTTGACGTTGGCGCATTTCTGTTTCAACTTTCTATTTGGCATTTCTTTCTCCCGACTTTTTTGTTCATTTAAAAAAAAGACAGAATTCTGGGGCTCCTTCCTTCCACCAACAAAGTAATGAAATTGACATATATATAAGTGCGAGAGTGTGTAAACTGTCTTATCTGGAGGCCAAACGTACTCGGACCCATCCTTATCCTGAGGACCCCCCTTTTATTTCACATTTTCCAAGCATTTCGGCACTCGTGTGTCTATTCAAGTCTGTGTTAATTTCTACGCATTTTTCTCTTCCATTCGCCTTGGGTGGGTGTAAAATAAAAAATCCAAGTTGATTACTCAGGCATTCAAAAGGCATTTTGATTAGTCGAAAAGTGGCATGTCTTTCAAGAGGGGCTGCCATTTTACTTTTAATTTAATCTTTTGATTGGGGCAGAAGGGCGTCTTTTATCCGCCAGGTTAATACATCAAAGCTGTTTCGATTTTAAATGAACATTTGCTATTGTGAATTAAAGGAATTTGGGAACATCTGAACTATTTTGTGGGTATGACCAAAAAATTCTAAAATCATTCGGAATGCCAAATTTACTAAATATGGCATTAATTTATTTATAAGTGACTATTTTATTACGTTCAAAAAAGTAATAATTTGTTTTAAATGTTTTTCGTTTTGATAAATTGAGTAAAGTATTATAAAATATATTTTCCATTCTTATTAACATAAATCATAACAATTTTCAACTAAATTTAAATTTATCTTGCCAAAAGAAAAGCAGTTTAGAAATAAAATAAATTATTGTATATATATAATTAGTAATGTCTCGCAGACCCAAAATAATCTTGGTGTCAACCTCATTTAGGTGTAGTCGATATTGCAACGTTTTACCAATATTTATCTGGCCCATTTCGGGAGTTGTGTAAATTTTCGAGCATTAAATAAACATGAAAGAAGAACAACACAAAAGTTGCCAACTTGAGTTCATCAGCATTGAAATTGAAATGTTTTCTGGCCTCCCTTTTAGTTTTATTTTGTATCTCGTATTTTATATGCAGGAGGGCATATATTGGCACAAGACAAATAATCACAGCCCCCACTCCAACTTTGTCCTGTGTCTCTGTGTAGTGTAAATAGAATGTTGCGAAATTTTGCCTCTTTTTTGTGGAAAATGTGTTCAATTCGAGAGGATGGGTTTTTGTGGGACTTTGAGGTTCTTTCCGTGTGCTCTACGGTTCGTTGCACGTTGCCACTGATTGGACACATGTCGGCAGTGAAAAATCTACGGGCAGGTACCTTCCAACTAAACCGGAAGGCGGCACGTGTGTGGGGGCGGAGAAGGAGGGCGTGGCTGCAACATAATGAGACATTTATTTAAAAAGAACATTTGAACATTTTTGATGGGCCATATCTTGGCTTGTCAAGCTCCAGGGCTGACATTGGCCGAGGGGAAGGTGAATAGTAAAAAACGTGTCCTGCTTCTCAAGCAGTCCATGGGATATGAGCCATTAAATTAGTTAATTTGGAGTGTATTTTATTTTTAATTTTTGGTGGGAGGGGATTAAAAATGCCGTAGACAACAAAATAATAGAAAAAGAGGTGTAGAGATCTTTGGAGGTTGTATTTCATTTATATTTATATAATAATTTTCTTACACCATCAAAATTCCTTCTAAATGTTATTGGTTTTCACACCACATCTTTTCGAACTTCCCAACCCTTTCAGTCATCGGGACAAAAACAAAATCATATATTATCTTTCCCCATCCCTTTTTTCCTAGCAAAATCATAATTTTCATAGAAATTAATATGAAATCAATCAAGTATAATTTTCATTTACGTTTCGCAGATTTGGTTTCGTTGATTTGCCGGATCATCGTCGACATTGTGTTAATGGAAAAGTTATGCTGCCCGCAAGAAAAAGAGTTGAAAATTCCAATTTTTGTCATGCTCATCGGGGTTTCTCGGTAATTTGAGCGGGCCGAAACGTTAACCCCTTATCGCCCCCGCGCAGCGCAAAACGAGCATTCATTAACTGCCCCCAAAGCGTAATTAATCTCTTTCGCGCAGAAATCTCTCCCCAACCGCCATTTCTACAGAGAAAGAGAAAGCCACCCCTTCAAATGGCAGTTGCATGTTGTAAATTAGATTTTCGTTTGTCATGACAACCCTCGTGCGAGGGTTGCTGCAGCATTTGAATGCAAAACTGAATTTTGGTTTGGTCATTAACCTGTCTGAGGCAAAACTTGGACTTCTTCGAACGATTTCTTCCCCCAAAAGCGAAGGGTACAGCGAAATGCTTTCAGCTTCCGAAGTTTTGCAACCCTAAAGTACAGAGTTTCCACACTGTCACGATTCTGATGCGGCGCCATTTTTGGCTCAAGTAAAACTTCTTAATGAACTTTAAGCAAACTGGGGAAAGGGGTATCGCAACCACACAAAAGGGTTAAACAAGTGTTAAAGGGTGGAGGGAGAAGTTTTGCAAGAGGGGGAAGGTCATCAATCATATTTCCTGCATAGCTGAATCATTTACGCTGCTCAGTTTGGGTTACTTATGATAATGGGTTTCCCAAGAAGGGGAGAAGTTTAATCATGGGGAACAGACAGGTCCAGATGGAAATTGGATATAAATAAACCTGGAAAAAAATTTAAAATACCTTGAGGAAGGGAACTTGTTAAAAATTTTAATAAATAATAATTTTAGAGACTATAACATATCGATAAAGTGTCTTAAAAATCAAATCAATTAATTTCACATTACAAACATAGTTGTATTTATAAAAATCAGTAAAAAAACAAAGATTTTAACAATGTGCAATAAAATCCCTAGATGGCAATTTCTGTTTTCCAAACCTTATTTGAAGAATCTTGCAGATACATTTGGTATATCCCCAGGCTCAGGGTGCAAATAAATCTTTCGGCTCTACTGAGCATTTGTAAATGCGAAATGCTTATTTTTATGCGTTTTCAATGCCAATTCCGTGGCAAAACCAACAAAATCACATGGAAATAATGGAAAAGCAATTTCCATTTCGCCAGGGGAGAGAGAGAAAGAGGGGCAGATACAATTCCCCAGCAGCGATTTGACCATTAAAATTATACCCGCAGGACGAGCAGGCATAAAAAGTTGAGGATGCGAGGTGTTTGGGGGACTGTCTATTTCTCCAACTTGAATATGAAATCGTTTGGAAATGCCCAACGACCAAATTGGCATTTGGAAAAGTGCACAAAGACAGAAGAAGATGTTTGAAAAGAGTTTTTTGCCGGTTGGTCACATTTGTGTTCTCGTTAACTGCGTGGGTGGTGGACTAAAGGACGGCGAAGTTCCGGGATAGGCAACTTCCTTACGTGTTGGTTGGTCATATTTTAGAAACTAATGTGACATTTCGATTATTCGATTGGATTTAATGTGTTTTATGAGTTTTACACGCTCCAAACGTTCTGCTTTCCCTTTTTCTGTGTGTGTGCCGTGAAAGTGATGACAACTCTGGCGGCGGAAGGGGATACAAATGGTTAGGCCGAGTCATTGCCTAGATTCAGAGATAAATGTTGTGGGCGTGGAGGACAAGAGCAAAAACAGGAGGGGCACCTACAGTTCTGATCATTTTTTAGAAAGAAAATGGTTCAGCTTTTCATCGATTCTGTAAGGTTTTGTATAAATTCTCTAACAAATATTCTAAAATTATTTTTTGTAAAAATAAACTTTTGTAAACTATTTAATATCAGTATTGTTGTGCAAATTTTTTTTATTTTTTTACAATAAACAATGCTTAACATCTTAAAAGATTTTTCATTTAAATGTATTAACCACAACCAGACCTCAAAATTTCGACTTGCCGAAATTCACTTAAGCCTCTCCCCATCATCATCACGATCTCGGGGAAAAGTAGCCATTTCCCTGAAATTTCCACCACCGCCGGCCTTATCTTAGCTCCCCCACCAACTGCCATTCAAACTTTAACTCATTTGTATGCCAAACAGCAACAGAACTAAAAGTTTTTTCATGTGCCTCCCCCACTTGGATTTATTTATTTTACTTTTTCCCTCATCTCTTTTTTGCCCGACTCGGCACTTATTACTTATTACTGGACACACACGAAGGCGAGAGCGAGGAAAAACCCTAGACATGCGAGACATGGAAATTCATCATCAAAAATGAATAATGTCTACACTTAATGCGGCCCTGGATGTAGCCGACCCGAACTCGATTCCGGCTCGAACCCCCCGAAAAGTCGGACTCTACGGATAAGTCGCATCGCACCCTGCTGAATCGCAATTCGCACCCCATCAAAAGGCGGGGCGTGAAGCCAACGGAAGGCCAGGCCATCCCAAGTAGATCAGAGATGGGTCCAGCGAAGGTCTTTGGGGGGAAACGGTTGCTTGAATATTAATTGTGAATATGTATGAAAGAGCCTGGCACAAAAGGGAAACAAATGTGCAGACTTACGAATGCAGGCGACGTGCATGGGTCCTGCCAGGATTGATGCAGTGTGTCCTGGCCTTGGGAAGGGGCACAAAGTCCTCAGATCTCTGAGTCACAATCTAATAGATTTCTGCCAAGTGTCGAGATAAAAACATAATACGAAGGCAGGGAGCTGTCAAAGGGAAATTACTTATGCGATTTGGAAGGACCGATTCGGATGATGAGTAACACAAAATACACTTTGGATTCCTTACGAAGCCTTAATTAAAAGATTCAAAAAAATATCTATAAATCTGAAACAAAAAAAATGTATTTTATTTTATTAAAAAAAAATGGTATAAAATAAATATAAAAAATAAACGTCCAATTACAAAAGATTTTTGAAACAACATTTAAAAAAAAAATTTACTTAACAGGAAAATTCTGCATTATAACCTATACTATTACTATTTTTTTTTAAATATCAAACTAATATTTATAACTTAAACATAAAAAGCATAAAAGTATACATAAATAAAACAAAAAGTTGTTTTAAAAACTTATTTTATTATTTTTACCTTCTTTTAATATATAATATTAATATAGTATTCCGGCACGAAGAGAAAAAGACACCACACAATCTCTAACCAGTTTCTCCTTTTCAGCCTAATATACCACAACTTTTAGCGCATCACGGGTAAAAATCATTCAACAATTGCGACACTTGTGAGTATTTACACGCCCTCAAGACCCGTCAACCCCCCTACCATATACAGATGATAGATATCCATAGGAAAATAAAGAGAAGAGGTCTCGCTACTGGACAACCCTTATACCATCCGCAGGTTCATCGAGGAAGCCGCAAAAATACTGAGCTATAATTTCCGACTAGACTTATCCACTTCAGGATCTGTTGGGGAAAAAATGAAGGGATCGGAACATGTAATGAGCTTTGAAATTGTTTTTTGGTCACCGTACGCCTAATTTAGTTCTGGAAAATGAAAAGCAAGCAAAATCGAATCGAAATCGAAAATGGAAGAGAGGTCCACAAATCAGGGAAAGTTGTTCCATAATGCCAGTCATAAATTATGGGCAATTAATATGTAACACGTTAGATCCGAATTCGATTCAAAAGCCTCTAATGGCGCAGTCCTTTGGCCATTTGTCAGCCTGGATGTGGCCATAAAAAAGCTACCGCCGCACCCCCACAATGCCTAAGCCCCCCGAAACTCCTTCACTTTCGCTTTCAGCCCCTCCAGATAAATCACCATTAAAAAAAGAAACGCGTTTCGCAGTGGACAATCCGCCTGCGAAGGGACATAAAATAAAATTAACTTAAAAAGCAAATTCTCACACACATATTTTATGTGGCAATGTCCAATTCGGCTTTGTTGGCTCATAACTCAATGCGCTAATCCTTTAAATAGGACATTCATGTTATCCTGCCTAGACGTTGCGACCATTAAAATTGAATTTATATCTAAAAAAGCAACGAAAAGAGTCAACTGTCTCTCATATTGATATTTATGACATTTGCCATGCATTATAATTCTTATTGGATTGTTATTTATGTTTATACGTGTATGTGATTGTTGTTATCATGGCTAATTCATCGACCTCAAAAGAATATATCTTTTCCATTTTATAAGGAAAACAAATATTTGTAACAATCATAGGAAATTAATATTTTAAAAATTATTTTAAAATTTAAATCACTTAACTTTTTTTTAAGTACACAAAGCATTTAAAGGTTTCATAATTTAATTAGTTTCCAATTATTTATTATGCACATGGACACATTTTGTAGAGTTTTCGTTGCTTTTTTGCCAACAATCACACAAATATAATTTATTTATTTTTGTTTTTTTAACGAACATTCCTTCCCTTCAGTAAATTGGTTCCTTACAGTACCAATTCAATTTACAGTTCATTACTTTTCATAATTTCTGCCTTGTACTGACCCAAGCACTTGGTAAGGACTTCCCTCCCCCACTCCTCGCCACCCCTCGAGGCAGCTGTTCAAAAATCCCACGCAGCAAAAATATTCTGAGGGTGAATTGGAAAGTTTTTGGCCCAGCCCAAATCTAATTGGACGCATTCGTATCGCCTTTACGTTTGACATTTTGCCCTCTAAAAAAATATTCTATTTAAATTGTTGAAATCCGCTTACATTCCTCAAAGGACTTTGGCCATTTTGTGTGTTATTCAACACGTTTTGTATTCGGTCTCGAGTTTCCTTTCACATTTAAAAATCAAATTGATCGGTTTAAGTTCTATGCTAAGCTACTTAAATGTCCTTAAGTTTCTATAAATGTAAGATGAGCTTCGTTGGCGTACTTTAAGGATGTTTCTTATTTTATCAGAATTTATGTGTATTCCGTACACTATTTCCCCCTCCAAGAGCCCAAAAATCGATAATATGCAAATATTTTTTGCATCCCCCACACACACGAGCGTAAAACAAACATAAACGCGGCGAGTCCTAAGTCCTCTAGTCTCCCTCCCCCTCCTCCTTCCCCCTCTTACCACCCACCCACACACACACAAACTAAATAACTAAATACGCATTAGCATCCTGTCGGATTTTCCTTTATTATTGCTGCGGCCGTCGTCGAAACGAAAAGAAACGAGATGCGTGGGAGGCGAGCAGGCGCCGCACGTTGCACGCGCTCCTCCTGCGGCACAGTGGGGCAAAATCAATTTTTATCTGGTCAATTTAACAGTAAATTTTGGTTTTCATATAAAATTTTATACCATTTAGTGATGTCAAAAAAAATATATACATATATATATCAAACTATCTAACTAAACCAGTGGTGGCCAGCAGAGGCAGCGCGCAGGGCCCACGGGATAGGCAATTTCTCTGCCGCTGCGCTGCTAGCGTTTCGACGCTCACGTACGCTGTCAAACAGAAAAACGTCACGCATACAGTCAAATTCTTGCATGCTCGCACTCTACAAACGCAGTGCGTTTTTTCATTGTATGTGTGCTGCTTCTGCTGGCCACCACTGATTTAAATGTACCTAATTCTAAAAAATATTGTTTTCTTTGATTTTTTTGAAACTGAACCCGTTGTCTATAAAAGGCGAGCTTATCCTATCCTGTTCGGTATTTCTCGACTCTGTTCCACTGTTCGATGCCCAAAAAAAATGCCAACGGTCCGAATGGCAACAAATTCAAACGAACGTGTATGCAGAGTGTGACTGAAAGCATTATTAATAGAGAATGTCGGCGGCTAAACTCAACCACACACCCACTGGAAGCACTCACATACACGCAAAAGGGATATAAAAGCAATAAGGACATTCATCTTCATAATTACGGGCAACGAAATGAGGAGAAAGTCCGTGAGCAGAAAGATGTGGAATACGTAAGTGAAGAAATTCAAATGAAACGGCAAAGTTTTGCATATGCGTTGGGGGATGTGTGTGTGTGTTTGTCGAGGAAGTTGGAGACTCTCTCTCCCTGTTCTGCAGTTCTAACTGCACTAAAAGAAACGACTCATGTTCACCAATATCGAACATAAATGAAATATAATTGGAACAATTTGTAAACCCGTTTTTAAAAATCAAAAAATAGTTAATTAAGGATTTTGTTCAAGGGGAATAATCCTAAACATTTTTGAACACATTTTTCTCAAAAAGAATAATAAAAACAAGAGAGAACGCTATAGTCGGGTTGGTGTCCCGACTATCTAATACCCGTCACTCAGCTAAAGGGAGTGTGAATGCTGTAGTCGGGTTGGTGTCCCGACTATCTAATAAACGTAACTCAGCTAAAGGGAGTACGAGGGAGATAAAAACTTTAATCAGGCATAAGTTTTAAACGAATGGTCCGATTTAAAAAATTTCTTCTACATTTCGATAGGTATTGATAAACACAACAAAACTGCATTTTTACTTTTCCGAAATATTTAAATTTTTAAAATCGTTTATTAACTATTGTGGGCGTTAGAGGGCGCGTGGCACCTTCTGGAAACAAACTTGCGCTGCGTAGGAACTCCAAGAATCTACATGCCAAATCCCATACCTGTAGCTTTTATAGTTTCCGAGATCTCAGCGTTCATACAGACGGACAGACAGACGGACAGACGGACAGACAGACATGGCTAGATCGACTCGGCTAGTGATCCTGATCAAGAATATATATACTTTATGGGGTCGGAAACGCTTCCTTCTAGCTGTTACATACTTTTGCACGAATACAATATACCCTTTTACTCTACGAGTAACGGGTATAAAAACCCACCCAAACATACAAATTAAATAAATCTAACCCAAAATACATAACTACAATTTTAAGTTAGTTTTCTCTGATTTAACATTAATCATTTTTTTTACACTGATAAACAAAAATAGAAAATCAAAAGATTTCTTATTCAATTTAAATATATTTTCATTCATTTTATGATTTGAATAAGGAATTCTTTTTTTTTAATTTTTATCAGTGTACTTTTTTCGCTCAGTGTGTGCTTGACCAAATGGGCGTCTTATGGAAATGACAGTTAAGTCCGCCGACACTGGTCACCCTAATGAATGCTCGAGCAGGCATTTTCCCCCCGTTCGGAATGCAATCAAATGGAAATTGTTAAAGAAAAGCAAAAATGCCCGAAAGGTTGAGAGGACGAAAGGGAGCGGGGGTGGGTGGAGAGTACGCCTGACTGGATCCCAGGACTTTCGCATTTAACGAGGGCGCAATGCATCGGTCTGCACTAATTACGCACAAAACATGTCCGGCAAAACCTTTGAGTTTCGAGATGAAAAAAGGGGAGTTTTTGGGGGAGACTGGACCTCGGGCGTCTGTTTGCCCAATGTTTTTTCCTGCCGGCCTGCTGCAATTTAAATGAGACGTTGTCCAAAAGCGAGGGTGTCGCCTGCAGTCGGTGGGTGAAAGTGGGCGGGCTGGTCGAGGAATTAATTCTAATCCCGGACACGTTCCATCGCAGACGAAGTGGTCAGTTGGGTGATACATATACATGTAGAACTCCTGGCCTGAGCTTTAACTGGTGGAGGGTGCGTCGATCATTAGCGTGATTTCTTTCCGCTTTGACATCCATGAGCCGCAAGAAAATAGGCAAGGAAATCAGAACGCCTCAATGAACAGTAAAATACGCGTTGAAGGTTAGGTTATAGAACCGAAAATATCTCAAAAATATCTAATTATACCCGTTACTCGTAGAGTAAAAGGGTATATTGTATTCGTGCAAAAGTATGTAACAGCTAGAAGGAAGCGTTTCCGACCCCATAAAGTATATATATTCTTGATCAGGATCACTAGCCGAGTCGATCTAGCCATGTCTGTCTGTCCGTCTGTCCGTCTGTCTGTCCGTCTGTATGAACGCTGAGATCTCGGAAACTATAAAAGCTACAGGTATGGGATTTGGCATGTAGATTCTTGGAGTTCCTACGCAGCGCAAGTTTGTTTCCAGAAGGTGCCACACCCCCTCTAACGCCCACAATAGTTAATAAACGATTTTAAAAATTTAAATATTTCGGAAAAGTAAAAATGCAGTTTTGTTGTGTTTATCAATACCTATCGAAATGTAGAAGAAATTTTTTAAATCGGACCATTCGTTTAAAACTTATGCCTGATTAAAGTTTTTATCTCCCTCGTACTCCCTTTAGCTGAGTTACGTTTATTAGATAGTCGGGACACCAACCCGACTACAGCGTTCACACTCCCTTTAGCTGAGTGACGGGTATTAGATAGTCGGGACACCAACCCGACTATAGCGTTCTCTCTTGTTAATACATAGACTATTCGTTTTTAGTTCTTGACAGTGGCGTACGCAAATTTATGTTTTTGCTGGACGAACTGGACAAACCAACTACACGTACATCGTGCTCCGATCGTGAATCCTTGGAAAAATGTAAATCAGTTACTTACATAAAACATAAAAAATATTAACAACCATTTAAAACATATGGAAACATTCAAATTGAAACAAGTTTTTTTGTTTTTTCAAAATGGCCAAAGAACTTAGAGTTTTATATTATGACTTTCAACACACAATTTTTAATCATTGATTTTCGATTTAAATTTAACTTCCATGGCGCCGATAATAAATTTATCGGACTCGATAAAAACTTCCAAGTTTTTACCCTTTTAGCAAAGTTTTAAACCATTCAATCTTTACTTTTTACATTAAGGCGAATTCTGTGTAGAAACGGCGAATTCAATGAGACGGAAAGAAAATGGAATCACCCTGTGGACCTGTTTTGTTGTAGTTTTTTGGCGCAAAAATGGAACTAATTTCAATTCTATGATGAAAATTACAAGACAATCATGGTCCTTAAGAAATGTTATTGTTTATTTAGATGTGAGTGTTTATGTTACCCGTGCGAAAAAAATTAGGATTAAAACAAGAGAGAACGCTATAGTCGAGTACTTCGACTATTAGATACCCGTTACTCAGCTAAAGGGTGCGGAAAAGAGATGAATATATGCACGCGTCAAAGATACTAGCGCCATCTAGTCACTGTTCCATTACGAGTAACGGGTAATTATCGTCAGTTTTCCAGTGTTTGAATTTTAAACGGATATTAGATTACCGCCAACTTCAGTACAGCCATGACATGAACCGCAGTTTCCGATACTACAACCGACTTACAAATAATTATTGCGCCTTTCACAGCGCGTTATTGATGTTGCACGGTATCCCAAAAAATTATTAATTAAATTTATAGTAAAAGTGCAGTTTTCGAGATATTCGCTCAACAGTTTGGCTATATCGGGGCACAATGGCCATCGGGTAAACCATGTTATAGGGTCTTCCCACAGAGCTCCATCCACCATCCACCATGCGTTGAACGGAAGGATGGTCCGTAAGGTTTTGCCTTTCCGAAAATTTCCCAGTTAGTCCGCCATCCAATTTTGACGGACTTTGACGGGCTCTTTTATGCGATAGTTAGGCGATATTTTTTCGGTTCAACTCTAAACAAATCAAATCAATGGCGGGAAAAAACAAAATAATGATCAAGTTCATTGTTTTTTGGCTATTTTTGAATTATTTGTAGTTTGTTATGAGCGGAAAAGCATTCGCCAACACTTTGCTATGAGTGGGCCAAAATTTAAGCTGTTCTGCGAACGAAAACATAAATTTTTGCAGCAAAATCTCAGAATATGTTCTGCAATTCGTAAGTACTAACTAATATTAATTAAAATTGTACTATGTACTCCTATAAAGTTCCAAAGTTTCTATAAATTTCCAAAACAGCACCCATTTGGTTTTGTTTACCAAATTGCCATAATATTGGCTAGACAGAGGCGTAGTAATATCGTTATAGGATATGTTATAAAAGTTCAGATATGTTTTTTAACTATTATCTCTAGCTATTTATTGTATTGTTCTACAATAAGATTAGGAGAACGCAAGTTTTCAACAGTTTTGCCGAGTTGAAACCCCCCTTCGTTAATGTTGAGTTGAGCAACTGCTATTCAAGTCAGCTGCCATTAGATGGGGGATGTGCTCTGTGGGAACACGAGTTTCACATTTGTCAAAAATCCCAACCGTTTCACACGGATGGACTCAATGGGAAGAGGCTATTATTACTCAGGATATTCCCTAAACTGTTGAATTGCTGTTCCAGCTATTCGACAGCCTCGAGGCTGTTGAAAATTATTTAACTATTATAAGTTCGAATTATTTACATTAAAATAATTTAAAATAATATTAGAACTACTTACTTTGTAGTCAATTTTAAACAGTAACAAACTAAAAGCTGTTTGAAAATTAAACAAGAACCAATTGCTGAAATTTTCTTTTGAATTTTCAACAATTCAGCAAATTAAAAGAGTTTAGGGAATACCCTGTCCATTTCTGCATGTAGTGTAGACACTAACCATATTAATACATCGATAGTCATTCGATATTCTAAAATATGGCGCTTCGAAGCACTAGCAATTTTTAACGTATATATTCTACTATATTCTTATATTTATATATGTAAAATATCTCCTACTGACGCTCGTTACTAGCTGATCATTTAGGTGAATATTTTCTCAAAATCAGGTCAGCCGTTCCCGAGATATTCTATATTTCACTCTTAATTGCCGAAACTCACAGTTTGAGAATATAAAATATAAATATTTTAAAGTTATTTACTTTTTAAGCCACCTAAAAGTTCAGGAAGTACAAGTGGAAACCACTTGATGCATTTCTTACCCACTGCATTTCCATATTAGTGGTATTTTTCGCCCTTGCCGTTTGGTCCTATTAATTGCATCTTCGGCATTTTCGCGCTTCCCGGCGTCTGGTCCTCGGTCACGTACGAAAATGTTTGGATAGCGAAATACAAAAATAGAAAACTGAAATCGGAAAATGAGCGGCCAGAAGCACCTGCGATTGCGCTACTACACCTCCTTGGAGGAGGCGATGGTGGTGAAGCTGTGGCGCGAGCACCTGCACGACATCCCCTCCTACACGGAAAACCTGCCCATTTTCCGGGAAATTGCCCACGGACTGCAGCAGCATGGCATTCGCTTGAACAAGCAAGAAGCTCGCCGGCGCATCAACAGCTACCGCAATAGGTATTTGTAAGTATCTAAGATGCAGCAATGCTAGTCCCTAGTAGAACCCGAAATACAGACCCCATTCTTTCACAGATCCGAGCGAACTCGCTTGGAGACCAACCCGGATTTCCAGTCGGACTGGCGCCTCTTTCCGCTGATAGACTGCCTCTTTCGTCCTGCCAGACCGGCGAAGGACCTCTTCCACGCCCACAATGTCCTGGACGAGGCCGCCGTAAGGGCACGGGCCGATCTGCCTGCCTTGCCGCCTCTGCTCCTGGCGTCGTCCACTCAGGTCAAGTTCGAACGCGATCCGGACGGATGCGCTTTTCTGGACGCGCAGCCACTATTCCGTCCAGTGGTGAAAACGGAGCCTCAGCAAGAGCCCTTTCAGCACCAGGTGAAGACTGAATACAAGCCCACTGAGGCGCAACTGGGCCTTGTGGAAACTGTGGCTGAGAGTGCCATAAGGCGGGCTCCACTGACGCCCGCCAACCACCAGCTACAGGATGCCCACGATGATCCGCCCTGTGGGGGTCTCACGAACGGCCAGCCGGAGGCCGAACGATCTGGGGGAAAGCGAAGACGCGGACGGCGCAGCATCCTGCCTCGCACAGGCCAGATCACGATGGCCCTTGTAGAGGGACTGCGCAAGGAAAACAAGATGCTCGAGGAGCAGAACGACGCCTATCTGCTGGCGCTGGAGCAGAAGGAGAAACAGTTCCTGGCGATGGAGCGAAACTTCTTGGGCTACCTGGAGCGACAGGAGACCTTGCTGGCCCACATTCAGCACAGGGCCATCAAGCAGGAAATGGATCGCGACTACTAACTTAGCTTTAATTAGCCACTGGGAATCCCGACAGTTGACCCCGTGCATTTCATTTCGTTCCTTTCTCAGACTCTGAAGTCTAGTTCACGCGACGTACAAAGCAGCATAGCGAACCGAAGATATTTTTATTTTATACCCTTTTCTAAAAATAGCGTCCAAATGAATTGGCTTAACAAGAAAGTGTTAGATAATCTTTGTGAAAGTTCTCTGTAAGATCTTAGATTTAGTTTGTATTAAAAATCTGGAAAAAAATACTCGAGTTTTGGGCTTTTGCTGATTCATTTTCGATTAGACTTTTAAATATTTTAATTGTTTATGAAAAGCAAATTGGAAAAATCAAAGGGATATCCTGTACCGTTCCGATGCTGTCAAATGGCGACAGGATGCACTCCTTCGGAGCCATGCAGTTCTTTGTCCTCGCGCCTTGCCGTTGTGTCCAAGATGTCGGAGAATAGGGCATCTCGTTTGGCTCAGGCCGGTCTTTGGAGCCACGCCAGTGTTTCACCCGGAACTGCTCTTCGAGGACAGCTGCTGGGACAAGATGAAGATCTACAGCACTATCTGGTGATGCCCACTAGGCAGGAACAAGTGAACATGAAGTGGAAGCAGCGTTCTGGGCTACCAGGACCTGGCGTTAACCGTGATTAACCGTTATTCCATAGATATTGAACAATATATATGGATTTTTTTTAATATTTTAAATAACGCGTTTTTGATTTCTTTGTAAACATATTTTAAATTAAATTTTAATTTTAATTAATTTTTTTTTTAATTACAATTTTGAATAATTATTTTAAATTATTTTAAAAAAATATTATTAAATTTTAAAAATACCAAAAAAATAATAGCGAATCGACCCATTCAGTGTGTCCAACAACCATAATTAATTTGTTCAACAACCTTTTGAGTGCAGACAGCAGTGCACTATGGGGCATTTGGCATGTTTTTTGGCAAAAAATAATTTCAAAACAAAGCCACTTTTTTTTTCGTATTTTTAAAATAAATTGTTAATATTTAAATACATTTTTTGTGAAAAAATTGTAAACAACACACAATTTATAAAAATTTGTTTTGTGTAAAATCCCGTATATTTGTATGCCTAATACTGAATATGCCGTATAAAAATATATTTTCCATGAAAAGAAGACGCTGAATGTTTTCAAATCAAATATTATGTCATTGCGAAGACAATTGCATTCAATTTATTTAACATCCCATCTTACCAAGCAAGAAGAAAACAAATAAAGTGGTAATTTGACCATTTCTGAAAGTGGCGTAAAAATTGAATGTCCCGAATTGAGAATTGACCCCTCTTTAAAATGAACCAACCCACAGGCGCAATAAATTTCAACATTTTTTGTAATCTTTATTCAAAATTGAACTTTCTTTTTCAAACCTATTAAGAGGAACCACTTGGTTATTTATTTATATTTGCACTGCAAAATCAAGCAAAATGTAAACACGTTGTGTTCGCTTGCTGCGACAGACTTTATCAGCTGTTATTTTAACATTGGCCTGTTAACCTAACATTTGCGGTATGTAACATTTCATTTTGATCCATTCTAAATACGTTTTCATTAATGTTTCGGAAATTTGAATACTTGAAGAACACATTTATGCCAAATAAACAGGTCAAATGTCCCATAGTGCAGTGTGACCGTCGCCGGAACGTGAAAATATCCTCACAATGCCGGCTCTCTTCGCGTCGCTCTTAGACCAAAAGGCACTCTTTGGACTGATATGTTGGGGATTTTACACTATTTCGATTTGAATTCTCTCACTTTTTGCTCTCTGTTGGCGTTTTAACAGAGCCCCAATTGGAGCTCTGTTAATTCTGAGACTTCGAGCGAAACGGTTGTGCTTTTTCGTGTGCGGGTGGCGGTGGACGCCAATCGGAAAAGGCTAAAAATTAAATGAGTGTTCGCAAAAAGGAGCGAGCCAAGGTGTGTGTGCCGTGCCGTGCGGAGAAAGCCAGATTTCTTTTAAATAATGATAGAGATCCCCGAAAAGGGGCCAAAGAAGAGAAACAAGTGTAGCACACAAATTTAAATGCTTGCTGTGCCGTGAGTGTGTGCAATTGTGCGCGAGCGGAGCATCGCATTACCTAAATAAACAACAAAAATTGAATTTGCAGCAGAAGAGAGAGAGAAAGAGCGAGAGAGAGAGAAGTTGCCGCTGCATGTGGCAGCCCAAAAATCCCCATCAGAATCAGCTGGCCCCGCCTGGCCTCTCCCTTCCACCCACACAAGCTGTGTTGTGTTGGCCAGTGTACGAGTTTAAAGGCGATTCCTTTTTCGGCATGCATTCTGGACACTCTCTTTCTCTTTCTCCAGCGCCACAACACTAGGCTACAAACTATGTGAAAACCCGTTTCGTTTCGTTTACTGCTTCCCCCACTGATTCGGTTTTTTCTGCTGTCGCGTCACGCCTCGTCTTTTTTTTGTAGTTGTTGTTTGTTGTTGCATTTGTTGCTTTACTTATGCCTCTCGTTCATTCATAGAAAACGGTCAGCAAAGCAAGGGAACAACAACAAAAGCAACAGCAGCGCGATTTCTTTTATTTTCGCCCAAAAGAGCAGCCAAAAAGCCAACGTTAAAATTAACAAAGCCAAATCAAAAGAAATCAAATTTCAAATTCGTGCGGCCACCAACAACCAACAATAACACAACAACAACAGCAGCAGCAATATCGAAAGAAAGAAAATTATCAAAATCATCATCAGCAGCAAAAAATCGAAAATTGCCTCGCTGTGTGTGTGTGATGTAAGTTCGATAATAATTTCGTACAATTGAAAAAGTTTATTTTATTTCTGGTGTATTGTAGTACGTCTAACTGGCGCTATTGTTATTGCTGCCTCTCTTCTTTTTGCTCTTAATTTGACTTCCTTTCGTTTTCCGCTTGTTTGTGGAATTCGCTTAAGTATTGTTATTATCGCCCCAACAATTTTATTCATATGTATGCTAACTATGTATGTATATTTAACTTTTACGATATCAGGATCACTAGCCGAGTCGATCTAGCCATGTCTGTCTGTCCGTCTGTCCGTCTGTCCGTCTGTCTGTCTGTCCGTATGAACGCTGAGATCTCGGAAACTATAACCGCTAGAGGATTGGTATTTGGCATGAAGATTCTTGGAGCTCCTACGCAGCGCAAGTTTATTTCAAAAAGGTGCCACGCCCCCTCTGACGCCCACAATAGTTTATAAACGATTTTAAAAATTTAAATATTTCGGAAAAGTAAAAATGCAGTTTTGTTGTGTTTATCAATACCTATCGAAATGTAGAAGAAATTTTTTAAATCGGACCATTCGTTAAAAAGTTATTGCTGATCAAAGTTCATATCTCCATCTCCATCGCACTCCCTTTAGCCGAGTGACGGGTATTAGATAGTCGGGACACCAACCCGACTATAGCGTTCTCTCTTGTTTTTAAAAGAAATACCCCACTCAAGCAATAAAGGTTCTTATCACTTATGAAATTTAACTTGGTCAGTATAAAATATGAAACTACATAGATACGATAGGGTTTTTTCTGGTTTTTTTTTTTAATAATTAATAATCATGCGGGTATTTGGAAATAACAATCATAGTTATAGCAACGAAATCATAACTCGTTCTTTAATTTCATAAATGATAATATTATTTCAAAAGAAATACCCCACTCAAAATATAAAGGTTCTTATCACTTATGAAGTTGAACTTGGTTAGTATAAAATATGAAACTGGCTATGATAGGGTTTTTCTGGGTTTTTTCTTACTTAATAATCATGCGGGTCTAGACAGAAAGGTATTTGATAAGGCTCTTGGAAATAACAATCAAAGTTATACGAACGAAATCATAACTCGTTCTTTATCTGACCCAATCAACGGTGATATGTTCTTTCCTCGTGGTTCGGGTTTCCCCTGTTTTGATTAATTCCATTTCCAATCGCCTTTTAATTTTCGATTTAACAAAACATTTGTTAACCTATTAAAAATTTGTTCGGTATTTGTTTTCCTTCAAAATAGCTCATTAAAATCTCCGAAGCCGACATAAATCTTGTCGTCGTTTGCGGCTAAATATTGTCACCAGATAAATACTTGAAAATATACAACTTAATTTATGCGAACGTCTTTTAAAAATAGAATCTGGTGGTGTCAGCGGAAAACAAGAAGGGGCTTACCAAATGGATATTTCATTTGAAATGTGTCAGTTCATTTTAAATACACATTTATTGATTGAAATAATAATCAATTTTTATTATTTATGCATTATTTTTTTTTCCGATTAAAAATTTTTAACTAACTTTTTTCTAAATAAGTAATATAGGAAGCTCATTAGCTTTATGCGTTTTTTCGAAACCGGCCTGTTCAAACTGCCATTATTTAGGTTAGATTGTTCTGTTTATAGATAAAATATTTGCTAATTACGTGTTTAGTTCCACGTGTTTCTCCCCATTATTAACTATTTATATTTGGTAAACACTCGCTTATTTACTCCATTAGTATTATTAGAGCGTTTTCTGGGTAATCAAACGATCACTGAGCAAATGTTTTCCCCGGCAATAGAACATATTTATAGAGTAAGTACAGAATCGGACGTAAGAGCTGTCCGTTAAAGCATAGAACTCAGTCCTCCAGGCTGAAAGCAGTGTCTCGTAATGTTGAATGTTGATAACAGAAGTGAGTGAGGGGCGTGGTGACTGGGAGGGGCTACGAACGCATTGCAGTGGTTTGATTACGTAAAACCCTGGAGAAGAGGGCGCCGATAAGCTAGCAAAAATTTATATATTTAAGATAAACTTTGAGAGAAAAAATTACTCCCAATAGGCTCAACCGGAAGCGCACAAACTTTTCTCACTTGCTTAACAGTTGAAAATGTAAATTGTTGGATTTTTTTTATTCGCCAGTAATCATTCGAATATATTTATGACCATTTATTTGTTTACCCTTGAAGAGAGTATTATTATTTCAGTGCGAAGTTTGGATATGTGATAGTGAAGTCGAAACCAAACACAAAAGAACCGATCATTATGGAGAGTGAAACGAGTGTACAGATTGTTTTTTTAACCTTTAAAATAATCATGTGAACCCTACAAAAATGGTACGAGGGAACCGATTTTTTTTTTAAATCTTGAAATAATCAGGTGTACCCTAACTGTAACTTTAAAAATTAAAAATTTGTTGCGCCTATTTATATATTACATTACCAGCATTTTTTAAGGAAAGATATCCAGAACTCAGTGTCTTAGTAAATGCACGTCTTTTCATTAACTTGGCCCGAATCAGAACCTACAAGTAAGGGGTAAAAAAAGGCCAATACATTTCTAATAATCTTGTCCGAATTGATAATGATTTTAGGATTTTTACCCTAACATGTTTTTTCTTTAGACCTATAAATCCAAACAATTTAGCTTGGTGTCTTTGGAATATTATCCAACAACTGACGTAACGAAAAGGCTGACATGCATTTACAAATTTTTTTTGTTTGTCATGGTGACGAATAAAACATCTTGAGCAACCACATTTATTACTCGGATTGACAAAAATGGTTTTGAATAAACCACCTTTTCGAATAGACTTCCGAGCGCTCTCGAAGAACTTTATTGCGCTATCTTCAGATAGAAATTTAATATCTAATATCTCATAAACCCATAATTTGATCAATTTCTGCCAAATGTAAATTAAGAAAGGTTTCATATTTTGTAGTCAACATGGGTTAACAAGCTCCTGGCCCTTACCCTACAATTTTGTTTGGTATTGGCTTACCATTTTGTGGCTAACCGCAAATAAGCATTTTTGTGCATTTTGTTTTCGTTTGCGTTTTATACTTTCCTAGACCCAGACCTCAGAAATCAGTCAGATGTAAAAGTATAACTTTGGGTTGCAACCATAAAAAGTCAGGTGCGGATTTCAAAGCAGAAGTAAAGTCCTACTCTTCAATTTACGGTTTACTAGAGGGAAGCTATAAAGCACTCAGTTTATTGAAATTTATATTTTTAAATAATCTTGAATCGTACAATTTTTTTATTCTGAAAGAAAAAAAATATTTGAATTCTCGAGGCTTTGTTAATTAAAATAAAAATAAGAAGTAAGAAAATCTTGTTTGGGGCTTGTCATATGTTAAATGTGTACAATTTTGATGGACGTATTTTCTTCGAACACTTATAGATCTCCTAAAAGCTTTGGCTGGATTTTTCGTGATGTGTTGTTTGCCTGGTGTGCAATAAAGTGTAAACACTTTGCTGTATTTAAATAAAATATTTGTACATTTTTATATTTCTATAATTGTTGTTTATTACTTTTCATAAATATGCCTAACAGGCATTTCCCTTTACTTTGCCTGCCCATATTTCTTATTTAGACCAAATACAAAAAGGGGATTTCTCGGGCTATCTGCTTTGTCATGACAACTGCAGGGTAACTAAATGTTTTTCCTACTTCCTCTAACAATTAGGCACGCAAAACCGTCAGTCAGTCACCCAGTCAGGGGCATGGCCAGGGGTATTCCTCCGAGAAGTGGCGGTGGATTGGGAGCGGGACAGGTGCGCCCCTTGTGCGGTGTTCTGACACCTTTCTCCATGGCCAGAGGGCATGTCATCGTCAGCATGACATGCGTTGGGTTGCTCGGGTCAGCAGCGGCTTATGCTTAATGGTTGATTGAATTGAAAGGAAAATAAAGAAAATGTGTTGTTTTAGGGGCTGTGCATGTGCATGTGTGGCATAACCCCTAGATGGAGGTTTTACGAAAAAAAAAGGAAAAGCGTTGGAACGGAAGTTAGCCAACCAGGTCCTTTTAAATCAGCCGTTTGAATCATTTCCTTTGCTCGCATTTCTGAATTGTAAATAATTTGTGTTTCGGTAGCAAACTTTACTTTCGCAGATGCTACTTTGCCATTTCGAATAGTACTTTAATAATAATTATGTTTAAATTTGTTAAATTTACAGATCTTGTGACTTAGTCCATTTCATTTTAACAGGGTAATGCAATTGGCAACACATATAAAATCAATTTGTTTTGGTCAACTTAATGTATTGTTAAATAAGTTATTATTATTAAAAAACCATGCAGTGACATCGATCTAACAAATAAAGTGCAATGTCCGACCGTCTGTCTGTTGAAAAGTATGTTTCTTCACCGGGTTATAAGAGTTAAAGCCGTGTTACATAAAACCATCACTTACTTTGGTTAAGGGAACTTTAAAGGTTTTAATTAAAAAATTATATAACAAGGTAAGAAACCGTTTACTTACAAGTCTATACATTTTTTAGAGTATATTTATTTATTTTCTTTTTTCGTAAAGTCGAAATCTCCAGTTTTTTAATAAATCGCAACATTGCTAATGGATAGTAAGTGTTTTTATATATCCTCTTAATTATTTTTGTGATTACTGATAACACTAGTTTACAAAATAATTTTTTGAAAATACACCAGGAAGGATGATGGTAGTTGAACCCCTAGATCACAAAAAGAAATTACAATTTTTATACCCTTGCAGAGGGTATTATAATTTTGGTCAGAAGTTTGTAACGCAGTGAAGGAGACGTTTCCGACCCCATAAAGTATATATATTCTTGATCAGGATCAATAGGGGAGTCGATATAGCCATGTCCGTCTGTCCGTCTGTATTACTGTTTCAATACCGTTTGCGAGCTCAGTTTAAAAGCTAGCGACTTAAAACTTTCACAGTCGTCCTAAAACATGTGTACGCAGATCAAGTTTGAAAACCGACCCGATCGGACGTCTATCACTATGGACGGCAGTCCATGTAGTGACGAAGCGCACCAGGAGAGTGTGCGAAGGCGACTACTATTATATAGCCGCAAAATTGAAAATCTGCTGTGATAGTCCGATCGTAATGAGTAATACACCAATCGAAAGGTATTGCAAAAACTTAAAGGATTGCATACCATGACTTTAAGAAAATCAATTGGCTTGGGAGAGAGAGCGGTGAAAGTGAAAATTTCGAAATTTGGAGCTGTTGGGGCCGTCAAAATCCGACGCTCCGTTCAAAAGTTATAGCCAAAATAAGATTTTCTTCTTCCCAAAATGAAAATTTAATTCTGTTTGTCAGTTTGTCAGTTTGTCAGTTTGTCCAAAACATGTTTTTTAAGTTTTGAAAATTTGATATGACGTTCATCACATCGATATAAAAAACTTTTGTTCTACCACTTTTGGAAAAACTCGCTAGTTTAGCGGGAAAACAGCTATAAATAGCTAAAATTCGGAAAGCCGTAACTTCTATACTACTAAAGCTACAGAGTTGTGCTGAATCTCGTTTGAAAGGTATTTTTAAATGCTATAAACGCCTTCTAAATGCAATTTGTGTAAATGTAATAGTTAAAAAGATATGAACAAAAGAAATTTTTTTTAAACTTTCTTTTTAGCTTTTTTTTAATTTTCTCAAAAACGGCTCTAACGATTTTCTTTAAAACTTTAAAATGTATAGCCCTTGAGATTCCTTAAATTTTGGTATATAACACATTACTGTAAAAAGTCACGTTTAAAAGTTATTTAGAAACGAAAATCGCCACTTTTGCCAGCTCAAAACAACTTACGCTGCCTTAGCATTGAATTTAGTATGTGCGTATGCAAACTGTATTTTAGGGTCATGGAATCAATTCAATTGTTTTAAGGAATTCCAAATAGGAAACTTTTGTTTTAAGACATTTGGAAAAACCCGCTGCTTTAGCGGGAAAAAGCTAAAAATAGCTAAATTTCTTTAGTTTGTAAGTTGTACACTACTGAAGCTACAGACATGTGCTATGCCTCGTTTAAAAGGTATTTTGAAATACTTAAACGCCTTTTTAACTTAATTTGTTTAAATACAATGGCTTACAAATTATGATTGACCAATTTAAATTTAAATGTATATATTAGCTCCTATGAGAGCCAATGTAAACAAACAAAAACTTCTGATATCAAATAAAAACACCTCTTAACGAGGTAAAAAACTAGTGACGATCGCACCTTGAACATACAAAAGTTCTGATATCAACATTTGTGACGAAAAATTATTACACTCGTTATTAAATAGACTTTCTAATATTTTCTCATTCGGCACGCTGCAATAGAATATGCCTGTGAAGGGAAAAAGGCTGGAATAGTTTGCAAGGGCGGGCCGAATGAGAAAATATTAGAAAGTCTATTTAATAACGAGTGTAATAATTTTTCGTCACAAATGTTGATATCAGAACTTTTGTATGTTCAAGGTGCGATCGTCACTAGTTTTTTACCTCGTTAAGAGGTGTTTTTATTTGATATCATATAGCTCCCATAGGAACAATCGGATATAGCTTTCAAAAAATGAAGATATTTCGCTCAGTGTAAGAGCTATTGACAAGAATATTTCCAAATCGTATTTTTTTGTGTGTACCTTGATCGGGGTAAAAGCGCGTGCCGATCGGACGTCTATATCCTATAGCTCCCATAGGAACAATAGGGTGAAATCGGTCAAGATTTAACGTTTTTCAGGATATTTCGCGCAGAATATAAGCTATTGACATGAAACTTTCCAAATCGTATTCTTTTATGCATACCTTGATTAGGGTAAAAGCGCGTGCCGATCGGACGTCTATATCCTATAGCTCCTATAGGAACAATAGGGTGATAAATTTTAAAATTATATTTTTTTTTCAATTATAAAATATTTTGTTGTTTTGTTAATTCATGTTGCTTTTCTAGTCAAGTTTTCATTCGTGAAATCTGCAAGGGTATTAAAACTTCGGCTTGCCGAAGTTAGCTTCCGTCCTCGTTATTTATAAATACATTTTTTCTTAAAGTTTTTTTATAGAACATTTTTTTGGTATGTCCGTGTTTTTAGTAAAAATGCCTGTATAGGTATGAAATTTTAATATTTTGGTGAATCGGGAAGAATGAGACATATTTTGAAAGTGTGTTTATTCAATCGAATGTACAAGGTATATAATATCTCTTCGTCAGATAATGTTAGACAAGTTAATTTGAGTGTAAAATTGTGCGATCATCACGAGTTTTACTTTTTAAAAAAGTTTTTAAAAACGTATAATCAATAATTGATTAAAGCTTATAGAAGTATGTTTAATTTACGTACAATTATGTTTAATTAAAAGTTTTTTTTTATCATTTCAGATATATACCCCACAAGGACATCAAAATTGATATCCAACTTTACTTCTACAATTAAAAAAGTAAGCGTAACACAGAAAACCAAGCATAATTCGATTGTTATGTACCTATTTATATTAAGTGTTAGTTAGGTAGTAAAGAGGGACGGAAATATATTGAAATATGCATTAAAACACATTTTCATAGGGAGTGACCTATTCCTCCTAAGTACTCATTTTATTCAGCTCAAGTAACAAAGTTTAGGTGTAATTAATATGCAAATACATAAAGTTCAAGCGATGTCAGATAAAGAAGTGGAGAACTTGAAGGCGTCGTCAAAAACATTTGCACAAATCACTGGTTCGCAGTGCCAGAGTTTCCTAATTATTATGCAAAAGGGTTGCTAAGAGAAGACAGACAGTTGCTGTTGTTGCTTATTGCTTTATTATTGTTTGTTTTGACTAGATTCTTTTAAACTCCATTGAACCTTTGTTACACAGTCCAGGGTTCATTTTAAAGAATATTACAAGTAAAAGAGTATTGCCGGATATACAAAATTAGATTGATCTTCTTTCCATGTGCTTTATGCTTACATTTACCGATATTAGCACTCGGGAAGAGAGGGGAGGAAATTTAATTAAAAATCGTTTGCCACTACCCCCATCACTTATTCTCTCCGAGCTTTGCAGCTTGTGTGTCGTTTTTGGCAGTCTTCCAAGTGGCAAATGCCTTCAGTGCTGTCAATCTCTTTATACCCAGAGAAAAAATTGAAACCTTTCTGAAGCTCAAAGGTTGGCACAAATTTGAAAATGGGTATCTTGGTGTCAATTTTTAGTTCATTAAGCTAATTCGAGCTAAAACATAACTTTTGTTGGTAAAGATAACTTTTAAGGTGGAAATTACAAAATTATTTAATTTATTTAATTTTTATTAAAGCAAGGAAAAATACACAGTCTAGTTTTCTGGTACTAAATGTTACAAAAGTGATAATGCAAAAATGTTATTCCAAGTGCAGACCCTTTTCCGACGTTTTCAAGATGAAACTATGAGGATGGACCATGGGCGGTGGAGTATGGCAGCCACTCAAACTTGACATAGACTTGGGCCTCGGGTATTTTGCTGGTATTTGTGTTCTAGGGCTTGTGGTTGAATATGTGTGTGTCTGAGGACAAGGACGAGAGGACCATGTGAGCACAATGGCACACAAGCCATGGGCGGGGACCAAAACGGGGCAGTCCTTAGAAAATACCAATTTCATCACTTATTGTCCTTACCTAAGCCTGCAAAGAATCAATCCTGTGAGCCTAGCATTACCTCTGATGGGATTTTCCCACGGAAGACCCAGATGCCACTCCACCTACTTGTGCCTTAACTAGATTTACACTAAGACTGAGCATCCTTTAGTATGAATAAGTGAAAAGTGCATTTTACGTTTCAGTTACATTCTTAGTTTGTTGATTACCTAAAAGGTTTTTCTTACGCATGGACTAAATCACATGAAAATGTCAAGAGTGCTTGCGGTTCTTTAAATCGATACTGTTTGAGATGTAGAAGAGCCTACATGAATACTCTTGGAATAGGCCTTCAGTTTGGTGATATGCCTATTTAATTGAGCTCGTAGAATTAAGAACATTTTAATTTATTAAAACAACAAAAGGTCTAGCGTTGCAAGATCTTCTAAAAAAAATTAAACTCTTATAATTTGACAATAATATAATAATAATTTACTAAAGTGGCGTATCTAGGATTTTGTTGTGGCGGTGATATAAAACCCATTTTTGGTTGCATACTTTATGAATACCTAAATTTCTTTCATTTTTAACCCGAGTGGAAGGTAACCCCCCGCGGATCCGCGCATGATTTACTCTTTTGAGATCATATTATAAATGGTTATATATTTTTTAAAACATCATTTATTTTGTTTTTCTTTAAGAAACTGCAAAGCTTTGTTTAATTTGACTTAGTATTCAACATGCGTAGTTGAGTTTCTTGAAGCGTTACAAGTACTGACAAATTTCCTCAATATGCTAAGCGGCCATATTTAAATTACTTTCGAGAACTCATTCTTTTAAAAAAATAAACACTAACAATTTTGATTTTGAAATAAAAAATAAGAAGAAAATTATAGGTACCAGATAACAAGTGAATAAAAGTGCATCACACCGATTTTTCCCAAATATCAATATGCAATCCTTTTAGTTTTTACGATACCTTTCAATTGGTAATCACTCGTTTAGATCGGGCCACAGTAGATTTTAAATTTACATTTTAAATTATGTCGCTGTGAATATATAGAAGTCGCCGCTTCTGTTGCGCAGCGTCCACAGTGATATTTAGTTTTAGTTTTGTTTTCCACATTTTTATACCCTTGCAGAGGGTATTATGATTTCAGTCAGAAGTTTGCAACGCAGTGAAGGAGACGTTTCCGACCCTATAAAGTATATATATTCTTGATCAGCATCACTAGACGAGTCGATCTAGCCATGTCCGTCTGTCCGTCCGTCTGTCCGTCTGTCCGTCTGTCCGTCTGTCCGTCTGTCCGTCTGTCTGTCCGTTTCTACGCAAACTAGTCTCTCAGTTTTAAAGCTATCGGGCTAAAACTTTCCCAAAAGTCTTATATCTATTGCAGGTAGTATATAAGTCGGAACGAGCCGGATCGGACAACTATATCATATAGCTCCCATAGGAATGATCGGGTAAAAAAATGTAAAAAAAATTATATCTTGGGTGTTTTTGAACCTAGAGCCTCCTTCTTTTGGAAATGCCATTTTTTATATAATTCTGAATTTCGAATAAATTTTTTTCAAAATCGGACGACTATATCATATAGCTGCCATAGGAACGATCGAAAAATTAATGGGAAAATAATAGGAAATAAATTATTGCTTCGTTGACTTTTATTGTATTCTCTTCTACTCTGGAATATGACTCTTTTTAAATGTTTTCGAATTTCGATTTCAATTTTATTAATATCGAACAACTATATCATATAGCTGCCATAGGAACGATCGGAAAATTAGTGATTAATAGGAATTATCTGCAAGGGTATATAAGCTTCGGCTGGCCGAAGCTAGCTTCCTTTCTTGTTTTAGTCGCTTTATTAATGTATGCCTCTGAGAGAGTAGTTTTCACTATTCAACAGAGGAGGACGACAAGGCTGCTTAAAAGGATTACCGTTGCATAAAAGATGAAAATGTCCTTGACCAAAATGCGGCAAATTGCTGCGGGTGCTCTCGCTTTCTGCATTATTTTTGCTTTACAAGGGAAAACGTAATTAACATGAGGAACAATTCACATATACGCATTAAATAAGTAATTTAGAACTGCAGTTTTAAATTGTATAGGTTGAATAGCTATGAGTCAGGAAATTATATTTTTGTCCCTTTTTTGATTCATTCATTCATAACTTCTTAAAATAAAAATAATTATTTTTTTAAAGTGCATTTTAAACATCCGGGCGCAGTTAACAAGCGAAAAAATAATGACAGCAGCTGGGCGTCGACAATCGATCCGTTCACAGGCGCGTAAAATCATTAACAACAAATTGAGCACATTAATAAATATGAATTATGATTGTTAATAAAAAGTATGGCCAGAGGAAGAGCGTATGGCCAAACCGTAGCCAAAATCGAGAAAATGGGGCGTAGTTTCGGGAGAATTTTCACGCCTGGTGGTGGTAGTAGTGGGAGTTGACACCTACTCGACGCCACGCCCACTCGGGGCGGATCGCAATAAACGGAGTTTTCGGTAAACAAAATGGTAAAACACTCTGTTGCCCACAGCCTGCTGTTGCATAACTTTTAGCGCTTCACAGAACGAGAGCGTGTGGCAGACATCATAAATCAATTTAGTGGCAGGAAGGGGGCAGTGCAAAGGCGAGTGGATTACGGCCAACCGAGTTTCCGTGGTAAAAGTAAAATAGTCATTTTTATTTCGGAACGATTTGGATGGGACTTTTAGGTTCGGGGACAGCCTAGCGAAAAGAGATGAGCAAAATGGACAGAGTAATGTACAAAATAAATGGGCTGTTGACAATGCATGAATGATTCCATTCTACTATATTTGTAAGCATCCTGAACTACCTGAAAAACTTGAACAGTATCTTGACCAAACTTTTACCTCAATCCTAAGCTTAATTCATATAATTCATAGTTTAAGCCGTACACCGCTCATCGTAAATGAGGGAATAGTTTTCATAAAAATATTCGATTTTATATATTGTAAATCTATCTGTGTTATTTAGACACATCATTTTTCCATGCAGAGGGGTGCATCCTTGATTGAGTTCTCTACGAAAATTCTCGTTTTGACATCATATTGTTTTCGAACAGCACTTGGACATTATCATAATGATGACTTCCTTTTCTTTGACAGACCTTTCAGACCCCAAAGTTTCTTGTGTCTAATATGACGTAAAATGCCACTAATTAAGTGCCAGACAAGCTAATCTCAAAGGTTGCGTGTTAAAGACCATCATTGTGACTTCACATACCAACTAAAGTCAGCCTCCATCTTGGAACTTGACTGGTTGAGTTTACACAATGGACAATGGAAATTGGATGTAAGCTTCCGAGATTGATTGCGATAGTGTTTAATTAAACAGAAGCTGCGTACTTAATCGTGTAATGTTATTAAGCTAATTGGAAAACATTTGGGTTAAAACCCAATCAGTTTCATCGAATTTCGGCTGTGAAGAAAGCTTGTATAATTAACTTTGCTCCGGTAAAAAGCTTAAATTTGGTACAGCATTAGGGAAAAAGAGTTTTTATTTTAACAAGATTTTTATTGGATAGGTAAGATGTATTTAAAAATCTAAAGTTTTCCTTATACACGTTTCATAGGTTATTGCTCTCGACAAATTTGAGGTCATTTTCGTCTTAAAATCCAAACTCCATGTGTCATACATTTATGAAGATACGTAAATATGAATTCTGTTAAGTCCGTCAGAACCTAAATGGTTGAGGAGAGCCTTGCTTTGAATGCCTTTGGGCTCTAAATCATTCGTGTCTGTCATATTTCAAAGACCTCGCTACTTTTTCCAAACAATAAGTGGCTTTTTTGTATTTTGACTGATTGCCGCCTCAGGCGCAAATCCGTGTGTGACATTTTTCATTCGATTCAATTTACATACGAAGTGATAAAATAATTGAATTTCGCAGGCATTTTCAGTAAGCAGTTATATGGTCCGTAAGTCAGCTTCGCAGTTTTTAATTTTTGAAGGCTATTATTTCCGCTTTCTAAGAAGTTACTCCACCACTAAATTTTTCTTCCATTATTTTATTTTTTTAATCTCAAATTTTATTTAATAGTACTTTAATAATATATAATAATACTTATACTTTATTCTTGGTATTTCGATACGCACTTCAACGTCCAGTTAAACGAGATAGGGAGCACCAGACGTTGTTTGTTACTTTTTCACCATTATTATAATAATTAATTGGCTAGCTTCAGCTGGAGAATGAGTAATAGCTTCTTAATCTTATCTTTTGAGTGATGCCAACCTTCAGTACACTTGCTATCACTTTTATGATTTTTCCATTCACCTACTTTATTTGGCGAAAACGATGTTTTTCAACAAACTGTATTCTTAATAAAAAAAAGTCTTCAAAACTTAAAATTTAATGTATTTAATAATTTTTTAAGGTATTACATCAGAAATCCTTATGAATACTTTTTATTTGGGTGTTACTGAGATCTTAACCTTCATTCGGATAGGGAGTCAAATTAGCCCACCATGACGCTTTTGAGCTGTATTATCGCTTTTTTCGATAATAGATATAATATAACGCTTGCAAGAGCCTTGTAGCAAATATTAGTATTGTGTAGTGGAAATTGCTTTCAAGTAGTTTTAAATCTAGATAAGCACTTAGCGCCCCAAGGATTACAAACTAATTGTGTTTATAGGTTTTGCCACTTATAATTTTGGTTTTATCTTGCTACTTTACAGACGTCTGTTTCTAACGAAATGTCAAAACATACTTCTGATTTGTTCCATTATAGAGATAACTTATCTTACAAATTGGTAGCTAAATTCAATTTTCTTTCAGCAGAATCGAAATGTACGACAAGTTACAAGTGAGATTGCCAAGTCTTATCTGAGAACCATTGACGCACTTACTAATTTGTTATTATCGCTGGTTTTGAAGAATAAATGGCTGATTTAAGAACATTTTAAATGCATTTTTGTTTTTCTAAAACTATTTTGAAATATTTGCCTTATTCCCTCGGAAAAAATCACTTCTAAAAGACAAGTTTGTTATTCCAGAAATGCTAACCGAGATCTCAAGTTTAATGCGCTTAAATATTTTTACACAATTTACAATAATTTTTACTGTCAAAAGAGTTTAGTTGGATCAAAAATTAAATAAGACCACTCTCTTTCTAAAAATCAACCTAAGCTTTTAAAGTCAGCAGACTGCGCTGCTTAAAATTCCATTAATTTCGAATGCAATTTTAAGTGCTCTTGTGTAGACACTTCCGCATCAGCAGACAAAGACCTGTGGTACTTTTTCGTTTGAGTTTCCCTGAGGGACGTAGTATTTTTTTTGGGGGTTTTCCATTTAAACAAGAGAGAACGCTATAGTCGGGTTGGTGTCCCGACTATCTAATACCCGTCACTCAGCTAAAGGGAGTGTGAACGCTGTAGTCGGGTTAGTGTCCCGACTATCTAATAAACGTAACTCAGCTAAAGGGAGTGCGAGGGAGATGGATATATAAACTTTGATGAGCCCTAACTTTTTAACGAATGGTCCGATTTAAAAAATTTCTTCTACATTTCGATAGGTATTGATAAGCACAACAAAACTGCATTTTTACTTTTCCGAAATATTTTAATTTTTAAAATCGTATATAAGCTATTGTGGGCGTTAGAGGGGGCGTGGCACCTTTTTGAAATAAACTTGCGCTGCGTAGGAACTCCAAAAATCTTGATGCAAAATGCCAATCTTCTAGCTTTTATAGTTTCCGAGATCTCAGCGTTCATACAGACGGACAGACAGACGGACAGACGGACAGACAGACATGGCTAGATCGACTCGGCTAGTGATCCTGATCAAGAATATATATACTTTATAGGGTCGGAAATGCTTCCTTCTAGCTGTTACATACTTTTGCACGAATACAATATACCCTTTTACTCTACGAGTAACGGGTATAAAAAGTTTATGAAACGCAGGAAAGTTAATTAGTTTCCAATCCGCGACTCAATTTCACTATCCAATATCATTCGACAATTCCATTTCAATTTCATTTCCCTAGCCTGCGCTGGTGCTAGAATAAACATGTTTGCTTGGGACTGGCTGGCAATATATTTATATGTATATTTGACTCCCCTGTATACATAGATAGCCGCACGGTTTTCCATTAGCCAAGTGAATGCTTCCCCGGGGAATTTTAACATTTATTTGCACTGTTAATTAAAATTACGAGCATCAGACAAATTTGTCTGCTATGTACATGCAATGGCATCATGGTAATGTTAGATTTGTTAGTCTATGGGTCATTTGAAGCTAGTTAAATGAAATATTTTATTTGTTATCTGAATTGAATGCTTATTTGATAGCTTCTTCCAGACTAGGAGTTTGAGATTTCTTCCAAATAATAAAGATGTTAAAAATGTTTTATATAAAGTTTTTAATGCAGTTTATTCAACTTTTTACCGCCTTACGGTGTCGCCCAAAATAACTATACATACAATACCCATTGCATCTATGATCCATATGTAACGGGTTCGTTACAATTGTTCTGTTGAAGAAATATACACATTTTATTGAATTTACCTTTAAACATTTGTATGTGTTTTATTGCCAAATCGTATAGATAGAACGAGCGTATCGCGTATTGACGAAATCGGCGGGCACTTGATAATATTGAGATACTAAGTGAACTTGCACAACATTCGACTCTTCAAGGACCGACCTGGGCACCTGGCTTTTTATTATTGCTTGAAGCTCTGCCAAAAACCTTTTCAGAGTCACCGTAAACCGCAACAGATACGGCTGCAATTACAGAGACTCTAAAAAGTAGGCAAAACACAATTGAGAGCAACTTGCCTGCAGTTGTTAGTTTTTTCGGTGCTCAGACGCCGCACAGTCGGTGCTTTGGTGCAAGTGCCATGGGCTGAATTTGAATACACTAACAAAACGTCCATTTGGATAACAAAATCTAGAATCGAATAAATTTCACAAATTTCTTGAAAGTTATGAAACACTATCAGAGAGATTAAAAGAGATTAATTGTAAAAATCTTAAAATATGTGAGACACACTACAATCAATACTGTTTTAATAATAATAATTCATTGAAATTTCAATCCGTTTAAAGCATAGATGCTAGGGTATATCAACCGCAGATATTCCAGTGTGCTTTCGTTGGTTATTCCTTTGCCAAAACTAATAAATTCTGCATTGTGCGCGGCATTTGCTCGAGCGCCACATTTACCTGAACTCGGATATTGCCTTCCGGGCAATACCACTTGGCTGAGCCTGTGCTCCCATTTCGCGAAGCCCCAACTCGAATCCTAAATTTTACCTTGTTGGCTGATCCTGCGAAAGCGCCTTATGTTTTGCCAACTATTTAATGTTTTAATGGCGGACTTTGCTGCTCTGTTCTAACTTTGCAGTCCCAAAATCTTTTCAATACATTTAAATTGTAATTCAAACGCCAAAATTTACATCTCCAATTTAAAAATACAATTTCTAGAGAATCCAAGACGAAAAAACTAGAACTTATTAAATCACTTATTCTTGGAATGAAAAAAGATTTTTCCAATGTTTTACAGAATCATTGTATAATTTGATTTTTTTTAGAATGTTATTCGAATCTAACTTCTTCTCGCTTTAAAGAAAAAATGCGATGATTTTTCATTTTAAAACATATGCATCTAACATGTTTTTATGGCATATGCGTTTTGATTATGGTATGAGTTTGTCAATGTGTGTGCGTGTTTATTTGATTTTGCCAGTGAATATTTGACCGCTGTTGTTGTTGTTTGTTGCTTGCCCCTTTGACATTTGTCCTTTTGGCGGCTTGGGATGAGTTATGTTTGTGCACAGTTGTGCGAGTTTCATTCGCAAATCCTCCGAGCTACTGGATTCAAGTTATTTACAACAGTTTTTACACTCTGACAGTTGTTTGTGGAATTTCAAAACAAAATATTATTTTTGTTTGTGCTTCCTTGTACGCAGTTGTTACATATATTCTTTGCTCGCACTTTACCCATTTTGTTCTTGACCCAAGACTTCCACTTGGACACACGACCTGGGTACATGGGTACATACATACAGCTTCTCAAAGTCTCTAGACTAACCAGATAATTCACATTGTTTATTGAGTTAGGGCTTCATGCATCCTATCTTACTGCACCCCATTTTTATAACCTCTATCACCACTTGAAAAGTCAAGTGGCGCACAGCAACTGCTGAGCTTGGGTCAGCCTTCCTATGAGTTCAAATGGGCGCAAGGAGTTTTGTGGTTAGGTCGAGCGGTTTATAGGAAAACACTCGTACTCCTTGAATGAAGAAAGTCGCTGCTGAGTTAAAAAACTTCCGCTTCGCCCAGCAGCAATAATAATTGTTGATATTTATGGCTTTTATTTTGGAACTATAAACATATAAAGTCCGATTGCAACAATTTGTGGCTTTACACAGAAAAAATTCCATGTGAAATAGGGTCAATTCTACCTTATTTCATATTAATAACAAACATATTAACATGATATTTTATCATATCAAATAAAATACCAAATTTAGTATTTTTTGGACAAATAATGTAAAATAAGATAAACATAATCTTTGTTCATATCAAAATGATATGAATTACTTGATCTTTAAAAAATATAAAAATGACCAGCACATATCAATCTGATCTTTTATCAATTTTTTTTTCTGTGTAGCAATAAATGTGTCGTTTTCTCTCTGTTTAAATTTCATAACTTCGAGACCTCTCCTGTTGCGCAATAAAATTCAGTTCCTTTGTTTCCATTTGAGCCAGCACCGCCTACTGTTCTCTAATATTCTGATGCACACACCTTCCAACGGGTAACTATCTTGGGGCAGGATTTCTTGGTTGGACTGCGTCCTCGGGGCACCGTTCATGCAGCAGGCGATGACAGAGGATGAGTTTCTGGTGGGCTGGGAAAGGTGCAGAAAGGCACTTCACTCTTTGCTTTACTCTTCATGCATTTTTCTTTGTTTTCCTTTGCAGAGCATTAATTTTTAAATAGACCAAATGCAGTTGAATTGCATTTTAAAGTGAGCCTTAACGGTTCGTCTGCTTTCCGTAGATTGCCAGAGGCCTCTCTGAAAAAAGTTGTGTAGCTAACCCAAAAACAATTGAGTGCGTTGTTATGTGAGCATTCTGGGTTCAGCACTTGTTTCTAACAATAATGGGTTTAGGAATTTACTAAAGGTTTTATAATAGCTACAAAAGACGAATTTAATTTATTTTCTTTTTAATTGCCTACTTTAACTTATTCCTTTTTTTCTGTTTATTTCAGCAATTGGCAAAAAAATAAGGTAAGTGCTATAAGTTTACTCCTAGTCCCTACCAAAAACTTTATTTTCGCATCAAGAATATTTCTCATTCTAAAAACGTTAAACTTTTTAATTGGCTAAAATTCTTTTAACATTCACGTCCGCTTTTAGTCAAAAATTAGTTTTGTAATGGAAAGCAACTTCTAAAGATAGCACTCCTTACTGAAGTGTTTGTAATGAATCAATGTGTAGGGTCTGTAATTTATGCAGGAGAATCGGGGGCGTTATGAGCAGATAAAGTACGTGCCGAAATGAAAATAATTGAAACGGAAAACTTTTGACGCCGGCAGAAAAACAAAAGGCTCTAGGAATGCTAATTTCTCTGGTTCAGGAAAGGTGATACCAATATTTGCATTATCCAGCCGTAATCATAAAGCTATCGCTTCCACCACCCCATACCAATTTATACCAATTTAGTTAGCTGTCCTCGTTAATCACCGCCGCCAGTTTGTTGTCATGCTTTATTTTTTGCTGAGCTTCGGCTTGTCGTTTTCATTAACCTTAATTAGCGTGTGCCGTTGACATTTGTCACTATCCACATAAATGCAATTGGCCTCCCCTCACCCCGCGGCCATGATTATCATCAACATCATCGCCAAATGAGAGTGATATTTTGTGTCACACGTTTTCCCAGTCTGTTTTCTGCATTACGTTTCCCTGGCTCTCTGGAATTGGCCTGAAGACTGCTTCGACGACGTCTGATATTGACCATGGTTTGCCATTGTTACCACCCAACCACCCACCCCCCTCTGTCCATTTCGCCTAGTTGCTTTTTGCAACTGGCTGACTGCCATCGCCGTTAGTGTCAGCTGCAAATGAGTTTCTGGGCCGTAAACGTAAAGTGGAAGAGTAAAACTGTGGAAACATGGTCCACCGATTTTCAAATAATCTGGTTTAAGTTATGTCAGCACTGTTGAATAAATTGTCAACTTTTTTTTTGGTTACTAGATGGGAAAATTGTATATTTTCCATAGCTGTGCAAATGTTTAAATGAAAAAATTATAATTATCCACACACAAAAAAATTTGATTGGTAAAATTTACCTATACGGATAGTTACGTAACTATAAAAAATAGTTACGTGTATTTTGTTTTTGCTTTGGGTGTGTGTCTTTGCTGATTGTGTGTATTTGTTGTTGTGAAAGTAACTATTTAATTGGTAGAATTGACAATTTATAAGGTTGGGGACTGTTTGACAATTATATTGGTTAATTTTAACAAGTTTTTTTTAAAGATATTTAATTGGCAAATCATAATGTACAGAAAAGAATGTATAATTTTCGACCCTTTAAATTGCGTATTATTTATAATGATAATAATAAATAATGATTTTTTAACAAGCTGCAGTTTTACCTTTTTTAATTATGTCTAGCTGGCTCACCTTATAAGCCTTTTTTGCGATGTTGCTTTTGCTCTATTTATTTGCCAATGACAGTGGCTGCGGAAAGTATGTCGACCTATCGCTTACTTCACTGCCCACATGTGAAACTAGTTTTGTGTAAAAATGGCATTCGCCAGTAGCATTCGCATTCGCAAACCCATTGCATGCGGTGCGGTTCATTTGACTTTGAACTCAATATGGGTGGATTGGTCAGGTCGATTTTTATGACCAGAAGCGAAACCCAACCAAGCTAAACTGGATTAAAATGAGACGAACTGTCAGTTGTGGAAAACTTTCACGTAGCTCATTTGACAAATGCAAAAACTATTTTTCTCCTTTTTTTGTTGTCGACTGTTTGTCACGTTTTAAGTTTGTTTGGTTTCGTCTGTCGTTTTTGCTTCCTACACGGGTATTCTTGGGATCTTGGGTCGCGGTCTTCGTTTTTATGATTCTTTTTGTCCAATACCCGGCAGTTAGAGGCCTGCTTGTCAATAAAGTTCTTGACACCTTTACTTCATTTGCACAGATTTCTCTCGAAATGACTTTCGGTTTACTTTTCACTGTTTTTTCTTTTCCAAACACAACCCATGTAAATTCGATTGCTTTCTTGCCGCTGAGTGGAAGAAAGCGTAAAATTCAGATATTGAAATTGAAGATAATAAATATATGCACCTATCAGCCTTTATGGCAGATAAAGGCAAATATTTCAAGAGTATTGTGAGCAGAGTTCGTTGACGTCGAGGTTAAAATAAAAAGGAGTTCTCGGAAATTTCCAAAAAAAATATTGATTAAATAAATTAAATATTTAAAATGTTATATTTATTGTTAGTTTGTTCTGGTCTATGTTTTTTGCTATCTCATAAAATTGTAGTTTGTATATTCGTTATATAACTGAATAAACAACAGCTTGAATACTAAATCGTAATACAAAATCATTCATAGTCGATTTGCCGCAACAAATGGTAAATGTCTGGGTGAACAAAGGGCAACAATGACCTTATACAAATACACGCATAGAGATATAATACTTTTTTCTCGGGCCAAATTTAATTGTGCAAACAAAAGCTGCCCATCTCCGGACTACTGGTCACCCCCCTGACCTCTGTGTTTCAAGTTTTTGTGTTTTTGTGCGTACGCTTAATTGCTTCTGACTTTAGTGCCGCCTTGTTGTTGTTGCTTCCTTGTCTTGGCTTGTTGAACTTTCAAGGTAACAAGAAGCCGCCCCGGCAGCCCCCTTTTGTTGCCGCTATTTAATTTCCACGAAATAAAGAAGGAAAAAGAGCCAAATAAAATGTCTAAGATTGCGATTATCTTTTTAATAACATCTCGACGAGGAGGAAGGTGAACATTTCCACAAAAAGGCGGGAAACTGGCAATAAAAAGAAACTACAAAAATCACGAATTTAATTACCACGCACCCAGATAACGCCCCAAATGAAGCGATAACGGTTGGATTGCTCACTACGAAAGTATCTAAGTATCTACTAAGCAACCTTGCCTATTTGCTGCCGCTTCAGATACCTAATCTAATTTAATTTATAATTTACACTATTGACTTGCTTGGTTTTCCTGCATGCGTGCCTGTCAAGAAGCATATCTGACCCACAATGATCTCACCTCCCCATTCCCAATCCCAAGCCCCCTAATCATATCACCGTTTTGCTCTGAATGCTTTCATGGTCTCCCCATAAATAAGTGTCGGATATTTTTTTGTAATGTCTATCATTTATAAATATCATGATGCTACACTTTTCAAACAAAGCCAGCAGAGGCTACTAAAAATAAACTGCAAATATCTACATCAAATCAAATTCATTTTATTTTACTTAAAACCTTTGCCAAACCAACAGAAGCTAAAACCACAATGTCATTGTTGGCATTCTTGTGAATGCCAGCATCTAGTAAAATGATTTCAAGTAAATTAAAATGTCTCCTCGTCGGTGTTCTAGAACGCAGACATTTTACTTGTAAAAATTAAATGATGCTTTTCTTTGAATAAACTTGTGTATAATGGTAATTTAACTAAGTGATATGTAAGCCTTCCAAAAATGATGTAGGTATTTATACCCGTTACTCGTAGAGTAAAAGGGAATATTTTATTCGTGCAAAAGTATGTAACAGGTAAAATAATACTTTTCCGACCCTATAAAGTATATCAAACAAAAACACCTCTTAACGAGGTAAAAAACTTGTGACGATCGCACCTTCAACATACAAAAGTTCTGATATCAACATTTGTGACGAAAGATTATTACACACATGATTAAAAATTACTTTTTATAATTTACTTTTATGATCGGACCATCACAGCAGATTTTCAATTCTGCGGCTATATATAGTAGTCGCCTTCGCACACTCGCCTGGTGCGCTTCGTCACTACATGGACTGCCGTCCATAGTGATATATTCTTGATCAGGATCACTAGCCGAGTCGATATAGCCATGTCTGTCGGTCCGTCTGTCTGTCTGTCTGTCCGGATGAACGCTGAGATCTCTGAAACTATAAAAGCTAGAAGATTGGCATTTTGTTTGCAGATTCTAGGAGTTTCTACGCAGCGCAAGTTTGTTTCAAAGAGGTGTCACGCCCCTCTAACGCCCACAATCGCCTTAAAGGATTTAAAAAAAAGCCTGGCGCCCTCTTTACAGATTTTGTAACAATGTAGAAGAAATTTTTAAAATCGGACTATCCATTAAAAAGTTATGTTTAAGTTAAAGATATTATAAATCGTTTTCATTAAATAAGAGTACCTTTTGTTTAACTTTTATTTGCCAACTTTAATTTCAATAGTTTGTGAGAAGTGTTTTTTCTTTTTGTATACATATTTAAGTGTCTCCTATTTTTACTTCAAACAATTGAAAGCAATGAGCCAATTAATTCCCAAATAACCCTTAAATACGGGTTCCTTCGAGGTCGTAATATTTATTTTGCAAATGGGCCGATAGGACCGATTTCCCTAATATAATTTCTGGCATACCTCAGCCCTCCGCTGTATGAACGAATGGGACTGGCTCCTGACCCTGCCGCTGGCGCAGTTGTTGCGGGGGATTGTTCTGAATACTGGGGTGGCGAAGGGCCTCCTGGTCCTGCTCCTCGCCCTCCGCCTGCTCCTGTGGCTCGAGCGTCTCCTGTGGCTGCTGGGCTTCCTCGACGGCATCAGAGGCACCCGGAGGGTCCGGATCACCTTCACTGCTCAACAGAGCGTAGTTCTGGGGCTTCTTGAGCAGGAACCGCGTGTTCGGATGCTGCTTGGTCTCGAGCTCCAGGCGATCGATCAGCCAGCCCTGTTTCTGGTTGTTTGTGGCCCAGAAATAGACGGTACCCCGGTCCTTGGAGCCCTGAACGCTCACCTGCAGCTGGGCCTTGTCCATGTCGCAGCGGTTCTTCTCGTTGAACGAACTGAAGCCCGACTCCTTGATGGGCTCGCCCAGCAGACCCACGGCTCCGCTGTGCTGGCGCAGCTGCTGGATGGCCATCTGGTAGTACTCCGACTGGCGCACCCCCTCCTTCAGCCTCCAGCGCATGTAGGCCAGCCCCGAGATGGAGGCCAGTGCTCCGCAGATGCAAATGCTGCCCATCGTTCGCTTCGAGGGCAGACCAATTCGCAGCTTTAGGGTGGGCATGGCGGCCTCTCGATCGGCAGGATATCACTTTTAGAATTTTGCTAGGTGTCAGGGGCAAAGACTACAAATACTTCAAATGCTCGAGCTATCAACAGCACAAACAACGATGACAACGATCTCAAACTCAGATGCTTGGGAGATTTCAGGCCTGGCGAAGCGCCGTTCCCACAAGCAGCCATGCTATCACTTGATCGCCAACTCACCAACGAACCTTGAAATCAAGCTGCCTAGATCGGCGGGCGTTGCCTCCGGATAATTGCGATGGAACTTCCTCCTTGGCCTGGCCAACTTGAAGCCGTTGGTTCAATTTCATAGTCACCACCCAAAGGCGTGGACCACAAAACGCCGAAGAAGAGGCCAGAAAAAGAACAGAAAACTCGTTTTATGTCTTTGGCTAGCTGTACATAGTAGTTGGCTTTTTTGGTTTGTGGGCCAAACGAGCGGCGCCATTAATGACAGTCCCGAAAGTGACCCGTCCAGTGGATGGACCTCGGTTTTTGGACCCTTTAAGTGGCTATGCGGATGGTGTATTCGAATATTTTTGATCACTATCGTATTTTACGGGTATTTCGCATGGCTAACATCATTCTTTCTTTCTTCAGCCCATTGCAGCAGGGCTATTTTTACTCGCCAGGGCCGGTGAAGTCGAGTAGAGCGACCAATGAGTATCCATTTAGGGAGCACATACTTATTTAAAAATAGTTTTCCACGAACGACGCCGCTGTCGAGTATGAGGAATGCGCACATCTCGGCGGTAATCGATAGTCTTGCAACGCCTGTCACGGATGGGAACGGAATATTGCATCTGATACTGGCCAAGAGTGCGGCCTAATCTATCAAGGCATCTTCAAGTTCCAGCCAGCCAGCCTGATGATGTTACATTTCTTGCCTAAGTGGCCTCTGGTTCTGGTGTGGCTGTCTTTATCTTTATCGTGGGGGGATCCTGAGTGAGTCTACGAGTTTTGATCCCCCCTTCTCTGGCCAAGAAATGTGACAATTTCTGTGTTCGTTTTTCAGCCTCATTAAGACCTCTCTAAACACAGCCACTTTAAGACCATTTTGGTGTGCTTATCTTTACGGCCAAGCTAGCTAGTTCTTGCCCCTCAACACCCCTTTACATCCTGGGTCTTCGTCGTTAAGTACGCCATATGTTTAACATGACTTTGATGTACTCAGCATGGCGGCCAGGGTAAGATCTTTAATAAATCAAATTACCTTGGAGTCTTCGAGAACGGGGTAGGGGGCTCATAAAGCTAAAACTCTTTTTACCGACTCAAGTATTTCCCAGAAAGTAATTCTATGGGTTTAATAGTCGGCTCTGCAGGTGTTTCATACTCGAAACTGTGTATTAACTTCACAACGGGATTTGCAATATCGTTTTGTGGATGTAAAGCAGAGTTAAGGAACTTGGCATCCCCGCAAAAAATTAAGATCATATTGTAATTGTACTATCCCAACTAATTCCCCGACTTCTTGGAACCTGTTACCAAGTGTGTTATTTTGATGCTTTCCCAGTGACTATGACCTCAGTAAGTCGTAAAGATTAATTAATCCCCTCACATAATATTTAACCTTTTCTCTTGTAAGCCCATGACGCATAATCCGAGAAAAGACAATTTATCAACTTTTTAATGACAATAAACGAACATGTGGTTTTTGTTTAATTTTAATAACCAAGCGTCAAGGCTTTTTAATTAGTTTTATGCTGAAAACGAGTAAATGAAGCTCAGCATAAATTAAGCAAGAGAAGAGGGTCGGACCCTGGGCTGAATCATAAAACTGGTTGCTTGGTGGCAGTCGTCTCTCCAAAGATGAAATATGCAATTGAGCACAACAGTGCAAAGTAATTGCCGTCTAGTCAGACTAAGATGCTTTTCGTTTCTGATTGTTTTGTTTTGTTTTATTTATTTAAATGACTCTACGATTGCGACACGCGATACAATCGATCCTAGTCTCTGCCTATGGAGTTCGATTAGCGCACAGTTCTCTGGCTTCCTAAACCTTCATTAGCCCAAAAGGCCTTCAAGGCTCACCATCAAAATTACCCATTTGCGTAAAATCTTAAAAGACCATAAATTATAAGAGACTACTGAAGATGCCAAGCAAAAGAGGACGGCGCAGTCATTCGTTCAATCAAGCAGAGTTGTTCGTTCAGTCAGCCAGTTAAGCGTTCACTACTCACTCAGCTATTATTTTCAATAAAAACAAAATAAATATGGCAAATTGAAGAGGCCAACATTAGCAGCCGGCGGCACAAAAAATCAAAAGCAAAAAAAAAAAATCGAAGTAAAAGACCGAGAAAAAATTATGGAAAGAGGCGGCCCAGCAAACGTTGTGCGCCTGCGCAACACGCAATGCCAAAAGAGAAGCCGCTGGCAAAAGGCTGCGGCTGCCACGTCCAAGTTAAAGTTAAAGCCAAAGCCAAAGCCAAGGTTTCTGCTTTTGTAATTGCTTGTCTCCGCTCAGCTTCAAGTACAGCCAACAACAAAAGCAAATAAGCAACGACATGCGTCTGAGTAATGTTAGCGCCATAAATAGAGAAGACAGACAGAAACAAGCCGATCGAACGGGGACGCCAGAAGATGTGGCAGGGGCAGGGGCAGTGCCAGTGAGGCCTGGACCCAACTTGTGTTTAATTGCAAGTTGTAAAAATCTTTTAGGGTGGAGCTAATCACCAAGCGAAAGAAAAAACACTTCCCTGTAAGTCAATTGAAGGCCAAGCCAAGCGAGCAGAAATATTGTTGGTATGTTCGGAAAACGACCACAAGAAACATGTCCAATTTTTCTTGGATTTGCCAAGCAAAAAAAGAAAAAGAATTAATAGATTAGAAAATAGTACCCACAATTTATTAAATTTGAACAGAAAATAAAAAAAAATTACCATAGACTCTAAACTATTCGTACATTGATTCTAAAATATTGATTTTCAAAAATATATTAATAAGATGAGTCTTACTTTGCAGTGCAACTTTTGATATAGAATTATAACCCACAAAATATAAACTTAATAACATTTTGTATAAAATAAATACAACAGAGTACAGAGTTTATATTATTTAGAAGATGAGAAGAAATAACACCATTTTAAATAGAAATGATATTAATGCAGATAATTATTTTAGCTTTTGACGCTCCAACCCTATTCCGAGTTTAAATGTTATATAATATGGTAAATATATACCTAAAAGATGTTTTGGTTTTAAGACAAATCTCAAACATTAAATATGTAGATATTAACTCGATAATAAAGAGATAATAATGCAAACAAGTTGTCAATTAGACCCTAATTAAATTTTACTCTAAGCTAGGGGCTTGAAAACTTCCACAATTCGAATAAATGGTACTCCAATTGATTAGAAGATTCACTAGCAACATATGCCGCACATATGTATTTATGTACGTACTGGCTGCCATGTGGTCGATGGAACTGGATACAGCATCAAAATCAAGACCCAAACCGCTCTTCCGTTTGAACTATGGGCATATTATCGTATATGCTTGCTGCTGGTGGCCGCTGTTTCGGTTGCTGATACTTTGGCTGCTGTAGGAGCTCAGTTTCCATTGGGGAAATGGATGAACAATGGACACTGATAAAGTCCAGCGAAAGAGTAGCGAAGAGCAGCCACATCGGCTGGCTATGCACTCGTCTGTGAAATAAAGTAGCCGAGACAAAACACCAGCAGACTCACAGTCGACAATGCGAAGTTGCAAGCTGGATCTGTGTCTTGGGATTTCTTTCTTTTATCATCGGCTGTCAGACAAGCGGCGGCAAGCGAATCGAAACTGCTTTCAAGAATTTTCTTTTTAGAAATTGTAACTATAGCGTTTCCTGCAAGGGAGCGGCCGGCTTTTATTCTGGAATTGGTGGCAACAAGTTAATTGTTTCCTTTATGTTTATGTAAGTGGTGGCACGGCTTGCCTTACACTATACGCTATTATAATAGAAAATCCATGTACCTTGGTTGTCAAAAGAATATTTGGTATTTAATTCGGCGTTATTTCAATTTAATTACTTCTAAAGTTGTTATCAAGAATATTCATAAATTTTGTAACCTATTTGTAAATTATTTTGAAATAGCAGGTATGCTTTGATTATTACGACAGAGGTGTACAGATAAAAAAACATGTATTATCGTAGTTTAACTATGAAAAGGACTTTCACACAAATCAAAACACTTTTTCAAGAATACAATGGAATCTATTAAAAACCCATTAATTTCTTAATAAGGTTTTTTATTGCTAATTTCAATTACAACTTCGTGTAGCTTCGACTTTTCTGAAAGTGCATTTACTGCAGTGCAGTAAAGGTAGGAGTGGAAGTCTTGGCACTGCCTCCTTGAGCTCTCCGAGATGCAGTGCCGGATTAGATGACAGATTAGTTAAATGCGCATGAAATGGGGAGCCGTTGGCTGGTGGAATCCCAAAGCTGTGGCTGTGGCTTCCAGAAGAACGCTTCCTACTTGGCCTTATGACCAAACGGGGTTCTCCTCCGCCGCCAGCACGCGTTTCTATAATGTCTTCATTCCGCTATCAGGCGTCGGGCTAAGCACGCGTAAATCGCCTCTTTTAATAGGCGTTGTAATTGCCGGTTTCATGCAGATGATTAGCTTATGGCATCTTTAAGGCGGGGTTACTTTTCGGTTCCCATCTAAACTCTTTGGAAAAGCCCATGTCCTGCGACATTTATTTATTAACCTACCTTTTGTGATGTCATGGTCATGAATAAGTTTACGAATAACCCACTTAAGGGCCGTAAAAGTTCAACATTGAAATTAGGCCTCTAGGGCTGAAATAAACAATGGTTTAAATTTTCCTAATGAGACAAGCTGACCTCTGACCGTCCTTGAACTAGTTGCCAATGGCTTCTGGCCTTAATGTACATTAGTGCGACAACCATAAATGGTCAACATTGTGCTTACAGTTAAATACGCAACCAGTCTGTTTTCATCACTCATGGTCAGATCGACGGTATTGGAAATCCAATCTGGAACAACCGGCGAATTACACCCCATTACGCATTATTTACTAATAATGCTTATTAAACCTCTTTCGACACATTATTCAATCGAACGAATGGTGCTGGTGTATTCTTTCACTCGAATGATTTCTATTTCATTGATTCTGCCTATCCTAACTACTTTTCTATTGTGTCCAATATGCTTGGTTCGCTTAAATCCTTGCTGATGAGATTATTGCACATCAAAACCACACCCAAAAAAAATCGACATGAAACGTAGATCGATTTTACTTTATGTAATATCAATTTTAACTTGATATGCGGCCCCGAAAATTTGATATGTCCGAAGTGAGTATTTCATGGTAAAACGATATGCTTATTGCATTACCAGAAATTTACATCCGCATATCGATTTTACTATTATGTTTATTTTTTTGTCTGCAGCCAAGTGAACACAAAAATAATATTGTTTGAAAAGAACAGAATGGTTCATATCGATTCAAAAGGATCAAAAATAAAACTCAAACTTGACTTATGGCGACATTGTGGCAAAAATAGATTTTTAAATAATTTTTAGGACTTTTCATTGTGGATAGAATTGCTTCTAAGAAAAATTTACAATAACAGTTATTTTTGGTCCATGTTAGAGGTATATGAAGTTTGCCCAAAAACAAACCAGTGATATTAAATGTAGCTGTTAAAGGGGAGGATGCTCGGCTCAGTCATTATTTTTTCTTCGCAATTTCAGTGCAGTTCACTGAGGAGGAACGATGGCGACCATACGGAAAAGCTGTAGACGATGAAAATGCTGAACGCACTTTTGCTGCGCACTGCCGTCATTTTTCCATTTGGCTTGCCGTCCGCATAAATAAATAAAAGAGTGCGAGTGTGTGCGTATCCGTGGCTCTGTTTCTCCTGGACGGCTTTTAGCGCTGTTTCAGCTTGTTGCCGCCTTTAAGGCGCTTTCAGGATTTTTACACTTTCCACGTTTCACATCTTTCGCTACATCATCCCATGTTCGCTGTCATCATGACTTTGTCCGGGCAACGCACTTACCTTTTACTTGTATTATATTCATGGTGCGTGTAAGCGTCGGAACGAAAATGGTTCTTACTCCTTCTGAAAGGACAGGCAAAAGTAATGAACTCGTGTTCACGTACAACGCACACAGTCCGTCAAAAGAATATGTTCTCTTTTCCCTCCTTTGCTCCACAAAGTACCTGCTAATTAGCTCTCGCTGAGTGGTAATCATGTAAGTCAACAATTGAACGAGAAATTTCATTAGTGCAGCCGACAATAACACTGCGAGTATCTCAAGTACCTAACACACTGGCTTCTCGATTGCGTCATTTTCATTTTCAGCTCACCGCGCTAGCCTGGACCAATCTATTAGTCGTTGGAAAATCACATAATGCATGTAAACGATAATGAAAATGGCATTAGTCCAGGCCACACGAAAAACGAGAGGGCCAACAGCAACAAAAACATCAAGAGCATGAACCTCAGACTCACATATATTTCGCATTCCCATGGGACGGAAAAAAGTTGAATGCCGCAGCAATGCGACGTTGAAAGGATAGAATTTAGATACCCTTTTGGGATTTTACACAAAATAAATATCGAGAAAAATGAAAACAAATTTCAATCCGACAAATTACACACAAAATTGATATTAAATAATATAACTTTGCCGAATTCTCTCTATCGGAGACTTTCTACTACTACTTAAAACATGTTAGTTATGTTTCGAGCATATCGAATTGCTATGCTGCATATCAAGTCAAATCGATCGTTTCATATGAAATTTTTTTTGGGTGAAACATTAAGGTAGAAAATACTCAAAACAAGAAAGATAATATTAAAATGAAAGCAGTATTTTGGTAAAATTGTAGTACACTCCCACAGGATATCAAAATAAACAAGCCAGCGAACGAGAAAACGTAATTAATGAAATTAAGCTCAGGGACGGGGTATCTACATGGAAATGTATCTATATGGATGGGCTTAGGTGGGACGCCAACGCATATAGCTTCAAGTTTTCCAGCTCCCTTTTTACATGGCTACAACCGCCCACCCTTCCCCGCCTCCCAAAGTGATAATCGATTCGCACCTGACCCGAAGTGGGCGTGGCTCTGCTTTTGTCAGCTCGGCCATGCCGCCAACTGTCGCTCATTATACAAATTAATGTCACGCATTCCGTTCGATATTTTCCATCTTATATTTAGCATTTAAGGAGGGAAAACGGCAACGTTGAATTCGCCCGGTTACAATTAAATTGGTGGTTAGGGGCTGTGTACAATGGAATTTTATTGGCAGTTAAGAGTCTGTTGACCTTCTTCGCTAAAGCATACACAATTTAACAGTACTGGACTTTAATCTAAATGTAAAATAATTTTGGTTCCAATTAGTAACATAATTTGTAAGTTGTAAGTACAAGTATATAGGAACTTTTCGTTAACCCTTCTCTCTTATTCTGTTATCATCTGGGTGTTGCGGAAATTTATTGGATTTTTTCTTCATAACTTTAGTTTTTTCACAAGTTCTGATCGCGTGATACACCGCGTCGCTAAATGGGCAAAAAATGCCTCGCAATATACATAAACCCGTACAAGGTTCTGTCTCGACCGAATTCGTGGCGTGTTTGTTTGCCTTTCGCTTTCGCTACGTCTTTCCTTCGACGCTCTCTTTTGGCCAAATGCTTCATTAGTGCCAATGCACCCATCATCGCAGTATTTGTCGCTGGCAGTTGGCACCAACGGAGCTCCGAATTTGTGTTACGCGTCTATGAGGTCAAAACCAATCGATTTTTCCGACTGTTTTTTGGTCGATTTTTTTTATTTTATGTTCCTGTTTTGTTCATTCTTTGCTTGGCAGCACTCACGTTCTTCTGATAAAGTCGTGCATGCATTAAAAGTGCTTCAAAATTGGGGTTTTCTACGTCACACTCTGCGTATGAGCAATGTCTCTCTTCACATTTATCATTACTGCTTTATGAAAAACACATCACTTTGGCAATGTTTTCCTAAATAATAATACTAATTTAAATAGCTCAACCTGCAGAACATTTACTTTAAAGAGCAAATAATTAATTTACTATTTTATCTTCAAGTAATACATACATATATATCACTATGGACGGCAGTCCATGTAGTGACGAAGCGCACCAGGAGAGTGTGCGAAGGCGACTACTATATATACACGAAGAAATGAAAATCTGCTGTGATGGTCCGATCGTAATGAGTAATACACCAATCGAAAGGTATTGCAAAAACTTAAAGGATTGCATACCAAGACTTTAAGAAAATCAATTGGCTTGGGAGAGAGAGCGGTGAAAGTGAAAAAGTGCAAATTTCGAAATTTGGAGCTGTTGGGGCCGGTGGGGATAAATGCCCCCTCGCAATGTTTTAGTTGTGTTCTTATTGAAAATACCCGTCGAATGAGGGGTCATACGATAAAATCCGACGCTCCGTTCAAAAGTTATAGCCAAAATAAGATTTTCTTCTTCTTCCCAAAATGAAAATTTAATTCTGTTTGTCCACTTGTCCACTTGTCCAAAATATGTTTTTTAAGTTCTGAAAATTTGATATGACGTTCATCACATCGATATAAAAAACTTTTGTTCTACCACTTTTGGAAAAACTCGCTAGTTTAGCGGGAAAACAGCTATAAATAGCTAAAAATCGGAAAGCCGTAACTTCTATACTACTAAAGCTACAGACTTGTGCTGCATCTCGTTTGAAAGGTATTCTTAAATGCTATAAACGCCTTCTATATGCAATTTGTGTAAATGTAATAGTTAAAAAAATATGAACAAAAGACAATTTTTTAAAACTTTTTTTTTAGCTTTTTTTTATTTTTCTCAAAAACGGCTCTAACGATTTTGGTTAAAACCTTAAACTGTATAGCCCTTGAGATTCCTTAAATTTTGGTATATAACACATTACTGTAAAAAGTCACGTTTAAAAGTTATTTTTATTCGAAAATAGCCACTTTTGCCAGCTCAAACAATTAACGCTCCCTGAGTATTGAATTTTGTGGGAGGGTATCCGAACTGTATTTTAAGGTCAGGGAATAGTTAAAATTGTTTGAAACTGTTCCATTATACAATTCTATAAATAATTAAATACAAACATTAATAAATAAATAAACAAATAAAACTAAATAAATAAATAATTAAATACAAACATAAATAAATACAAACATAAATTTCAATGCCTTATAAATATTAGACTGATAAAGGAATCAGTATTGAATGATCAAAATTGTAACATTTTAAAATCATCATTTTTGAATTATACAAACCCTTTAATGATGGGGACAAACATTAATATTTCAGATTTACGATCAAGAATTTTTGACAACATAGAACAGCAGGACAGCGGAGATTTTTTGCGACAACTATTAGACTGGCATTCACTAGCTCGAATAAAACAATTATGTGTACATAAACTTGTGGAATCTTTAAAATGCTCTAACTGCGATTATAGGCCAAATGTTCAAATAACAGAAAACGTAATTGCTCAACTTTCTGTTCCTATAGATAGAAAATGCTCAATGAATGAATTAATATCATTTAATTATGGTAATTGGAAAAATATTGAAGATAGCGAGTGTGCACATTGCGGAAACTATTTACAATGTCAGTCCTTAATAGAAAATTTAGGGCGCGTGCTTGTGTTCTCTCTTAGTTTAGTCGATGCAGCGAATAGAAAAATAACAAATTTTAATTTAACAAACGCTTCACAAAGTGAGCTTAGATTTGAAAATAAAAGATTTGTTTTATCAAGTGCCATATTTCACCATGGAAATGCCTTAAATGAAGGACATTATACATCAGTTTTAAGAAAAAATGGAACATTTTACAAAGCTAATGATACAACAATCTCTAAATGTTCTTGGCCACGTAACAGCAAAGATGTGTATATACTGTTTTATGTTGAAAGATAATTTAAAAGTTTCAGAAAATTATGGGTATCTTTAAGGTTTTTGAATGCTAATTGGGCAGTGAATACATATATTTTTTGGTTGGCGAAAATCCTCATACTGAACCCTCCTCGAGGGTGCCGACTGGAAATGGCGCTACAGTGCTTGCAATATATCAGGCGGCGTTCAGCTAAGATCAGGGGTCAATCCTATGTGCTCTAGTTTTTTAATAACTAAGTTATATGGGGATGGCTTTTGGTCATGGTATGAGGTATACTAATATGTAAATTAAACCCAGGGTATAAATTGTCCCTTTAAAAACTTCTGATATCAAACAAAAACACCTCTTAACGAGGTAAAAAATTAGTGACGACCGCACCTTCAACATACAAAAGATCTGATATCATATTTTGTGACGAAAAATAATTTTACATTCGAAAATATAAAAACACTTTCTAAAATTTACTTTTTCGGCACGCTACAATAGAAAATGTTCGTGTGGGCAAAATCTTATAAATTTGTCTGAAGCGGGCCGAATGAGTAAATTTTAGAAAGTGTTTTTATATTTTCGAATGTAAAATTATTTTTCGTCACAAAATATGATATCAGATCTTTTGTATGTTGAAGGTGCGGTCGTCACTAATTTTTTACCTCGTTAAGAGGTGTTTTTGTTTGATTTTTATACCCGTTACTCGTAGAGTAAAAGGGTATATTGTATTCGTGTATGTAACAGGTAGAAGGAAGCTTTTCCGACCCTATAAAGTATATATATTCTTGATCAGGATCACTAGCCGAGTCGATCTGGCCATGTCCGTCTGTCCGTCCGGATAAACGCTGAGATCTCGGAAACTACAAAAGCTAGAATATTGGAATTACCAATATTGGGATTCCTACGCAGCGCAAGTTTATTTCAGCCGACCGCCACGCCCCCTCTAATTCCCACAATCGCCCATAGCCGCCCACAAACGATACTAAAATGTGTCTGGCGCCCACATTTTCAAAGATTTCTGAGAAGTATAAATGCAATTTTGTTGTGTTTAGTTATACCTATCGAACTCTAGAAGAAATTTTTTAAATCGCACCAATCGTTAAAAAGTTATTGCTGATCAAAATTTTATATCTGTATCTACCTCGCACTCCCTGTAGCCGAGTGACGGGTATTAGATAGTCGGGACACCAACCCGACTATAGCGTTCTCTCTTGTTTTAAATCATAACCTTGAGGGCTTTTGCTTAAAAATTCGCAAAACATTATTAATGTAATAATTTCTAAAGGGACCGCCGAGGGTCTATTAGGAGCTATTAGAATACCACTCACGCAATTTTGTTCGTACAATTATTTTTGGGTTACACACAAACAAAATCAAAAAAACCCAAATAAACATGTATTATACACAAACAAAAAATATAGATTTCTTATAACTTATATTATTTACATTATACCAAATAAATCCAAATAAACATTATAATACACAAAAAAATATTTATTTCTTACTTTATAAAATCCAAAAATTCCCCCAAAAACCGAGACAAATTAGGGGGCTACGTTTTTATTTAGTTTAGTACGGAAAACAATATATGGACATATAAAGATGAAAACATGGTTTGATTTGATATTTCCGTGACCGTTGTCATTATATTTGTGTATGGACAAAATAATTGGCTGAATGGCTTTGTATGGGTAACATTACAGGGCCATGACAAATAATTATAGCAGCAAGTGAAACGGATTTATATATTTGTGAGTAAGGAGGGCCTCGTAAAACTAATCGGTATACATTTGAAGAAGATAACTAAACGCAAAATAAAAATCAATATCGTTAATTTCTAGTCATTTTCTTACCATAGCAATGCCATTAAAGAACTACTAGTAAACCATGCCCCAAAAACCATCATCTATTCTCCACTGTTCTACTTATTCCTAGGCATACTCTTATGAAAGGTATACAAATAACAAGACCTTAATGAAGTGGGCTTTCTTACAGTGTATACAAACAGTATACCGTGTACTGCAAGTGTTGCCAGATCGGTTTTTAGTTTCTATATAGTTTTTATGCGTCATAAACCTATTTTATAACTGCTAGACCTGGAGATTGATTTGACTTATCAATGCCCATTTCTTGTCCGCATATCAAACTGAAAAGAGGTTTAAAGCTACATTTCCATACGCTTTCTTTATTTTGTAAACATACTTTTAGTTTGTCATATGAACGAGTCAAGCAACTTCAGTCAGGTATGCTGGGATATTCGTAATTCCCTATTTTTAGCCATCGATTGGCAATGCTAATGAAGTCACTATGCAAGTCCCGTTGGGCAAGTCCAAATCTTTTAGGATTTTACGAGGCGACATAAATCTTGGCCAACATAGAACCATCTGAATAGACCGTCGCCAATTTCCACTGCGTCCATCCATGGCCACACCCTCAGAAAAAAAAGAAACGTTCAACGGTTATAACTCATTTTTCTGCCATTTCCGCTGTCACAACAAATGGACTAATATAAATTAAATATTTTATGAGTGTTTTTATGTCGGGTCCTGTTTCGAAAGGTTTCTTCTTCCCCGCTTATAAATAAACGGATGGCAAACACGGCGCGACAGGTATTTGGTCATTCATCAACCTGTGAATGACAGCTTGGAGAATCCCCCCATCTCTTTCAGTACTATAATTCTATTCCCAGAGATTTTGGCCATCTGAAATACCATCATTAAATGCACATAAACTCTTGGTTAATTTATTTATGCGCAATTATCGATAATTATCTGTTTATCTATTGACTATCTCAGCAGTTCGTTGTTTGTCTCCCTTTTGTTGATTTTCCTAGCAAATTGCTAATTAATTGAATTTTATTGCACACAGTTAATCGGTTGACTAGATTAGAAACTGCATTCATAGCATGGATAAACCAAATAAACTGTAACCCGAATTAGAATTAATTAATTTTGTATTTGTTTTAAAACGAAGCCTGGGACTAACCTTAAAATTTAAAAGGAAACAGTTGCTCTTCCCAATAAAGTGGGATTCCTTTACTAGCCCCTCGATCATCTTTCTATAGGCCCCCCACTGACCCCACCGCCAGGCGAATGCCACCCAATCACTTTATAAACTTCCTCTCCGAAAAATAAGCAGCGTGAAGCGAAACAGAAGAGAGAAACAAACAATGTTTTCATAAACGATTTTCGCCTGTGTCCGCGTCAAAGAAATTTCTAGAGGAGGCAAAAGGCGAAAACGAGAAATAATGAGGCATTCCATTCCATTCCGCAGTGCCTCCCCGTCCATCTGGAAATACTCAACAAGGGGCCAGCGCAATCTAATTAGACATAATAAGGCAAGCAGGCGAAGAAAGGGGCATTCGTGTTTGGGTTTGGGTTCGGGTTCCTCTCTGGATTGGGATTGGGGGGCTCAGCTGAGGGCAGCAGATATGACCAAAGAGTTTGTCAGCTCAGCTTCGCCATAGCAACCATGGTAACTGACCAAACGACCCAGCCGGCGAGGCCTCAAACAGGCTCACGAGTATTGGCGATCGCAGTGCGGAGTTTTTCCGGCCATGCTCTGTGCTATTAAAATATATTACAGCAGCAATTTCACTCGACTTTATTTTTGCGCTTTAGTTGCGGCAAGGCAGCATTGGCTGCTGTACTCTGTAGTCTGCAGTCTTGGCGGTTATAACTTAATTTTTTATGGTCATGAAAGTCAATTGCAGTTTGGCATTTCTTCGATGGATTTTTCTTCGTTCGCCCGTGGATTCATCGCCATCATCATAGTCTCTGTCATTACGAGTTCTCCGTTTGTTACGACTAGGGACCTTTGCTGCCGAGAAGAAGTCGTAACATGAACGCAGCGGAAACTGTGAACACAGGCAAAACTCGCATAGAAAACTTTTGCATTGCTAAACTGTTCAATAAGCAGGACGTACTTTTGCAAGACTATTAATGTCTGAGCTTAATTTGTGGTACTCCAAGCACTATAAACAGACGTCTCCACATACAAATTGACATTTGTGTAAGCCACATATTCTAGAACTAAAATAAAAGATCTTTATTGATCTTTGTACACAAAAAAAAAACATCGGGGTCAATTCGAAATGCGTATGGTAAATTTCATATCGTTTTTACCGAAATCTCTATCTCGGAGATTTTCTGAAGAAGAAGAGGAAGAAGCAATGTGGGAGCGAGAAGTACAAACTCTCTCAATTCGTTATTGAGCGAAATAGGTAGGAGGTTGAAAGACACATTCGAAATTCGAACAGGCCTATGGTTTACATTTCGAGCTATCGAATTGAGGTGATAAATCATCGTTTCATTTTAATTTTGTTGGGTGTACTTAATTGAAAGAATGTTCAGTTGTCTAAAAATAAATTGGTTTATAAATGTGCTACTGTGGTTTCGATATAGCAGTGTTAAATCATAATAAAGTAGTAATTGAACGTTTTTTGAGACTTTACATTAAAGTATAATTTTATATGTACTTAAAAATAAACTTAGTCTCTAAAAAATATAAATGAAGTCGAGATATCTGACCTTAAACCACGGGAATATAAGTTGTACACACTTGAACTCTAAGAGTACATGGTAAAAAAACTGAGGTGGCTTTCGTGATTCTTAGCAGCCCACACTCATTGATGTATTCAGATCATTGGTGCAAACCAAACGTGTGTCGCACTTCATGTTGCCTTTTTAGGGTACAACTTCGGTTGGCGAATTGAAAACTCATAAAAATTCTCACGTTTCGCTCCCAATTTTGTAAGTCAGACAAGTTTGGGGTTTTGCATAATCACCATTAACACAACAAGTCACACAGCCTCACCCAGCAAAGCCACGAAATACGTAGGCATGTCGAAAAAGAACCCTCAAAAGTCACAAAAACATATCAAACTGTGGGCCATCGAAAGATTGCCCGTCGACACGATTATGATGCCAAGTGTGATCGTTGGAGAGAAGTTAAACTCCAGACTGTTGCCAAGCGGAGTTTGTCCAGCGGAGCAAAGTTTTCTCAAACTTTTATCAAATTGCCCGCCGGCCAGACCGCAAATTGTAGTGCTGGTACGGCTGGTTCGGCAGTTGTTCGGACTGTAGTTGAATCTGTTTTCTATTTTCTGTTTCCTGTGTGCGTAGAGTGCGGATTACTGGGGTCTTGGATCGGCCTGTGCTATGCAAATTCATCATCCAACAATGCCCTAGAAACACACAAAACCGGTGGCACTTTGGTACTCTCCAGGAGACCCACGCGCCCGCCTGCTATCCACTTTTACGATGGTGCAATGAACCCAAAACACGGGCCACACGGCCTAATAGTTTTGAATTTCGGAACTCGTGTGGACCCCCAAGGCAAGGTGCGCTAATGAATGTGCCTGTCTTCTCCAGAAGCCCCGATTGATTTGTATTCATCTGATCAACAGGCTTTAGCATTGGGTTTTTTTTAGCAATACTGTTTATCAAGAAATATCATTGATGATTTTGTATGAGAAGATATTTCGTGCTTGGAAAATAATATTATTAAATATTGCCTTCGTTATTTTTAAGTCGCTAATCAAAAGAAACTCAAAAGGGCCGCAGCTAGTTTCAATAATTACTTTCAGAATATCCAAAGGCCAGATTAAATGTATACTTAACAGCCCTAAATGCTTTTTCATCCGGTTCATTTATTTTTAAACTTCCTATTTAATTTTTTATTCATTTGCGGTCTCTTTTGGTGACTAATGTCGATGATTTTGTTCGCTCAGCTGCCAAGAGTCGTTGATCTCGGGCATTCAATTCCAGTTGGTATCCCCCAAATTTATTGTAAAACCCGTAATGGCTCACCTTGATGTTATGCGAACATTTGTTGATACAGAACGTAAAATGCATTCAACGTGACATTGAATTCTTAAAACAAGACCTCTCCCGCATCTTTTGGTACTGGAAAGCAGAGCAAAGTGCTTGACAAACTGAAACCCACGTAAGCACTTCCTGTGCGACATTTTGTTTGGTTAACTACGCTGAATGATAAGTAATCATGAGCGGTTAATTGATAACGAGCACAAACAATACGCCAGCCGAAAGGGAAGTACGTCGTTAGGTTACGTTCTTTAGAGAAAACTGTGCCAATTACACACAGAATTCATCAGTTTCTGTTGAAGAGTCCGAGGCTTCAGACTTTTTCCTTCGAAATGGAGTTTAATAAAAGGCAAGATAAGAACATAAGTCTTGAACATATTTATTTATTGTGAAGATCAATGAACAGCAGTTTGTTTAATACAATACAGATGTAGCACAAGTTCCACTTAATTCTGATTAAAAGTGTCTGACTAATATTGATATTGGTGCATTAATAAATTTAGAACAGAAGATTTTAGGATTTTGTGATTTGGAACTTCTGCCTTTCGTGTGCAATTTATAAATGAAAAGGATATCAAAAAAGGATAGTATAATTTTCAAAAAATTCCCCAAATCTAAAAGTTATGTTTCGAAAGAAAAAAGTTTGAAAAATATAAAATTCTTGGGATTTAAGTCAAAGTAGTCCAAGGTTAATCTCTTAGGCTTATCACAACATTTTTGAACGAGTAGAAATGGTGTGGCGCACAATCAGGGGTTTCACAGAATTCTCTTCTGCCGAAATTCGGGAGGAATGTACTTAAACATTAACACAAGTTCCACCAGAATTCTGAAAAAGTTTGTAATCAAAATATCTACCGAACCATTTTTTTCAGTGTATCACTTTCCGGGGTATCTTATAGTCGGGTTTCTTTGATTTTATTTCATAGGGACCACAATTTTGCCTTTGCTTCGCACCATAGACTGTTTAATAACGCCATCTACCGAACCGCGGTAGATGCTGCCGAAATACTTCAAAGAAATACCAACAGGTGTCGCCAAATGTTTTGGTATCTACATGCTGACATGTAAATACTTTTGGTAACCTGTTTCCGTTTTCATTATAATTTTTAGGAAGGGGTCTAAAAATTAAGACAGTCATATATTTTTTAAAATTTGTTTAGTGACAAAAGTTTTAGTAAATAAATAATAAGCCTGGCTCAAGTTAGATTTAAGTTATGACAGTCGCGTAACAATTTTAAGTTTCAAGTTTTGCACCTTTATTTATAAATCAATAATGTTTCTTAATTAAAATGTAAACCGGTTACATAAGTTGGTAAATTCCTAAGAATTTTGTAATTTAACAACTAGTACAAAACGTATTAATTTGTTCCTTAAAATGTATATTTTTGAGGTCGCTTTCGGTAAAATAAATTTCTTTGAGTTTAAAGGAAATATGAGTCCTTCAAATGACGTTTTAGTTTTTATTATATTTTTTATATTATATTTTATAATTATTTTTTCTTATTTTTCTTGCAGCTACAACATGCGTTTTGAGCCGTTGGGCCAGAAAATGTTTACCCGCCGCAACTGGCTGCTGCGCTGCAGCATTTTGATCAACGTGGCGGTGATCCTGTACATCGGCAGTCAGTTGATGATCGGCGGCGGCAACAACTTTACGAATGGCGGCGGTTTCCTGCTGCAGGACCAACAGCAGCTGCTGCAAGTGGGCTCCGCCTCGTCGGCGGCTCAGGTGCAGCCGCAACAACCACCCACGCCCAAGAACCAGAATGTAAGAGATGTTTGGAAACTATGTAGATTACTTTTTTACCTTTATTCTTTCTTCAGCAGGTGGCCGAGATCTTCGAGTCGGAGGAAAAGCAGCTGGTCAATGCCAACGCCGACTCTCCAGCAGCAGCAGTTCCTCAGGCGGCCGAGGGCGCTGCAGGAGCTCCGCAGTTGGCGAATGACAGTGGTGGCGGAGGAGCGGCCCTAAACGATCCCGCCCAGGTGATCGGAAACATTGGACCCGGCGGCATTGCCGAGGTGAACAACACCCAGGCGGACGGTGGTTACATAGTCACCGGCGACGAAAAGGAGCTGGAGGAGCGGGTACGATCGCTGATCAACTGCTTCGACCACGACTACCACCAGCAGACGTTGCAACGCGGCGACTTCTGGGTCCTGCAGAACTACGTGCGTGCGGAGCACGGCGACATCAAGTGCCACGAGTCGATCACCTACACGACGCATGCGGACTACACGTTCCTGGACAACCTCGTGCCGCTGCTGGAGCGCTGGAACGCCCCGGTCAGCATCGCCATGCACGCGCCGGGCACGGACTTCCAGCCCACGCTGGACTCGATCCGGTATCTGCGCGACTGCCTGCCCGGCAGCCACCTGGTGCGCGCCTACACCACCTTCCACATCTACTTCGGCACCAAGCACATTCCCAAGTCGGTGCCCAAGCCGCACGAGGTCTTTAAGACGGGCTACAACTGCACACTCCCGCCGCCGTACTTCAACGTCAGCTCGGGCCACTTGTACAAGGCGCAGAAGAAGCTGCTCTATCCGGTGAACGTGGGCCGTAACATTGCCCGCGATTCGGCGCTCACCCACTTCATCCTGGCCTCGGACATCGAGCTGTACCCGAACCCTGGTCTGGTCAAGAAGTTCCTCGAGATGATTGCCCGCAACGAGCAGTACTTGAGACGGAAAGCACCCAGGTGAGTGCAATTCGTTATTACTTCATTTAGCCTTACTTGGTATTAATCAAATTAAATTAACAATTACATATTTGATAAAGTAATAAGGTTGCTTCTTTAAATATGTACGTACGGTTTTAAGAGCATTATAATTTCTGTGTATTCGAGAATTGCCCGGATAAAAAATAATTTGGTGTCACATTAGGTATAATTTTTTCATCCCATTTAAAAGTAATACAGTATTTTTAATATATATTTTTTTGTACTGTAGATTCTACAAATATTGATATGAATTAAGATTATGTTGATCTTATTTTACAATATTTCTTCAAAAAATACTACATTTAGTATTTTAAAACCGTATTTCTTTAAACATAAAATATCAAGTTGATATGTTTGAATCATAAATTCTCCATTAATCATATCGGCTTTTTATTAATTTGAAATGTGGTAGAAATGAAATAATGATTTGTTTATTGATTTATTTAACTTTTAACTCTTCCTGGCTAACATTAAGTAAGTTTTACTCATTACTAACGTGTATTCTTTTTAAATTAAAGGGTATTTCCATTGGCCATCTTCGAGGTGGAGGAGAACTCTCCGGTGCCCCACGACAAGACCGAACTGCAGGAGTTCCTGCGCACAGGCAAGGCCATACCCTTTCATAAACGGGTCTGCGCCAGCTGCCACGGGGTACCGAAATCCAAGGAGTGGATGTCTGCCAACGAGACAGATGAACTTAGTGTCTTTCACATAGGTACTGCCAAGAGATATATGTTTTCTTTCGATTATTACTTTATTTACGCCTTCGCAGGAAAACGAACTGGTTATTATGTGCACTGGGAGCCGATCTATATTGGAACTCATTCCGATCCCCACTACGATGAACGACTCAGCTGGGAGGGAAAGAGCGACAAGATGCCTCAGGTGAGTCCAATCTCCTTTTTGTTGGTAATCAGTACCTAATACTCAATGCTCAATTTGCATATTCAGGGCTATGCGCTTTGCGTGATGGACTACGAGTTCCACATACTGGATAACGCATTTCTGGTGCACAAACCCGGCATCAAAGTGCTGAAGAAGGACAATCGACGAGCCATGCTGTCCGGCAAGACGAACCAGCTGATACGAAAGATCATCTATCCGGAACTGAAGATCATGTACGGCATGCGCAAGGGATGTGCGATATAGTAACTAATTCTGAAACCGAGCTGAGCTGAGGCAAAGGCGAAAAGACTACAACCAACTTCACTATTACTATTTGCAATGCTATAGATCGGTAGTGTTGACCCTACCGATTCCCATTCCCTCTATAGCATTGGATGCGCACTGCAAGTGTGCGTTTTACAATTAGCTAGAGACTTAGCCCTAGGACTAATAGAGCATTACGTAGTTAGGCTTAGCTATAGCTATAGGTCGGGTCGTGTAACGCCATGAGGACTTATTGGGTTTTTCCGCGTTCTGGGTTATCTTTTTCTACTCTGCGAAGCCTTGAGAGCATGGCTTAAATAGATTTAACGTAGGTAAATGAGGCTTTTGGATATCATGCTATGTTCCATTTACCAGGCCATTCTTAAGCTGGAAATAGCAGCCAAATAACCAGAAGGTCCTTTGATAAAAATTGTTCAAAAATCCACGCCTAGAATTGATCCACTTCCATAAACTTTCTGTAAATAATAACACCCTTGGAACTACTTTTTGGACCTTCCTTGTCTCCCGCTCTCTGGCAATCAACAACTGGAAACTTGAGATGTAGGGATTTCCATCACTCATAGGCAGTCATTATCAGTTACTTTTAGCCTAGGCCATTAACTTAAGTTTATCGATACGTAGCTGAATTTCCATATGCATTCATTTTTCAAAATACTCAACAGAGAAATTGAGAGCAACATTATTTTTGTATTACCAGGGCGAGATTCCTAATTGACAGCGACAAAACAACAGTCTTACCACTTTGTGTTTGTATGTTTGCATCGTAAAGCCATAGATTAAACAGTGTTTTCTTGGGCAATGTAGACTTACTGCAAAGACCAAAACGTAGATTAGACCGATACCGGGCCAAATAAATTCCAGCGTTAAATATTTGACTTGAATAGCAGAGTAGGAATCATTGAATTGAATCAAATAGACTTCGAGAGTTAAATCGTAATAGTAATAAAGATAAAGTTAAAAGGCTAAAGACAAGTTTCAAAACAAACACAATTACTATTAAAATTTATACAAGAGAACACACATGGAGAATTGATTTGTTTACTTGCCGCACTGAATGGTAGGCAAGCCAATTAATGCAATTGAAGATTACATTTCAATAGGCATAAATGCGAACCGTGATATTTGTACTAGTAAAGCGATATGGAGATGTTAAACCTAATTGATAAGAAATGAGGGGACGATCAGAAAAGATGATTAGATACCCATATGCATTAAACTTAACGTAAATTTAGTTTTGTATATGTTTTTTATTAGTGTTGAACATTAAGTCAAACTTGTGCACATATAAATGTTAAAAACAATATTGTGAAATCGAATTCGCGAATCGATTTTGAGTGAAATGCTGAAGGTTTTTGTTGCGTAGGCCTTATCGAAATAAAGAAAAATAATAGCAACTAAGAGGACGATTTTAGAGAGTTTAAAATATTAGTACTTAGCTGAAATACAGCAAATTTTACGTATGTTGTTGAATATTTAATAAAAGTACATTTTGAAAGTGACTTGGGAACAACATACAACATTCGGTGTTTGTATTTATTTCACATTAGCGCATAAGCTTCGATTTGGCTAAGATCAGGTTAGCAAATCAAGTCTTAGATGTATTCGCTCAAAAATTGGTTTAATTAATATTTTCCATTAGTAATACTAAAATATCATTAAACCTAATGAAAGTTGTTGAAAATGTAGCTGAGAGCAGAATTAAAAATATAAATAGAATACGACAATTTGAAAAGAATATATTTGTATGATGTAATGTAAAGTGTAAAAGTGCCTTAGACAAAACGAAGAATATAAATTATTTTTAAGATCCATTACAGAAAGCAGATGGAAAATATCCTCAGTTTACTTTTGAATTGGCAACTGTGTGTGTTCGAAAGGTCAAGAGAGGAACGCATAAAGCATATTTTTGTATGTATATAAAAAAAATAAGGGCAATGTATTAATCTTTGTATGTACATAAATAGTTAATTAAAATGGATTATTTTTTATAACTTCAAGTCGATGTCACAATTCCTATTGAATGAGTCTTCTTAACGATTTATTGCCTGCCAATGGTTTAATTCCTTTTATTTAACGAAAAATACTTGTAATTTGGTTCTTATCTCATTTTATTAGGATCTATACCTAATTTGACCAGATCGTAAAATTTTGACTTACACATATTGCAAGAACGCCTCATATGTCTAAATATAACTTTTGTAATAAGTAGTTAAGGGCAAATCTGCTGAGCATGGACTACTAGTTAAACCTAAGGAAAGCTACACAAAAACTGAGAAAATAAAAATGAATATTAAAAGAGATGTAAAAAGTGTATTTCTTAAACATTCCAATTAAAGCGTTTAGACTATTTTGTATAAATTTACTATACACGTCAGTCAGATTCGGATTTTTGCCGATATCTCCATGGGTATTTTTTCGTTGCCTAAACATGTTTTTTTGTCTCATGACATTGGCTGCATCTTTCGTCATTACTTAATTTAAGCTTTGATTTTGATTCTTTTAAAATCCCCACAGCCCAAGCTAAGGCCTAATGCCTAATGCCAAGATCATTGTCGGATTGTCGTGATTGGTACGGCCTCATGGGCGCAGTCAGCCTTGACTTTATGTTGAATTTTCTGGTTTCTTTTGATTTTTGGTTGGCAGTTCGACGAAAACAAAAGTGCGAAATATGGAAATTAAATCAAACATAAATTAAATACAGACGTCGTTTTCGTTGATTAATATTTAAAACAGTTGCTAGCTGAAACGTGGAGCAGAACCTGCTAGGATGACAAAGCCATCTGATGTCTTTTCGTTTTGTTTGTTATTTATTGGCTTGTTTGTTTTTATTGCAATTGAGGCTGAGATTACGACGGCAACGACAAAAGCTGTTGCGAATCCCCAACAGGTAGAGGAAGATCAGCAAGCTCCGGCGACGGCTCGACTCGCTGCGATGATGATGACGATGATCATCATGAAGAGCTTCAGCTTCGTATGTGATGTTCCGTCGCTTGCCATGTTACCAGTTAATATCTGCGTTGTGTTTCTAGCGCAAAACAGTCGAAATTGTCAGCTCGTTGGCAGAGCATCGCAGCAGCTCTCCTTTAGTTTAAAGTTTAGTGCCCACTGGGACCACATTTGCATCCACGGACATCCCGAGGACTTAACACAACAGTTAATATGGCTAAAATATTAATCAGTGCTTTATTGTGTGTGGCCATGTTTGGCTCGATGGGTTAGTATTCCATAGTTTTATACATTTTTATTTCCAAAACGAATGACTTCGGTGCCAAACTTTTTCATATTCAAATCTGCTGGGCATAACCTAGTTAGAAAATAAATATCATGACAAAAATATTATTTGTTTACGGCAACACCAAAGTACAGGATTCATCTTGAGCCCAAAATATATTTATGTCACAAAATATAACGATCATATAATGTTATAGACACATTCATTTCGCAAGATCTCCAATTACTCTGTTGGCCGAGCCACATTGCAATTTTAAAACTGAGATGATCTTGCGAAATTCATGCATCATTTTTACAATACCAGGAAATCACACGACTCTTCAAAAATTTAACATAAGGAAAGAGAAAAATGCTGAATAAATTCAAGTAATTACTGCTAACGAAAAAACGAATCGCTGAAGTAATACTAATATTTAAAATCACACCGAAATTTCATTAATATTTCAAGGTCAGCTGGCAACATTTTCAGAAATTTAATTCACACGCCGAAGCAGGCAGAAAGAAATGATTATTGCATAACCTTTGGCTGGCGCTGCTGCTAGCGCGTTGGTCCATTGTGATCTCGTCGCCGCCGTGAAACGAGTTTAGCTTGCGAATAGCGGTCAGACATGTTAGGGGGAGCTGGAGGCGACAGATCGATCTCAGTGCGTGTATAGCCGGTTGTGGTGACCTTTAAGCGCCTTTGCACCTCTCGCGGAGCGCTTTGAATTTAGTTCATCTTCACTTTGTCAGGCTTTGATGAATAAATGGTCGGGAAACCGTGTGGGGAAAATATTTGCATATGAAAATTATTATAATTACTGTGCAAATTCGATTTTAAATTTGGTATGTAGGTAATCTCTGGAAAATCTGTTCATTTTTTTAAGTAAAGACATTTTTACAAGTCTTTAGATAATTGATAGATTATTAAATTAATACTACAAAAAAATGGAATTACTTAATTAATTCAAATATTATTAAAACCAGAGATTTTTTCTACTAATTAGCAACAGTTTTACTCATCAAAATAAGTTTTGTTCAGTCTCTTGAAATTATCTGCGTTTGTCTTATTGGCTCAAAATGTGAAATAAATACATGGAAGTATTATTTTATACAAGTTTTTATTCGCGTTACTCGTACATTTGTTGGTTAAATTATATTCGTCGTTTAATGCCTTCGCACCGAATGGTAAATTCAAAAGTTGTCTAATCAAATACTCATATTAATATTACAAGTTTTTAAATCGAATCATTTAAAAAAAAGGCGTAACATTCTAATAACGTAAATGTCGGTAGATAATGATATGTGAATGTGCCTTTTCCTACTGATAAAAGGTATATTAATTTTAAGATTGGGGATGAGTATAACAGGAATTCAATTATTAAATTAAATGATCTTCTGTGGAACCATTAACAAAGAGTTCGATTGCGTTCCATTTCGCACCACGTTCGATAAATGTTCCCAATTGTTGGATCAATCGCATTTTTTATTTAGTGAGTAGACTTGTTGCCCTCTAATTCTCACTTGCACATCCGTACAACTTAAGAACCACACCCCTAACTAGCAGTTACTTGATTATTAATAATTTATTAAATATTTTATATTCAAAAAACATATAATTTGTTGATAACTCACTTCATGGCCCTCTCCTGGTGTAGACTGTACCTAAAACCAAAACCCTATTATAAATCTGCTAATAAGATTTCACCATAATTCCTCCTACCTTCCAAATATGTACCTATAACTAAAATGTTTTAAATAACAAGATTCATTTAATACAAATCCCTGGTACATGGTATAGGAGCAATATTTCTTCTACATCATATCTAATGAAAATTTCTTAATAATATCCACCGGTTCAACAACCGGGGTATGTGCCCATAATTCATTAAAATTTTAATACCCGTGTGTATGTGCATGTAATATCGCGGGAAGACAAGGCGATCCATTGTCAAGTGGAATGTTGCCCTGAGGCAAGTCCCACGACATGTTCGATCATAAAGTACGTACAAAGTATCAAATAGCTAAAATACAAAAAATAAAAAAGAGGCAGTTTCTCATCATAAATCATTAGAGGTAAGCTTGCCACCCCTATCCCGTTGATCGAGACTAACCGCCGTCTGCTATCTCTTACAGCTGCCGCCGCCGCTGGAGGATGCCGGGAGGCGAACGGAACGGCCCCCGTGTCAGGATCCTGCGACGCCTACATTGAGTGCAAGAACGGAGTGGCCGAGGAGAAGTTGTGCCCCGACGGTCTGCTGTACAACGAGAAGTCGACCGGTTACCCATGCGGCTATCCCATCGACGTGGAGTGCACCCAGGCCCAGAGCCGTCTGCAGGCAGCCCAGCCCACGGAGGATTGCCCCCACCAGTTCGGATACTATCGCATGGGTGATGCCAGCCACTGTGGACAGTTCATGAACTGCGCCGCCGGCCGTGGCTTCGTGTTCGACTGCCCCGAGGGTCTGGCCTGGAACCCGGCCACCTACAAGTGCGATTGGCCCGATCAGGTCGAGGACTGCGATGCCGAGGCCTTCCTCGGCTTCAGCTGCCCGGCCCTGGCTCCCAAGTCTGAGCTGCTGGGCGAGCAGGAGGAGGACTACACCTTCCATCCCTCGACGGACAACTGCCAGGTGTACTTCATCTGCATTGAGGGACGTCCGCGCCGCATTGGCTGTGGAGAGGACCAGGCCTTCAACCAGGAGCTGAAGCAGTGCGACGACATCGATAACGTGCCAAACTGCAGCAGTGCCATCCGTGAGAAGGGCGCCCAGATCAAGGCCGCTCGTCTTCATGCCAAGAAGAACTAGGAACTAAGTCAGAAGGAAGCGATTCCCAGGCACAATAAGTTGCTCGAGTTTTCTAGTCTGTAGTTAAAGATTTTGGCAATCTGATTGTTGACATTTTGCTCGTCGAAATAAAAAAAGGAAAAATATGAACAAAACCAGCTTTTATATAACCACAACTCTTACCTCCACAGCTAAAGTTATCTTCTTTAATAGCCTGATTTTCTGATTTCAGTTCTTGGCTCACCGGAATGCCCCTCGCCCAACGGACGATTCGCGTCGGGCGATCAGTGCGATGCCTACACAGAGTGCAAGGATGATGTTCCGGTTGAGAAACTGTGCCCGGACGGCCTGTTGTTCCACCAGCGCACCAAGGCCACCGGAGAGTGCACATACGCCCCGTACTCCACCTGCAAGGAGCGGGCCCGCCTTCAGCCCGCCAATGGAACGGACGAGTGCCCGCGCCAGTTCGGCTTCTATCCGAATGGAGACGCGACCAAGTGCGGCATCTACCGCAACTGTGCCCACGGCGTGGCGTCCACCACCAAGTGCCCCGAGGGACTGGCCTTCAACGAGGAGACCTACCAGTGCGACTGGCCCGATCTAGTGGCCAACTGCAATGCCGAGGCCTACCTGGGCTTCAACTGCCCGGCCGCTGATCCGGTCGATGGAACCGCTCCCGAGGTGGACGTCAGTCCCGAGGGGGAACTGCGTTACTATCGCCACCCGCAGACCTGCAAGAAGTACTTCGTGTGCGTCAACGGACATCCACGTCTGTACAACTGCGGCAAGTACCTGGCCTTCAACTCGCAGTCCAAGCTGTGCGACTTCTACAACAAGGTCCCCGAGTGCTATGCGCTGCTCAAGGAGAAGCAGCGGCTGAAGGCGGAGAAGCAGAATCCACAGGTGGCTCAGCCTGAGGCCTAGGCTCTTGGAGAAACCGACGGAATCTCAGAGGCTGCAATCTATACACTTCCTGTGCAATGATTATTATCTTGTAAATATGTATCTGCTTGTTGTTTATGCATTGCAATAAATAAGTAATCTATATATAAATGTACATTGTTATTTACGCATAAATATTGTTTTTTCCCACCACTCCACACCAATGCCAAGACAATCTAGGCAAAAGTAAACCTAATCTCTGTATCTATCAAATGTAAGACTAATATTTTCAATGCAACCCTGTGTTAAGATTTTTAATACATTTTGGTATCGTGAAACAGGTAAGTTAAATTATTCGTAGCCTTTAACGAAACTTTAGACTTTTCATTCGCCTTTTTTCTCGGTAAACAAAATAAAAGTTAATGAATCTTTTTCCCTAGGAAACCCATTCAAGTTATACCGCCCACTCAAATAATGTTCAACGGGTGTTTTTTACACTTTTTAGAAGTGACATAACGCCCTCAACTAGTCAGTTTAACACTAATCTTCAAATTTTCATTTGACCTGTTCACTACATCACGGCGAATAAATAGGATCAGGTTGTTCATAAATAAAAAGATAATTTGAATATTCAACTCATAAATGGTTTCAAATCTAGTCTGCTTTAAAGAAAAAGCCATTCCATCGTTGTTTTTTAGTTTGTTATTTATTATCAGTTTCAGATTTTCAGTTTTTGGAATTTGCTGTGTTAGTTATTGGTAATAGTTAGCTTATTAGTAATTGGTAGATTAATTAAACTTATATTTATTTTACATAAGTAAGATGGCAAACCACTTCCACACATTTAAACATTATATCGTAAACTTATGAGCACGCTAGTTTTCTTCATTCAATTTATAATTTTTTTACAACGTTTTCATATGTTAAAAAAATACATTTTTAAGAACCAATTCCAATCTGAAGTCAAGGTTTTGTTTTTGGAAATAATTTAAGCTCGAATTTTGTATTGTTGATTAAAACATTTATTCTGTGTTTATCACTAAGTAACCAATTCGTTTTGTTCAGAATTTTTTAGGGCTGCTTAAAACTAAATTATTCACTTATCCCTTTGGATCCTACCGCTTCTGCTTTCCTCTGATTCGTTCCTTCTTTGGCTATAAAAATTAAATTACACATAGGTTTTGTTTTTTGAACTTTTGCACTATTCTGTTGTAGATTTCTTTGCTGTTGTGTGAGTATCAGTTTCTTCATTACATTAAATTACAACAAATAATCGGTATTATGTTTAGTATTATGCTTGGTTTTACAAATTTTTGTTTCATTTCATGTCGATTCATGTCATTTCTTTTTTGCTTTGTGGTGCTTGGCTAAGGCGACTTTTGTTTGGTTGTTTTCACTTTGTTTTTGTTGTCTTTACATTTTGCAATATATTTAACTTTTGTATCCGTTTTCATGCTTTCCGCTTTCTTTTACATATACAGAAAAAAAACAACTTGCACTGAATGGAAACAAATCAAAATTATATTCCGACAGGAAAAAATAAATTCAAAAAGAAATAATTTCTTAGTCGTTTTAAAATTTGTGCTAGAAATTCGGCTATTAAAATTATTTAAGTTCATACACACACTTGAGAAAATGTTCATATCTTTTCATTTCATTGTTTTCGTTACATTTTGGTTTTCATTTAAACATATTCAGTCTTTCAGCTTTTAACATAAATAAATTAATTAAATTAATTTATTTAATTACATTTAAAAACATCATGTTGCTTGTTGCCTGTAAATAATTTTGAGTCTATTGCATTTATGTGGTAATTTTTCGGTTGTCTGCCCATCGTTGTTTCTTTCTTAAATTTATAGCCAAAAGTTGTTTCAAAAAATTTTGAAGAAATTTGACATCCTTAGTCAATGTTTGTTGTAGAAGCCAAAAGATTTGCGAGTTTGCTTGCTGCCTTCTTTAACTTAATTCTATATTTTCTTTTTTTGTTTATCATTTACATTTAATTGTATTAATTATATGCTTTGTAATATAGTTTTTCAACTAGTCCCATCATCGACTTTTGCGCGCTTTTTAAATAAATTGGTTTAGTTTCCATTTTTCCCATACGTTTAAAAACTTTTAAAGTGGACGTACCATCTCTCTCTTAAGGATATTCAAAATGTCTGGCTTAATTTTAATTTAATCGATATATAAGAAATATATAAAATTTTGTGTCTAAATTCAGTTGTTTTTAGGAGTTTTTTTGGTTGAAACTAAAATAACTATTCTTTCGCGTATTGGGTTAAAAGTTTATCAAATACTCTCTGTTTAATTTTCAATTTTTATTTTGGTTTTTTGGGTGGGGCTTACGTTATTATAGTTTTATATAGTCTTTCTTTCGATCATTGCTTTTATTTACGTCAACTTAAAAGTTTTCGTCAAAATTTGTTCTCGTATCGCTCTTTTCTTACTGTATAACCGGTCTCTTGTAAGGCATCTGCTTTTTGTCACTGAAGTTCTGTTTTTTCTTTTGTTTCTAGTTTTTATTTTAGATTTTACAGTATGTTTTTGGCTGCATTGGAATTCGGTTTAATTTATGTTTCAAAACAAGAGATCCCAAAACATAGACTCCAATAGTTTACAATTGCCCAAAAGTTTTTGAATTTTAGCTGTGACTCCTAAAAACAACGAAATATGGTTGTAGTCTTTATGAATAATTTTGCTGTGCCTTAAGATACAATTTTAATTTGAAAATTTACGCTTACTTTGTAGTACAGTAATAGACAAAGTTTCATTTTTACTTAAGTTTTTAATTTCGTTTTTTACTTTTGAAAATTTTATTTTGGATTTGAATTTATTTTGGTCTCTAAACAAACTTAAATTAATAATTTTGTGGTCTAAAGTTGAATGCAGTTTACAATGCGCATTTTGCATATTGTTTCATTGGGAATATTAATTATTTTAACGCATTTAAGCGCTTTGCTGGAAAAGCATTGTTAATTGGTAAGCTGAAAATAATTTTCGAAATTAAATTTATAAATGAATAAAAACACGTTTGTATTTTAATAATATAAGAAACTTTTTAATGAAAATTCAGTAAAAGTATAAATTTGAAAAACTTAACATTACACAATGAAATATAAGTGTTCCATACTCAAAAATATATAAAACCATTAGTCAACTAAGATAAAAATAATGGAAAACTCAACTTATCAAATCAAATCAATTAAAAATAGATCTGCTTTAAAAATTTTACAGTTGTTCTATAATCTAACAGATGTGGTCACTTATTTAGTGGTTTTGGTTCCTATTAATGGAACTTTCGCTTTTTACCGCCACGTTTTTTTCCCTTGCCCTTTTTGGCCAGCTTGCGCTTTTTACTTCCGTCGCCACGCATGGCGGATTCGCGACTAATCTCCCCGAGGATCTCATCGCCAAGTGTGCCTGTGGACGACATAGATAAATCGGTTAGAAGTTCCAGCATAAACAAAGCAGCAGTAAAATAACATACCCAACGTGGTCAGTTTGCGTTGGCGATGCTTCTCTGCCTTGGTTACCGGCAGACGCATCAAGTAGGTCTCCTCGTACTCCTGTTTCTCCTTCTGTGCATGGGACAGCAGCTGCTGAGCCCGCGAGCCGGACGATATCTCAGTGGGAGCGTCCAAGTACTCCTCCTTGAGGTCCTGCAGCATCGAGGACCTGGGAATAAATACATAATTAGCTGGTAAAGGAAAACTGATGAGATGTCAAACTCACGTTATGGCCCGCTTCTTGGCCCGGTCCATGGCTTTCTTCTCCTTGTCTGCATCGCGTTCGTCGCCGTCGTAGTAAACGGGTTTGATGCGCGGCGGCACATACACTCCGGATTTGCCGGCTGTGGCCGCCTTTCGCGGCATTTTTGCAGCTCCGGCCTCATCCTCATCCTCTTCGTCCTCCTCATCTTCATCGTCGTCGTCCTCATCGCTGTCATCTTGCGCATCATCCTCATTGCGGCCTGATCCGGCTGCGCTGCTCATCATATCGTCCGGGTTGGGCTTGTAAAGTATGGGATCTGTACTGCTCGAGACGCCTGTGGTGGCCGTTTTTACTAGCTTGTCGATTTGGTAGCGTAACTTGTGATCTATGGGCCGAATCTTCTCCAGCACGGTGCGAATCTCAATCAGACGTTCGATGGAGGGATCGCCCTCGATGGTCTCGCCGGAGCATTTGCGCAGTACCACGTAGGTGAGATTGATCAAATAGTCGAGGAGCATGTGGTACTTCACCTCAAGGAAGCTAAGACCGTACTCCGTGGTCAGTTCACCACGCTTAACCCGCTGCAGCATGCCCTCAACCAAATCTGTCACCTGTTTCACGTTGCTGTTCATCTCCCCAAGCAGCTGAATAGCCTGCGGGATGTCCTGGCCCTGCACCTCACAATCGTAGTCGAGTGCCTTTAGGAAAGAATAAAGATATAGGAAGATTAAAGATTAGATTACAGAATGACGAAGGTTAAAAACGTAGTCTACTGCTAGGAGACTTGTTATGATTCTAACAGCTAACCATGCTTATTCCTAGATTTGTTCTGAACCCAATGTCGGCTTTTCTATGCTATTCAACATGCACTTGCATTGAAGCCCATAATCATCGTGCCCGTGAATTACATTATATGTAGACACCCTTGCAAATCTACCGTCCCGTTCGAAGATTCATACCGCCCAGTTGAGTGTCGCGAAACTCATTTGCATATTTTATTGGTTGCCATTTAATTATTTGCATTTTACAACATTTTTGGAAGCGCACCCAGCACCCTGCACACAACACAGCTACCCACTACTCACCTCAGGGGCATCTGCTTTTTGACCGACCCGGCTTATGTTGCATTTATTTTCAATTAATATTAATAAAGCAGTCGGCTGGCGGAAAAGGATCTAAAATGTGGAATGAGATAGGCTGGCTGGTTTGGAGAAGCGGGATTTGTCTATTTTAGAGATTAATTGCAAAATACCTTTTTTTTAATATTTGTTTTTGTCATTTGTGGTCTGCGAATTTTGCCTGCAGTTTACAAAGCAATTTACCAAATAATTATTTTGACAGCAAAATTGCTGGTCGAGTGCAGAATAACCCGCAGGTTTTATTGCACATTCTGCACAAATTTACATATTTTTATTAGCGAATTATTTTAATTGCATTTTGAAGCCAGGCATACACATAGAAAACAAGAAAGGAAGCTAGCTTCGGCCAGCCGAAGCTTATATACCCTTGCAGATAATTCCTATTAATCACTAATTTTCCGATCGTTCCTATGGCAGCTATATGATATAGTAGTTCGATATTGATCAAATTAAAATCGAAATTCGAAAACATTTAAAAAGAGTCATATCCCAGAGTAGAAGAGAACACAATAAAAACCAAGGAAGCAATAATTTATTTCATATTATATTCCCATTAATTTTCCGATCGTTCCTATGGCAGCTATATGATATAGTCGTCCGATTTTGATAAAAATTTATTCGAAATTCAGAATTAGATACAAAATGATATTTCCAAAAGTAGGAGGTGATATGTTCAAAAACACACAAGATATAATTTTTTTATATTTTTTTTCCCCGATTATTCCTATGGGAGCTAGTTGTCCGATCCGGCTCGTTCCGACTTATATACTACCTGCAATAGATATAAGACTTTTGATTTAAGTCCATAGACTTTGATTTAAGGAATAATGGCTTTAAAATGGCTAAACAAGTCTATACGTGGACTTAAAATATGCCTCCCATACATATTTTGGACTTAAGTCCATATGGACTGCGTATGGCCTTAATTCCAAACTTAGTCCATTTAGTCTTTCAATTTGTATGTGAGAAACTTTTTTAAGTCCAGGAATTGCATTATTTCGACATTTTTAGTCCATCGTTCCTTAATTTAAAGCCAGTTGACTTAAATCAAGGTAATTTTTTTTTCTGGGTGTAGCTTTTATAGTTTCCGAGATCACAGCGTTCATACGGACGGACAGACAGACATGGCTATATCGACTCGGTTAGTGACCCTGATCAAGAATATATATACTATATAGGGTCGGAAATGCTTCCTTCTAGCTGTTACAAACTTTTGCAAGAATTAAATATACCTTTTTACTCTACGAGTAACGGGTATAAAAATCGTGTACATTTTTGCTTTTATAGATTGATATACGTATTTATTTCCGTGAGTCGTATGAATACTGAGATCTCTGCAAGATTTTAGACAACACCCATCCAAGAATTGTTTGAATCGTTAGTTATGAACTATGAACTTTTTGCCGCTAGGTGTCCCTTTGGTGCTCGCATATCTCCATGTCCTTGCCCTATCTTTGCCTGAGTAAAGGGTATCTGATAATCAGGCCATCTGATCAGAGATATTCTGTTTATTCGTTCGCTTTTTCTGGATTAAATATTAATTCGAATCATAGGATATGTGATAGGTTAAGGAAGCTTATACACATGATCAGGATCATTAGCAGATTGCTTTTAAGGTCCAATATAGCGCTTATTCTTCTTTATATTACGGAATGAAGTGTGTTATATACTGTGATTTTCCTGAAAATGATCTTTCACTGATCGATTTGTGAAATAGCAGTAGCTTCCAATATATACTTTGCAAGGTCGAGGTTACTTTTCTAGCTACGTGCCCAAAATGATTAATTTCTGTGAAAAACAAGAAAGGAAGCTAGCTTCGGCCAGCCGAAGCTTATATACCCTTGCAGATAATTCCTATTAATCACTTATTTTCCGATCGTTCCTATGGCAGCTATATGATATGGTAGTTCGATATTGATAAAATTAAAATCGAAATTCGAAAACATTTAAAAAGACTCATATCCCAGAGTAGAAGAGAATACAATAAAAGTCAACGAAGCAATAATTTATTTCCTATTATATTCCCATTAATTTTTCGATCGTTCCTATGGCAGCTATATGATATAGTCGTCCGATTTTGAAAAAATTTTATTCGAAATTCAGAATTAGATAAAAAATGGCATTTCCAAAAGTAGGAGGTTCTAGGTTCATAAACACCCAAGATATAATTTTTTTTAATTTTTTCCCCCGATTATTCCTATGGGAGCTATATGATATAGTTGTCCGATCCGGCTCGTTCCGACTTATATACTACCTGCAATAGATATAAGACTTTTGGGAAAGTTTTAGCCCGATAGCTTTAAAACTGAGAGACTAGTTTGCGTAGAAACAGACGGACAGACGGACAGACGGACAGACGGACAGACGGACAGACGGACAGACGGACAGACGGACGGACAGACGGACATGGCTAGATCGACTCGTCTAGTGATGCTGATCAAGAATATATATACTTTATGGGGTCGGAAACGTCTCCTTCACTGCGTTGCAAACTTCTGACTGAAATCATAATACCCTCTGCAAGGGTATAAAAAACATCTATGCTCCGTTCTCTGTAAATCGAAGGAATTTTAATTATGATACATCAAAAAGGATCTATGTAGAATTTTAATTTGCATGATAAGTTGGCATATGCAATAGGACAGTACGAAAATAGCTATGGCTGTGACACAAACATGACTAGAATAACCAATAGACACTTTCCTGCTCTCGCTGAACCAAACTGCCAGACAAACAGAGCGTTAAATAAAACGCGGGCATATTTTAGCACCGAAAGCAGCAACAGCCAATTGCAGAAACGATGCGCTCTAACTGCCCACTAACCCCAAGTCCCAACCACCCCAACTCCAGATAGACAAAATGAGATGAGACGGGTATAACGAGGCTTCCATTATAAACTGACACCCCAAAACAGCAGCAACAACTGCCAACGGCAAATACAACAAATTGCAAACTATAGTTGCCCTCCCCGGTCACCGAGTGCAGAAATGATTTAGAATTCGACGCGCTTTTGTATCATCCCAAATGGCCCAGCCAAAACAATGCAATTTTCGAAATTATTGTAGTTGTAGCAATGCTGTCAGTGTTAAGCATTAATCGTTATTTCGCAATGGATTCTATGTACACCATGGCCACCCAAAATGCGGTCTGAGGGCAGAAATACAAAACATAATTCGCCCATAAGTAGGCAATGCAAATGCAATTGAATCGAGGACCAGTTGGGCTTTGTATATACAATATCTGCATGTATCTGCATATATGCCCTCTCATTCTCAGTCGGCTGACACAGCCTACAAAACGCGAGTAAACAAACCATTTTTCCTGCCCATTTTTCCGTCGCATGAATTAAATATAAACAGAAATTTCTGTTGGTTTTTGCAGCCAGGTTATAGGAACCCTGCACTTTTATCATCCCTTTCTGCCGCAATCCGCAGAATTTAATGACAACATTTGACGGCGTCTGCCTCCTTCTTCCTATACTCAAAAAACCTCATAAGTTCCCGCTGCATTATGCATTTGGTGGGATATATGTACGTATCCAATTTATTTTTATATTATTTTGTATGCATTAATGTCATAAATAAATGTCATTTCGTGTTTGTATGTGGTTGAATCTTCGTCTGCTATAATTGCATGAATCCTTTGGGCTAAAATGGGTATTGGGTATACATTTGTTGACAGACGATATGCAATTGTGATTGCTAAAAACAGCGGACTGGAAAGAGAGTTATATTTGCAGAATATTTTTCTGTTATTTTAAGGACAAATTAATTAAAGGAAAAAGGATATTGGAATTATGAAAAATTATTAAGCAGGCAGATGGAAGCGTTTTGCATTACCCATACATTTTTCGGGTAACATGGCTGACTAGCGTTCACTTAAGAAAGATGGGCGTATGAAATCACTTCTTATCGATACCATCATACAAAATCCAGGCATTTTGGAACTACAAATTGAGAATGTCCCCACACACATACATAACTCTCCCGAATTTTGGCCGCGTCAGCCATTGCATCTGCTGTTTTCCTGGTAGTGAGGGATTTAGTGGCGCATACGCGGCTACGCCCATTAGAAATCGATTGACATAACTCAAAAATTGTGCAAATTAACGTTAAACCGGCGAGCAAACGACAATATGGACGGGGATGGAGAGTGTTTTGCGGACCAGAGAAGCCTGTGAAACACGGCGGTTCGAGTCATAGTTGGCTTCGTCGCAGCGACAATGCACTTGGAATAAATTTTATGTTTTTAATTTTTAAATTTTGTAGGAATTTAAATTTTGTAGGAATTTAAATTTTCTAGTAATTTATATTTTTTGTATAATTATTCTAATTGTATTAATCATATGATTTGTACTTCTCAACATTATCTAGTAATTATTTGTACTATACCCACAATAACAGGTTCCATAACAATCAAAATGCACCCCAATTTTAGTCTGAGTGTGTTAGGCGGTCTCTTGATGAAGTACCCGCAAGCTGGCTCTAAACCGCAGTGAGCCACCCAACCACAAAGCCACCCAATCACCAAATCCTATGCTCCAGAGTCTGATGACTTCCCCTGATGGGGGCATCAAAGTATGTGCAATTTTTCGTGGTACGTGTCGCTGTCTTTGTTGCCGTTTCAGTCCGTGGTATTGTCGTCGTGTAATGCCAATAACCGAAATATTGATTCAAATTTATGGGTAGAGAACGTAGCATAGGTTTTCTTAAATGCTCCTTAACGACCAAAACTGTATATCTAGCAATATTTTCATTATTTATATCGATTAAGTATCAAGGTTTAATTTTTTTTAAAGGAAAGCACATTGTTTTTAACAAAAATTTCAGATTTTAAGTCCAATATTAATAAACCTTCGAAGTCTTTATAAAGTGAGCTAGTAACAGTCACATAATTCGAATGTTGGAACCTTAAAAGGAAAATGCTATAGAGTTGGTGCTGTTTATGACATTATAATTGTTGCGGTTGCCTTGTGTGCTGGATTTGCGTTGTTGAAATGTGAATGGTTTGCTTTGGGATTGATGCGAACAAAAACGGGAAATTAAACTTCTGTGGTCCAGCCTATGCAAATGCAGCTGGATGCACTTTTCCGCACACGATGAGCACTCATATTCGATTCCCAAAAAAAGTGCATATTTTAAACCGCATTGTACAGAACAGTCGCCATAATTTTCCGCCCAAACTGGCATACGACAATTATCAATTTCGGTTTTATTTATTCAACCTCCAACGATGAAATTCTGCGCGATTCAAAGGACCATTATTTATTCAAATAATTTGCAAACCATAAAAAAATAAATAAATAAATAAAACAAAATAGCAAATTTGCCAGCGCGCACAAAAAAGTCGATGCGGAGTTCTAAGGGTGGGATGATTGAATTTAATAAATGGTTTAAGCTAAAAATTCGATTTTCTTTTAAATAAGAAATAAAAATAATACAATACAAGTATTAAAACATTTGGATCTAAATCGTTAAAATATTTAGAGGCTATGCAGAATTTGGGATTTTTTGGGGAGAACCTGCTGCGCATTCTAAAAGTTTAAACGGACCTGACTAAGGAAGTCGATACTCTACAGCTTTTTAAAAGAGCTTGAGTTAAACTTGAAAGACTTCGCTGTTCTGTAAACGAATATTCCTTTTGAGTTTACCAATATCCTTATTCCATTTCCATCTCACACTCTTCGTTATTGTTGTTTAAAAAATACAAATATTTCAGTGGCGTTACCAGAATTTGGCTGAGGGGGGTTTTCAAAACAATTTTTTTGTAGCTTTACTTTTAGCATCATATTTGGCATAGGATTTATCCGGAAAGGGGTTTTAAACACCCAAAATCCCCCGTGGGCTACGCCCCTGTTCCAGGCACATACACAAACAAACAGATTCGACCAAAACAGGAGGCCGAATGCAAAAAAAGGAGCGACATTGCTATGAAATATTGCCAATCAGAAATGAAACCGAAAATAAATCGATTGTTTCAACAAACGCACATATCGCACGACAACAAGGACAACAACAACAACGAATCGACTAGCCATGGCCAAAAAGCAAAACAACAACCATATGTCGATGGGGAAAGAGAGAAAGAGTCGGAAACAACACGTTCTCTGTCCCATTCTCCGAAATTCTGCGTTACGCGAAAAAGTCACTGGTGGTGGTGGGGGGTTTTCGGGTGGTTGGGAGGCGTTTGTGGGGTGGTGCCAGTGTAGTGGGTCGACTGAGTGATTGCCGCGTCTGCGGGGGTGCAAATTGAAACAGAGTTGAGCCTCGATCCCCGAACCTCCAGCCCGAGGACTGTCCAGTTGGACCACCACCACCCAACCCGTTATGCCCGCCATGTGTCGTTTGTTCGCTGGTCGTTTGGGCCTGGTTCGTGTCGCTCCGCCGCTCCTGGCCAAAAGCCTCGCGGACCCAACAAGCGCGTCGAGTGATTGGGAGGCACGGAGATGGGCTTGGAGAAGGGTGCCGGCTGATTTCCGCCGCTGCACGTTGCATTTGCATGTGTGAGACATAATTGGACAGCATGGAACGTGAGCAGGGCAGAGGCGCATTGAATGGCAGGCACAGTGGTCCAAAACCCAAGACAGGCTAACAGGAAGATCCTAGTGATACTTATGAAAATATTATATTATACATGCATACTGATTTAACTACTATATTTATAAACTTGGAACTCGTTAAACCATGAAATGGACTCTTTTTTTGTTAAAGCGTTTTTTTAACCAAATTTTTTTTTAATTTTCAATGTCACCTCAAACACAGAATGTTTTTTCCGTTCTATTCGTTTTCTCTTCGGCGCACACTGTCTTTTTACATCTCTAGCTGGGCCTTTGCATATTGATTATGCTGCCCATTCCACCCCCTCCGAAAATCTTTGTTGGCCAGTTTTTGCAGGGAGCAAAAGCAAAGGTTCAGTTGGCAAATTCAAAAAGACCTTCTCTTGGCTTTAAAATGACCCAGGCCTTGGAATTGGGACAACAAGTGATTACTGAGTCCATAGACAATAGAATGCCGAATTTAGCAGACCTAATTAATTGAAAAGTATACTTTTTCCGGTTTTGAATAAAAAACATATTTTCAATGCTAAGTGATCAAAATATATTAATACGCAAATGAATGCTGAATAAAGTTAAGAAACATCTGAAAGTTTTAGAAGCAGGTACTTTAAACCATTTAGTGATATAATATAATATATTGAAAATTAAGTCTAGCCCGGTTAAACCCCCTTCCCACTAAAATTCTTTTGCACATAATATATGTACAATCCCATATGTATAGACTTTTCGGTTGGAACCAAAGATTTTTCTGGATGTGTATATATTTTTGCACGTCAAACAAAAATTATTTATAAAATACACAAAGCACAATTGTGTACATACAATATATAGAATGCAGAAATGGAAAACCTCCTCTCTCACTCACTCTTGGGCGGGAAACTGGAATGGAGATCCACATAAATTTACGTGCCAATAAAATAAACAAGCGCGGAGTTTTTGGTGATTCGCCAGTGGAAATAACAAGGGGCCAGTGGACAGGGGGAGGGGAAGGAGTCGGGGCCACAGGAAGAGGCAGCGACAGAGGCTTTTTGCCATTTATACCAGCCCACACAGGCACACAACTCCCCATTTTCCCGCCTTTCTCCATGCATGCATAAATTGCGCGAATTTTTAACGCTGATTGTGGAACAGGCAAAAATAACCGTGTGGTAGCTCCTGCTCGCTCGTTTGCAGGGTATTGGTGGTTGGAGGGCTGCCGGCCGGGCACACAGACGTTGTCACAACAAATGCTTCGCGAATTTTATATAAATTTTAAATACAATTTGCTATTGAGCCCCGCCGAAAGCCAACAAAAACAACAGCAAACGACCGACAACGATTCGAATGGTGCAGATGGATTTCGGGGGAAAGGGTTAGACTGTCTATAGATGCGCGCGAGTATACATATATCCGTAGTCGGTGGTCGGGAGAAGTGGACAAACTGTCGCTTAATTGGAAATTGTGTATTGTTTTGAGAGAGCTGCGAAAGAGCAGAGATAGCCAACAAAGTTCCGTCTCTTTTTTATATCATAATATTTCTGTATCTGTCTATTAGGTGGGGATAATTATACCCGTTACTCGTAGAGTAAAAGGGTATATTGTATTCGTGCAAAAGTATGTAACAGGTAGAAGGAAGCGTTTCCGACCCTATAAAGTATATATATTCTTGATCAGGATCACTGGCCGAGTCGATCTAGCCATGTCTGTCTGTCCGTCTGTCCGTCTGTCTGTCTGTCCGTATGAACGCTGAGATCTCGGAAACTATAAAAGCTAGAGGATTGGTATTTGGCATGAAGATTCTTGGAGCTCCTACGCAGCGCAAGTTTATTTCAAAAAGGTGCCACGCCCCCTCTAACGCCCACAATAGTTAATAACCGATTTTAAAAATTTAAATATTTCGGAAAAGTAAAAATGCAGTTTTGTTGTGTTTATCAATACCTATCGAAATGTAGAAGAAATTTTTTAAATCGGACCATTCGTTTAAAACTTATGCCTGATCAAAGTTTTTATATCCCTTGCACTCCCTTTAGCTGAGTTACGTTTATAAGATAGTCGGGACACCAACCCAACTACAGAGTTCGCTCTCCCTTTAGCTGAGTGACGGGTATTAGATAGTCGGGACACCAACCCGACTATAGCGTTCTCTCTTGTTTTTAAACTCTATACAGTTTTATAAAGAATCAAAGAAATCAAGAAATCAAAAAAATCAATATTATAAATAAAATTTCATTCAAAAGTAATTTTAAAAGAAATTATAGGTTCGACGAGCACCTGATTGGAGTCAGTTTTAGGCTTCAGAATGAAATTATCTCCAAAAATTAATACTATATTGAGACAAAAAACATTTCTATTAGAAAGAAAATTTAGTAAATATATCTGAAAAACCTTGCTTATCCTAAACCTTGCTTATAAATGGAAAAAAATAACAAATCAAGTCAAGTTCTAATGTGTGAATTATAAACCCGCAAGGAAGAGGGTAAATAGCGAAAAATAAACCAATTTTAACCAAAAACGGGACAGAAAGGATATGGATACTTATCCGTAAGGAATAAGCTTTCAAATAATGAAAGAGCGAATGCCTTTTCCGCTGTAATATAACTTGACAACCGCAAATCGTGGGTTGTAGAATGGGAATGGTTCGCAGAAAGTATAAAGCTACTCAACGATGCGAGGCGCAGATAAATTTTATAAATTAAATAGACAGACTCCTGGCCCCAGAAAGCATATTACCGTAAAATTTCCGCCAACTCCTCGAAAAAAATATACATACAACACCGACCCAAAACAGAAAATCTCATTACAATTTCAACGCGATCAGACAAAGCAGCATCAGCAGGAAGGCGGCGAACAGAGGAAACCCTGATGATGAAATGGATTTTTATCCCAAAACAGGACACAGCGAATGAAAGAAACATGCGAGGGGATACGGGAGAAGGGAATTATGGAAAAAAGAAGGACTAGCCGGAAAAAATATTCAACAATATAGGGCTTTTTGAACTCTCAACCACGGGATACCTGTTAGTATATTATCTAAATTAATAAAATATATACTCTATACTAAGATTATAATATTTAGTATTGCGAAAATCTATTTTTTCATAAACAAAGTTCACCCCAAGATAATTACTTATTTGTGTATAAAAGAGTATATGTGGCACGTAAATACCATTCGATTATCACGACTGTTTTTCACAGGGTACGAAAAAAAATCACGACATCAGCAGAAGTGGAAGCCATTCCTCGCTCCACCGATCCAGCCCTTCTACGAAAACAAGTGAATGGGGCGAGTTGGTCCTCGGCGCGTAAAAAATGCAAATCCCAAGTCAAAGCTTAGCGCCGTAGCCCCCGTACGTGGCAGCCAGGCAACATACGTGCCATCGTGCCCCCTCCACCTACTCACTCATACAAACACACAGATATTTGAGTAATGGCTGAAAAAAATCCTACGCAGGAATGGAATTTCAAAACGTATGTCCCGGCATAATGCAGGCTATTCCGCTGGATCTGGTCAGTTGTTGGGGGAGGGCAGGCTGCATATAGCATGGTGAAACAAAATTCAATAAAAATGAAGAAGCAAAAAAATGGAGAGAATCCACGAGGTTTGGATTGAAGGCCAGGCCAGTTTGGGGGGTACTGTTTTACACCATGCCTCTCCGGATCAATGACGAAAGTGCGTTGAAGTGTAGCGCAAACAATGGCAAAAGGCATAAGCAAATGGGCCACGAGATGTTCATGTGCTGGGATGGAAAAGAGCGGAAAATGAAAAATGTATTAAGAATCCCCACGGATGCGACTTCTTTCTTCCTCTTCATTTAAAAGGATCTTATGTGCCAACAGGAATATTGAAACAAATTTAAAGTTAAAGAAAGATTTTTGAACTTATAAAACGACTTGTTTTTAATTCGGAACTACTAAATTATTTCCTAGTTTCTATACCCGTTACTCGTAGAGTAAAAGGGTAAATTGTATTCGTGCAAAAGTATGTAACAGCTAGAAGGAAGCATTTCCGACCTATAAAGTATATATATATTCTTGATCAGGGTCACTAGCCGAGTCGATATAGCCATGTCCGTCTGTTCGTCCGTATGAACGCTGAGATCTCAGAAAATATAAAAGCTAGAAGTTTGGGATTTTGCACGAAGATTCTTGGAGTTCCTACTCAGAGCAAGTTTGTTTCAAAAAGGTGCCACACCCCCTCTAACGCCCACAATCGCTTTTATACGATTTTAATTTAATTTTAATTTTTTAATTTTAATATTTCGGAAAAGCAAAAATGCAGTTTTATTGTGTTTATAAATACCTATCGAAATGTAAAAGAAATTTTTCAAATCGGACCATTAGTTAAAAAGTTATGAGTGATCAAAGTTTTATATCTTCATCTCCCTCGCACTCCCTTTAGCTGAGTAACGGGGCACCCGACTATAGCGTTCTCTCTTGTTTTTTACTTGTAAGAGCCATTAAACCGATTGCCATAAATATCCTTATTCTTATAATCGTGGCAATCGATTGATTGGATTATTCCCATCCCAAACGATATCTCGCTACCTATCAGTTTTCATTGCCACGAAGCTCTGATTAAAAGACGCTTCCGCTGCTGTCAAACAAACGCACCAGGAGACGCATCTCCGGCAGAGGAGTCCTCGCATCCTCGCAGCTCCTGTCTGCAGATGGCCATTATCCTTTTGCGTTGAAGCCGAGCAAAGGGCCAACTAAACAGACGTCGAAATCATTGCCATTACACGGGGGGTTAGGAGCCGGACAGGAACTGGTAGTTGGATTTCGAGAGGAGGATGGCTAGTTGGTTGGGGGGAAATCAGTCCAGCGTACAATGAAAGGAAAGCACGAGTCCACAGCCCACAGCCCACGGGACCCTTCTACCCTGGCCAAGCGTCATGGTCAACTGTCCCGCCTTAACCCGTCAGCCGCATGCCTGGTCGCGGAAAAAATACTAGAAATGGGAATGGTAACGGAGGTGGGGAATTTGAAAAGCGTCGCCGGTTCAAGCTCAAGTAGCTTGTGTGCCATTTTTTCCCATTTCGCTCATCGTTTTTGTTTTCAACTTTTGCTCTATTTCCGCCATCGCCGCCGCTGTCTGGCTGACGTTTTAGCGCGGCCTGTTAGCAATCCTGTATCCCCGATCCTGGAAACGGGACTTGGGCCCAATGCGGTTGTCAGTTGCTTTATGAGACGCCTCCGCTGGTCCATCCCCGGGCCCTTTGTGTCGGCATTCTGCATGCAAAGTGAAAATGTTGTCGCTGTTTAATGTCAAGCGTTGACTTTTTTCGTGGCATCGCCAAGGACCATTGTTGGCCACTCCGCCCATTCCACCCGGTTATTTTGCCCCTCACACAGTTCCAGACATTTTCATGCTCCGCCAGGCTGAAGTACCTGGCGGTTTCTGGTTTGAAAGACCTGTCTTGATGGATTTGTCAACGTAAGTTCCAATTGGTGGTCACTTGAAGGGTAGCTATAGACCTACTAAAGCGATGACTTAATGGGAAAGTAATGTGTAGTTATAAAATGTTTTGAACCAGGATCTAAATATTTTATTTAAAATATGATATTCAATAAATGATTTCTTTATCAAGAATATTACAAACGTTTTTAATCCCTGCTTTAAACCGATGACACGCCGATACGCCAATATTAATGAATTTTATTTTAATATTATTTTAATATTCATAACATTTTTATTTAATAGAATTTTTATTTTAATATTTTATTAAGAAAGTGTACATTTTGTAGGGTGTCTAGAATAAAGTTCTTAGGATAAAGCTCCCCCAACATATAAGCATCAGAATGCATAAGGATCAAAAAATATTTATTAGAAAAAAAGGGGGTCTGGCCGTGGGCGACAGTCACAAAGGAATGAAAAATGTTTTGTTTGCAATCATATTATATTTATGCAATCATTCGCTAGCTCGTTCACTCTGGCCTTATCTATTCCATTTGGCACTTTGATGGTCCCGGTTAACCCTGTTGTGTATGCTAACAAATTTTTCAATCTAACAAGTTGTAGGGTGTGAGGAAATGGTCTCGTTTGGGTTAATCAAGGCTAGAGATTTTTATATTTCTTTCGATTCGCATAACCATTGAACAGTGGTACATTTATATTGAAAAAATATAATTAAAAATCTGTTTTGCTTTATACATATATGAAAATACATATATTGTCGAAGAATGCTTTAAATAAAATTTTGTGTTCAAATAATTCCGAAAAATGGTATTACAAGCAACCCAAAATTATTTCAGTCCACAGTACAACGGTGCAAAAAGTTTTGTTTGGCTATTTGGGATCTCATTTGGGTTGTTTACATTGCGTTCCACTTTTCCGGCCACAAAATAAAAACGCATATTTTTTAAAACAGGACAGTTTGTGATTCCGCTCTTTGTTGGGTCCCAAACATATTTTAATATGTAAATAATACTCGAATGTACATATGTATATGAATAAATGCCATATATGCCGAGGTGGATATCAACGCTATGGAGCAGGCCCAATCCAGTAAAAAGTTCAGTTTTATTATTACTTTTTTTGCTGCCACGTGTGGCTCTTTATATTTTTTTCGTTTTTCAGCGTGTGTCTGAGCATTTGCATGTGTGTATGGTTGTGGTACGCCCTTTTCGGACACTGCATTTTTAATATAATTTTTACAACCCCTTCCCCATTCCCATCCCCCTATCTTCCCCATCTCTAGCCCATTCGCCACCCAACCCACAGTCACAATTTTTTCGGATTTTTTTCACAGCCCTGTTGTTATTATTCTTCCACGCCCCTCCCACTGACAACCTTGTTTGCAGTGGGCGTGCATATGTATGTATGTATATGTACTCATTTCTCGTTTTTTTTATTTTTTTCATATGTCCGGGATCTGATTCTTTTGGGGGTTGGTATCCGCCCAATGGCAACTGTCCGGTTTGCAGGTGGTCCGGCCGCTGCAGAAGCGAGAAATGTTTCGCTCCGCCAAAAGGGTATATTATATTTATCCAAAAGTATGCATCATCTAAAATGAACCACTTTTGTACTTATATAATGCACAAAATCTTGATCAGGATATAAATAACTAAGCTATCTTTAAAAAAAATCGGATTTATTTTTATTCAACATTTCGGAATAAGTTTAAAATGGGAAAATCCACATGAAATCAGTATGTTTAAATACTTTTTTTATCTTCAGGATTTTAAACTTTTCCTTTAACTTGTCTGTAAATAACAAGTAACCCGTAGTCGAATCACTCGACTTCAGCATTTTTTCTTGTTTTTATTTATATTGTAATTTCTGCGCTTGGAAAAGAGTGGGCGTGGCAGGGACTGGTAAAGGGGGAAGGTAATAAGCGGGCGACGTTGTCACGCGTACGGAAACGACCAAAAGAAGGAACAGGAAGGGAAGGATGGTGTTTAATGTAAGCTGAAAACATTTTTTTTCGCAGCATAAGCAAAAAGAGTTTTAATGAATTTTTATACCGGACAGGGATGTGATTGTTTCTCAGTGTTTTTTAATTAATTAAAAATATAAATTAAAAATTGCATACATTTTAATTGAAATGGAGATGGGTTTGGATAAGGAGTAGACAAAAAATGCGAAGGGTTTTTAGTAGCGCAAGCAAACAGTGCGTTAATTTAACTCAATAATTGGTAGTTTTTACTTATTTATCTGTATTTATTAAAAGTTTTCAATATATGGTAAAATTTTATAACCTAGAAATGGATTTATCAAAATTCATTTAATTAAATTCACAGATATCATTTGTAGTATAATATTTCCCCATTGGATTGCGATTTTTTTGCGAGTAAGGCAGGATTTGGCATATAAGAATGTCCAAATACAACTACCAACAGATCAATGCATTTGCGTGCCAAGAACATTGCTTAAACAATACTTTTTACTTAAAACTTTTTAGATTCGTATTATCTTGATAATAAATATTTATATTTATTCGCTGAAGCCCAGGATCAAATGTTATTACAAAAGAAAATCCGTCATTTCCCTTCAGCAAAAAGTCGTAAAGTTACATTGCACCGTCCAATTAATTCCGCAATTGACTTTGCGAAAAAGGAAGTGACATGGTTATACATCTCACTGTTATGCAAAAAAGGGAGTCCAAAACTCTTGGCAAGTATAATTTTCGTTGCAGAAATGTTCAGTTCTTTAACTTGGGAATTACTTTAACTTGTATTAATTTTCCTCAGTGCACACCCGACTGGGGACCCACTCAAAAAAGTTCACCGAACAGCTTAACCAGGTAACCTAACCCGCTCCCGATCTTGGGAGACGCGACCCTCAACTTGGCCTGACCACAAAGTAGGGCTGCTCCGCAGTGGGGCAAACGACCCGCTCGAACAGCTCGGGCACTTTCGAAGGCCGCGGCTTCTGGTCGTCGGGCAGGAGCATGCTGTTCCACAGCAGGTTCGAGATGATCGCATGGCCGCGCTGGCTGAAGTGGAAGCAGTCGTGGGAGAAGAAGCGCCAGTCTGTCTTCCCATCGGGCAGCGTGGGAGCCGTCATATTGGCCAGCATCGGATGGGCGACGATGGCGAAGTCCTGGCGATGGAACTCGGGCAGTCGTGCGATCTCCATGTCCAGCCGCTGCCACCGGTTCAAGGTCTCCATGCGTTCCGCAAACTCAGTGCGGTTGAGGCGATCGTTGATCAGGCAGTGACACCCGACGCGGTGCACCACGAAGCACTGCAGCGGCACCTGGGTCATGGTGCTCAGCACCAGCGGGATGTTGGGCACAACTATCAGGTTGATCAGAAGCCGTGGCACATGGTCGCGCAGCAGCCGAAAGGCCTGGCGCAGATCGCGGGCATGCTGGTCGAGGAAGGTCTGCGGAGTGTCCCAGTGGCACAGGTCCGAGCAGATGTCGTTGTTACCCACGTACACCGTCAGCAGCTTCCAGTGGCGCTTCATGTCCACGTTGGGATCGCGCCGCAACAGATCGATCAGCACTCGGGCCTGAAAGGGCAGATCCCGCGACATGATCATCGGCTCGGCAATGTTCAGTCGCGAGGATCGGTGGTTGATCACCAGACTGTTGCTCACCGCAAAGCCGTACAGCTTGGGGTTGAAGATCTTCAGGATGTTCGGCAGGGTCACGAACCTTCGCCAGTTGGCCAGACCGCCGCCCGAGAAGGTCAGGCCGCGGAACTCGTTGATCATGTCGATGGCGTTGTTGGACAGAATCCCATTGCCCGCAGACAGGGAGTCGCCGAAGGCAGCTATGATGTCAATGTCGCCCGGCCTGAGGTGCTCTATAGATGTGGGAGGACTTGGGGATCGAGTATTGTTGGTGGGGCAAAAGAAGGGAACTTTCTTCGACACCGGCACCTGCAGTTTGCCCTCACGTCTGCCTCGGCTGCTCAGCGCCTCGATGTTATTGAGCGCCCATCTCAGCGTGGTTTGCCTGGTGTTGGTGAACAAGTGCCGCAGATCCTGGTCGATGTCGGTGTACTGCTGTATGCCGTTCTCCGGCACCCGAGGATTGTAGGACTGGGCACGAACTCCGATATCGGCCAGCAGGCGATCAGATCGATTTTGTCGCCGGATGCGTCGATTTCCCGTTACAACAGTCGAAAGCACCAAGAACAGTGAGCACAGACACCAGACATAGTTAATATTAGCCATTTTCAGTTTCAAGTCCCAGAAGTCAAGCCCTAGTTCACTTCGATATCAGTATCAGTTCTTATCCATTCACGCAAGCTCTCACCCGACGAACTTCTGAACGCGTTCTCAGCCGACAGGCAAATGTGTCGATCGTTTTTAATGCCCGCCACAAACTACATGAATCCACATGCCGGATCCCCGCACAACTCTGTTCGCAACTGGCTCTCAAACTCATTTCTTTCCATTAAAGCCACACGATCGTTGGGGACGGGGACGGGATAGGGAAGGGAGCTCAGAACTTGACTTAAAAGCGTTGACCGAGACATTAACAATCATAAAAATGACAGAGCGGCCTGATAGCAGCACCAGCCTCTGGCTTCGGGTCGAAAAAATACACACAAAGTGCCCTGCGGTTCAAAGATGTTGGCCGAAAGCAACAACAAAGAAATGCCCTAAACAAAATACAGTTTAGTAGACGAAATAATTACCTTGTGGCAAAACATGGATGCTACCGAAACAAGCCAAGAAAACGCACATTTGTTTGTGTGTACAAAAAAACGAAACAATAAATATAATTTAATTGAAGCTATAGAGAACCCGGCCCGAGCAGAGGCGTAGACTTTGAGCTGGGGATCTTTAGGCGAACCCAAAATTCACCCATTCCCGACCAACATTTTAAAATCTGGTCATTGAGTTAAAGTGGTTGGGGGTTTTGTAATTTAATGTGGTGGTTCCCTTAAATCTTAAATTTAACATCTTTATGGCATTAATCTGGTTTCCGCCTTTTAATATTCCTTCTATATTATTCACTTTTTAATGGTAATTAGATTTTTAGAACAATAGACTTACACCTGAGATGGTAATTATAAACTAAATTTATTTCAAGATGTTGAAAGTTCAAATCCAGCCACGTCTCTGCCTAAAATTGTATCGCCTTAGATCTCCTACTCTCCATCCATGCATGATTTCAAGCAAAGAAAACAAAAGCAAAAACTTTTCAAAATATTTGCACATTAAGCTTAAGTAAGTTGGTAATGTAATTGTTGCTCGAAATGCTTAAAATGTTAATAGCTAATTGTTTGTTTAGATCTTTCAAAAAGAGTCTTGAGACTTGAGTGCTTTGCGAAAACATATCCGTTTTGCTGAACTTGATAGCGGTTATTGCCCACACCATAAAGATAATTTAAATAAAATATTATTAAGTAAAGTGATCTATAAATATATTGTGCGTCTCTCATAAGTTGACTCACGTCGAGTCTTGTTTTTCGAGGCGTGTCATCTGAAGGCTGTAAACACAGCCTGCGGCCAACAGCAAGGGGCCTGAACGTGATGGAATTTTACTTTGCGGTTCCGGTTTTCTTTAACGGGTTCTGCGAAACGATCCTCCGTGTTGGGGTAGATCAAAATCTGGATGATATTGACATGCTCCTACAGACTTTTTACTTAATATTTACTTTGTACTCTACATTTAGAAAACGAAACCTTTAAACCGGGAAATGACAGCATCTAACGATTTTAAAAGCTTTTAATTTACCTGATAGTTTTTGATCTTTGCACTACACTCTTTAGTCTTTCTCTGTTTTAATTGTGTTCCTTTTCATGCTATTCCACACCATTAGTTTAAAGATTTTGTGCTTAAATATTTCCTCACATGAAAATTTTGAAAACTGGGCGCAATGTGGAAGAATTTCCCAGTACTTAAGCGAGATGCCATTCTTTTTATAGATACAAATGGGCTGATCAGCCCATACAACTGCTTGATCACCTACAGGTTCTACGGAATAGGTAAGCACACAAATAACCAATGTATGCCGACATTTTGAATTATGTAGTCTAAATTATTGAACATGTCTTAACAAATTTGCGAGATAACTAGCTAATTTTACCAGAAGCCCACACTAAATACACCACGGAGAATGCTATAGTCGGGTGCCCCGACTATCAGATACCCGTTACTCAGCTAAAGGGAGTGCGAGGGAGATATAAAACTTTGAACGAATGGTCCGACTAACAAAATTTCTTCTACATTTCGATAAGTATTGATAAACACAATAAAACTGCATTTTTACTTTTCCAAAATATTTAAATTTTTAAAATTGTTTTAAAGCGATTGTGGGCGTTAGAGGGGGCGTGGCACTTTTTTGAAAGAAACTTGCGCTGCGTAGGAACTCCTAGAATCTGCATGCAAAATGCCAATCTGCTTGCTTTTATAGTTTCCGAGAACTCAGCGTTCATTCGGACGGACAGACGGACATGGCTATATCGGCTAGTGACCCTGATCAAGAATATATATACTTTATAGGGTCGGAAACGCTCCTTCTAGCTGTTACATACTGTTGCACGAATATAATATACCATGTTACTCTACGAGTAACGGGTATAAAAATAGTCCCAATCTTGGGCCATGATCAATGTCTTTTGAATTCGATGTCATACTTGAAATTCCCAAATTGTTTACCATTTCTATCTTTTTACTCCCAAAGTGTGCTGGTTTACGTTTTTTTAGTTTTTAGTATAGTCTGAGACTTTAAAATGAAATATATATGACTTATTCATCAGGAAGATTGCAAGTAAAGTTGCGGTACCAATAGGGCAAGTAAAAAGTATTCCTAAAGTTAGATAAAGTAATTAATGCAAGCATTGTCACTAAGGAATTAATAAACTTGTACGAATAGTTAAACGAAGTCAATTAGAACTACTGAAGTGGAATTTTATAATGTGTCAATTTCTAACTCATAAATTGCTATTGCCCTTCTAGACATCTGTCCCCACTTAAGAGCATGTTGATTAAAATGATAATTTATGTAACATTTAGAGATCTCATCAGAGGGCTACACTTATAATTAAAAACAAAACCTATTATTCAAGAAATTGTAAATATATTTGTTTAAAAAATAAATTTTGGTTGTAGAATAATTAAATTTTTAAGGCGACTTTTAAAGTTTAAGATTAACTATATTGTGGGTGTCTAAATTCTTTATTCTGAATAGTAGTTCAGAGTAAGATAAATTCACTGGTTTTAATTTTAATCTCCATCGATACAAATGATATGCTAATAAAGCTCAATTAAATAAATGCGATTCAGCTTAAGTTACTTGCTTTTTCCTGTCTGCGGTGTCGATAAAAAGCCACAGCTCTATTTCATTTAAACTAATTGAGACTCATTAAGTGTTGCTAAGTGAAGTTGTTTTCGTTTTGTTGCAGCAACATATCGCAGCAAGCACGCAACATTTTGCTTACTTTTTTCAAGCAAGTTTGGCAGGGCAATAAGCTTAGCTTCTTTAAAAATAATATGGATTTTATGCTAATTTAGATTAATTTGTAAACAAGATGAGTCCGGCAGTTTAACTTGTCACGGGCTCATCCGTCTTTACACAAATATGAACAGCACTTTAAACCGATGTTTTCCTTTAAGGGAGTTTCCATTAAAGCTTTTCAGAGCGGCTCAGCTGGAAAGCTTATATTTTAAATATTAAAAAAAGTTTAAAAGCCTTGTATGTGTTGCCAGATTGTCTCAATTTTTTGGCTGCTCCATAGTAAGTTATTTAAAACGAGATTTAAAAGAAAAGTTTAAAAATTGTGCTTTAAAAATATTATTTTTGTTAAAAAAAATTTTCTGGTAATGTAAGCAGAAACAATGATATAATTCACTTTTAGTACGATACTAAAACACACATCCGCATATTATACTTTTTAGTAGACACGTTTTAAATATCTAATAATTTCCTTTGACATGAACTGCATTTCGCAAAAAAATGTAGCAACGTTTTTAATTAGAGGTTATAATTATTGTAATAAGCGATTAATATCGTAATTACGGAAAACGTGTTTGATAATTATCAAGGGATTGTAACTCAATTTTTGTTTGCTTTTGCTTACTTTACACGACATTTAATTGAGGTAATTAAAATAAAAATAATATTAAAATGTAAGTCAGTTTTATCTGTCAAATGCTATCTTAACTGTCGTCGGGAAAATCATTTTTAAACCTTTTTTTCTCAAAAAGTATGACGTAATAATACATTTTACCATGAAAAACGTGAATCATTCTTTAAAAATAAAAAATGGTTCAAGAATGAATTTTTATGATTAGCCTCAAGAGAAATTATTTTGCGTTGAGAGCACCTAAGTCTTGATACAACTTGATTTTATGAGGTTTTTCTAAGTTTTTTTTTATAATCAAAAACTTTTGATGCAAGTGAACAAATAACAGAAAATAATATTCAGACTTAAGTATATTTCCTTTTAAGTTAGTTTTTTTTTTAAAGTAAGTTTTGGGACAATACACTGCATAATATGAACAGATAATAAATAAATCATTTTAACGATCAGGTACCGCAGGATATAAATGGTTAGGTTTGGGATCAGTATTTGCAAAACCAGCTAATTGGTTAACACTAAACATTAAACACTAAACTTGCCATTTGTCCGGTCCGATTACAAAAAACTTGATCCGGCAGAGAGGGCTAAGACTGACGGAGGCAGGTGAGCAGACTAAGAGTGGGCAGAGAAGATGGTGGTCAGCGGCGCGTTCAACATACCCTAAGTGGGTTAGTTTGTCGGCTGACCGACTGCCTCTCTGTGATAACAAACGTCAGCACGACCGCGGCGTGCAAACTCCAGAGCCACCGCCTCTCCACTTGGCCCGCTTCCCAAACCACCGACTGCGAGCTGGCCAAGAGCGAGTACCAAGACGCTTGCGCAGTCGCAGCGTCAAGGTCGCCTATTGTAAAAGAAAGCGCCAGCGCACGGCCTTGAACACGAAAAATATGTTAAAAGGCAATGGCTGAAGCTGAAGCTGAAACAAGCAAAAGTCGCAGAAGCATGTGCCAGATAAAAGATGATATGGGATGAGAAACTTGAACTTCGATTTGCCCTCTTTTGTTTCGCATGGAAACGAATGTTTCAAACCGAAAACTATCGAAATGTAAGCGAGCAAGCCAGTTTTGAGTGTCATAAAGTTTATGCTTGAGCAAGACAATGGACAGAGCCAATTTTTTCAAAACCATTTTATTTTCGTGTAGTTGTAACTATTTTTTTCTTTAATTTTTGTTTTTTTTTTGCAAGCTTGTGCAAGTCAGCCAATAAAAACATCAACAGGCAGCATCCCAAAAATTCGAAAAAAGATACATACATAAATTGGGGCTAAATGCTAAGCAAATGGGTTAACCCTGTATGCATATTAAATCAGTAATTTCACACAAAAAGGTTTTTCAGTGAAGAAATTGATCGTTCAGACAAAATAAGTATTAAATATACTATTATTAAATATAAATAAATAAAAAAAAAAATTTAATAACAGTAGGAACATAGTCTGATCGCCATTCCAAACTTCTTTATGGGAAAACATTAACTAGTGAGATGCCCCGACAATTTGAGTGTTCAAAGTTTAGAATTTGCACTCCGTTTCAGTGTTTAAAGAACTATACTTATTCCAAGTTAACTCAAGCTTTTAGGTTTATTTAACGATTTCAGTATGTAAGCATTTAGGCGGAAGCTGCCATATAAAAAAGTGTAACTTTAACCCTACAGCTTCATATGTATATTATTCTAAACCCTGCTTCTCGTTACGTAACTTGACTTCTTTATTGAATTTTTAGTTCATATGGTCAAAGGTAAGCCACGCGTAGACGTGAAATAAACATTAGAAGTTATACAAAAAATCGTTATTATTATTCTGACTGCCAATTAGTTTCCTACTGTAATTATTAAAACAAAAACATAGTACGTATACTTTCAACACACTACCTGTGTGTTAACTCTTAAAATAATATTTAAAAAAAAAACCATCCTTAAATCATGGTGATTGTGTTCCTAATATTTTTGCTACTAATATAATATAATTAAAATTTAAATATACAAGGAATTGTCAACCAATTAAACCTTAAATATATAATGTTAAATGCGCACTTAGCTGACATATTTAAAATCGAACTCACCGCAGAATAATAATCGTTATAAAAGTGACGTTCACATACCTGCAAATGAAATCAAGGAATAATTAGTTGGTTACGAATCAATTGATTGCTTGATTAACTGGTTATAGAAATAGCAAAAATTGAATAATTCATTAGTCCAGGTACCAATAAATGCCCTTTACTAAATTACAATGTATGAATACTTTTTCCTCTCTCTATAAGATTTTAGTACATACAGATACACACGTTTGAAGAAGCTTACAGATAACCGGCATACTTGGCAAGAAATACAACCGGAGACAAAAAATGAATATATAGAAGAGAAAAAAGTGCTGCGTTGTGCCGCATTAATAATTTTATTTCATACAATCTATCTTCATTTTTTCATACACTTAAGGAAGCAACAAAAAAAACCTGCATATATTTAAACTTTTTTATTTTCAGTACCGCTTTGAAAAGCGTCGCAAGTCGCGGCTGCCGAAAGCTAAGAGAAGCAATGACTGGCGCCCGATCCGAGCTGAGTTGGCTCGAAATCCAGCGGTGTGGATTGAGCTTGCGAGTACGCGATCCGCCACTTGGTCAACTCAGTCGAGAAACGGAGCTTGCAAGCGACACTTGTGGCAAGCGGAGAGGTTCAGCCGATCGTGAAAGACCATAGAAAAAAAAAACGAAAAAAGCCACTCTTTAAAATCGGCGGAAAGCAAAGAAAAAGAATTCACAGAGTCACAAAAATAATTGCAACACCAAAAGCGCGCGTGCGCAACACGATAAGTTGGAGGATAGGCGAAAAATCTCTCGATTTATACGGTACGGTTAATAAATATCTGTATTCCCAAAAGGGAAAATGTTTAAGGACAATGTGTGTAAATGTACAAAAAAAAGGAAACAGTTCGGAATAATATTTCAAATAGTAAAACGAATAAAAAGTGAAAAAAATGACCACAAATTGTAAAATTAACATATAACGCGTACTAAGAGAGTTTGTAAATCATATTTTATTTGAGTTTCCACATTAAGTGTAAACCTAAAAAATGTTTAGGTTTTTCTTTTGTGCTCTTGATAAACCAAATAACGGTATCGAATGGGGAAAACCTCTCACACACACATGAAAATAGGAAAACGAAAGACTTAAGATACAAACTTGAGTGGACTGCCCCGAAGCATGACCACATGTGTATTTTATCAAAGTGTATGTGATATTCGTTGTGTGTACATAAGAAGATCTTCGGCCAGAAACCAAAAACATTGTGTTAATTTTTGACTCCATAAAATAGAGAAAAACTACGACCAATCAAATAAAGTACGCAAGAGACAAAAAGACAGCCAACATTATTATTATATTTCCGGCGTTCTGTTTGCCTTTTCCAAATAAAGGTTTAGCAATAAAATAAATATCAAGTGTTTAAAAAGCTTACTCAAAGCTGAACGGAGCTCGACTGAGTCGAGCAGCGGTTAAGCAATGCAAAATATTGCAACAGTACCCCATCCATTTATTTATCTCTGTGTGCTTGAGTCTCAATGATTTCTGCTTATTTCTTCGCTTTAAGTGGGAAGAAATTGATGTTAGCAGGTGGAAAAAGCTCATCACACGCCTAACTTAGGCGCCATAATTTCCTCTTAGATGTTGTTATATCGAATGACAAAGAAAAAATAAAACATTTTTCCTAAAAAAAAAAAGAAGGTACTGTGACACACAAAGCGTTAATGACAAACTAAAAATAAAAAAACGACTAGGCAAACGTTTAATGAAAAGCATAATGACAAAAACACACATGTGCATTCAATGAGAAAAATCAAATCAACAAAAGCAATAATTGGACGAGATTCGTCGCTTTAATCATTTACTAAATTTATGTCGATTTTAAATATTAAATTTAAAAAGGCTATTTAATTAGACAACTAAATAGATGAAATCTAAACTAAAAATTATTGTTTTAAACAAAAAAATTTTAAAAAGACTTATTTTTCGTTACTTTTTCTAATTTGCAAACAAACATAGTTAAAAAAAAAATTTGTTCTCATGATTATGATTTTTTTATAAACCGTACATAACTTGCGTATCTAACAGTCGGTACACTTAACAATAGCATTATTACTCGTAGTTACTCCAAAACTCCAATTATATAATTAGAACCGATGGGATAGGCAAAGATTAAACTTAATCGAAAGGTGAATGATATAAACACAGGCACGCAAACTGAGGCATACAGCTGTTGTGGATATGTTGCTGCTGCCGTTGCTGTTGCAGTTTGACCGAAATGATTGTTGTGGCATTATATAAGAAGTGGCCATGCCACAAAAACGATGAAAGAGAAAGAAGAAAATTGTGAAAAAAGACTGCAAATGAGAAGGAAGCAGTTGGCAGGAGTCTCAGTAGGCAGCTGGCGAGCGAGAGCGGCGCGGTTGTAGATGCAACATGGTGCACGAACTAAATACCCACTAACACTGGAATGAGCAATCGGAGTGGGCTTTAGTTGTTGCCGATAGCTGATACGGTTGGCCTGCTAAATAAGCCGTTAAACTGCATCAAGGTAACAGCAAACTTGTTGACCATTTAGCAACGCGTTCGGTAATAATTACTTACTCCATTGGCCATGCTCGTGGCTGTGTTCTCGGGGGGCTGAGAAAGCAATTTGGGGGTCTGTCCCTCTTTTTCTAAGGGGCTCATGGCCGCCAAAGCTCAATTGCAAACATTGCAAAACATTGGCAAATAAAATGCGACTGCAGACAAGATGGCAGCAACGCCAAACGAAAAACATCAATAAATATAGCCACCGATTTTTGGAACCGCTCGCAATTGAGTTACAACGTCAGCAGCAACAGCAGTCCGTTAACCAGTTGGCAACCTTGATGTTTGTTGTTTTTGTCGCTTCTTGGTTTTTTGTATTGTTAATTATTTCGGGTTTTTTTTATTTTTATTATGGCAGGTGTCGGTTTTGGAAAATCGGCTGTAATATCCAAATTCATTCGTTTTGTCCACGGCGATTTAAATAAAGGCGGTAAAGTATTGGTAATTGCTATATTTTGACTTCGTTACTGGAGGGTGAAGACATCATTTCTAATGTATTATATACGTATGATGATAATGAGCAAAGTAAACTATGTCACTATGGGTTAATCGCTTTTAATTATACTCAACCCAAACCGACATTCTTCACGCTTGTCAACCCGACTTGGAAGATGCGCATTAAAACAATAAAACTTAAACGACATCAAGTTGAAATAGTTGTCCTTTGCATCATGATTTGCAATGTTAAGCAACCGGCAACGATTAAAAGGCAGAAACAAGGCATAAAGTTATGACCACGACTGTGTGTTACTAACCTTACTCAATTTATTTTTTTGGGTAAGCATGTATATTTTTTTGCTTTTTAGGTTATACTTTCGAACGCTTTATGGGCGGGTTTTGTTTAGGTTTTTTTCCACTTTATTGTTGATTTTGTTGTTGTATGTATATAGCTATAACATGCCAAGATAAATACATGAGTAATTCAGATAAATAGTTACAAATGCATTGAAGTAAATAGTTTATTTTTGGCTTGAGTCTAAAACATGAGTTGGCAATCGAAGTGGGTCAAAGTCTGATTAGCGAGGTCACAAAAATACACGAGTATAAGGTTTTTTTGTTGGGAATTCCTAGTCTCATATAAAAGGGGGAAAAAATGAACAAATTTATGAAGATGTTACTAATAATGAACTTAAAAACAACTATGGTTTTGAAAAAAAAAAAAAAACTTAATGCCTATTATCGAAAAAACACACTTCTTAACGAGGTAAAATATCGGCACGATCGCATGTTGCTTCAGAAAAATTATTATTCATCACTATACAAATTGTTCTCACTTTAACAAACTATTTAAGATTCTTGCAGATATGGTCTTTATATGCAATCTTTTTTTAGTTTGTACAAAACCTTTCGATTGGTGTAGATCGGAACATCATTCTAGCTAAGGAGACTTTATTGTATGAGCTCAGCGTGTTAAGTGACTCAAAATTAGCTGAAAAAAATGGGTTTCATAATTGGTTTTTGTATTTGTATTTTTGCTGTAAAGTATTGTAAACCACAGAAAACGGAAAGGGTCGTTTTTTTAACTTAAAGTTAATAGGCACCTGACAGCTTAGAAAATATGAAGTTATCAATTAGAACTCATTTGAATGTAACTTCTACAATATGAGATTCTTACGTAACTGAGGGGCTTACCTTACCTTAATAAAGTTTTTTTTTAGAAAAAATTAGAATGCAAGTGCAAAGTTTAAACCGGTCCTAACACAACCTTTGGAATTGTATAAGAGACAGTACTCAAAATAAATGACAGCTTTTTCTATCTTTTTAAAACCAATGTCTCTACATGTTGTGGGAACGAGAGGGGCGTGGAAAGCAGTTTAAAAACCTGACATGCGTGGGATTTCTTCAGCCATTTGTTAGTTCTGAGATACGATTGTCTATTCAGGAATGGGAAATTCTAAAAGTAAATATATTTTAGGGAAAGAGTTTGGTGACGAACATAATATGTTTTTTTTTACTGATTCACAGTTAAGTACCGGGTCTAGAAAGGTGGCAAAACAAATAACTTAAATTCGACACATATAAACCGACTCTTAAATTTCCGACAAGTAACCGATACATGTGTGCCATATTCTACTTGCGATTCTTCTCACTCTTTAAAGTTTTTGTCTCGACATCCAAATGACGAGCTCTTCCAATTTACAAGTCAATTTTTACCACGTGCTCCCCTAAGCCCCTTTCTCATGCCATATTTTCTTTCCATCTAAAATCCAGTTCGCAAGGTATTTGTATATTCTAAATGCATTTGTACTGACGTTGATCTTTAGCTATGCATACACTTCTATATAGTATGTGATTGTTATTCAAGACGTTTCCCTATCTCTTCGTCAGAAGTTCCGAGTGACTCAGGGAATTTGTGACTTGTTCACATTATTTCCCACTCAAAACTTAGTGGAGTCGAATATAATTATATGGAATAAAATACCTGGAATATTTTATTCCACTTCTGATGATACCTATAAATATTTTTAATCTTCATTTTTCTTCAGAATTCATTCGTCACATGTGCATATCAACCAATCCTCTGAATCCAGTATATGTGTTTTGACACCTCGGTTTTTTTAGACACAAACATAAATTGCCTAAACTCTAGAGATTAAAGGCCAATGAACCACGATTATTAGTTTAGCTAGTCAGAACTTACAGATTTCTTTTTCATGTTCGTTCAACCGCAAAGATGGCTAATTAGCAAGTACTTAGAGTACACATAGAAAAGCCAAAAATAATTTTGGACCGGACAAGTGCTTTGACTGGCCTCGACACGTGCATGTCATAAAGCCAAAGCAAATCAATAAAATACATAACCAAATCAAGAAAATGAGAATTATTGACGCAAGTGATTTATATTGATCTAAGTAGCGTAGCCAGAAGGGGTTCTAAATAAAAGTTATCTTCACATATTTTTGGGATTATGTCTTAAAACGAATATTCTCTGATCATATGAAGTTTTTTATTTTATTTTTTTCTAAATAACTCAGACTTTTTAAATTGCTAAATTATATAGAAATGACAATTGGGATTCCGTCCTTATACTTTAGATCCCCCCGGAAACTTCATAAAAATCGATATTGCAATAATGTATAATAATTATTCCACAGAACAAAAGGCAACTCAATATGGCGGCCGTTGAAGTAAGGAATGGCTATAAGTACTATGGCTCCAAATCAAATCCCAAGATTGTGCTCAACCATCTGAATATGAACGTGATGCGAGGTTCCATGTGAGTGGCATTCAATTTTGTCCGCCAATCCCAATCTTAATATTTCGCCCCGTTTCCTTCTCAATCAGATACGGATTGCTGGGAGCCTCCGGCTGCGGAAAGACAACCCTGCTCTCCTGCATTGTCGGACAGAGGCGTCTCAACGGAGGCGAGGTCTCCGTGCTGGGCGTTAAGCCTGGTGAGCCGGGTAGCGGAGTGCCGGGATCCCGGGTGGGATTCATGCCCCAGGAGATCGCCCTGGTCGAGGAGATGACCGTCAAGGAGACGATCTTTTACTTTGGTCGCATCTACGGCCTGACAGACGAACGCATCCGGGAGAAATTCAAGCTGCTCAAGGAGCTGCTGCAACTGCCACCGGCTAGGCAGATGATCAAGCAGTGCAGCGGTGGACAGCAACGACGTCTGTCCTTCGCTTGCGCCATGATACACGATCCGGAGCTCCTCATCCTGGACGAACCCACTGTGGGATTGGATCCCATGCTGCGTGAAAAGTGTGTGCACCAAAAGCCTTTGACTTGCCTTCAGTCCAACGTTTTCTTTTAACTTCTAGAATCTGGGAGTTTCTCGTGGAGACGACAAGAAATAGCAAACTGGCTGTGATCATTACTACCCATTATATAGAGGAAGCCAATCAGGCAAATTGCGTAAGTAAAAATGGTTGCACAGAACAATTTTGAAAAGATCCGATTGATATGTGCAGGTCAATTTAATATTTTTTAAAGATCAAGTTATTCATATCATTTTGATATGAATATAGATGTTTATCTTATTTTACAGTATTTATTAAAAATACTACATTTGGTATTTTAAACTAGTATTTTTATAACTTTTATAAAATAACTGATATGATACAATATCAAGTTGATATGCGTGAATCATAAATTTCACATTATTCATATCGGCTTTTTATTGATATGAAATAAGAGAAATTACCCTATTTCATATCCATTTTCTAGCCAAATTTTTTTAGAACCATAACAAGTATGATGATCTGCATTAAAATTTTTAACTTTATAATACATATCACAGTAAAAACAAGAGAGAACGCTATAGTCGGGTTGGTGTCCCGACTATCTAATACCCGTCACTCGGCTAAAGGGAGTGCGAGGGAGATATAAACTTTGATCAGCAATAACTTTTTAACGAATGGTCCGATTTAAAAAATTTCTTCTACATTTCGATAGGTATTGATAAACACAACAAAACTGCATTTTTACATTTCCAAAAAATTAAAATTTTTAAAATCCTATTTAAGCTATTGAGGGCGTTAGAGGGGGCGTGGCACCTTCTTGAAATAAACTTGCGCTGCGTAGGAACTCCAAGAATCTTCATGCAAAATGCCAATCCTCTAGCTTTTATAGTTTCCGAGATCTCAGCGTTCATTCGGACGGACAGACAGACGGACAGACGGACAGACGGACATGGCTATATCGACTCGGCTAGTGACCCTGACCAAGAATATATATACTTTATAGAGTCGGAAACGCTTCCTTCTCCCTGTTACATACTTTTGCACGAATACAATATACCCTTTTACTCTACGAGTAACGGGTATAAAAATAATACTTTAAGATATATAAAATCCTTGCAGATTGGTCTTATGCGCAATGGCGTGCTACTGGCCGAGGATACACCCACCAACATAATGATCAAGTTTGGAACTCAGTCGATCGAGGACGCCTTTCTCATTTTGAGCCAGCGACAGGGCAACGAAGGCGAGTTGGCCCAAATCATGGAGCACAACAAGAACCAGGCCCTGCCGGCGGCTGTTCTGCCTCCTGAGGTTATAGACACCCACGAGCCGAACACGCCGGAAAAACAGCCCATTCCGTTCGAGGAGCCTTCGAACGAGAACCGTAAAAAGATTTTCTTTACCACCAAGGGCAGGGTAAAGGCCCTGATGACAAAGAACTTTGTGCAGCTTTTCAGACAGCCCTCGTAAGTGGAAACCATTAACCATCTTATATAATATACATAAAACTACATTTTATTTTCAGAGGAATTATTTTCATGCTACTGTTCCCTATCATACAATTGACGTGCTTTTATCTGGCCATTGGAAAGACCCCTACGAATCTGGAGATAGGAGTTTATTCTGGCGAAGTGGAGAGCTACGGGGAGTGCTTTAACGATAGTCTGGTCACAGTGTACAAGGACAACGAAAACGACAGCTGTCTGTTCAATAAGCTATCCTGCAGATACATCCGCGAGTTGGGTGACGATGTGGCAACGCGAAAATACTATTCCAGCGAAGCAGACGCCCTGAGCGATGCAAAGCGGGCCACCACCGTGGGCTACTTGCATTTTGCCCAGAACTTTAGCGAATCGATTCTCTCGGTGATGGAGGACGGGATCCATACAAGTGACGGAGCCGTCGAACACGCCGAGCTCAGTATCCACATCGATATGACAGGTAAGATCGGGCCGGTATGAAGTCCTGTAAATCTATTCTATTATTCCGCAGATCAACAAGTGGCCTACTTCATGCAGCGAAAACTTCGTGACAAGTTCAGCTCCTTCATGCGGAGTGTTGTCAAGGACTGCAATGTTTCCACGGCCATTGTCGATCTACCCGTGCAGTTCCAGGAGCCGATCTTCGGCAGCGCAGACATCGAGTTCCAGCAGTATTGTGCCCCGGGTGTGGTCATGACGTGAGTACGGAATCCACATGATGGACCACCAATGAACCTCCTTTTCACATGTTTATGTTTTTTATTTTATGAGCTGATGAGAAATTCACCGCAATCCATTATTTGGTACTTCGTTGGAAGTAGATCAGAACTTTGCTTAACTCAACATTTCCTATTAATTTCTACTTTTCTATTTTTTACCAACCTTTGTGCCACTGTTGTTGAAATCCATTTAATAATTTGTTTGACTTGTATCATAGCATGGTGTTTTTCCTGGCCACTTTGATGACTGCTGCAGTGTTCATTTCGGAGCGCATGGATGGCATCTGGGATCGAACGCTATTGGCAGGAGTCTCGGCCACCGAAATGCTTTGGGCCCATCTTTTGACCCAACTCATCATCATGGCTCTGCAGTCATTCGAGGTGATCATGTACATTGGCCTGGTTTTCGATACGTACAACAATGGGGATACCACAACGCTCATTGGACTGCTAACACTGACCGCATTCTGCGGCATGTTGTTCGGTACGTTTAGAAATAACCCAAACAGTGCAGTTTTTAAAGAACATCACTCACTTCCTCTAGGTCTCTTCATATCTGTCTTTTGCAAATCGCATACGGAGGCTAACTTTGTGGCCACTGGCGCCTTTTACCCCATGATTATACTTTGCGGTAAGTACCAGCTTACTCAACGTGTTATGGTAAGATCACAATTTTACTCATCTTTTCAGGACTTCTGTGGCCCCTGGAGAGCATGCCGCAGTTCCTCCAGGATTTGGTGATGGTGCTACCCTTTACCATACCCTCCATTTCTGCTCGGAACGTGATCGAGAAGGGATGGAGCATCACGCACGAAAAGGTCTACAACGGTTTCTTGGTCATGGCCGGCTGGACGATCATTTTCTTTGTCCTCTGCCTGATCGGCATCAGACGCAAGGCGTAAACACGGATCTTGGGCTATTCTTTATTAATTCGGGGGCCTTTTCTTTAGTTTTAACGTATTAGCATTTTTCGATAGGTGATCTTATGTGCATATCGTTTTAATTTAATAATTATCGGAAGCATATCACTCGCATGTTGTAGACTCTCATCACACAAAAGAAACATTTAACGTGCTCGACTGCACTAAATTCAGCATAAGGTCTTAAGGGTGTCTCACAAAAATATTTATAATACACAGGACAACATTTCGTACTCATCGACAAAAACAAAATTTCGTATTCAAATGATTGATAAACTCACTAAACTTTCAACAACACTTACGTTTTAATCCACATCCAGAATGTGTATATTTTGTATATTAAAATGTGAAATTATGTAAAGCGAAATTTTAAATCAACCAAAAATAAAGAACTAAATTAAATGTTATTGAAGTGGCTTAATTTGGGGCGGTAAAGCAATAAAGATTACAATTTGCACAACTCAAATACTTCTCTATTAATTTGAATATTATATAACACAATTTTTAGCACAAGAATTAAAAGGTACAAGTATTATCAATCAAATTAAAACGGACTTTCAGAGTTGTTTGTCTCTATGTGCAAGTCAAAACAGCGTAAAACTAAAGCACACTCCTCCTACACAAGCATATCCTGATATATATATAAATTTATATGTTTGCTTTTATATATAATATTGCTTGCTTGTGTGTGTGGGCCAAGGACAAGGACACATTCACGACGACAATGTCGAGGACGTGCCAAAGTTGCTGACACACTTCGTGCTCGAAAGAGCTAGACAGAATGTCTGCCCGGCTGGCTGACTCCCCCTGACCCCTTTCTCTGGCTCTGCTAGCAGACATTTTTATTACAAAACTTTATCTTTGCCAAATACGAAAACGAAGAGTAGGAAAAAAATATAAAAAGCCAACGTTCGTTCATCCTGCCAGTCCCCGGTGTCCTTGTGAGCAAGAGTTTGTGGGTGGGTCAAGTGAGGGGGTGCATAAAATTTAGTTTGGTATTCTACATAACTTTCATTAAATGTGAAAGCGGCAAGTTGTTGCCATAGTATGCGTAAAATTTGAGAGAGAACTTGTTGCCAAGTCAAGTTGAGGAATATGCACGAGTTGGCCGGATGAGAATGGTAATTGTAGAATAACAATTCAAATGGTTTTGTATATAAAGGCATTCCTACATCTGAATTTGCATATGAACTTGAAAATTATATTTGCTAACCCGATTTGCTGGGAATAATTGAGTACGTACCTCAACTTAACAAATCATAAAATTAAACCAAAAAAAAAAAGAAGATTAGTCTTTAATAGTCCGGGAACTATTAACATTTTAAATTATTAAAATTTCTAGTTAATTTAAGAGGCTTTGATTATCGAATATTTCTATCTAATGTATTTATATCAACAAGTTTTTATTAAAATTTCTAATTTAAGCAAGTTGTGAAATAAAAATTCGTTTCACAGTCTCAAAGTTTACATAACTTTTTCTATCGGAAGTAAAGTGAATCTTGTAAAATTTTAGAATATATTCATTAAACAAGATGTTCTAGGACCTTCTCATTAAATTAATAAATACTGAACTGAACTTTTGGGTAAATCTTTCAGTCTAGCCCACACAGGCCATTCATTTTCCGCACAGTCAACATATATGTATACATTTTTGAAAACAAAGTTTCTTGACTAGGTCAAGGTGCCCGAAAATAGGCAACTAAAAAGTTTTCTCAAGCGACGGCTGCAAAAACAATTTGGGCTAAAAATGGTTTAAACTTCAAGCGAGAACACAGCAAAACCCAAACAATATCCATCAAGTCCAAAACAAAAACTTCCTTATTCCCATTACTCCAAGCATCTCTAAACTAACACTTTCTCTAGACTAGTATAAATGCTGTTACAACTTTTGACCCATTTTATGTATATATACACATATAACATTTTCGGCCTTAAATTTTCCATGGATGGGCGGGGAATTGGAAAGTTAGTAAAATGCTCTCGGAATTTGACCATCAAACAAGTTGAACCAACTCAGCAAACAAATTCACACACACAAGTTCTCGCAAAAAACCAGCCAGAGACAACCAACACCCAAACTCTGAGGAAAAAGTGTAAGTATTTAAATGTAATTTCGTTTGGAACAAAGAGTCCAGTCTTTGGATTTCACCACAGTCCTATTTAAAAATATCCGAGAATTTACACAAAGGTTCCGAAACAGGATTTTTTATATGTAAAAAACGCATAGGAAGCATGCATAAAAAAATGTTAATGTTTAATTAACGATTATCCATTATTTCATAAGATACAACTAAGTCTTGTTTTTAAATTATCTGATTTTGTGCACTCATAATTTCAACAAAAACCGACGTGTTTAAGATGGTTAATTTCAGCTTCAATCTATAATTATAAACCAGATAGAATTCCTTATAAGGGGTTGGTATTCATTTTCTATTTTCTATAAAAGTGAAGTGAAGTCGTACTTATCTTTATAGACAAATGCATTCGGTAATCTTAAACAATGTCCAACAAACCTACATAACTTTTATACAACGAAAGACGGACCATATTTCTTGAAAATAAAACCATCTGGCAATCAAAATGAGAGATGACACAATTAAGCTCGGAGGGCAAAACAGTTCGCTAGATTCTTCAGTTGAAAGGGACCCCAAATCATTGCCGACTTTTGCATTTCATTGACCCTTTAAATGGCTAAGATACACACAGATGGCACCGCCTACACACTCTTCTGCATGTCAGTCAAAGTTCTTTCTCTCGGCAAAATGGAGAAAAATTTGATTTGGGGAGTTTATTCAATTTGCCGCATGTGGGGCTGCCTAAAGGGGGCACATCACATAGATACACACTCGCTCGCCCACTGGCATTTAAGTGCACGCCGTTCAACTGATGTCTGACGGACAACCAGAGTTATGGGCGAGTGGGTGGCAGAAATTGGGATTGGGATTGCGATTGGATTCAGGTGGGTGGGGCCAGTGGGGGAGAACGCTCTGAACTCTGCCAATATAATACAATCAACGTTGGGCTTCGATTCGATGCGCATTCGATGCGTTTGCCGCTTTTGAGGCAGTTGAGGTGGCTACCAGTCCAGCTACCGATGCGTAGGCCCACCCATCCACACGTGCCACCCACCTCCACCCACATGTCCAACGCCCCAGCACAGGCAGGCTTGGTTTTTGCTCTCATGTGCCGAGGAAGCCATTATACATAGGCTCGTTGCATTCGCTCGCCCGAGTATTTTGTTCGATTTTCACTCTCCTTCTCGCTCGCTCCCTATATAGTCCTGTGCTCCGAGTTCCCTGTCCTGCACTTCGGCGTTTGGAGCTGGGCACGTGGAGGCAGCTGGGGTCCTGGCCACACATGCGTTTGGCCTTTTGCCTGGCACACATAGCAACTACATCAGGATGCTGCAGCAACAGCAGCAGCAGTGGCAACAGCAACAGAAATGTCGCGCAGTGTTTCAATCGTTTTATATGGCGCAACTGCTGATTGGGTTGCCACAGTGGTTAAGGTGAATGCATTTCCTTACCTGAAAGAAAAATAAGGAAAAGAAAATAAATAAAATGAAATTTTTTGCTGTACTTTTCCTATTACAACATTAGGGAGCAGTAAACTTGATTAAGAATAAGAATAAAAACGAAAAAATCTGTTAAGGACAAAATACAGAATTAAGATGGAAAACCAAAATTCATACTTGAGACATTAGGAAAATATGTTTCTAACCAAATTGGGACTGTCTTCTCGTCCGCATGTTAAATTTAAAATAGGTAGACAACTTTGAAAACCTATGGGAATTCAGAGTTTAAATCCTACTTTAAATGTAACAGGCGGACGAGAAAACGTCCCAAATATTATACCTACTTTATTAAAACATTAGTACCTACATTACAACTCGGATCAAAACCAACCAAAAGTGGGTTCCCAAATTATAAAACGAACATCTCGAACGAATACAAATCACAAGTGTATCTATTCCATTAAATTAAGGCCGTTTTCTCATCCGCCACTTAAGGGGGGGGTAGGGTCTTTGGCACCAAAAAATCGACTAACTTTGCGATTTTTTCTATAAAAACTGGTTGGATGGATTTAATTCAAACCTTTTGTATATTGTTAAGTGTCATTTAAATAATATCCACTAATTTTTATAGCCGATACTATCGGCTAATATATCGGTGGCAAAGCGATTGCTGGAACACTATTAAAAAAAAGCGTTTTGCGGTGTTCACTGTACCTCCGCTAAAAATGATCGGATTTCCATTTTGTTTTTACAATTCGCTTAAGAATTAAAAAAACCCGCCCCCTGGGAAGCCCTTTTTTTAATTTTTTATTTTTAAGAATTTTTTCCGAAAGTCCAAAGTGAAAATGCGTTTTTCACCTAAAAAAATTGACTTTCGGCTTAAAAATAAAATATTTAAAGTTAAAAAATAAAAAAAAAAGGTTCCCAGGGGGCGGGTTTTTTTAATGCAGAAAAATATGCGACAAATTTGAAAACGATCGGTTGAGCCGTTTAGAAATGCCGATGAACACGGACTTTCAAAACGTGGTTTCGAGAAAAACGCACTTAAAGATGCACTTACGTACCTAAAGTCTTAGAGGTAAGGGTACTAGTTTTAGCATAACTTCTAAAGTTGTTGTCCGATTGAATTAAAACTTTTTTTGTATAATCTCAAGATGTTAATCTACAAGAAAAAAATTAAAAAAAAAAATCGATTGTTTTTTTTTGCAAGACCCTACCCCCCCCCTTAAATTAAATGGAAGCTTTAAACTTTAATTTTTTTAAATATGGACATAAAACTACAAAAATAATTAAAATATCGTGTTGCACACTCCCATATCGTCATTTTATTACATTATTAAAAAAAAATAATATAATTAGTGTGACTTTTCAGCAGGGCCAGGCTTAAATGTACAGCCACACTAAAAACTCAAGGGAGTAATCTAGTAAGAATGATATTTTTGTTTTGACTGATAGTTTGTTGGCTCACTGTGCACAAAAGGCAGTGCTCGAAAAACGCCAGCCAATGCAGCGACCAGAAAAACAACAACGACAGCGGCTGCAATACATGCGTGGGGAAAAGGCGCGAATGGAGGGGCGTGGGCAAGGGGGGACCTGGGAGGGAGGCTGAAAATTTTGGAGATATGGGGAGGGAGGGTGCGAATGGAAACAGCGACGCTGGCAAAAATGGCGGCAGAAACAGCGACAGCGACGCAGCCTATTTCGGTGGCCAGAAATATAAAAAAGGGGCGTAGACGGGGAGGGGTAGGGGAGGCTGGAAGACTGGGAGACGTGGCAGCTGAGGGACAGAGTGCAATCCACTGGAGAGCCAGAAAGAGAGAGCGAATGGGTGGGAGTTGGTGAGCAGGAGGCCATACATATACACACACATAGTGAAATGCAGTCGGGAAAACAGGAGGAAAACGAGGACCTGCACACAACTGCACTGGGGACTATGTACGATCCGGATGTCGTGTATGTATTGCCATTGACCAGGACATTCCCCCTCTCTCTCTCGCTCTCTGAGCCCATCTCTTTCTGGCCTGCTCGCTTGTTTACCAATTTATTTTGCGCACAATACGAAACACGGAAAATGCATGAGGCCACCGGCAGTCTCCCTTCCCCACCTACCACCCAACACCACCCACCACCATCCAATACCAAGGCAAAAAAAAAATTCACCCGATGCGTTCCAAACGAACGCAATGATAGCCACACAGCAGAGCTGGCCAAAAGCAACAACAACGGGCAACGGGACGAAAAAATTGCAGAAATTCCAGTTCGATTTTTGGCCATAATGCAAAAAAGCATGCTGCTCTCCTCTGTCCCTTTGTGCATATATGTACGTGTACATCTGCCATCTCAGTTGCACTCGCTTTCTGCGTTTGTTGTTATTTCCCGTTTGCCACTTTGTGCGGGGATTTCTGCTTTTCCCTAGTTTCCTTTCCCGGCTTTTCCTAGCTTTTTTAGACTTTCCCCATTTTTTTCCGGGATCCTGTTTGCTTTTATATTCTTTGCAGGCCGCGACTTCCACTTTGATAGAACGAACGCCGAGTTTTATTTTGTTCCTCCTTCTTTGTTGCCCCTGACTTTTGGCGAAAAAAGGGTTTTGGTGGTAGTACACACTCGTAGTAGCGCGTTTTTTACCCTTGCCCCTTTCGTAGTAGTTAGTACTCGTGGTCCGAAGTCAGTCATCAGCTCATACGCAACATGTCCAGATAGAAAAAGTCGCTCTGGAGTCGCACAGAAATGGAACGAACGACGAATGAAAGGAATGCCAGCGAAAAATTGAAGGAAAATGGGGCACAAAGGATTCGAATGTTCTGAAAAAAACCCAATGGGTAGAGTAGGCTTAGAGTGCCAAGAGATATTTTCATAGGCAAATACTCGTCATCTTCGTTTACTTCACACTATGGCATTTCAGTATCTTGAAGATTCTTTGCAATAAATTTTAGCCTGAACGGTGGATGAATATCCTTGTCCAAACGCTATCGAAGAGGCCTATTTTACCATTTATCTTTCTTAAAGATCTACCCATTATAAGTACTAGAGCTGCAAAACTATCGATAGTAGAGCTGAAAAACTATCGATAGTGTAGTCAGTCGATTGTTTGACAGCATTTTTAATGCAAAATAAGGTTACGAAAATTCACTTATATTTTTGGGACGAATATCAGCACAGAAATAATTAAATTTCCTATAAATTGTTCGAATCTTCCCCAAATGATACTTTATTAAAAAAAAGTCGATATTAGTCGACTGAACAATCGCAAAGCATACTATCGACTTCAGTCGATTTTTTGTCAGCTCTAATAGGTACCCAATATAATTGTTATTAGGAATATTATTAGAATTATTATTATAGTCGTTTAAACATATCATATCTTTCACAAAAATCTTGGAACAATCTGGCAAAACTGACATAATACAAGTTAACGACCATATTCAACTGTAAAATATAACTAAAACCTTTACCTTATCTATACCCAAATGTATTTTTGGGAAAACAGCTCTCTAAATATAAATTTTTTTAAAAATCTAAAAAACAGCCTAACAACCAATGTGGAACCCACTTTTCTTCTTAGTTCTGCTCGGACTGCTCACCACATCTTCCTCGATCGCCAGCCGGGATGACGGGTTTCACGAGCAACTGGCGACATATCTGCGTCCTGGTGAGCCTCACATCCAAGACGGACAGACGCTGCTCAACATGCTGTACATCCACAACCAAGTGCAGGTCTACTGCCAGCGACCCACAGCTCTGACCTTGTGGAACGTCTTTCAAAGCAACCGCCTGCGTTTGCAGATAGCCGCTGGCGGGGATTACAGTCAGTATAAGGGAACCACCATACGGGAAATCTTCCAGGCACATCGACAGCTCGACGAGTGCTACGAAGGAAAGCCATTGGGATTTTCAGCAGCGGAGCAACGAATCATTCCGCTGACTGCCCATGAGCACGCCTGTTACGGGATCTACACAAACGAACCGTTTGTCCTCACGCTCGAGGAGATCGCTTGCGACCCTGAGAGGGTCGCGCAATTCACCTTTGCCCTGGTGTTGTGGCTGAGCTGTCCGCACCTGGCGGATTCGCTGCTCGGCCTCTACTGCTCGGCAGCGACCGTGGGTGCTCACCTGGCGGGCGTGGTAGTGGTTGGAGCCACCCTAATGGCATCTGGCAGCGAACGATCCTTAGGACTGAGAACGCTGAGGGGGAATTTCAAGGAGGTGCTTCAGGAACGCCCTACTGTGATGACCCTGTCTCTGGTGGGCGGTGCCTGGTTGCTCCAGTCCGCCTGCCAGCGGTTCTGTTTCCTGTGGCGGCGCTCTCTCCTGCGCCGCTTGCACCATCGCTTTTTGAGAACCACCTCCTACTGGCTCATCCTCAGCGCCTCCGATCACAGGGCCTTTGGTTGGATCTGCATTTCCTTGCTGATTCCCTGGCCGGAACTTTGGTGGCTGATGCGCTGGCTGAGAATGAAGTACGCTTGGTATCAGCAAGCTTCGCCCCAAGTTTCCAGGCTGCTGCGGCCGCAGATTTCGAACAGGTTTTCAGGCGGTGGCATTGATTTGGGGATCGCTGATTCCGACAATGACTACATTTTATTCCCAAGAAATGGCAGCTCCACCAACATCAACATGATTCTTCCCCAGGAGGGACGGTACGAAGAGAGTGGGGATTGCTTTAACTGTGAGTGTTGCTCCGTATCAAATTTTCTCAGCCGACCTTCCACGTGGAACTGCCTGAACAGGCGACTCCAGTTAACTCCTAACCGAACAGAGGAGACTCTCACCCGGTCCTCAGGCAGACAAGCACCTTATTCTTCCCCCAAATGTTCGGTGACTACCTTATACCAAAATTTCAGTTTCTCAAACTCCGAGCGCACCCTACGCGATCAATAGATAAAGTAGATCCTGCACATCTACGCAAACTGTTGAAGAAATCAATTTCATTACAAGACTAAGGTATCCAAGCCCAGAGCACAGAGAAAAGGACAGATTGCTAACGGTGCAATCGAATCGAAGAGTACGGGAGGCAAACTAGAATTTTCCATTTGCCAGGATAAGTTGCCTTCTTCAAGAGGTGGTGGTCGATGGGTGGTGACGATTGAGTGTGGCAGACAAAGTGTTTCACAAGCAAGGAAATGTGAGGCAAAGGCTTCTAGCCAGCTTCAAAACAAGAAAGCTGAACGAGAATCATAAATTGACAACACCGTAAAAACTAATGTTATGAAATAGTTGATTTTATTTTTTAAAAATTATAAACGTTTGCTTGTTACCGAAGCATTATTTTAGGTTATTAAGAAATTCGTATAATCCGTTTAAACTGAATGATTAAAAGATTAAATGTTAAAATATATAATTTTTTAAATAAATATTAACAGGAATGTCATTTATTTTCTCCGAAACTGTACACTTCTTTCTGTTTTTGCGAGAAAATGTAAATTATTTAATTTATTTACATTTTTTCAAATATACTATGCACGACAAACAAATATCTAAGTATTTGCTATTAATACAGGTTTCCTTATATATTCACAATCTTCAAGGTTTAAATTTAGTTAGATCTGACTATTTTTATACCCGTTCCTCGTAGAGTAACTAGCCGAGTCGGATATAGCCATGTCCGTCTGTCCGTCCGTATGAACGCTGTCCGTTGAACGCTTTTTTTTATACCCGTTACTCGTAGAGTAAAAGGGTATATTGTATTCGTGCAAAAGTATGTAACAGCTAGAAGGAAGCGTTTCCGACCCCATAAAGTATATATATTCTTGGTCAGGATCACTAGCCGAGTCGATCTAGCCATGTCTGTCTGTCTGTCCGTATGAACGCTGAGATTTTGGAAACTATAAAAGCTAGAAGATTGGCATTTGGCATGCAGATTCTTGGAGTTCCTACGCAGCGCAAGTTTGTTTCAAGAAGGTGCCACGCCCCCTCTAACGCCCACAATCGCTTATATACGATTTTAAAAATGTAAATATTTCGGAAAAGTAAAAATGCAGTTTTGTTGTACTTATCAATACCTATCGAAATGTAGAAGAAGTTTTTTAAATCGGACCATTTGTTAAAAAGTTATGGCTGATCAAAGTTTATATCCAGCTCCCTCGCACTCCCTTTAGCTGAGTAACGGGTATCTGATAGTCGGGGCACCCGACTATAGCGTTCTCTCTTGTTTAATATGGAAAACAAATTTGTTTTAGCTTTAATCAAAATTAACATATACTAAATCAGTACATGGTTAGTTTAGAATCTAATAATTGCTGAGTGAAAACACTATTTCAGAACGACCTCTATTAGACAACATTCTAAATAAAAATGTAATAAAATATTATATCATAATTCATAAAGAAAAGAAACTAAAGGGTCAAGAATAGACTTTAATGGTCGGAGAAGCTCGATTTTTTAGCCAGTTATCACATCAACATCATTTTCGAATGGTTAAGTTTAAGTCTCCGAAGCACACTCCCGAGCATATGCATCCATACTGCTTTTAACTTAATTGTCCTGATTAGCATGCGTCCGTGTCTGTTATCCTCGTTGAAATTTTTGTGCTTTTGACATTCGTTGGCGCATGGAGTTACAAAATAAGAGACTGGCTTGCATGGGCTATGGGGCTAAGGGGGTCGGAGGGGGGTGGAGATTGGGGCACAAATGTGCCTATTACCTCCTCCCCGGCAGTTTACCATTAGCCACAGGAGCGGAGGAGGCCGATGATGCAGCTGCATCTGCATCTGCAGCAACTGGAACAACAACAAAGTTCGGTCAAACGTCAGAAATGTTCGTTCGCTTTGGCTATTGAACGCAGGCCAAAGCCCAGTGCAAAACGCAGTGAAACCGGCCACTACCTCCCCATTACCACCCCATCCATGCGAGGACCGAGGACCGAGGACCTACTCCTCCTCGCCCGGGCATCGGGAAATGCAAATGGATAATGGGTAAAAAGCGCTTTGACGACCATGTGGATGGAGGCGGCTGGAGGGGGTGGGGTGGGGGTTGGCGGAGAAGGACCGGGGTGGACAGTTGGCCGGGGCAGGCGCAAAACGCATTTCAAATCGAAAAGTGGAACTTCACTCATTTGGCGCGGGGAAACGGCGGCAGGTGACTAACCAGGGCTCTACTCTTCACATAGGCCTGATTACAGGGTAGCGAGAAGGGGTTTTCGATCTGTGAGAAAGAAATCAAATAAGAAAACTTGAATATTTCTCAACTGTAAAGTTGATTTTTGCGGTTAGAAGAGCTCTTCCAGAAAATTAATTTCAAATAAAAAAAATTTTTTTTCCTTGATTGTATCTTTGATAGTATCTTTAAAAAAAAAGGGTGTCAGGAAGCAGTCGATCATATTTAAGTTCTAGTTTGACAGCCTTGTTGGAAGGAAAATTGACTAAAAGCGCCGTTTTATGTGGTTTATGTTCAGAGGCGACCTGTACAGGCGGTTCTGTCGATATCTAATGGCCGTATTTTCCTATAACTCTAGAGGCCCGACCGTTTTCTATATCAGAAGTATATTTTTTTTGGACTTGCCCGTTTTGGTGGTTGATTTCCGCCCGGAAGAGTGCAACTAGGGGTGAAGTGGGGGTTGTGTTGGATTTTTGGGTGGGTTACGGTTAGCTTTAGTTGGGTGGTGAGGCGCGAATCGACTCGGGATGGTCGCTAAAAAGTGCATTTTCATTTCTGGTGTCCCGTTCTGGGATTATGGGGGTTGTGTGCAGGATGGTGTCAAAAGGTCAGTGACAGGGTGGAATATTATTCAATATATTGTATAAGAAACACAGCACTCTTAATTTTTTGAAAATTGGTATAGCGGATATGCGAGTCAAAATTTTTCTATGGTTTCAAATCGCTGATTTATTTGAAATTTGAAAAGATAATGAATATCAAAACTAAAAACGTTTGTAGATTTAAACGTTTTCAGTATAGAAAATTCGTTTTAAATAATATTTTTCTTTTCTTTTTGTTACTTTTTTTTCTATAAGAATACTTTAAAAATATTTTTTATGTTTACATTTAAGAAGTGTGTAAATATATATTTACGGAAGATTAAGAAAAACTCAAAAATAAATGAAAACTAAGACCCATACATCACTATGGACGGCAGTCCATGTAGTGACGAAGCGCACCAGGAGAGTGTGCGAAGGCGACTACTATTATATAGCCGCAAAATTGAAAATCTGCTGTGATAGTCCGATCGTAATGAGTAATACACCAATCGAAAGGTATTGCAAAAACTTAAAGGATTGCATACCAAGACTTTAAGAAATTCAATTGGCTTGGGAGAGAGAGCGGTGAAAGTGAAAAAGTGAAAATTTCGAATATTGGAGCTGTTGGGGCCGGTGGGGATAATTGGCCCCCCGGACTACGTTAGTTGTATTCCTATTGAAAATACCCGTCGAATGAGGGGTCATTTGTCAAAATCCGACGCTCCGTTCAAAAGTTATAGCCAAAATAAGATTTTCTTCTTCTTCCCAAAATGAAATTTTAATTCTGTTTGTCCACTTGTCCACTTGTCCAAAATATGTTTTTTAAGTTCTGAAAATTTGATATGACGTTCATCACATCGATATAAAAAACTTTTGTTCTACCACTTTTGGAAAAACCCGCTAGTTTAGCGGGAAAACAGCTATAAATAGCTAAAATTCGGAAAGCCGTAACTTCTATACTACTAAAACTACAGACTTGTGCTCCATCTCGTTTGAAAGGTATTTTTAAATGCTATAAACGCCTTCTATATGCAATTTGTGTAAATGTAATAGTTAAAAAAATATGAACAAAAGACAATTTTTTAAAACTTTTTTTTAGCTTTTTTTATTTTTCTCAAAAACGGCTCTAACGATTTTGGTTAAAACCTTAAACTGTATAGCCCTTGAGATTCCTTAAATTTTGGTATATAACACATTACTGTAAAAAGTCACGTTTAAAAGTTATTTTTATTCGAAAATAGCCACTTTTGCCAGCTCAAACAATTAACGCTCCCTGAGTATTGAATTTTGTGGGAGGGTATCCGAACTGTATTTTAAGGTCAGGGAATAGTTAAAATTGTTTGAAACTGTTCCATTATACAATTCTATAAATAATTAAATACAAACATTAATAAATAAATCACTATGGACGGCAGTCCATGTAGTGACGAAGCGCACCAGGAGAGTGTGCGAAGGCGACTACTATATATACACGAAGAAATGAAAATCTGCTGTGATAGTCCGATCGTAATGAGTAATACACCAAATTAAAGGTATTGCTAAAACTTAAAGGATTGCATACCAAGACCTCAAGAAAATCAATTGGTTTGGGAGGGAGAGCGGTGAAAGTGTAAAAGTGAAAATTTAGAAATTTGGATCTGTTGGGGCCGGTGGGGATAATTGGCCCCCGGACTACGTTAGTTGTATTGCTACTGAAAATGCGCTTAATATGAGGGGTCATATCAGAAGATCGGACGCTCCGTTCAAAAGTTATAGCCAAAATAAGATTTTCTTCTTCTTCCCAAAATGAAAATTTAATTCTGTTTGTCCACTTGTCCACTTGTCCAAAATATGTTTTTTAAGTTCTGAAAATTTGATATGACGTTCATCACATCGATATAAAAAACTTTTGTTCTACCACTTTTGGAAAAACCCGCTAGTTTAGCGGGAAAACAGCTATAAATAGCTAAAATTCGGAAAGCCGTAACTTCTATACTACTAAAGCTACAGACTTGTGCTGCATCTCGTTTGAAAGGTATTTTTAAATGCTATAAACGCCTTCTATATGCAATTTGTGTAAATGTAATAGTTAAAAAGATATAAACAAAATAACATTTTTTTAAACTTTTTTTTTAACTTTTTTTTAATTTTCTCAAAAACGGCTCTAACGATTTTCCTTACAACTTTAAACTTTATAGCCCTTGAGATTCCTTAAATTTTGGTATATAACACATTACTGTAAAAAATCGAGTTTAAAAGTTATTAAGAAACGAAAATAGCCACTTTTGCCAGCTCATAACAATTAATGCTGCCTAAGGGCCGTTCATTTACGAGCCAAACAGATTTGGGGTAAAAAAAATTTTTTACATTTTTGATTTGCCTGAAAATTTTTTTTACATGTTCTATTCGGAAAATGAGCAATCACGTGTATCAGGATTTGTCCGAAAAAAAATTATTTTTTTAGTTAGAATTTTTTAAAGTTTTCCAAAAATTGACAAATTTGAAAAAGAACCCTCTCATTGAAAATCTTTATCTCCGGTTATATGAATCCGCGTGACTTCATGTGTTTTGATTTAATTCTTCTAAAACCTCTTCTTTAAAAAAAAAAATGTTAAAAAAATAAGTTTTTATTTTCTTAAAAATAAAAACAAATTAAGAATTTAAAAAATTTTGTATTTAAATTTTTTTTTATAAATCAATATATGCGCCATATTGTTAGTTACAATCGATTTTTGTAAACAGTTGGAGCCATTTTTAGTTTTTAAAATATCGAATTTTTTTTAAAATGGCCTCTGCTTTTTTTTATGAAAACACGTTGCAGCAAGTAGGGCTTGCAACAGTGCTTGCAATATATCAGGCGGCGTTCAGCTAAGATCAGGGGTCAATCCTATGTGCTTTAGTTTTTTAATAACTAAGTTATATGGGGATGACTTTTGGTCATGGTATGAGGTATACTAAAATGTAAATTAAACCCAGGGTATAAATTGTCTCTTTAAAAACTTCTGATATCAAACAAAAACACCTCTTAACGAGGTAAAAAAATAGTGACGACCGCATCTTCAACATACAAAAGATCTGATATCATATTTTGTGACGAAAAATAATTTTACATTCGAAAATATAAAAACACTTTCTAAAATTTACTTTTTCGGCACGCTACAATAGAAAATGTTCGTGTGGGTAAAATCTTATAAATTTGTCTGAAGCGGGCCGAATGAGTAAATTTTAGAAAGTGTTTTTATATTTTCGAATGTAAAATTATTTTTCGTCACAAAATATGATACAAACAAAAACACCTCTTAACGAGGTAAAAAAATAGTGACGACCGCACCTTCAACATACAAAAGATCTGATATCATATTTTGTGACGAAAAATAATTTTACATTCGAAAATATAAAAACACTTTCTAAAATTTACTCATTCGGCCCGCTTCAGACAAATTTATAAGATTTTACCCACACGAACATTTTCTATTGTAGCGTGCCGAAAAAGTAAATTTTAGAAAGTGTTTTTATATTTTCGAATGTAAAATTATTTTTCGTCACAAAATATGATATCAGATCTTTTGTATGTTGAAGATGCGGTCGTCACTATTTTTTTACCTCGTTAAGAGGTGTTTTTGTTTGTATCATATTTTGTGACGAAAAATAATTTTACATTCGAAAATATAAAAACACTTTCTAAAATTTACTCATTCGGCCCGCTTCAGACAAATTTATAAGATTTTACCCACACGAACATTTTCTATTGTAGCGTTTGAGTTTGAGTTTTATTTTTGATCACGACGAATAACTGTTATTCGTCAACTTTTATTATAAAACTCAAAAAATAACAGTTATTCTTTGAGTTTTACTTTACAAATCAGAAAATAAATAGTTATAAAGAAACGAAAAAAGCCACTTTTGCCAGCTCATAACAATTAATGCTGCCTAAGGGCCGTTCATTTACGAGCCGAACAGATTTGGGCCAAAAAAAATTTTTACATTTTTGATTTGCCTGAAATTTTTTTTACATGTTCTATTCGGAAAATGAGCAATCACGTGTATCAGGATTTGTCCGAAAAAAAATTATTTTTTTAGTTAGAATTTTTTAAAGTTTTCCAAAAATTGACAAATTTGAAAAAGAACCCTCTCATTGAAAATCTTTATCTCCGGTTATATGAATCCGCGTGACTTCATGTGTTTTGATTTAATTCTTCTAAAACCTCTTCTTTAAAAAAAAAAATGTTAAAAAAATAAGTTTTTATTTTCTTAAAAATAAAAACAAATTAAGAATTTAAAAAATTTTGTATTTAAATTTTTTTTTATAAATCAATATATGCGCCATATTGTTAGTTACAATCGATTTTTGTAAACAGTTGGAGCCATTTTTAGTTTTTAAAATATCGAATTTTTTTAAAATGGCCTCTGCTTTTTTTTATGAAAACACGTTGCAGCAAGTAGGGCTTGCAACAGTGCTTGCAATATATCAGGCGGCGTTCAGCTAAGATCAGGGGTCAATCCTATGTGCTTTAGTTTTTTAATAACTAAGTTATATGGGGATGACTTTTGGTCATGGTATGAGGTATACTAAAATGTAAATTAAACCCAGGGTATAAATTGTCTCTTTAAAAACTTCTGATATCAAACAAAAACACCTCTTAACGAGGTAAAAAAATAGTGACGACCGCATCTTCAACATACAAAAGATCTGATATCATATTTTGTGACGAAAAATAATTTTACATTCGAAAATATAAAAACACTTTCTAAAATTTACTTTTTCGGCACGCTACAATAGAAAATGTTCGTGTGGGTAAAATCTTATAAATTTGTCTGAAGCGGGCCGAATGAGTAAATTTTAGAAAGTGTTTTTATATTTTCGAATGTAAAATTATTTTTCGTCACAAAATATGATACAAACAAAAACACCTCTTAACGAGGTAAAAAAATAGTGACGACCGCACCTTCAACATACAAAAGATCTGATATCATATTTTGTGACGAAAAATAATTTTACATTCGAAAATATAAAAACACTTTCTAAAATTTACTCATTCGGCCCGCTTCAGACAAATTTATAAGATTTTACCCACACGAACATTTTCTATTGTAGCGTGCCGAAAAAGTAAATTTTAGAAAGTGTTTTTATATTTTCGAATGTAAAATTATTTTTCGTCACAAAATATGATATCAGATCTTTTGTATGTTGAAGATGCGGTCGTCACTATTTTTTTACCTCGTTAAGAGGTGTTTTTGTTTGATAGGATATAAATCGCAGTTCGAAAAACCTAGGATCAATTCATTTTCAATCCTAGTTAATTCACAAATGGGATGAATTACTGACCTGCACCATTTTGTTCTCCTTGTAGGGGGTGTCCCGTTAATTAGTCCTAATCCAAATTAGTTAGTAATCAAAATGCCGGTTGCTCAGCGGCTGGCCAACGGTAAATTGAGTTAGAGCGAGACGCCAGCAAAACAAATCGAAGGCAACTACAACAACTGAACTTAAAGACGCGAGAGAGCGGCGCACGTGGTAAATTCACTTTGGTTTTAGTTGCGCTTTAATTGCACTGCCAGCCGAGAATTCATTGAATTTAAAAGAAACACGCACACGCACTCAAAACTGCATTGGGCGAATTGTGTGGGAGGGCAGGAGAGCAGTGCAACGAAAAGAGCGGGAGAAGCAAAACGAAAGACACGCGGTTTCAATTTGTTTGCTGTGATTGTCGCGAAATTAATACTTGTCTTTTTGACTTATCGCGGTAGTTATTGCATTGCGCGAGTTTCAGTTGGCCATTCACGCCTAGCATTCAGCTGAGTATTTGTATTGGGTTCCGTTTTCCGTGCGCCGCCCGAACCGTGCGCGATGTCAGTCAGTTTATTCCTATTCCTATCTGAATTTCCGAATTTCCCCGACGCGTTCTTGAGTCAGCTGCGCTAGAGGTGGGGAAAACTCGATGGAAACATCGCTGTAACCATCGATACTTCCAAAATGGTATAATATCGCTATTTTGACACATCACTAACCTGCTGTCCCTGTTACCGCTCGCTCTCTATTTAACAGAAATGTTAGGATAAGGCGCCGTTAAAAAGCAATTTAATCCTAACATTTCCGTTAGAAATTGTATCTTAACGTAAGTCTTTTCCAGAAAAGGAAAAACATAAAACAATTATATTAAAGACCATATAACGGTACCAAACTAAACCATTAAAGCGAAATACTCCTAAGCCCATTGCCTTCTGTAGTCTTGAACCAAAATTGTGAGGGAGTTACAATAATTTTCGATTGGTATATCATCGGCTATGTTTGGACTATCGTAGCAGATTTGAAAATTGTAGGTAATAACTTTCATATGAACGATCGGTTAAAGCATTCCAGATGTCCCAGTTTTTCAAGAAATTTTAACATACAACTTGGCAAAGTGTAATTTTTTATGAATATCCTGATTAGAACAAAACATCATGATGATCGGGCAAATATATCATACGGTACCTAGTCAGTACTACCTATAAAGTTACAATAGTCTAAAAATGGTCTAAATTCGATGTATTTTAAAATATTTGCATATATTTTGTTGTTTAATATTTCATACGTCTACTATTTTAGTATCATTTCAATTCGTGAAATCTGAAAGGGTATTAAAACTTCAGCTATCCCAAAATAGTTTCCGTTTTTGTTAAGGTTTTTAGCTTATATTTGCCAGTGATTACATTTTTAAAAAAGTGGTAACCATTTTCTATTAAATTTGAATCCGTTCACCTACACTTCCGTTATTACTTTTTAGAGGATTCCAGTTTGAGAGCGTTCTATGAGGTGATTTAGTGACACCGGTTGCCAGTTGCTGAAGCTTCCATCGCTGACCATGCAGACGTGGCGATCGATGTAACAAAAGAGCTTGCCCACGCGATATATCTGTTAGCATAGAGAATTAGAATATAAATAAATACGATTTAGAAAATAATTTGTATACATACCTGTTTGCCCAACTCCCGCCTTCCTGGCAGTGGAGCGAAGATTATGCCCAAGTCGGCGCATTGCTGCGACACGAGCTCCTTGAACTCCAACTGGGCGGGTGGATGAATGAGGTCCATCATCATTACGGGAGCAGGAGGAACTGGCGGCGGGGGCGTGGGCGACACTGTGGGCTGCAGCAGGGCGTCGCTGGCTCTATGCATCATCTCCAGAGCCCGCCGCAGATGCTCCTTTACGCTCGGCTCGCGGAGAAGTGCTTCGCTAAACATGCTCTTCCAGCCGGTGTACCATCGGGATATCTCTGCGTAGTCGGGACTCTGATTCAGCCAGACTACGAGCACCTGCATCCAGCGCGGGAAGAAGTGCCTGTCCAGCAGCTGGGCCATGTATATGGGGTCGATGAGCTCGTTCCACTCCCACACCTGGTGCCACAGCTCCAGATCCTGGTGCAGTGGGTTGATCACAAACTCGGCCAGTGTCGCCTGTAGTTTCGGCACAATGTGCCGCTGCAGGAACTCCTGCATCTCCTCCTCGGGGAAGGCCTGTTGCCAGGGAGTGAGCATGGCCCTGGCTGAGCGATCTTGCGGAGACCAGGCGCGCAAAGCCACGCCCAGTTTACTGCGGATCTGCGGGTAGACGGCCTCCTCCAACTTGCTGCCCAGTATTCCGTGCCACGGGAGCACCCAACTGTCGATGGGCACGGTGTCGGTGAGGGGATCCCACTCCTGGACTCCGGCCACCAATCGCGGCAACACCAACTGCTCCAGAACCGAGTCTAGAACCCAACTGGGTAGCAAGGGGGCCCAGGCGTCGAGAAGAGCCGCCATGGGTGGGTGCTCCTTGGAGTGCCAGGCGGCAACGCTGGCCCGAAATGACGGCATCACCCCGGCCCAGATGAGCGAGGAGTACGGATCGAAGACGTTGCGCGGCTGCTGCTCCGCCGGCTCTCCGTGCTGCAGCATCGCGCGCCACTTCTTTATCAGCTGCAATGGCTCCGTTGGCTGCTCCAGCGGCTGCCACTGGACTAGTTCCCTCTTGAGGAGCGGTGCTATCACGCCCGCCGCCAGATCCGCCAGGCCGAACTCCTGAAACTCGGCCGCGTAGTCTTCAAGCAGCTCCCGAAAAAGTCGTTCCGCCTGAGGCAAACTCAAGTCCGGGTTCTCGCTGAGCCGCTCCACTCGGTCCAGGGATTCCTCGAGCGTCCGAATGTGATTCCGTTCCAGCTGGACGATCTCCTCCAGCTTTCGGTGTTCGCTCTCCAGGGCTGCCTGCTGGCTGGAGCACTCGCGCTCCTGGTTGTCGATGGCAATGATCTGCTGCTCGCACTGGCTCACCAAGAGCTGCAGGTTGTGCGTCAGTTCGGGCATAGCGAACACGCAGACTGGTGCGGCTCCCTTCTCAGTCGTTTCGGTGTCGTAGAGCGTCTCCTCCGGCGTAATTTTGGCCTGGCCCAAGGCGTGATAGCCACTCAGCACTCGCTTTTCGGGCCCCGTCATGTCGATCACGGGCACGTTGCCCAGTTTCTTGCTCAGCTTCTCCGAGAGCAGGTGGCTCGACGTGTGGCCCTTGGCGATCACCTCCTCGACGGACTTGTAGTAGTAGCGCTTGCCCTGCCGCTCGACAGGATCGGCTCCCGCGGCTCCGCCCTTGCGCCACTTGTTCAGCTGGTCCTTGAACTCCTTTGCCTCGCGCACATCCTCGTCCACTTTGATGCTCTTGGCGGCCTTTCCCCCGATGCTGGCAGCAGTTTCGGGCCCGTAGGCCCCGATGGCACCTCTGCCCTTGCGCACATGGGCCTGCACCGGCTGCGAGATGCCCTGCAGGTCCTTGCCCAGGCCCTTTCCGGGCTCGTAGCCCATCTGCAGGAGCAGCTTGGCTCCGATGCCGCGCGTATGCTGCTCCCAGGCGCCCACGTTCCGCTCACTGGCGATGTGCGAGCGGTGTTGGAAGGGGGCACTGGCCGGTTTTCGGCTCAGGGAGGGCCGTTCCTCTTCCGCGGAGCTGTTGGAGCTGTCCGGCTCGCTCTGGCCGAAGGCCGGACGACCGCTGGCGGCGGAGTCGTCGCTCTGTTCATCCTGGTCCGCCCCCGATCCGCCATCGTCTTTTGCCTTCAGTTCCTTTTTCTTCTTTTTGCCCGCCTGCTGAATTCCACCGGCCACAAAGCTGACGGGCATGGTGTAGTCCTTCGGCTTCCGGGCGGACCGCCCCCTCCGCGTGCCCCCGCCCTCGCCGCCGCTCTCCTCCTCGCTGTCGTCCGCCCAAATGCCTGCGAAAAGGGGTTTGCATTTTATTGCTGGCCAGGAGTAAGGGACTCTTCTGCTCACCGTAGATCTGCTGGTGCCTGCTCTGGCGCCCACGGGGCCGGTTAATGTTGAACTCATTGTCCAGGTCGTAGTCCGTTATCTCGAATCTCTCGTACTCGTTGTCCGACATTGTAATAGCACGTAAATCTGCACGAAAGCGGTTTGAAATTTCCGTAAACAAAACACACAATTGATACTAGAGATGGGACTTGGGGATATGTCACTTGCACGCCAGCAATCGCTTGAAACTATCGATTGGCAAGAGGGGGCAGAAAATACCGACAAAAGTAAATACTGAAAAGTAATTCAGTTGTGGAGATTTGGTCTCTCTAATTGCCCGCGAAAAATTCGAAGCTACAAAGTAAGTCCTTCTAGATTGCATGGGCAACTTTGTAGAATACTTATTTTTCATCGAAAATAGATAGCAGGTTATTTTAAACCCTTTTAAGAATTTATTTAATAATAAATGAATTCCTTCACTTATGTATATTTTAAGATCCACTCAATAAAGTTTTGGCAAAATAAGTAAGTATCAAGATGTGGTTTAAATAAAGAAGAATTTGAAATCCAACTTAACCCATAATAATGGGTATCAAACTATTTTGCGAGTCAACCTCCCTAAGAAAAATCTTCTTATGATTATTATTTCAAGGATTTAAATTGAAAATGGGCATAAAATGCTTGATAGGCATTATATGAACGAGCAATTCTAAAAAATGCATGTCTGATATAGCCAACTGAAAACACATCAATAAAAACTGAAAAAATGCATTTTTAAACTGGACTTTAAAATTCAATTGTTTATACCTTTATCTTGTTGTATATGTTTTTAAGATTACATACACAAAAAATCATAATGATCGGACCGTTAAAACCGAAGATAGATACCTTTTGGAACCGCGATTATCTCGGAATGAGAATAAAAAAAAAATTCTTTGCGGTGGTCAGGACTTCGGAAAAGGTAATGTACGATCGCTTTTGTTTTTTTTGGTACTTAACAAAACAATAATTATCTTGTCACCGAACGAAGGATCTTGAGGTAATGATTAAAGAAAGCGCCATCGATTAAGTCGGACATACGGTAATAGACGATCCAAATGTTGTCAAAACAGTTAGCCCACTAATAGTTGATTAGGGTTATCAATTCATTGGAACAAATGAATTGATATGATAAGGGCGATTCCAAAAGGATAAGAAAATATAACGACAATCTCGCATTCACTGCCTGATAACTGGTTTGATAGGCTTATCGCACCTACTATATTGCTTCTGTGGGTCCGATTCTTTTGTTTAGTCTCTTTTAATCATTCGCCATCGACCGGTGCGCATTGTTTTCAAATCGTATTAGTGATTCATTTTCAGTCGATTTCGCTGTTTTTATAAAATATTTAATTTACCTACGTAAATTATAAGAAGGTACATTGAAAATGTGATCTATTTGTGCAAATATTTGAGTTAAAAGTGCAGATTACATTGCTTATGGACAAGAAGTTGTACAACATTTTTTTCCAGTTTTATATAATCTTTCTTTTACGTATTCAACTTATGTTTAGTCTAACTATTTTTAAAGGGTTCGGAAAGATACCCGAACAATCGGGATATTATTAAAAAAATAATAGGAAAACAATTAAGCTTCCTTTTTTATGTTCATTTTTTCTTCTTTTTTATATTATTAATATTAAATTATAATTTTGGACATTAATTTGTTATTGTCTTCTATCGTAAAAATCTGCAAAGTTATATACAATTTGTCTTTTTGACGTTGGCTTTCTTTCTAGTTTCAATTGGTTATACCCTCGCAGAGGGTAGTATAATTTCAGTCAAACGTTTGCAACGCAGTAAAGGAGACGAATAAAGTATATAGGAATATTTTTGATCAGCACTATTAACCGAGTCCATCTATCCATGTCCGTCTGTCCGTCTTTTTGTTTGTCCGTTTTTAGGCGAACTAGTCTCTTAGTTTTAAAGCTGTCGCAGTGAAACTTTTTTAAAAGTCTTCTGGCTTCTCTGCGATGCAAAATTCATCCTAAAATCAATATACACCCTGCATGGGTATAAATATGAATCATGTTTACATTAGGAAATGAAAGCAGGTAATCTTCATTTTGGGCCAGCCCCATTATCGGAACATTATAAACCTTTCGACGAATACATTATAAACCATCGACGAATACCTCCTCGGCAGCACTTTATGTGGTTCTTATCAGATGAGCACAATAATAATTTGGGTCTATATAATGACCAGAGTAAATTAGGCACCCTTACTAACCATCGGTTTTGATTTCTGAATCCAGTTTAGCGGAGCGTAGCGTTATTAAAGGATGGATAACAGTTTTTTTGGCTTCTTGTTTTGCTTATAGTTGAAATACCATTGGAGAGCAAGGTGGTCTGTGTATGAGGGTAGGGAACTTTTAAATCAAAAGTTCTAAAACCAGAATGGTGATCATAAGCCTTGGCAACCGAAGATATGTCCGCCTTTGGCCAGTCCTCATACTTCTCAGTGTGGCCCTCCTGCTCGTTTGGAGGAACTTGCAGCAGGCTCAGAAGATTGCAGAAAATGCCAAAATCGGTGGGCAAAAATCGGTAGAGCTTTTGTCTGACGATTCGCTTCGAAGCAGTTATCCTACAGTCAACTATCCGGAGTATGAAGAGCCACCACCACCACGCCGAGAGGTTTCTCCACGCACTAAGGAACTACAGGAATTGGTCAAGTGCCGGAACCGATCGATCCGTTTCCAGAGACTCCAGCACGGAGAGTTCTGGCTGCTCCAGAATCTAGTGATTGGCCGAAAGAGTCGGCAAGTCGGCTGCGCCGAGTCAGTGACGTACACCACCAACGGGGACTATACGTTCTTCGATAATCTTGAAACGGTGGCCTCACGGTGAGTACAACAGTTTGTTATCGCCAGCAGGGAATACCAGATATTTAGTACATATACTTAGGTACAGTTGCGGTGAGAGTAATAGTCCTGGAACTAAACAACAGAGCTTAGAAGTAGAAGTACAAGTCTTCTATTTATCATTATGCTAACCCAAATAATTTTACAAACTTACATTTTTTACTTTTTGTATTATTATGACCAAAGCTGTACTACACACGAAAAAAAGCATGTCGCCGTAAATTCGATATGCGCGTGTAAATTTCTGGTTATGCGATACGCATATCGTTTTAACATGAAATACTCATTTCGAGCATATCGCATTTACGGGGCCGCATATCTAGTTAAAATTTATATTACATAATGTAAAATCGATCTACGTTTCATATCGATTTTTTTTGGGTGTACAATAGAAATAATAATCCACTTCAAACGTTAAGTGATAGGACTTCTGATTTCAAGATAAGGTAGTATTTATAAAGAACGGTCAAACGTTAATCAATTGAAATATGATATTCTTAGACAATAATATTTTCTATTTTTGTAAGGTGCCACACATTCTATTAAAGCTATTACGTTCTAATTTCGAGGGTTTCTGTTTATTTTGTGAAGTTTCGAGGAATTTTTAAGGCAGCCTGATTGAAAAACTTTAAGAAAACTGCGTTTATGAAATACTACGTTAATCTTTAGACCTTTATTATAAAATTTGCAGTTGGCGTGCTCCAGTGAGCTTTGCCATTTATACGCCTGGATATGATTTGAACGTCACTCTGGACGCGATTCGGTATGTCCGAAACTGTTTGCCGGAAAGCGTGAGCATTAGGGACTGGGTCACCTTCCACGTGTACTTCTCCAACCGTCACATGCCAGATTACGTACCATACGACGAGGCCGGGGTCCTGGGCCATCCACACTTTTGCACCCTGGCCAATGGATCACTAGTTCCGCCGCCCTACACCCTTGTCGCTCGCAACGAAAGCTACAGGGCGGTGGCAAACCTCACCTACCCAATCAATGTCGGCAGGAATATAGCCCGGCAGGCGGCCAACACCCACTTCATCTTCGCCTGCGACATTGAGCTGTATCCCAGCCTGGGCTTCGTAGATCAGTTCCTGGACATGGTGGCCAGGAATCACAGTGTCCTGGCCCTGGACCCCAAACAGCCGAGGAGGGTGTATCCCCTGCCAGTCTTCGAGATCGAGACTGGAGTCCAAATTCCCGCCGACAAGGCCGAACTGTTGGCCCTTTATCGCAACCAGCAGGCCCAGGTGTTCCACTTGAAGCTCTGCCCCACGTGCCACATGATTCCGGGGCAGGAAGCATGGATCAATCAAAGTTCTAGCGCAGGAGATCAACTGCGCGTGTTCAGTAAGACGCTGCGGAACAAGAAGTTCAAGGCCTGGGAGCCGTTCTACGTAAGCGATAACACAGAACCACTTTTCGACGAGCGAGTTACCTGGGAGGGACAGTCAAACAAACGCATACAGGTGGGTAATAAATCGCTATTTTCGAGTACCTCGACTATAAGATATCAAACAAAAACACCTCTTAACGAGGTAAAAAAATAGTGACGACCGCATCTTCAACATACAAAAGATCTGATATCATATTTTGTGACGAAAAATAATTTTACATTCGAAAATATAAAAACACTTTCTAAAATTTACTTTTTCGGCACGCTACAATAGAAAATGTTCGTGTGGGTAAAATCTTATAAATTTGTCTGAAGCGGGCCGAATGAGTAAATTTTAGAAAGTGTTTTTATATTTTCGAATGTAAAATTATTTTTCGTCACAAAATATGATATCAGATCTTTTGTATGTTGAAGGTGCGGTCGTCACTATTTTTTTACCTCGTTAAGAGGTGTTTTTGTTTGATTTTACATTCGAAAATATAAAAACACTTTCTAAAATTTACTCATTCGGCCCGCTTCAGACAAATTTATAAGATTTTACCCACACGAACATTTTCTATTGTAGCGTGCCGAAAAAGTAAATTTTAGAAAGTGTTTTTATATTTTCGAATGTAAAATTATTTTTCGTCACAAAATATGATATCAGATCTTTTGTATGTTGAAGGTGCGGTCGTCACTATTTTTTTACCTCGTTAAGAGGTGTTTTTGTTTGATATCAGAAGTTTTTAAAGAGACAATTTATACCCTGGGTTTAATTTACATTTTAGTATACCTCATACCATGACCAAAAGTCATCCCCATATAACTTAGTTATTAAAAAACTAAAGCACATAGGATTGACCCCTGATCTTAGCTGAACGCCGCCTGATATATTGCAAGCACTGTTGCAAGCCCTACTTGCTGCAACGTGTTTTCATAAAAAAAAGCAGAGGCCATTTTAAAAAAAATTCGATATTTTAAAAACTAAAAATGGCTCCAACTGTTTACAAAAATCGATTGTAACTAACAATATGGCGCATATATTGATTTATAAAAAAAAATTTAAATACAAAATTTTTTAAATTCTTAATTTGTTTTTATTTTTAAGAAAATAAAAACTTATTTTTTTAACATTTTTTTTTTAAAGAAGAGGTTTTAGAAGAATTAAATCAAAACACATGAAGTCACGCGGATTCATATAACCGGAGATAAAGATTTTCAATGAGAGGGTTCTTTTTCAAATTTGTCAATTTTTGGAAAACTTTAAAAAATTCTAACTAAAAAAATAATTTTTTTTCGGACAAATCCTGATACACGTGATTGCTCATTTTCCGAATAGAACATGTAAAAAAAATTTTCAGGCAAATCAAAAATGTAAAAAATTTTTTTTACCCCAAATCTGTTTGGCTCGTAAATGAACGGCCCTTAGGCAGCATTAATTGTTATGAGCTGGCAAAAGTGGCTATTTTCGTTTCTTAATAACTTTTAAACTCGATTTTTTACAGTAATGTGTTATATACCAAAATTTAAGGAATCTCAAGGGCTATAAAGTTTAAAGTTGTAAGGAAAATCGTTAGAGCCGTTTTTGAGAAAATTAAAAAAAAGTTAAAAAAAAGTTTAAAAAAATGTTATTTTGTTTATATCTTTTTAACTATTACATTTACACAAATTGCATATAGAAGGCGTTTATAGCATTTAAAAATACCTTTCAAACGAGATGCAGCACAAGTCTGTAGCTTTAGTAGTATAGAAGTTACGGCTTTCCGAATTTTAGCTATTTATAGCTGTTTTCCCGCTAAACTAGCGGGTTTTTCCAAAAGTGGTAGAACAAAAGTTTTTTATATCGATGTGATGAACGTCATATCAAATTTTCAGAACTTAAAAAACATATTTTGGACAAGTGGACAAGTGGACAAACAGAATTAAATTTTCATTTTGGGAAGAAGAAGAAAATCTTATTTTGGCTATAACTTTTGAACGGAGCGTCCGATCTTCTGATATGACCCCTCATATTAAGCGCATTTTCAGTAGCAATACAACTAACGTAGTCCGGGGGGCCAATTATCCCCACCGGCCCCAACAGATCCAAATTTCTAAATTTTCACTTTTACACTTTCACCGCTCTCCCTCCCAAACCAATTGATTTTCTTGAGGTCTTGGTATGCAATCCTTTAAGTTTTAGCAATACCTTTAATTTGGTGTATTACTCATTACGATCGGACTATCACAGCAGATTTTCATTTCTTCGTGTATATATAGTAGTCGCCTTCGCACACTCTCCTGGTGCGCTTCGTCACTACATGGACTGCCGTCCATAGTGATTTATTTATTAATGTTTGTATTTAATTATTTATAGAATTGTATAATGGAACAGTTTCAAACAATTTTAACTATTCCCTGACCTTAAAATACAGTTCGGATACCCTCCCACAAAATTCAATACTCAGGGAGCGTTAATTGTTTGAGCTGGCAAAAGTGGCTATTTTCGAATAAAAATAACTTTTAAACGTGACTTTTTACAGTAATGTGTTATATACCAAAATTTAAGGAATCTCAAGGGCTATACAGTTTAAGGTTTTAACCAAAATCGTTAGAGCCGTTTTTGAGAAAAATAAAAAAAAGCTAAAAAAAAAGTTTTAAAAAATTGTCTTTTGTTCATATTTTTTTAACTATTACATTTACACAAATTGCATATAGAAGGCGTTTATAGCATTTAAAAATACCTTTCAAACGAGATGGAGCACAAGTCTGTAGTTTTAGTAGTATAGAAGTTACGGCTTTCCGAATTTTAGCTATTTATAGCTGTTTTCCCGCTAAACTAGCGGGTTTTTCCAAAAGTGGTAGAACAAAAGTTTTTTATATCGATGTGATGAACGTCATATCAAATTTTCAGAACTTAAAAAACATATTTTGGACAAGTGGACAAGTGGACAAACAGAATTAAAATTTCATTTTGGGAAGAAGAAGAAAATCTTATTTTGGCTATAACTTTTGAACGGAGCGTCGGATTTTGACAAATGACCCCTCATTCGACGGGTATTTTCAATAGGAATACAACTAACGTAGTCCGGGGGGCCAATTATCCCCACCGGCCCCAACAGCTCCAATATTCGAAATTTTCACTTTTTCACTTTCACCGCTCTCTCTCCCAAGCCAATTGAATTTCTTAAAGTCTTGGTATGCAATCCTTTAAGTTTTTGCAATACCTTTCGATTGGTGTATTACTCATTACGATCGGACTATCACAGCAGATTTTCAATTTTGCGGCTATATAATAGTAGTCGCCTTCGCACACTCTCCTGGTGCGCTTCGTCACTACATGGACTGCCGTCCATAGTGATCCGTTACTCAGCTAGAGTAAGTGTGAGCGAGATGGGGATATGCATGCAGAAAAGCGACTGCTTGCACTGCTTGAATCTCATTTTTTGCTCATAACTTTAAAATGAAAAGTCCGATCGGAAAAATGTCTCCTACATTTCGATAGGTATTATTAAGAACAACAAAATGGCATATGTACAATGTACATTGTACATACATACTTTTTCAAAATCTTTAAAACAAATATATATACTGTATAGGGTCGGACACACTTACGTACTTTCCGACGAATACAATATACCCTTTAATTCTATGAGTAACGGGTATAAAAATTGGCTACAAATTGATACACAGTTTTAAAATGTTCTTTTAATTTTGTAAATACAATACATTAATTGGTTTCTGGTGTCGGACACTTGTTAAACTACTCTTTAAAGTTATTAAACTTATTTAAAGTTTTTACAAGAAAACGGCACCTAAAATGTCGTATAATTTTCTCTGTGTATTTACTTATACCATTGCTTTATTTCAGAATTTCGCCATGTGCCTATTGGGATACGAGTACCACGTATTAAGTCCGGCATTTTTGGTGCACAGTCCCGGAATAAAGGAGTTCAGCAACAAAGGTTCTACTCGGCTTCAATATGCAAAAGAAATGACGAAATTTATCAAGAGCAAAATCGAACCCGAGTATCGTGTTTTGTACGGACAGAACCCGGCCTGCAGAACGTGACAATAGGTCCATTACTAATTATTATTACTTGTTACTGGTTGTTGTTATCTTTTATTATTATATAGTTTTTAAGTTATTATTTGTTGTTAACGACTCTTGAGTTTCCTAAGTGTAATGCGATGTTGATCTCGTTAACCTCTTCGTGCATAACTACTGTGTTCAAGTACCATCTATGTAAAGGTTAAAATGTCGGTCGCAATCAAGGATTATGATAGAGAACTTTAGGTTAATAAGGACCTATCCCCGAGTGATGAGGTAATTATGTTTAAAAATTTAAAGTATCCGAAAAAATAGACTATAACTTTGTTTTTCTTTGGAAAACGTCGAGATGCTGCACAATTATCTAGATCTTTACTTTTTCTCTGTGTAAATAGTCTTCATTAATCGCATTGCGTAGCAAAACGTTTGATAAAAGCTCTTGCCGCTGGAAATAATCAGATGAGACGTCGTGAGGTGGTTTTTGTGGAAATCGACTATCCGATTCTTTGTCCTGCCACCATTTCGATTGCGGCAAATCCCACAACTTTTGTCCTGCTTTGGGCATAACATAAATAATTATTGGTTGTTGGGAGGTCAAATAACTCGTTGTTATTTGTTTGTGAGGTATTCCGCCAGTTATAGGATTCAAGGGGTCGGTACCATAAAGTCGTTGGTATCGTTCAGTCCGCACCAGGAACATAATTTGCACGAAAGCAATTAATGCCAATGTATCGTAGGCCACAAGCACTGAAAATAAAACATTATATTAGGTTGTCGAAAAAGTCCTGCGGTATTTTTATTATATTATTTTTTTCTTTTTTTACATCGAGCTTTTAAGTGACTCAAAGCTTCTTTAAATGGTTTATAACGGCTTGATGACTTAAGCCAAGCTCTTGACCGATGCTACGGCTACTACTATGCCGGTTTTATCGCAATTTTCTACGACAGGCTGACCACCTCTGCACCAGAACGAAAACGTTGAAACCATCGTTGGGCGGTGGAAATGGAAACTGTATCGTGTCCATAAACTGCACAAATTTTATTGGCGGCTTGAGATGCATTTTTGTCTTTATCGTAGTAGTACTGTAAAATATGCCGTATTTTCTCTTTATTTTGCTTCATGATTGCGACTCTATAACTCACGAACGACTTAAAAGAAAAGACAATCAATCAAACACTTAATAGTGCGTGAAATGAGCGTTCCAAAAAGTATAGCATGAACCGACGAATAAAACAAGAGAGAACGCTATAGTCGGGTTGGTGTCCCGACTATCTAATACCCGTCACTCGGGTAAAGGGAGTGCGAGGGAGATGGAGATATTAACTTTGATCAGCAATAACTTTTTAACGAATGGTCCGATTTAAAAAATTTCTTCTACATTTCGATAGGTATTGATAAACACAACAAAACTGCATTTTTACTTTTCCGAAATATTTAAATTTTTAAAATCGTATATTAGCTATTGTGGGCGTTAGAGGGGGCGTGGCACCTTCTTAAAATAAACTTGCGCTGCGTAGGAACTCCAAGAATCTTCATGCAAAATGCCAATCCTCTAGCTTTTATAGTTTCCGAGATCTCAGCGTTCATACCGACAGACAGACGGACATACGGACAGACGGACATGGCTATATCGACTCGGCTAGTGACCCTGACCAAGAATATATACTTTATAGGGTCGGAAACGCTTCCTTCTCCCTGTTACATACTATTGCACGAATACAATATACCCTTTTACTCTACGAGTAACGGGTATAACTAGAACTACGCGCTTGCAGCGACAGCTAGCAAAAATACCGCAAGACTTTTTTGACAACCTAATGTTATACAAGTTGTTGTACAAGTCTTGTGTCTTACTTGCGTAGAACGTCAGACCGAGGGTAAGCAGGATTAAGGTGGCCAAGGGTACCATATGCCTCGCAATCCGTAGGGAAATAATGGATATCACAACTACTTGGACTGCGAAAATAAATTCGAAGATAGCCAAAGGTATGACGTGGTACTTCTTGAGCTGTATTAAAAGAAATAGAATATGGAGGCAAGTAAGTGTGTGTCAAGCATAAGATACACCGCTGTTGTTTCGGTAATATCCAAAAATGTATTAGATTAGATCACCTTGTATGCCCCAAAGGCCGCCAAAATACAAGATATAATATGACAAAAGCTGTAAAGTTGGAAGAACATCATCAGCTCTTTGGGATCTGTGAAAAAGTAAATGAATGAGTATTATGTTTTGTTAAAATACAAATAAATAAATATATATACATAATTATATATATTTTATTATATATAAATAAATAATAAGTTTAAATGCCTTTTTCTTGTGTTGTAAAAGGTTTTTTTAGAAAAAAAATGCGTTGCATACTTTTTGAATACCACAGTTCCTTTTAATTTTTTTTTTAAATAGTTTAATTCATAACTTTGGCAATAACTTTTCTTAAACAGCTAAATTAATTTAAGAATTTTGTATACACATAACCAAGGTTGCTAGGTTCATTTGCCAAAACATATTTCCCTTGAATGCCATTATCGGCTACTGTAAAATTCAACTCACATTTTTCCACCCAGTCAGCCCATTCCCTTATAATCCTGCTAGTCCTATAATGATTTTCCAAAATGTTTATCAGCGAGAAGAGAAAAGAGGTTCCGTCGGTGAATATCGTCCACATAACGACAGTGCTTTTTAACTAAAAACGGGTAGAACACTGTTCAGATTAAGTACAAACGTTTTTAATATTTCGGTTTAAACTTACAGTGGCAAAGCAGCAAATGCAGAGGACACCAAGTCGCACGGAGGCACAAAAAAAGTAGCTCTCCATGAGAACCATGTTGTCGCAGGACCAACTGGGCTAACAATTTCAGTTTGCGTGGACATTGTGTGGCTTGCTCTTTGAGATCTGGCCAACGAATGATAGATTTGTTGGCCATTCAAACCTGAATTTGACGCCTTTGACTATGGACTCCATTACCGCATGGTATTCAGATTGGCATCTAGAACATGGTTTTGTCATTTGCCCGGGGGTAATTACTCCGATTTTGTTGTTAGCTTAGCCAACTAACCGCAGTCTCTGTGCTTGGTTCAGTTCTGATTTATGAACCGACATTACCAGTAATACCAAATTCAATATGTTATTTATGGAATCCTATATGTGCTATTGCTCGGTGCGACTCGGAGTCATCATCGTCTCTGTGCTGACTATCGTAAGTGACTGTTCACTTTCTTCTTTTCAAATAATATCAAGCCCTTCTCCTCCCAGATACGGAGCTTAGCTCAGAGCCTTACCCTTTTCATGGTGGGCGTCAAGGTCTTTGATCCATTAATCGATTTGTTTGAGCACGACGCGGAATACAAGGACAGGAAGTGGGTTAGAAAATACATCAGTTGGAGTGAAAACTGTAAGACATCTTCGAACGACTGGAATACAAGATAATTATACCTTATTTTAAATGTTTAGCTCCCGAAAGCTTCTCTGCGGTTTTTCAGGTCATATCCTTTGCCCATATGGGAGCTGCTATCTTAAGTATTTGGGGTGCTTTGAAGGTATGTCTAAGAAAATCTCTTTTTGATTTATTTTTTCAACAGTAATTATATTATTTTTAATTAGTTAAAGAAATGGCTTGTGCTCCCCTTGGCCGCATTCGAGTTTGCCTACTTTATAAATATTACTTTTCTTCACATCGTTCTGATGATCATGCTCAAGAAGCTGATTAACTTGGGCTTTCTAATAATTCTCACACTTTTGGGCTGTTTTTATATACGTAAGTAGTACTTGAAGATACAGTTTTAGGACCTAGAAATAAAGTTAGGGGAGTAAGCATCTACAGTTCTACCATTTTAATGGTCGGTGCTACTATAGTGATCCCCACAACCTCCATTGAGATATTTTTAAGTTTTATAAATCTATAATTCAACTCTTGTTTTTGTCTTCTCTCAGTTTTTGTGGGATACAATGCCATCACCTGCGTGGCCATGTTCCAGATCATAAGCCTTGTGAAAAGTGCCCGATATCGCGAGCTCTATGGGGAGGATCCGTTCCATCCGCTGGCCATGGTGACTAGTCCCTCGAAGGACTCTGAAAAGTCGCCTCAGGTTCTTCGAATGTACGACATGCACGACACCAACATCGACGAGCAGAAGCGGCTGAGCAAGATGGGATTGTGGCCACGCCGTCATCCGCCGGTGGTTTCCGTCCTCCCCGTGCAGACGCAATATCCGCAGCCCCAGCTGAAGTGGTGGCAGCAGCAGGCTCTGAACACGTCCCAGGATAACCTGCAGGATCAGTCCGTCCACCGCAACTGGCAGCCAATGGAGCTTCTTAACGGAGTGGGCGGCGAGGTGCAACGCAAAAGTGACCTGAATCGACGTTACGCCGAGAACCAGATGCACCGATGGTACTAATCAAGCTGAACTATTACGGAAAAATTCTCACGATTTAATTAGCGCACATTTTTTGTAGATATCAGTCAAATTTAATTAAAAATGTATTTTATTATTCATTGATAATAATATTTTCAAAACGCACAGGTCGAACAGAACCAATAATAATGTTAAACGCGTATACCTTAATTACTTTTTTTTTAATTAAATAGTGGTTCCATTTCTTTTAAATATAGCACCTGTTTAAAAAAAAAAATATGTAGAATCATTTGGATGTCTGGACTTTTATCAAACTTTGTCGAAGTCTAGAGTCAAAAATAGATTTTTGGAGCATTTTGATGATTATATTTGGAAAAATGGCGTAATAATTGCACTGTAATTAATGTGAGAATGCAGGAAAAACATTAATGGGCTTGCCTTAAAAGTATTCACTTCTCAGGGTTGGAGGTCAAACTATAAAAATGCTGAGAGCAACACCGATTTCTCACTATTTCGAAATTTTAACCCCAATGGCCAGCAAACAGCGTGAATATAAAAGGCCTTATCTACTTATTCAATAAGTCTTCGATTCCTCTTTTCTGCACTTTACCGAGCTAAGCAAACAGAGATCCGTCCTCAACAATATCCTTAGTTCCCCACCAGGACCAAAGTTTCAATCTCCCTCGGTTTGCTGCTTGGGCTTTTGGTGGACACTTTGCATAAACGGCACTACAGATTATGCAACTGTCTGCGAGACGCTTTGCATATCCTCGACCAGGAAGCGGGATGCTTCAATGGCCGGTTCGACTTACAAATGCTTTTCCCATTTTACATTCCCAACAAAGTGCACAGCGACCGGAACAGCGACAGAGTAGGTGAGCAGGACGAAAGAGACAGCAAGTGAGCTGCAGAAAAGGATGGAAATACTTGGCGCACCATTGTGTTGGGCGGACGACAAAAATCAAATGCTTAACAATTGGTGACGCCGGCAATGGACCATGAGTCGTAGTGGATAAAGCCAGGAATTCGGGACTGGCATTCAACGATACTCTCCCTCCTTTTATTTTTGTCTATGTTGTCTATCTGCCAACTGAAATCCCGGCCACATGGACATGACTTGTTCTCAGGAGATTTCTGCGTTATGTGCTGACAGTTTTGTTGACTGCTGACTATTGCTGCTGCTCCTGATGCCACTGGGATTGCAGCTGCTGCTTCTGTTGGCCCAACTTTTTAATAATTTAATTAAAAGTTGTAGAAAAAATTAGATTTCCAAGTCAATCAGAGCTGGTACTGTTATTTTGTATAAAAGCTGGGGCATACATGCAAAAAGATTAATTAACGAAAAAAGTTTTCATATTGAGTAAATTATTCCTATCCATAAGATTGTACCAAGGAAATTACTTAAAAGTCTAAAAGTAACAGGGATTAATGTTGTGAGATTTCAAAATAATGATGAAAATGTTTTCCATTCTGTTGATCTATTTTTATTGCCTTGCCTGGCTACTTCCTATAAATCGCACAGTGCTGTAAGCTTAGCTAATCCTTTCGCTACCATCCTTAAGGCAAACGTTTCCGACGGCTCCCAAAGCACATCAACAAAGTCTTTAGTACACGGCTAGGATACACGTAAGACGATACGTGTCGCTGATTATCTGCCGTGTGCTTAGTACTGGATTAAGTTGCCAAAAAAACGTGGTATGGATGCCAAGAGACTTTACCTTGTCGCGTACAAAATGTTCAGGTGTGGATTTTTGAAGAACATTTAACATTTAGATTTTTTAAATGTATCTCTAAAATTACTTATCTTATAATTTGGGTAAATATTCCCGAAGTGCTTATCCCTACAACCGGAAGTACATATTTTTAGATATCCCTACTTTTTTAATGTATTGCGATATATTTGTTGCAGGACCCAAAATGTTGTTTCCGACTCGATCATTTTCTTCTTTGATATTAACTTCGATGAAAAAATTCACTTCACTTTTACTTTTGGAAAAAATTAAGTAAACCAAAATCCTGGTAGCCTGGCTCATGCTGTTTAAATATTGTCAAAGACATAATTTTTTCGGCGTTGGGGGTATTTTTCTCATTATCCTTTGGTAGGAGATTTTTTTGCGAACTTCAAGATAAATAAATATAATGTCACATTTTCGGAGTTTTAAACAGGTAGTTTTTATAGCAGACTCCATTTTTTTAAATATTGATATTATGTTCAAAAGGCTAAAGGTAATTTTTCAAGAGATCTGAAATAAAAGATTTCCATGCTTTTGTTAAATATTTATATTTGCTTTAGTAATAATTTAAAGTGTTGACTGCCCAGGCCAAGTCCGCTCCTGGTTGAGTAAATGTAAACTGCTATTCCGGGCAGGCTCAACAAGTAGGTGGGACCGTTGAGGGTCCGAGGAGGAATGTAACAGTTTGACTAGTAGACATGCTGCAAAGATTTTTAATTCAATGTGCGTGTATGTGCAAAGCTGAAGAGGATTTGACCCAGGACGCAAACTGGAAAGTGAATTAAAGATTAACTTGGAGTGATTTGCGAATCTTGTGAAATAACTAAATTGAAAATTTATGGAATAAAACATTATCTGGCATATTTTATTCGATGACAGCTGAAAATTGCACTTCCGACTTAGTTACTAATTCAGTTTTGGTTTGGTAGGATGAATACCAAACTATTTACCGACGTCCCCACCCAGTGATTTATTAAAGGATTACTTTTACACATTTATTCCCAGCAGTAAATAATATAGATTTTTGGGCAAGTTTCTGCGCAAAATGATTTGCAACAAGGACATTTTTAAATTACAATTTCTGCTCAAATTGTGGGCAGGTGATGCTCGGTGCGATGAAGGAGGTTTGCGTTCTTGTTCAGGGGCTGCAGCTTTACGTAGTCTTGATGCGGGTGGTGATGATGCTGTGTGCTAGGCAGCAGCGGTAATGATGTGTTCGAAGTCTGTAAACAAAGGATAGTTATTGATTTTTTATAGTTTACTTATTGTGAAGGGCAACTAATAGATAATCGAATTATAAATTCGGTATGTTTACCAAATTTGGTATATACTAAATAAGGTATATACTGATATATACGGCTAAAAAATACTAAGCCGCGAATTCTTGAGCAAATTCTAAAATAGACTTTGGTTTTTGTAAACCATTTATACAATCGAACAGATGTCTGATTTCGCACCTTTGATTTATCTCGGGCCGCCGCAATGGCCGCCGCCTGGGCCTGACCCGTCTGGAGCTGCTGGGCCGCTGTGGCCAGCATGAACTGCTGGGACGCGAGCTGCTGCTGGCGCAGATTGGCCGCTTCCAGGCTGTTGACGTGCTCCAGCTCCCGCTGCTTGGCGATGTAGTCGTCGAAGTAGGAGTGCTTCGTGAGCTTCTCGCAGGACCAGCGCTTGGCCGGGTCCTTGTCCAGGCACTTTTTGAGAAAGTCGATGGTCAAGGGGTTCTGCTGCGACTTGGCCGGCATCTTGTCCTCCAGGGGCTCCAGCGTGGGCGGCACAGGCAGCGTGATGCCCTTGAAGTACTCGTTCTGTCCGAAGATCTGGATGTGGCGCGGCAGCAGGTCGCCGAGGGTCTTGCGGATCAGGTAAAGCTGGTCCACGTCACTGCGTCCCGGCCAGAGGGCCTCTCCCCGCACCAGCTCGGCGAACAGGCAGCCGATGGCCCACACGTCCACGGGAGTCCCGTACTGGGTGTCGCCCACGAGGAGCTCGGGCGCCCGGTACCACCTGGTGGCCACATAGTCCGTGTAGTTCTCCCCGGGACTGAGCATCCGGGCGAAGCCAAAGTCGCACAGCTTCACCTGCCCCTGGGCCGTCAGCAGGATGTTCTCCGGCTTGATGTCCCGGTGCAGACAGCCCTGTTTGTGGCAGTAGGCCACGCCCAGCAGCGTCTGGTAGCAGATCTGTTTGGTCAAGTGCTCCGGACAGCCTTGTGGATGACGCTCTAGCTCGTGGAGCACTGTCAGCTCGCAGAACTCGAAGACCAGGTGGAGGCGTCGCTTCCGTCGGAACACTTCCAGCAGGGAGACTAGATTCGGATGCTTGAGGTTCTGCAAAGTGAAAATTTTGTTAGACAATATAATGTTAACAATTTAGATCAAAAGAAAATTATTTGTTCTAACAAGATAGTATCTTGGTGGAGCAAATTTGTTTATTCTTGGTATCTTTAAGAGTTTAAACAACGTGTTAAACGTTCTTCTATTGGCAGCTATAAGATATAGTTGTCCGATTAGGCTGGTTCCGACTTATATTCTACCTGCGGTAGAAATAAGACTTTTGGGAAAGTTTCATCCCGATAGCTTTAAAACTGAGGAATAAGTTTGTGTAGGAACGGACAGGCGGACAGACGAACGGACAGACGGACGGACGGACGGACAGAAGGACGGACAGACTGACGGATCGACTCGTCTATGATGCTGATCAAGAATATATATAAAAACTTCTCACTGAAATCAATATAAATAAAACTGGTGTATCCCATAGTTAATTGAATTGAACTGTATAATTATGGTTGATTTCTACAGTTTTCTTTAAAATTAATAATCTTAAAATTCCTAAATAACAAATTTAATGAAATGGATTTACTCTTTTATACCCACGAATTGTGAGGGATCTGCAGATAGTCAACACTTACCTTCAGTAGCCTAATTTCTCTCAGTGCAATTTTCCGAATGGCTGGATCATCTTCAGACTCCACAAACCTCTTCACCGCAACCAAAGCGCCCGTTTCCCGATCCCGGCACTTGTAGACCACACCATAGGACCCCTCGCCCAACCGACTGAGCTTCTCGTAGCGATCCATTTTGCTGCTACCTTGCGGTCTGTAAGGAAGTTGGCAGAGAAGAGTTATTCCGGCATTCCTATTTTTATTGCGGCTAACGTTTAGTTTGAGTTAGGAGTGGATTTTACCTTAAGCTCAAACATTGACCACGTTTGATGTTTGCACGTCGCATTGCTTTGCATTGAGCACATAAAATGTTTATAAATTTTTCTGTTTGATAGCTCAGACACGAACACATGTGGGATCTCAGGGGCAGACCAGACTTGCATTCGAGTGTATACGAGAATGGAGTGATTTTCGTTCTGGTATTTTTATGGTTAGCTGTTTAACGATGTTTATGTGAATGTATATTTACAAGTTTTCATTTTGGATAAGATTTATTCTTAGGATGTCCAGAACATTGTGAAGGTTTGGTTACACGAATTCGGTATGATTTGGTTAGTTGATTTCGATGGAATGAAACAAAAAACAAATAAGAAAACGTTTAGAATGAGCACATTTATTATTAACGTAAAAACTATAGACAATATTTGGGAACAAATTGGTGAAACAATTTTGTTTAAAATTTAAGTGCTGTTCCAAATTCTAAAACTTACACAGAAAATAAACTTTTTGACCATATTTAACTTTTTTGCCGGATTTCCTAAATCATTTGTCTGTAGAGCCACATAAATCGACATTGTGTTCGCTGTATTGCCATTACATTTAGGACCCTAATAATTATCTTCCTTCAATCCATAAGCACGAACACAAAATCGATTTTTTGGTCCCAAGTGCATAATATGCATAATATTCAAAACATTTTTACTTGAAACGTCTAATTTTTAAGTTTATTTCTTCACCAATGGACAAATTACATTTTTACCCCAAATTTTGTGATTAGTAAAGCACATCGGTAATGTGAATGTTTGATTTCTACTAGAGATGGAACCAAGACTAATTAACTTCCCAGCAAGAGCACGACAACTAAATCGATTTTTTCCCCTCCTGTTCAAAGGAGTACGTCTCTTTGAAATTGCCATTACGAGGCTGGTCGAGGACTTTATGGTTTGACAGTTCAATGCCAACAACAAAGCCCGGGGTAATTGAACTTTACCCGAGGCTTTTCTGCATCTTTTCTAACATGTGTGTAGGTCATAAACATAACATGCAATTAAATATTCGTGGGCTGGTGGGAGGTGGTTGGCACAAATAACAAAAAGAAGGCAACACAGGACACCGAAAAGGTAGCAAGCAGATGACTTACCTAGGCACCCATCTGGCTAAAATCTGACGAATTTGCCACTAAAGTGATATATTGAAGTGTGGATGAATTGGATTTACTGTTGAAGGGATCTGTGAAGGTCTACGATACACACCATGCGCCCAGTTTTCTTCTACGCCCCGTCGATCAATAATTATTTGAATGGGTAGACCGCTTGAACGGACGTATGTTTTGACTGACAACCAACCACTGAATAGGGAAATGTTCCCGGGCTCTCAGTTCTCAGGTCTCTGGTCCCAGGACTCCACCCCACTGGCCAATGTCATAGCAATGCGACCAAAGTTAACAAAGCAAAAAACCACAACAAAACCAAATCCATGCGCAGTTGCCCCAAAGTTGTTCAAGAAGTTTCTCCCCTTTGTTGTTTTTTGCTAGAGACGACGACCGGAAGACATTCAAGGTGTGCTTCTTTGGCTTTCTTCGCCGCTTTCCCCACACATTTTGAGGTTAGCTGGCGGAGTTCTTACGAACTGGGTTCTTTGACATAGATTGTTTGAGGATTCTTTATGGCTAAACTGGTGCAGCAGTGCAATGTCGCTACGTGAGTTCCTTGGGGTGGATTTTATTTGGGGGTCCTTATTACTTATTAATGTTTGGATCGCTGTGCAATTATAACACTATTAGGGGTAGCTTTTCCAGTTTGTGCTTCGTTAATATTCCTCGTTAGCTAATATGTTTAATTTGTGGTTCAAACTTTTAGAATTTTACAGTTGCATAGCCCCTTTTGAGTTTCTGAATTTCACATTGTTCTTTAGTTATTTAAATGTCCACTTATTGCCCTACCTTCGCAATGAAAACAATTTTGAAATCTCAAACATTTTCATTGTATCACCGAATTTTCACGAGTACACTTTTTTCTATATTTAGTCTGCTTTACGGGACTTCGTGTTTACTTCACTTGGGCTAAAAAAAGAGTCGCGAAAGCCGTTTGACAGAACGACACGATGTGAAGACGTTAAGAGCCGGCAAGCGACTGAGGAGCTTTTGGTTAGAACCGTGTTTGGAGAGACCTGGAGTTTTTGTGGGCGCTCGATTGCATCAACGGACATTGCACATACGCCGTGTTGGCCGTTGGCGACTTTGATTCCTATGTTTTTGTTTGCCCGGGTCTCGCGTGTTTCATTATATATGCATTAAAATGCAATGGAACAACACGAAGGTGAGCGTCAAAAATAAATTAGGAACGATTATCACGCATACGAAATGGTAAGGTACATAAGGAATGATTCGATTTGTCAGAGGCACTCATTCTCGATTTCCCTCATGATTAACCTTTTCGAACGATGGAAGGACGTGGCCGCAGTACCCCGCTGATTTCTTCAATTCAATTTGCATAATTATAGAGAATTCCAGTCGACCCATTCCGCCTCTGGCTGCTTGCCTTTTATACATTTGACAGCTTTTGTTTTCCGCATAAGCACTTTAACATTCCCATTTGGTTTTTCCTTATTCGTTTTATTGTGGCTTTTAATTATATTTTTCTATTAATTGTTCTATTTAGCTGTTTGCACACCGTAGTAATATTGGTTTGATGTTTGCATTTGTAGTTGAGGTCAACGCTTCCCAGTTCAACGGCAATTCAAGCGAACTACCTACATATTGTGTGTTTACCCTTACGATATTGACCCCTGATATTTGGGTGGGATAGCGGCTCTAGCAGTTTGTATATTTTATATGAATGTTTTTAAAGAGATGGGCGTTGAAAGGCAATGGGAAAAATACTTATTTTAGAAGAGGGTATTTATTTAAGGTTTGAATTTCTCGGGGAGTTTTGGTTTTTATTTTTTGTACATCTCTACACTTTAACTATATTTCAAATTTTCATTTAGTTTTTTAAGTAATTAATAATTTGGGTAATATAAAATTATTCTCCTTAATGTATTATTGTAAAAATGGGGTATTGAAATTTCTTTCAAACAATTCCCTTTTATAAAAAAATCGATACTTATAATTATTTCTCATAATATATCGGGATTGAATTAACACAAGATTGCTAGCTAACTATTCTGAAACGGTTCGATTTTCGTGCGATTATTTGTGACTTGAATATTTTCTTTGTATTTAGATAGTCTTGTGTACTTGTAAATATAGAAATAATATGTCAGGCCAGGAAAAGTTGTTTTGCAAAACCTCAACTTTGCCTTGCGAAGTCCGTGAACCTTTTGGCCATAAAAATATTGCGCGGTGGCGGAATGGGATGGGTTGTGTTGACGTGGCCTTTTGGGAAAACAAGCGTAAAATGCAATAAATAACAAGCCATTAATGGCAAATGCTCACACACGCACTGAGCGACCCAAACTTTGTGCGAGGCCTGTGCAAAAAGCATTGCATACTTACGGGCGGTTAAGAAGGGTGGGGTGGTATGGCGAAAGAGCCATATGCGTGTGAAATTAAAGGCCAAGGCCGTTGCAACACCAGCTCACCAGCCGACTCAAATGTCATTGGGAAAAAGTTGATCCTCTCCACTGGTTTTTGCACACTATTTCACTTTCATTCCGCAAAAAGTTTGCGAAGCTAATTAGGCCCACGAACAGAGCTAATCGACCCGGACCCACCTGAACTCCCTGGTCTCGACTAAATCCGGCTCATTGCACACCTGGATCTTCTGTATGAGGCGGTAGAGGAACGAGTTCTGAAAGGATTGCGGCAAGTACTGCGAGTAGCTATGAAACATTGCACGTGGCAGAGGGTTCGCACGGCTGCAGGGTCCCAGGATGACTAAGGTTCGCTTCAGCGGTCCCCCGTATATTTATTTTATCGATACATGATTTCAAATGCAGCGGACATCATGAATACTTTATGCAGGCGGAGTGTCATTCCTTCTCAGACAGGTGCAAAAAAACGACTCTGCTCCTGACGTGTCTCGTGTCGGCAGTGCTTTTTCATTTGGTTTGAGATTTTTTTGCATCAGAAAACATGCGGCCGGGTAAAGGCAAAGGAACATGCAAATGAGTCAGGCGCATTATGCGAGAAGTGAGAGTTGCGACGGCAGGCCAACGAGAAGCCAGGGGCTGCCGAAGCAGAATTTTCCACATGCCACAGTGAGGCACACGAAATCAGTGGTTCAAGCCGGGCAAAAGAAAGCGACTCGAAGGGGATTCAATTATGTAAGGTGAGCCGGGCTCCGGCGAGGTTGGAATTCACTGTGGGAATGAGAGCGACTGTCAAATGCCAGCAAATGCGAGTACCCAGCTGGCGAACTTAAATCGCGAATGAAACCCAACATTGCCTAGATATCCAAGCGCCGAGCGTTGAGAATAATTTTTTCGCTATTTTTGGAGTATAGGACGCTAGACTGGAAAATTACCCACATTAGGTTTAATTTTAGTGGAATTTATTGTAGAGCCACGAGGAATTCTATAGGGGCCGCGTCTAGACCATCAGACAATCCTTAAGATGTATGAAGATGGTTCCACAAATGAAGCGAGTGACACCTTCATAAATATCGACTCGCAGTAACATCATTTTTATTATTATTATTCTAATTCCTTAGAAACTTATTGTATGATGGATTGAATAAATATATTTCGGCTAATAACTTGCGGGGTAGGTATGACTAGAATATGCAGGTTGAATGATCTATCTCTTATAGTTCCCAAGATCTCGACGATCATATGGAAGACGCACTGAAGAACTTGGCTAAATTAACATAATTGGATAAAGTATTCTATTAAATTTGAATACTGTAAATTAATACAAGAAAAAATTCCAAATAGTCTTCAAATAAAATAATAATTACCAACTAAAATATCTTAAGCGAGCTTTAGCCCTTCTGCTGCTAAGGCTCTACAATAAACCCTTTGTTACCTTATAGTTTTATTTATAAGTTAGCATTATAGAGTAATAATAAAATTGCTATCAAATTTATTGAGATATACGTATATTAATTTTGCTCAAATCATTATTTTTTCCAGTCTGGTAAACATGAGTTTTCTTTCAGCCCCTTTGCCCGCATGAAATTATTTCGTCAATGACATATGTTCCACCAAAACAATGATTCTCTTATTTTTATCTATTACTCCATATTTTCTTTTCGCTTCCGTTGAAGCAGAAGCGCGAATGGCGTTGACATGTGCCGAAAAAGGAGGAAAGCATTAAAAACCGCTACATCATCCGCTCCCATAAGTATGCAATATTCTTTTCGGGCTGCTTGTCTGGCCTGTCAGAAATTGGATGGTAAGCGTGGAACAGCGGAGATGGGTAGATGGGGGCTAAGTCCTAACATCGAACGCATTTCAATGCAATTTGATGTCTCTGTACTTGATTTCTTTTCTGCTCGCTTTTGTTCTTTTCGATCCTTTTTGTGGGGCTGGGGCACACATGTTCGTTTTGATTGAATTTCAATTTGATTGGAGTTTTTGTCTTTGCTCTGTCCTGTGGCTTGTTGGTAAGTTTTTGTGTAAGTTGAGTAGCTTTTAACTGTCAACTTGGGTTGTTCAAAGAAGGTATCTAAATGTTGGTCAGGAAACAAAATAACCAAAACGTATACCATCGATTTCCAGAAAGTATTCACCGTAAGGCTAACCACAGGGCTTAAGGTCAAGTCAAAACAATATCAGGGCCAATTCTTTATCTGCGCGCCAATCTTCAAGTTCAAGTTTGATAAAACCTTTCACTGCCATTCAATGCAATGCAATGTGCTGAATTTGACTTACCTCCTGGGCAGAAGTGGAAGATGGTTACCAAACAGCCAGAGACGTTTTTCGCCGAACCATTTGTCCATAGACAAGCATTCAATAATTGTTCAGAAAATTGATTTTAAGACGCGTTGTTACTCGTAGACTTCTTAAAGTGATTTCCGCATCCTACACACGATTCAAGCTGAATTAATTTTCACACGCGGGATGCGAGACAAAATTCCGCGTCCGTTGGCTGAGAAATATTAACAAACTTTGTTTATAGCCGTAGTCCGCAGCGTAAACGTAGCCGGAATTTGTATGTGCGCCGGCATTGAAAACGCCGAAGACAATGGGATGGCGTTTCCAGGGGGTAAGGCTTGTTGGGGTGTTCTTGACGGTTGACATTGGCAACGCTTTCAGGGAACAAAAATCCGGCGTGCAAAGTGTGTGGGGGGGGGGGGGGGGGTCGGAGTCGGAATCAGGGTTGCTTTTCCTGTACATTTTTGTTATTAACAGTGTTGTTATAGCTCAAGCCGTTGTTTATGTTTTGCGTTGTCAATCTGTTGTCATTAAAAACAAACAACAAATTTGAACAAAGTTTACGCTTTGCTTTCCAATGCTCCTAATAATGTTATTTTCTAGCGGGATGATAAAATTACCCCATTTGGAATTTGCTTTTTACGCAATTAGGAACAGGCATCTGAGATTAGGTGTTATTCTTTGTTGTATATATTAGAGTACACATATAATTAAGTTCAATGTAGGTTGTTCATTGCGTTGCCGATTTTTGATAAAATATATATAGAATTTTATCCTTTTCATTGCGTGACAAGAACGTGACCTTGCTCTAAATTATGTAATCGTAATGATCACTGGAGTAAAGCAGCTAAGGTATTATCCAATTATATTCGAAAAATGATAAAATAATTGAACATTTAATTAATTCAACTTTTTGTAGGAGGGAGCAGAAGAAATGACTAATTGCATACGGTAATTCTTTTTACGGGCGTTCCGAAGTTTATCTATTTATCTGACCATGAGAAGCAAAACCGTTTCTGATCAAATAAGTGCCGTTATCGGCGTAAAGCCGAAGCTTCCTGGACCCCTACCAGAGGTAATAACTCTATCAGAGCCGCAAAAGCTTTCAACTAGCCAATTTTAGGGCTGGCAACGCCTCGAGCATTTTCCGGTTGTCAAAGTAACGGTAATAGTGAAATTGTGAAACTTCACCGCCAACCAATACATATGCATCAAGAAGACACCCAACACACACACATAGAAACCAAAAGCCGGTAAGCACATGCAAAAACTCTGACACACACAGTTATACCAATGCATTTATACCCGTGTGCTTACACATATACTTTTTTTGTGCGTTGAATGCGTTTTGCATTTTAAGCTTTTTCTCTTCCTTTACGGCTTCTATTTTATTTTTATTTTTTGAGGGGATTTCCAGTTTTTTTTGTTGCGATTTTATTGTTTTTCCAGCGCCAACGCAAAACAAAAACACAAAAGAATGGCCGAAATGAGATAACCTTTAAAAGCTGCTCGTATGCTAAAACTAAATAACGGCATTAGAGCCAAATGGCAACCAGGACATAGAGGTAGACCAACTGCAAGTCCTCATGTGTGTGTGGGTAGTAATGCCAGTTGTTTGGGGCACAGCAACAGAAGCCATTCCTCTCAAGTTATTTTACTTCTCTCCGGATTTTATACCCTCTACATCACGGTATGTTGAAGTTTGTTTAACCTTTTGGATAATCCTTATTAAACATAATAATTAGACATCGGATTTTATTTTAAATCATTTTTTAAGTACGTCTCCGATACAAAATGATGTTTTCATTATTTCCTGACACAAAAAAGGCACTTTGCGGTCAAATCGATATGCGCATGGTAAATTTCTGGTATTGCATACTCATATCGTTTTTAACGAAATCTCTTTCTCAGAGGTTCTCTAACTTCGAAAAAGGGAGGAAGAAGCAAGAAGGAAGAAATAAATTAAGTGAGTGGAGGCGAGAAGTACAAACTACTTCAATTGAAAATAGAGCGAGATAGAGCTTACATTAGTGAAAGTCACATTCGAAATTCGAATTGGCCTGTTGTTTACATATCGAATTGAGGTGCCCGCATATCAAGTCAAAACTTATTCATATCAAGTTTTTTTGGGTGTAGTTTAATGTAAAAGTGCCACTATCGATAGACAGAACTAAAGATAGTTACCTCCTATTATGTTTTCCCAACACTATTCACCACTTTGCACTCATCACAGGGTATCCCATAGTGGAAAGCTGCAACAGAAGCTTTCTAGTTGTTTTACTCTGAGAATGTTGTTGCCCAGGACAACTGAAAAACGGCGACTGGCAACTTGAAGCCAACAACAAATGCAAATGGCTGGTTCGCTCACTTTCTCTTCTCTCTTCCTCTCATGTGTTACAAATGAGTGCAATTGTTTTCCATGTGCAACAAATTTTTTATGATTATCCCTCCTTTTTTGTTGGTCCTGGCCAGGAATCCTCCCAGTATTCCGCCGTCAGCTTTAAGTTGTTGCGAAATTTGGATAACTGGATGGCAGCAACTGGAAAAGGGCGAAGAAAACGAAAACGAGAAGGAAACGAAAAGCTTTAGTGGAGCAGGATTAACACCTGTTTTGTGTGCAGCGCCAAGCCTCAAATTTATTGTGTTTGTTTACAAGCTTTTTGCGTGCGCAAATTTTGTGAATTGTTCCAAGTTATGAGTACGAGCGAGTTTTGGCCCTCATTTCCCGGGCTCACGCAAAAGAATTTCGCCAGCGGCGACTTAACCCAGAATTATGGTGCGCCCAGATAATGTGAAAAGGAAAGTGCAGCGGACCAGCTTCCCAAGTTGCATTTCGTTTGCATTAGGAGTGACACTCTAATATGCACGAACCCGTGGCAAAATGGAAAGTTGAGGATATCTGGGGAATTTTCGTGGCAATGCAAAGCTTAAGCAGATCTGCGGCTTTGGATTTTCCGGAGTTGAAAAAAGAGTTATGATTTCCTTCTTTTACAACCCCGTTAAAACAATATTGAGATTTAAGTTAAAAAACAAGAAAGAAAGCTAGCTTCGGCCAGCCAAAGCTTATATACCCTTGCAGATAATTCATATTAATCACTAATTTTCCGATCTTTCCTATGGCAGCTATATGATAAGTCGTCCGATTTTGAAAAAAATTTATTCGAAATTCAGAATTAGATAAAAAATGGCATTTCCAAAAGTAGGAGGTGATATGTTCAAAAACACCCAAGATATAATTTCTTACATTTTTTTTCCCCGATTATTCCTATGGTAGCTATATGATATAGTTGTCCGATCCGCCTCGTTCCGGAAACGTCTCCTTCACTGCGTTGCAAACTTCTGACTGACATCATAATACCATCTGCAATGTTATAATAAATATCTATGAATCCGTTCGCCAGAAATTGCGGTTCTAATATAGAACCCTTGTGTAGAAAATCATTTTTGATTTTAAAATTCAAAGCAAATAAGATTTGTAAGCATTCATCAAGGAAATGGGAGGGTAATGTTTATTAATTACACTAGGTTACAAAATTATATTTTTTAAATCCGTCTAATATTCAGAATGAAATCTTAGCTGGCAGAATTATCATAATTTGTAGCCTAGTGTTGACCCAGTTTTCACTTTTAAACTGTTATATTTACCCAAAAATTGTTAACTCCTGGATACATAATTGTGGTAAAACGCACACATATTTATTGTTAACGTAAAACTTAAAATAAAGCAAAACGGATCTCTATGAAAAAACTTTCACTGGCATTTTCCGCATCCCTCTCTTTCACACATTACGGCCACAACAACCTTGTGAAAAAGTTCCATAAGAATATTTATGCGCGTAACTGGGCGTAGTGAAAGGAAAACTGCTGAAAAAGTAGCAGAAAAGTAGGGAAAGGGGTGGAAGGAGGGAGAGAGATTCCCTTAGTACAACTTTTAAATAAATTTCTAAATACTCAAGTTGCGCTTTCTCGCATTCGCCCCGAGACGATCGCAGGCAAACGTGGCAAAGTTTAAATGGCTGGAAAGAAATGCTCCACTTTTTCGATGATGATGATGGTGATGAGGGTTAAGGGTGCTGGGTTCTGGGTGCTGGGTACTGGGGAATTGGTTGGTCTTCTTGCCCAGCACTTTTGACTTTTGCGGTGGCAAAGTTTTTCATTCCACCTGGGCAAGAGTTTGGGCCCGTGCTCGAGTTCGGGCCCGCCTCCTCGGTGTTTGTATAAGAATTTATGTTAATAACTTTTCGTTTAAGTGTGTTGGCTTGTGTAAAGTTATGTTGCCTGATAATGGCATTGATAGCGTTGTAAATATTCTATATATAGGTGTTTTGACTTAAGGAGTCGCTAAGAACTTCTGCTTCCAACTAAGTGTGTTTTGGGTAAGTCCGCTTTCGGTGTTTCTCTGCCAAAGTAAAATTTTGTATTTTTGTATTGGGTACACACTTGTCAGAAGCTTTTACTTACATGAAGCTTACCAATTGGTACGAAGTTTGGGAATTGTTCTTTGAACAAAGCTTTATTGGTGGTATTTCGAGCTTTAGGTATTTGGAAGCTAACTTACTTAGCTAAGTATGAAATTAAACATTGCAATATTATACTACTTAATATCATATTGAACCATGCCTATTAAAAACATTTTTTATGTTGAATAATATTTTTTAATATGATAATAATCTGAAAATAAGAACCGGTTAAAAGTTACAATGTTAGTAAAGCTGCTTAGCCCATTATAACGCTTCATTCTGCGCACTTTGCACTTGAACCGATGCCAGTAATGCCAGGGCCCCATTTTGGCCCTCATGTTTATGGGCGGAAATTACATGGCAATCAAAACATAAGCGCAAGTTGACTGCAGTTTTGGGCCCTGTGCCTATGCAAATGTCTGTGGTCAATGTGCATACCAATTTCGGGCACAACCCACCCAATGCAACAGAGCGCTCTGGAGGCTGTCTGAATCTAGAGATGAGTACTTTGTGTGAATATCACAACATGAATAAATCAGTAAATTTTAATAAGAAATATATCATCGGGAGACAAGGTTGAAGATTATTTGGAAACACAGTTATTGGTTCCGTTTAACATAGACAGTTTGATAGTATTTATGGTACCCACCGACTTTATCAAAAACGTTTATAAAAATAAATACATATTTTAGTTTAAAATTAAAAACTTAAATAAAAAATGTAAATCAATCTTGACTGTTTTATAATAACATTGATGATGATATCCACGATAATAAGAATAGAATTATACTCCTTAAATATATAAGAAATACAAACTATACAATTCATATGGATTTCAGATTCTCCTAGTACCTATCTAAACGCATAATTCTAGCATCAGGAATTGCCTATAGTGTTTGTAAAATTTCAAAATGGATTTCGTACTTGATCTAGTGACCATTGTTCAGCCGTCAGCATCGATAGCACTTGCGTTTAATTGCTTTGGTGTTCGGATTGGTTACACGGTCATTATGATGTTATGGTTTACGTACGCAAGACCCTCGAAACTGTTGATGGATAAGTGTGAATAAGTAGGGGATACATAAGCATATTGTATATATTCGGTTCCTAGCAGTTGAAACTCTGTGGCGACATTTCAATTGGCAACACAACAAAATAAACAACAATGCAAGTCAATTGTACTTTGGAATATTTCGAAACCAGTAAGGTTAATTGATTGATTATATTTATAGAGAGTTTTTAAATTTACAAAGCTTACGAGTGCCACATGAAGCAATTCCTCTGTTTTAGATTCCAGCACCGTTGCAGTTCAATCCACAAATTACATTGTATGGTAAAACGAATCAAAAAATTTGCCCGAGCACATATTTGCCTGAAAGTTTCAACAGTCTGCAAAGGCAAGCCTAAACTACGCTTTGGGTTCTAGTTTCCAGCCCCTAACTGCGGGCCAAACTACTTTTGATTACTACTGCAAGTACAATGAAGCCTCACTCATTGGGTGCAGCAGGCAGTGAAGCATAACTTTTGACTCTATTGACTCCACTCCTCCCCCATTCTGGCAATCCGTCCTCCAGTGAAATTCGATAGTTTTGGAAACATGGCGAAAGTTTTTGGGGAGGGAGTTGAGCCAAGGGTTCCCTGACGGAGCGCTTATGCTGCGCATTGATTAAATTTGACTTGAATTGCATTACGCAGGCATTTGTATGGGACGGAGTGTAGCATCGTTTTAGGCGCTTGTGCAGTTCTTAGTGCCTGAAATTGGATTTTGTTAGACACTCGGCTTCCCTGCCACTTGTTGACATTCAGAGAATGCCGAAACGGCTTTTCGAAGGGTAGTATTTATTGGTTTAATTGAGTGCCTTGAGCAGGATGAAGTTTTTGCCATTCACATTTTGTGGCATTGTCCTCGCACCATAAATTACGAGCTTTCCTTTACAATTTTTGTTTCAGCTCGTGCACGTCTAAAAGTTTTTTACATCCACCCCCTCCGCTCACTTCAATTTTTCCTACTCCTGGCGGTGGTGCTTAGTCATCTTCAAACAGCTCAATAATTTCCCCATCCACTTTCGAGTCATAAAAAAGCGGCGAGGACTTAGTTAAGATCTCGTATGTGATGCGAGTGCTTGGTAATGCTACGTAGCTCCGATGCCTTCATAACTGCGGCTCTAGTTTTTGCTCCCCCATCAAAGTTTTGTCTTCCAGTAGTTTCGGCTGACGGCTCCTCCTTATTGTTATTTTTGTGGCCGCGTAATATGCCACGTACATTAGGAAATGTTAAAGTGACATAAAAACCAGAGCCAGAGGAAACAGCGCAACAGTCAGCGACAACAATGTGACACCTGTTTTTGTCCGCCATTTTGTCATGCTTTCTACGGCAATGGCGAAGCACGAACGAGCATGAGTATGAGTATGAGTGTGAGTATGTGTGAGTGGAGTGGGTGTGCATTGAGTGACATTTATGTACAGCTTGGCATTTTATTTGCAGTTCAATGCACAGCGAAAATTGCTCATGAAGTGCACCATGACTTGCAACTCCCGCTGTAGTGGAAAAATACAAGAAGTGAAAATGAAATAACTCATTTTAAATTAAATGGGGTCTGGGGTGTCGACATAATCCACCGCGGCTTTGAGGCTTCAATGAACGTAAAGCGTTTAAGATGTTTTTAAAACAATTTTTTATTTTGATTTCTCCTTTTACTTACTTTTTAGAAAAGATTTTTTTTGTCAGCACAAAAAACTAAACTAAAACTAAACTTTATTTTATTACAACATTTTCTCCTTAATTTAATTTCCCCCTCGAATAAAGCCCGTTATTTAAACATAAGGTGCACGAAATAAGTAAGTAGGACAGCTTTGTTTGTGGGATAACATAATAACATTTTATTGCAGCACCAATGGCTATTTTTTTCTTTAAACTTTTTGTAATTGGTAAGAGAATAAAAATATCACAACTGAAATAAAACTTATACAAATATTTTTTAAAAAATAAAGAAAATTTTTTCAAACGAAATAACTAAATAGGACAAATCCAAAAAGTCCAAGTTAACGCCTATTAAACTGAATGTCTACATTTAGAAAGTTAAATTTATTTTAAATGGAACATCCTTTGTTGTTCAACACCTTTAGGATTCGTCCTGGCATGGAGTTAGTAAGGTTCTGTAGCATTTGGTCGTCTAATTTGTCCCACTCTTTTACAATGGCTTCTTTAAGCTCCTTCAGAGTTCCAAATTGTCTTCCATTGGCATAAACTCGTTGGGAAAGTATGCCCCAAAGGTTTTCTATAGGATTTAGGTCCGGACTCTTTGCTGGCCATTCCAAAAGTGGTATTCCCGACGCGGCGAAAAAGGACTTTGTGAGCTTCGCACAGTGTATAGGGGCATTGTCTTGTTGAAAAGTCCACATATCTCCAAAATAGTCCTCTCCAAATGTTACCAAAACTGTTTCCAATAACTCTACATAGGTTGCTGCATTCATTTTGTGTGTTACAAAACATATTGGAGACTTCCCATAATATCCAAACGCTGCCCAAATCATAAGAGAGCCTCCATGGAAGTTTCTTGCTAAGTGGACCTTTTTTGGACTCCGCTTATCGCGATAATAATATCGGTAACCATCAGGGCCATCTAAATTGAACTTTTTTTCATCACTAAAAATAATATTTTTCCACTCCGAGTCCCAAAATTTGTATTTATTGGCAAAGTTCAACCGTGCAGATTTGTGCCTTGGCAGTAGCTCAGGTTTAAGCAGTTTTTTTTCATATGAAACGTTTTCAGAATCTTTTAAAATTTGTTGTACTCGTCGGGTGGATATCGGGAGAGTCAACTGACTTCTGATTTGGGATGCACTGATATTTTCATTGACAGCTAGAAATGTAATTCTTCTTTTGTCTCGGTCATTAACTAAAGGGGGACGACCAGTCCGGGGTTTTTTTCCATGGTTTTCAGGATCCTTAAGTAGTTTTTCCACCGTACACTTATTTCTTCCAACGTTTTCAGCAATTTTACGTATTGACATTCCGGTTTCTCGCAGTGCCAATATTTTTCCACGTTCTATATCGCTTAAATGGGTAAATCCCGGCATATCCTATTAAAAAAATGTACTAAACCTTATCCAATGTACTGATTTCAGCTTTAACTCACTTTTTGGTGTATATTAAGTAAATTTAAATTTATTCAATCACATTTAACGTCGTCACCTTCAAGCAAAGCAAAGAAAAGTGATCTGTCCTACTTACTTACTTCGTTCGTAGAAGCGAACCTTGTGACTATAAATAAATCTAACGGGAAATCCTTGCGGTACTTTTTTAAAGTTCTTTGCTCATAGTTCGCGCTTATCGCTAGCGAAATATTAACGAAAAGAAAAAAGTGATTCATTAAATAATGTAAGCAATGTAATCAGACATATATTTGTCCTAATTACTTATTTCGCACACCTTATTTAAGCATATTTTAAACAAAAAGATCGCTGTACTTCGTTTCAGTGTTTTTTATTTGTGTACTTAGAGGGCATCAGTTCTTGAACTTTGCTTCATCTTCACCGCATATTCTCTTAATACTCGCTTTTGGTTTCCGTGCGTCTCAGATTTTTATGCGATTGCCAGGTTCGTCTCGTTGCAGAGTTTCATAAAATAGTAGAGGTTGTTATTAAAATTCGTCGTGAGCAGGGAAAGTGGAAATGGGTCTGTGGTTTTCGCGCTTGCCTAACTATTATTTTCACTATTGTCCCGCGAGCGCATAAAATGTTTGCCTAAAGTTTTCCCCTCTTTTCTGCGTTGGCTGACAGAAAGGAAAGAGCCGAGAAATGTACGAGTCGAAAGTTTTCCCATTTTAGCGCATGAAACAGCTAATGAAACATAATCATTATGTAATAATTAGAGGCAGGCACTAAGTCACGGGACGAAGAGGATAATCGCCTGCGTTATATAAGACGCCAGTGGTAAGCTGCTTTTTCGAGACGCAGAGGAGAGCTGAGGAGCACAATCTCGACAAGCTAATAATGCAAACAACTTTTTCGGGAAGGACGGCCTGTTTCGTGGGTGTTAAGGCCTTTAGCCTGTTGTTATGGCTGCTCATTCGGAGCCGGAATTGGTCAAGCGAGTAATTATCGCAATTGTCGTTCCCCCGTTACGCTTTGTTGACTTCTGAGGTGTTAACGGGGCGGAAATTCATTCGTCTTAATGATATTAAATGGATTTAGAGAGCTTGTGTTTTGTCTTCACTCCGCTTGTCTGCTTGTCTGCAACAGCGAATACTCAATATATATGACCAATGCATTGCGCAAACGCCTCGTAGGACAGGCAAACAAATTGTAGGAGGGTCGTTTAGCCGTAAGTGCAATTTAGTTAATTCAGCTCTTAATTAACTTAAAGTTTTGTACGGAGTGGCGTGGAGGAAGTTCGAAAGCAATTGAAATGCGCATTGGGGCCAGCGGCTGTCGGAAAAACTCAGCTGCAAACTAAAGTTTCCTTCATTTATGTATTTATTTTTTTTCTGGTCGGCTATTTAACTGGCTGGATAAAGTTTTTTAAACAGCGCTGGTGTTTGTTAGCTGTTGTTCGCTGTTAGTTTTGTTGGGGGTGTTGTTTATTTGCGGTCAACAACCAGATCCAGCGTCATCGTGGGTTGGCCAATGTTTGGTTTTGAGTTAAGGAAACGCTTTTGCTTCGCAAAAGGGAATCCAAACACACGCAAAACAAAAAAGCTTCAGAAAGTGTTGAAGATAGAGTGGAAAAGTTTTTAGGCGGGAACCATTTCATTGTGTAAATCGCACTGGAAGAATATTGATTTACAGAAGGTTAATTTGTATTAACACTAAGATAATATACTATTAAATCGCAGCATCATCGTATCAGTACATAAATACTCCTTCACCTACAGAATAACAGGTATCTGATATTCGTTTTTTTCCAATTTTTAACTTTTTATATTAGTCATATAATTTGTCGTTTTTTCCAGAATTTTTAGCATAATTTGGTATTGATTGCATTTTACTCTTCAAAGTGTTTTTTTTTGTAAACTAAGTATGCACGTAATCTGAACTACAATTTTTTAGTCATCTGCTGGTATTTCGTTTTTGTGGTATTTTGCGGTTGTACGTGAAACGAAAAAAAATCCATTTAAATTGATTTATGAGGAGAACTGCAGTTTACGGGATAGTTCGGAGCAATTAAAGTAGGAATTCAATGAATTATTTATTATAGGAAAGTATTTTGATGTGTGGACTTCCGTTGCCAACTCAAAGCACTCAATTGTTTTTTTCCTGTTCCCAGAAAGCTAAGAGGAAAGCATGCCAAAGAGCAGATTTCCGCACAACTGTGCCAAGTTCCTACATACTATTTTCTCACACAAAAGACTCTTGAACTCTTTTCAATAATTTTAAGATGCATATATATAAACAAATAAATAATATGACAACACGCCCAGCACTTGGCTCGATACCGAAAAAATGAGAAACAAAATATGCTGAATAAATGGCAAAAGCCTTTTGGCTCTGTTTTTTTTTTTTGACACAGATATGAAGGGTTCTTGGATTTAGGCGGAGAAAAAAGCAGGCGAGCGGTAAGAAGGCGACTTCGATTTGCATTTAGTAATTGAATTTTGTTGTGCAATTTATTTCTGGTTAGACTCATGCCAATACTTTCCAGAATAAATATGTAAATAATGTTATATACATATATAGTATTAAGTTTGTTTTCGTAAATAGAATAAAGGTTAAGTAAAACAAGAGAAAACGTTATAGTCGGGTTGGTGTCCCGACTATCTAATACCCGTCACTCGGCTAAAGGGAGTGCGACGGAGATGGATATATAAACTTTGATGAGCCATAACTTTTTAACGAATGGCCCGATTTAAAAAATTTCTTTTACATTTCGATAGGTATTGATAAGCACAACAAAACTGCATTTTTACTTTTCCAAAATATTTAAATTTTTAAAATCGTGTATAAGCTATTGGGGGCGTTAGAGGGGGCGTGGCACCTTCTTGAAATAAACTTGCGCTGCGTAGGAACTCCAAGAATCTTCATGCCAAATACCAATCCTCTAACTTTTATAGTTCCCGAGATCTCAGCGTTCATTCGGACGGACAGACGGACAGACAGACATGGCTAGATCGACTCGGCTAGTGATCCTGATCAAGAATATATATACTTTATGGGGTCGGAAACGCTTCCTTCTAGCTGTTACATACTTTTGCAAGAATACAATATACCCTTTTACTCTACGAGTAACGGGTATAAATATGATTTATATAAACACTGGCTGTTGGTTTTCGGGCCTTAACAAGATACATACATATTTAGGGCCAGTTACTCAAGTGCCGGCTATCTTTTCTGGAACAGATAAAGTCCCTGTTTGGCTTTCTCGAGCATTAATGTTACTGTGTTTATGCGATGCCGAATTCACGCTTTAATTTCAAGCTTTCAGTCTCAATGCACGATTTGGTGAGGTGCAGCCTATTTAACTCTACAGAGCTCTATATAAATTTAAAATAATATTTTTGGGGTGACTACTCTGCTCTATCTTACCTCTACAGAGTCCTTTACAAATGTCAAGTAATATCTGGGGCAGTGGCGGATCCAGGATTTTCTTGTGGGGGGTGATATCAGAACAATTTTTTTGTTGCATACTTTTTGAGTACCAAAATTTCTTTCATTTTTCACCCGAGTGGGGGGTGATATATCACCCATATCACCCCCCGTGGATCCGCGCATGATCTGGGGTGACACCCCTGCTCATATCATTTCATGATATTGCGTTTTAGGGCTAGTACTCACACATTAGAAACATTTTGTGATGAATGTGATTAGTATCCCTAATTCAATTTAATTTTCTTTATATTTTTTAACAATCATTCGTGTACTTCCTAGAAACTGGAAATCTATAAAGCCGCCATCGACCTGTCTGAACCGGAATATTGCCTCAATTTCAAAAAGCTGGCCAAGATGTCAAACTAGATGTACAATATCGTAGTAGTACTGTAAAATATGCCGTATTTTCTCTTTATTTTAAACCATACTTGCGGCGCTATAACTCACAAACGACTTAAAAGAAAAGACAATCAATCAAACACGTGTTAGCGCGTAAAATGAGCTTTCCAAAAAGGTATAGCATGAACCGATGCGACGAATCGAATAGAACTAGAACTACGCGCTTGCAGCGACAGCTAGCAAAAATACCGCAAGACTTTTTTGACAACCTAATATTTGCGGGATCTAAGTTTAGAGTAATCTCCGGCCTTTTAATGCCAAGTCCTCAATACATGTTGATAACGCAAATATTCAAATATTAATAAAAGTAAAAAAATAGCCAGATTTTTTTTTTTCGGTTTGTGTAGGTACTCCACGACACTTATAGCTGTTAAAACAAAGAGGGGATTCCCTCCCTAAACTGTTGAATTGCTGAATTGTTGAAAATTCAACAGGAAATTTCAGCAATTAAGGGAACGACCCTAAATGGCTCCTGTTGAATTTTCAAGCAGCTGTTATTTGTTGAAAAGTGTCATGGAACTTTAAACACCTAAAATTTGATTTTTTAT